>OY283150.1:12500000-13750000 GCA_958299815.1 Sarcophaga carnaria | reverse complement strand
CACTTTTCCATTAAGAGAGTGCCAGGATAAATTAACATTGATTTCTTTCAACCATATTTTGTTGTTGTTGTTGTTCTTTGTATTTCAAGTTGTTATTGTTTTTTCGGTATTGTTTTAACCGGTGTCCATAGATTTGTAATAAAAGTTAAGCAAAAGAGGGGACCCTTGTCTTGTTTTCTTGCATTTTAACTGAATTACCCTCAAATGATGAGGAGATTGTTTTTACTTTTACGTTCGTTTCTTTACAAATTTCTACAAATCGTAGATAATTGAAGGTCATCAAAGCAATTTTATTTTATTTTTTTACTCTTTTTTTCGTCTTTATTTTGGTATGCGTGTCAGTGCCTTAACACCCTGTATATACAGAAAAAAACCGGGCATAAATCACGTTTTAAGTTACATATTTACTGTGATTGAAAATGTTTTACTTTGAAGATAAGAAAGTAGATGGGTTTGGGTTGTGTTTGGTTTGGTTTCGTAGAGGAAGTTAAATTAGGTTAAGCTTTATTACTTCCTAATTGTATTTGATTGTGTGTGTGTGTTACATTTGTGCGATTGTATTGCAATTGTATACATCATTGAAATCAAATAATTAAAGATTAAAATACGACCGCATGCCACAACAACTTTAAATAAAAAGAAGAATACAAATGAAGGAAAGTGAACGAGGGTGCCAGCTTTTAGGGCGACTGAAAATTGCTAATGTTCTTGTCGATATTCCGTTTTGTCTTGCCGAGCCTTTTATAAATGAATTCTTGTTTCTTGCATTCTGGTGGTTGGCATTTACAAGTGGTTAGGTTAGCGAGTAGCTTTCCGTTCACAAGGTGGCTATATGACCCATAATTAATTCACGAATTCCTTGCTCACTAGCACAATTGTGTTTGCCTTAAAATGGTAGAATGGTGCTGTAAGAACTTCTAGAACAGATTCATTGTTTTCAAAGTAAATTCCCACAGTAGGAATGTCAAAATTTTTCAACATCCTCAGCTATTAAACCATAGTTATCGATATCGATAGTTCTCATGCAACTAAGAAAAATCACAATTGTAAGGTTAGGCTTCGTACAACAAACTGAGAGAGGACAATAACATAATTTTCCCTACTTGGATTCAAGAAGTAATTTCTCTGTGATATATGTATACATCGAAATTAAACGAAAATTTTCCATCTGCTGCCATGAAAAGCTTCTCAAAAATCTGTAGTTCCATGTATAAAATTAACACACACAACATAAGTGGTGTGAGAAGCTAATTCGTAATCCTGACTAGAGGGTTGTAATTACCAATTATGTATGGAAGTATGTGTATGTTGAAGAGAAATGCCAACAATGTTTGATGTTCTCAACTATCAGACCATCGTTATCGATAGCACTCATGTTGCTAAAAAAGAAGCCTGCTACAAAATTACAAGATTAAGCTTCGTGCGACAAACTCAGGGAAGACAATATCCCCATTTTCCCTACTTGGATTGAAAAGGTAAATTCTCTGTGATATTCATACATATTGTTACGCAAATCGAAACGACCTAATATCGTTTAACAACAAAAACAATAAACAAAAGCCACACGATACAAATACACACTAACACTAAGAATACAATGAACGTGTTGATTATCTAAAGCTGCACACACACATATGTACAACGAACCTGGTTGCGCCTGGTACCAACAACAACATGTATGTGACAAAAAGGGGTAGACAACATAAGCAAAGTACATAAACAACAATGTATTAGCAATAGAACTATCGAGAAGGCGAGATTACCTTCCACTTCAAGAATGTTCGTTAGACTGGTTGTGTCGGACTATAAAAGGGCTGGACAAAGCAGGCAGCAGTCAGTGTTAATTCAGTCAGTCTTGTGTGAAGACGCGTTGCGGCATTGCTTGCAAAAAGGCTGTAAGCACAGAAAATCTAACGAACAGTTGTTAGTGTTAACGAGGACAGAAGTGTGAAATAGAATAGTGTACAAGCAAATTGTTGTTGTATCGTTAAGTTGTATACAGTGGCACAAAAGTAGTGTAAAGAATAAAGAGAGATTAAGAAAAACTATACACATATTTGTTTTTACTTGATTTGCAATTAACGAACTCATATTTAAACGTTTTTAAAAAGGTAAAAACGTAACAATATATACCACGAGATTAACCGCCGGTTTTTCATCTGCGTAACCAGAAGAGGGCAAATTTAGAATATCTTGACATCATATTGGAATTTATCCCGAATTCCTTTCATTCAAAATTGCCTGACACCGCGGGATTTTCATTTGTTATAGAAACATCACTTGACTCTAAATTTCTGTTTAATTTCATGCGTATAGAAATATGACCGATAGCACGAAATCATTGTCTAAATGGATAATTACTTCATTGTCGAATGAATAAGAAGGTAAAAGGCTGTAATCTAAGCTTCGAACTTAAGACGGAGCATGAAAGTGGAGAGGTGTGACCAGTAATTCGTTTCCCCACATCTATATAACACTGAACTTCAACCCTGAAATTTGCGTTATCCCTACACCACCACGATTATGGCTTGTCAATCTAAAATCACGGGTATTAATTCCGTAGTAGTCATTCTAAGTGAGAGAAAGTCTGTGGACTTTCTCCAAGATTCTGCAATTTGCAGAATTTCCAGAGAATGTTCACCAAGCAGACAGTAGAAAAAAAAACGCTTATGGCCCTCATCTCCTTTACAAAGATCTCCTTTACAAAGCGTGTATTAAAGTGGATTAATTTATAATTTTGTCCTGTTTATTATTCCTTCGTATCGTAAACTAGAACTGCATATCTTTCTAGCCAGTATTCTGACATCACACATTATGCGTGTGTTGATTGTGTCCATGGGTCCTCTTACATACATATATACATACACACATATGTAATTGGTCATTACAAACCTTTAGTCAAAATAACAACCTTCTTTTCTGACACCATTGATGTTGTGTGTGTTAATTTTCCACATGAGTGGCGGGTCCTACAGTTTAAGGTCGATTCCGAACGACAGATTTTTGAGGAGCTTTGCATGGCAATTTCATTATAGAAATCTGCTGAGAGGAAGTCGCCGAAGAAATTTTTTTCCTATTTTCGTTTTGATGTTTGACCTGGGGTTTTAACCGTGGCCTTACATCTACTAAGCCAACACACTACCTTCTAGACCACGGCGACTTCTCCTTTAACTATCATTCTGTTATTCCAACACAATGCATTGCATGTGTAGGAGTTCATCTAATTAAAAAAAATTGCAATTACTTGGTACAATACTTAGATATTCATGACCGCTTACTCAAGATTACGGCGTGGCATTTCACTCCATGGGTCTCCTTACTCATCTCAATAAGCGTGTGCTGATAACCATTTCCATCACAGCTTTTCGCAGTAACCCAAGGACTTTACCAAAATAAATCAATCGTTGCTTTACGTATCACTTTCGGTGTTACTAACAATATCTGGCGTATTATTCACACAATAATCGCGTAGTTTAAGGAATGTTTTTCAAATTCAAATTCCTTTAAATAAAGGAAGTAGTACGTAAGTATTTGTACTTAATAGCACACCAAGATTTTTATATCCTTTTGGTTTAGCGTTAGTTAAAGTCCTCTTAGCACGTTATCCTTAAATATTCTTCAATGTAATGAATATATTAAAAACCATACCAAATCAGGTTGTGTTCTTTTTGTTTTTGTTCTTGGTTTTTCTTTTTTCAAATTTTAGCAAATAAAATGTAAACCAAAGAGGCATTGAAAAGGTCATCCATTCAATTCGGTTGTAACATTTCGTTGTTCAAAATAAATGAGAAAATTAATGTGTGTTGCAACTGAAACAAATCAAAATAAAAAAGAAAAAAAAAATGGAACAAAAAACCAAAGAGAGAGAGAGAAAGAAAAAAAAAACAACCGACATGAAACAAAACCTTGCAACATTTAATTTGTGTTGAATAACAAGCGCTTGTACGAATAAATGTTGCACGATTGTTGGTCGGTGTGTGTTAAACAACATGATGATGAGCAAAACAGCACAAGATATACAGCCAGTGTTTAACAAACTATTAAACATTTAAATGAAAAAAAAAACAACAACAACTACACACGACTATATAGTATTTACATATATATGTATGTGCAGAGGAATAAAAAAATGAAAATAAAAATGAAATGAAATGTTAAAAAGACATGAACATTGAACTGAAGGAAATGAAAATGAAACCAAAAGATTAATTGAGCAGAACATGCAAATAGAAATTATTTCGAAATCTAAAAAAGATAGAGAGAGAAAGAGAGAAACATGAGCTACTCCTTAGAGGTTTCATACTCAAGCACTTACACACACACCCACCCATGCATTTTGAAAGCAAAACCAAAAACCGTTATACATCTATTCCTACACCATGTGATAGAATATGCTTACATGTGTTTGGTATCCTTCCATTTAATTTCCTTTACATTTCCCTTTATCTCTCTCCATTCTCTCTCTCCCTCTCTTTCTATCTCTCTCTCTCTCTCTCTGTGAAGATGTGCAAGTAATTGTATAAAAGTGTAGTCGTGTGTGTGTGTCTGTGCGGTTATAGAGTAATTTCAAGCTGATGAAGGCAATTACATTTTCACGTCGTCACTTGTCAACTCAATCCACTGACATTCACATGAGAATTTCTATTGAAAACAAAAAAAAAAAAAAAGAAACGAACAAAAAAATACCTCAAGTGCCAAATGACAGTCGGTTTGCGGAGGAGGAGCATTCCAAACAAACTGTCAACGAAATACAGGAATTTGTAGAGGCATAACACAGAATAGAAAAATTATTAGGACAGTAGGAACATGTGAAGTTGTATTCAGGGGCTAGTAATTATTATTTTCAGGAAGATAGGATATAATATTGCAATCTAACGATGTATTGTACTATCCTCATTTATTACTATCTACGAGTATATACTATCTACTATACTATCCTTATTTATCTTCAGAGCTTTTGCCGGAAGAAATATTTTTTCTCATATTTTCGTTTTGTTGGAGATGTCTGACCTTGGGTGTGATCCATGGCCTCATACTTAATAAGCCAACACACTACCTACTAGACTACGGCGACCACCCACTTGGCCAATCTATTTTACTATACTCAATTTATATGGAGAGCCCTATAATGTGTCCCCCAAACTTTTTTGCCTGACAAACTTCAGATTCATAATAAGCACCCGGATGTTTGCATATGAGATTTATTAAAGCTGCACAGGCTCTAATTGTGTGCTCTGATGATACATTCCCCTTATCAGTTTAATGCGATCCCTAGAGGGCTAGACTTAGGACATTTAACCGATCTTTTTGTCTTCTTAAACCACAATTAGCTGGGAAACAGCCAGTATTTTAAACTTGACTGATGTAATCATTGTTTCAGCACATTCGGGATCCTGCAAGAAGAGTTGTCTCTTAATTGTTAAGACAATTAGTGCGTACATTTCTCGTGGAAGTTCATATGCTAACATAAACGTCCAGATTTAAAATCCCGCTTTATCTAAATTGAGCAATCCCATCATTCTCTTATGATTCTATATGGCACATACATATACATAATTGGGTTGTACCCTTTAGTCCGAATTAAGACCTAGTCTCTCACACCGATTATGTGGTGTGTGTTAATATTATCCATGAGTGGTGGGACCTACAGTATAAAGCCACTTCTGAACGACAGATTTTTGAGTAACCTTTCATGGCAACTTTTATTTACTCTCGAGAGTTTTTGCCAAAAATCTGCTGAGAAGAAGTCGCCTAAGGAATATGTTTACATATTTCGTTTTGTAGGACATATCTGACCTGGGGTTTGAAATGTGGCCTCACGTCTAATAAATCAGCACGCTACCTACTAGACTACGGCGACTACTAATTCAATATAAATCATCAAAATGTTGACATTCTGCAGCTTATAATGGCTAACTTCAAGTCTTAAACTGTGACTTCTGTCACTCATAAGTAAATTTGCACACATAGCTAAATCACAATCCTGACTAAAGCGTTGGATATTCACTTAAGTAAGATTTTTAACTCCAAGTTCAAGTTTTAATAAAAAAAAATACCGTGTATTTTAATATAACATTTGTGGGGTTAATTTTCCTTACCTCGAAACCCCTATCATCTACACTTCATCGAATTACTTTTCAGAATAGTACTAAAAAAACAACTTCATTTAAAGAAAAATTCCGAATATTAAAAAGTCAATCTTTTCCTACTACTATTAAAAAAAAGCTATTTTTTGTAAAAAAAAAAAAATGTTAGAACAGCCCAAAAACAAAATTTCAGTGTTAAATAAAATGATTGGCTTAGGCGAAGAAGTGATGCTCGATAATTCATACTTAGTGCCGCAGAATTCTATACAAAACATAAAACATATGAATCACAAAATGGTTCTGAGTGAGTCTCAGCGCTTAGGAAGTTCCACATGTGATTTGAAAGGGACTTCTGATTCAATGTGTAGATGTCCCAATTGTGAGAATATGGCCAAGAATTTCCTTTTCCTGGAGAGCCTGATACGCTCCAATTGCAATTCCAGCAATACGTGTAATGTTTGTCATTCTTCCCTACAATATCTGCAGACTGTGAACAAAAGCATCATGAAGGTGTTTGGCAATTCAGACAATATAGCCCAGGCGGCTAAAGCCTTTGGACATCAGCTGAAACCGAAACCAATAAAAAAATTCACAAAACTACGTGGTAAATCGAATAAAAAACTTACATCATCGAGCCATTCCACTACTACTAAACCGTTAGCGAAGAAGCGCACTACAACAGCAAAAGCAATCCAGGTTGTCAAAACAAGCAAAAAATCTTTGGGAAGTCATGCTAATGTTCATGGCCCCAATAAAACTGTCGTAAAAAGTCGTGTTAAGAAAACGATTAAGAAACCGAATTTCAAAAAGGACACCAGCACGCATAGCGCTACAGTGTCTACTGCAAAGCCCGCAAAAACTAAGAAACTTTCGTCGATTAAAACCAAAACCAAAAGCCTGTTCCGCAAATTAAAGTCAATTAATTGAGGATTTTAGGTTCTTCTTCTTTTTCTCAATTTTTCAATGTATTTCGAATAGAAAAAAAATTTGTAGTAAAAAAAAAAATGCAAACGTTTAGGCCCGTTTAGAATAAAATGAAAATCAAAATGAGTTTGGAAGTTTCATTCCCGTCCGTTGCGTACATTTAATTCTACTGTTTTTAATTAGGCGCTAGGAAGACCAAAAAAAGAGAGGAAATGTACTTTTGATTCATTCCAGCAGACATCCAACTGTTGGCTGAAGTTATCTCTAGTGAAAGACGATGAGAATACGACTTCTAGCCTTTAAAACTACAGAATGATAGGTTTTTGTGTTCCCGAATATTTCGACAGCCAGAAGGGAAGACAACGACATGGATCTCGTGTCTTGTTTCTCTCAAGTTACTTCCCTCGTTTTTTATTGACTTCTGGGGGACTATAAGTTCTGTTTCTTCCATTCACCATACAATGAACGCCCATTAAGATATTTTGTAAAGACGTATGCAAATATATAGGGACCCTCTTCAGAGGAACATCTGTTAGGTGTGACGTCCAGTCCTTATGAAGATGGATTACTTAGTACAATTCAGTTACTGCCTCTGGTCGAATCGAGTGAATGATTAATTGGTAAGAAAGTATAGGAATGAGTTGAATACGTTCAGCCTCTTTTCTCGGATGTCGCTTAAATAAGTTCAAAACTACCTGGGTTTCTAAGGACATTAACAGACGAACAATTCAGATGCTCTAGAACTTGACTTCGGTGAACGTTATCCTATTGCGATTGTTGATTATAAGCGTTTTTCTCTACTATTACTTAGAGAGGCAAACCGCACATTGAAGGCTACTGAATACTGCCAGATCTCGAGATTTCCCCAGGTATACAGGCTGGTGGCTGTACTCATCGTACACTGCCCCATTGGAGATCATGCCTGAAAAATTGTTTTCTACGAAGTGTAATGTATTACGTCAGGTGTCCCTTCAGAGCGAAATCATCAAACGTCACGTTTATTACTTTTGAGTTGTAGCCGTAGTCTAGTAGGTAGTGTGTTGGCTGATTAGACGTAAGGCCACGGTTCAAACCACAGGTCAGACATCAAAACAAAAATGTGAAAATATTTCTACGGCGACTTCCTCTCAGCAGATAACTGAGAGTAAATAAAATTGCCATGAAAAGTTTCTCAAAAATTTATCGTTCGGAGTCGACTTTAAACTGTAGGTCCCGCCAATCATGTATAAAATTAAAACACACAACATAAGTGGTGGGAGAAGCTAGGTTGTAATGCTGATTGAAGGGTTGTAATAACCAATTATGTATGTGTCTCTGTAAGATTATGGCCTGTCTGAACACTTGGCCTGGTCAGCTCTCACAGTCGTTGTAGCTTCCGTTACAGCAACACTCAGTTTTCCCTCCCAATTACGCTGCGTCAGTGCAACAGTAGGCCGGTATTTCTTTTGTCACTCGATTGGAAATCTGTCGCACTCGAAGGTAACGTGTTCTCCTGTTTCGAGCTCACACGGCTAACTTGGGCAAATAGGATTTGGTACAATCGGTACATACAGGATCTGGAATCCACATTATGATGCAGAATATAAAAGCATAGGCCCATCAACCACTGTGATGCATTTCCCATTGATGCTGCCACTCTCTAGAAGATTGTGAACGCTGTGCGGATTTACGTTCCAGCGATGGTGCTGCAACTTGCGTATTATAAAACCTGTTTAGCCCTTTCGCAAGGCTACCAATTGGCATCTTACCGGATATTAAACAAATTGCTTCTTCGGACGCTGCCGTGTATGATTAGGAGGCTCTTAATGCAGAGTGCTTATGAATTTATATGGACTGTTGCATGCAATAGATGTTTGCTTATACACATATTCTACGTACAACGGGAAGGAGTCTACAACCATTGACAGAAAATGTCTTTTTTCACCGTAAAAACCAACGAATTACGGCATAAAACTCACGTGTATTATTTATCTTCTAATATCCAACGGACTGGACTACTGTAGGAAGGAGGTGGAGGAGGAGGGGGTAGTTGATCACTTCCTTTGCTGCTATCCAACCCTTAAAAACATACGCCATTAGATCTTTGGTGAGCGGTTATTATACGACTGCTGAGGTAGGTTAGAGGACGTGTACTTGTCAATTAAGACAAGTACAGTACCCGGAGGTCGAATTGACCCAACTGCAGAGGTACATCGAACTGAAAAATTGGGTTTGAGTTGCATACAGTTGTTCGCTGTTCGAATGATGCGTTGAATAATCGAAACGGTTGGACTTTGTTAGTTACGGGCAGTCACACAATCTAATTAAATCATGCACTTCTAGTGAAATAGAAAGAAACACATTTTTACTCATGGCTTGAGGTCATGTGTTCTTGTACTTCCCGAGGCATTACACCGTGTGTTAATACGAATATAATCTTGCAGTCATTTGTATTGCTTCCTTTAATGAAATTTTATTCAAATTGAATGCCGGTAATTATAAAGCATTCTTGCAACACGATTTTTTCCGCTCTCAACACAATACCCTCTACGAGTAAATGCCATCGCCTTCACAATACATATCTGTTGCGGTCACAACCCTGTGCATATTCTAACGAATTCTATTGAAAATAAATTTCAAATTATTTTCAAATTTGTTTTGAAAACCACCTGAACAAATTTCATTGAAAGCGGAACGAAGCAAAACAAACACTTGTTTTTCAAAATATTTACGATTTTTAAAAACACAACAAAAAACAATAAAGAAAACATGAAAATGGAAAAACCAAAATATTATGATGAATTGACAACATTTTAAAATTAATTAAAATGCTGACTACGATACATCAAATTACGATGACATTTAAGGGAAAAATTTTCTCATTTTGAAAAAATATTTCACAAGGAAAGGACGCACAAGCAGACTTTTTATATATTTTTTAAATTGTTACTGAGAAAAAAAATTAAATAAAACAGGATAAAAAGGATTTCAGCCAAGAGAGTGAAGGAGAGAAAAGAAAAAGAAACTAAAATCACTTAAAATCCCAATTTTAAATTGGGTATTTAAGTTGGCTGGCTAACGGCAACCACAGCCACTCTAACAGTAAAACTAACGTTACGATACGGCTCTTAAGGATCGAGAGAGAGAGAGAGAGAGACTTGGTATGTTTTGTTGTTTAAATAAAGGCGAAGAAGGAAATCAAATATTAAATAAATTTTTATTAATTTTTTGTCGTTGTTGTTATTTTTTCCTATTAAGCTGGCAGTTATTGTCACATAAGCTGCTTAACTTAGAAGCAGTTATACATGTACTCCGCCTTTTTCTTCAGCTAAACGCAATACAAACGGATTAAAGGCGACAAGAAATAAAAAAAACCGACTAACGCTTACAGCATAGTTGCTTGCAATAGAGAAGGAGAGCGAGCATTTAAGATTATTAAAGAAGAAATAAATTTTCAAACAATTCCCAAGGATTTGTAAAAGAAATTCAAAAAAGAAAAGAAAAGAAACATTTTTATTGTAATCGCAGTCCGTCCTCTATTCATTCGGTTGTAATCATTTTGTAATCACTTTTGCGTAATGGGTGACGAGGAGGGTAAGAAGAAGGAAAAGGTAGACGAAAGGCCAGAATTCCTATGGAATTATATTATGAAGACCATGCGGCTAAAACAGGAGAAATGGAATAAAATGTGGTCAACTGCTGAAAACAAGGTAAGTTGGGGAACGTATTTCTATTTCTAATTTTCAAAGAATTTCTAAAACCATTTAGAAGGAATAAGTAAGTGTTGCTTCTTCAATAACCAAATGTTAGAACAACAATATCGTAGCATGATTAAATGGAAATTACATGTAAACCATTACGTTCTATTAAATTCAATTACAATTTCATTATAATTTTCCATCAACTTTAACCTTTCGATGGTTTTTTCCTTGACATTAAAGAGTTTATGAATAGTTAGGCCTTTTACAACGTACAGGGTGTCTAATTGAAGTCAAATTGAAATAAAATTTTTCTGTTTACTATTGCAACTTAATCCAATTTCCACATTAAGTTCTCTATTAGCAGGCTTATTAAGACCCCTTTCAAAGGATCAACGTCTGTTGCTTTCTTTAAAGTTTACAACTTGGCTGGAATCAGTCAGTACTGCAAAGGTCACTTCTGAGGTCATATTGGAAAAATATTCAAATACTAAAAGAAGAGTTCGCTTGTCCAGATAGTTTGTTCATATTTTATGCTCCTGCAGATCCAAATATGACGTTCATTAAACCAAAATTAAGCAATCCTGTATAGGCCAAAAGGCTTTCGATATACTGTAGTTGTTGTTGTAACATCTCTACTGTTATCGAAGATTCCTGGCCAAGGAAACAGCTCTCGATTGAAACTGTGGTAATTGTGTCAGATAACTAGTAACTGATATGTGGCCGCCATAGTCTAGTAGCCAGTGTGTTGGCTAATTAGACGTGAGACCACGGTTCAAATCCCAGTTCAGGCATCTCGAACTAAACGACATACGAAAAATACATTTCTTCGGAGACTTCTTCTCAGGAGTTTTCTGGCAAAAATTCGTGCGAGTCTAGTAGATAGTGTATTGGCTTATTAGATGTGAGGCCAGGGTTTAAACCCCCAGGTCTGACATCCCCATCAAAAAGAAGTATGAAAAAATATTTTTTGGAGACTTCCTCTCAGCAGATTTCTGGCAAAAATTCTGTGAGTATATAAAATTGCCATGAAAAGTTTCTTACAAAAATCTTTCGTTCGGAATCGACTTTAAACTGTAGATCCCGCCAATCATGTATAAAATTAATACACACAACACAAGTGGTATGAGAAGCTAAGTCGTAATCCTGTCGGAAGGATTGTAATGACCAATTATGTATGTGCGTATCAAGCAAATCGACTCAGTCTTTCTTACTCTTAGTTTAAATATCGGGTCCGCCATCTAACGTTTTTTTTCAACTAGTGCTTATTTCGTGAATGGTAACACTTAGCTCATGTCTGATTTGACAGATAATTAGTTTTATCCTTCCGCTGAGCGAATATGGTTGTGTATACGCGTTTTCGCTTCGGTAAGTGGGCCTGCGGTCGACTTACAGAAGATTCCGATTTTGACAAAAAAAAAATCATCTTTTCAGATGAAGCTCATTTTGATCTTGGCGGGTATGTAAACAAGCAAAATTGTTGCATTTAGGGCACAGAAAACCCGCACGCATACATTGAAAAGCCGACGCACCCAAAACGAGTCAATGTTTGGTGCGGATTTTGGTCCAGAGGCATAATTGGGCAATTTTTCTTCGAAAATGAGCAAGGAGTGGCCGTTACAGTCAATTGCGATCGTTATCGGGCCATGTTGAACGAATTTTTGTTCACAAAAATTGAAGAGGAGGATATTGGCAACATTTGGTTTCAACAGGACGGCGCTACTTGCCACACAGTCGAAGCTACACTCGATGTTTTGCGCCCTGTTTTTGAAGATCGCATTATCAGCCGCAGAGCTGATGTCGTTTGGCCACCTCGGAGCTGCGATTTGACACCGTTGGTGCCGTCAAAGATAAGTGTTACGCCGACAAGCCAGAGACAATTGACGCTTTAAAGTACAAAATTCGTGAAGCCATTTGTGAAATACAGCTGCACACAATCGATAATGTGCTTAAAAATTGGACCGATCGTGTAGGCTACTGTATGGCCAGCCGAGGCAGCCATTTGAATGAAATTATTTTCCATTATTAACCGGAAGGATTGTACTTTCAAATAAAAAAAGAAATTTGAGAAAATATTCAGTAGTTTTTTAAAGCATTTTCAAAAAAAAAGTTATTTGGCGGACCTTTTACTTATTTATTATTATTCGCCGTACTCTAGAGGGTAGTGTGTTGACTGTCGATCAAAGTCGAATTTAAACTAGAGGCCCCATCGGGCATGTATAAAAATAACACATACAACACAAGTGGTGTAAGAAGCTAAGTCGTAATCCTGTCGGAAGAGTTGTAAAGACCAATTATGTATGTATGTATTTTACTATTCCTTGTCTCCGTTTCATGAAATAAGTTTTGTTCAGTTTGGCGCACTAATCGTCTATTGTTCCAGGTTCCAGGATTATAGGATTGCCAACCATACCATGCTGTGTAATATTATTGAGTTATTCGTTTAGGTATGGTCATGAGGAACCATGATAAAAATTATTAAAAATTGGCTTTGACACATGTCACGAATCTCTGATAAAATTTAAGTTGAACCCTGTGATTTCTCTCAAAAAAATCGTTCATACAGACCGCATTATATAGTGAGCGGTACTAGGAGTGTAAATCCTTGCACAAGCATTTCAAAGCAACTTTTTTACTCTTCTGTTGGCTTTTATTTATTTGCCAACTTTAAGGGAAAACTGACCAGCAGCCATTTGTGTTGGCTAACTGTTAATGTGTTGTGTTTTACTTGGTTTAGTTTTGTTTTGTTTTTCAAATATTTCTCGTATCTTTATTTGTAAAGTATTTGTTTGTTTGTTTGTTTGTTTATTTTAACTAACTTTTACTCGTAACATCCCTCCCCAAGAATCCTGTTGTTAATAATTATTTTTGTTTTTTAGCTTTCAGTCTGTCTTCTCTCTCTCTTTCTCTTGTTGTTAACGTTTATTTTTGGACACATCATAATGCTTCTTATTGTACTCAACTTATTTATACAGTGAGTCACACACAGAGCTATTTCTTCCCCTTTTTTTTATTGTAATTTTAGTTTCTAACTTTAATTTTTCTCTTCTTTTTTTTTTTGTTTTTTCGTTTGCAAAAAAAAACGAATAAAATTTTTACCCTAAAATGGAAAAATATTTCTGAACAACAACAAAAAAAACTCTTCTCTGAGTGAAAATAATTTGCATAAACAACTTTGTCGTTTTAAATGTTCTGTGTTGTTTATTTGTCGACAAAAATAAAAACACAAAAACAACAACAACAAAAACAAAAAAATTAAAAATAAAATAAATTTTTATTTTGCCACTCTCCAAAACAAATGGGACACTGAAGCGTACACATATATACATACTTACACAGTTTTTAGGCATAAAGCAACATTAAATAAAGAGTAAAAGAACTTGTAAATAGCCCTAGTTTTTCACCCTACACCAGCATACTTATTTTCATTGGTTCCACCTTCAGTATACCGATCGTCTAAAAATCATTCTCTAAGTCGCAAACACACTGGTTGAGTTCAACAGGACTGTCACAAAAAACCTCTCCCATTTTAGCGCCATTTTTTTATAAAACAATTGGGCTTTCTCCTAATGGCATGCACCTCGATGCAACTCAGCTTTCTGTATTTAATTTGTTTTAGTATGGGTTGACCTTTGATTAAGTTCCAGAGTTTAGTGCTGGTGTTTGTGTTGGACTACAGTCATCTCGCATATGACTTTGAAGTATTTGTTGATCAATACCCGTAACTTCTTCGAAATGATGTTCGATACTAGTCAGGTTCCTCTTCTATTCAAAAAAGTTTTCTTTGCACAATCCTTGAATGTTCTAAACCGGGTTCATCTTGCTCGAGATTAGACCAGAAGTATTCGTTCGGCTTTAAAGTCCGTTGCTGCTAAAAAGGCTTATTTTTTCCAACTCTTTCATGGAAAGTTGGGAAAGATTATTGAAATTCAGGCTATAAATCACCACCGAATACGCGGCTTGAGCTTACGTTACCTTCATTACAGAGCCAATGCATACATACATACATACATACCTGGTCATTACAACCCTTCAGTCAGGATTACGATATACATAGCTTCTCACACCACTTATGGTGTGTGTGTTAATTTTATACATGAGTGGCGGGACCTACGGTTTAAAGTCGACTCCGAACGACAGATTTATGAGAAACTTTTCATGGCAATTTTATTTACTCTCAGAGTTTTTGCCAGAAATCTGCTGAGAGGAAGTCGCCGAAGAAATACTTTTTGTATTTTGTTTTGATGTCTGACCTGGGGTTTTACGTCTAATAAGCCAACACACTACCTACTCGATTACGGCAACTACATAGCCAATGCTGTTACCTTTATCTGCATAATTTCTCATCATATTAAAGCCATCGGTAACCAACTGACCTTACTATGAATCTAATAAATAAACTCCCGTATAAGATTGCTATCTTCTCTGTTGCCGTTTATATTCCTGCTCCATTTTCAATATCCAATAAATGCGCAACCAATTCCGTCTGAAATATTATCACTTACAGAATGCTAAAGAAATCTAAATAAACTTCAGATAGTTGTGGAATAAGTTCCAATGCTTCTTAGAAGTTTGGTGGATAGAGTCTCGTGCTTCATTCTCATTAACAAAGCTACTGAATCCAACTTGGTTCAGCATGTTCTTAGAAAGTTTATTTTAAAATTTAACATTTTCATCATAAGGGTGTACAGAAGATACAAATGGAATATCACTGATGAAGGAAATACTTCGAAGGAATAACTTCCTTTCACACTGTAGTATAACCTTGGATCACCTCATCAGTCATCTAAGGAGTACTGAAGTCGACGTAGTATAGTATGTAGTGTGTTGGCATATTAGACGGAAGGACGCGTTCCAAGCCCCATCCCAAACATTTATCAGCAGTCTCTGAGAGTAAAATAAAATTGCCATTAAATAGTAAGCGCCTCCGCTCATGGATAAAATTAACACACACAATATGGGTGGCGTGAGAAGCTAGGTCGTAATCCTAGCTAAAAAGTTCTAACGACCAATTAAGTAAGTGAGTGCTGACTGATCCTACTCTAGTAGTGCAATATGCATTTTTTTTCTTACATGAAAGATCTCTTTAAACAGAGAGACCAGTCTGTTTTATAAGGATGGGCCAAAGAGAGAGAGCGGGAAGGGTTTGCACTCTAAATAACATATTCGGAACGAATGTGGAAACTCTAGGGTATCTTCCAAGTATCTTTATCGGAGGATGTACTCAATACAATTTGGAAAGGAGGATAAGGGTATAAGACATAACAATACCGTCTGGCAACAGGTTTGTGAAAAACGATATAGGAAAACCCTGTATAGGCTAATAGCTGTGCAACAGATCGCTTGGTAGCACTAGTTCAGTACCTCTATTCGACAAAACAATACATAGTAACAATTTAATGCCTTTTCTAAGGGCATTAAAACTATTCTAACGGCCACAAATTAAATTCGCTTAAGGCATATGTACGTATGCCTAGCTGCACTAACCTACTTTAATTACAATTAATAAATACGCAAAGCCTGCCTGTTCGCTTTGCTTAATCACTACAACGAACTACTTCTTTAGGTGAAGATCAATAACCAAATTATAGCAATTATTAGACACAGGCGTAGAGCATCATTTAATCAGCTTTACTTCACTGTCATTCTCAAACTTGTTTATTTGGCAGGAATTCTTTCTTTTTTTCTTTTTGTTTTTATTCCTCTTTATTTTGTTTGCCTTCATTTGTTTAAAGTCCTTTTTTGTGATTCACTTGTTGTTTTTGTTTTTGGTTTTGAATTCCTTTTCCCTGTTTATTCCGTTCATTTATTTTCTCTTTTCTCCCTTTTATTTATTGTGATTTGTTTTTGTTTTAAATTCTTCTTGTGTGTCAAATTTAACTGCAGGCTCTTCTAATTGTTTTTTCGTGTGAATTTCATTGTTTTTGTGTTCATCTACCACATTTTTTTTTTTGTATTTTTCTTCTTGTCTCTTCTTCACACAGATAAATAGGAAGAGAGGGTTTGATGAAAAGAGTGGCTGTTAATGTTGACGAAAATAGCGAGCTAGCAAGCGAACGACAACAACAATATAATGGCGCTGGTCATTTTTCACATTTTTTAGTTAATTTTGTTTGAATTTTATTTAACTGGAGGGTCTTTGGCGGCCTTAATTATAATTTTATTTATGATGAGATTTTTTTGTCCTTTCTCTGTCCCTCTCCTCTCTGTTTGTTCTACTGTTGCTTTTAATGGGCCTTTTATTTGGGGGTGCGTGTGTTTTTTTAAGTGAATAAAGTGTTAATGAGTAAAAATATATACAAAAACAAAACAAAACAAAAAACATAATAATTTTTAATTATATATTCGCACTCTGGCATTCTACAATTCTTAGGTCCTCTCTCTCTCTCTCTCTCTCACACAGTCCCTCTTTGTTAACACATTTAGTTGGATATGACACAGTGGCTATAAAGCCAAGAAATATTTCGTGAAACAAATCAAATCCACTCCAAGGTCACAGGATTTTTTGTAAATTTTAAAATTTTATTTACAATTTAAACGATGAACGTAGGAAATAAAACGATTTGCATGAGCTATGTGGCATAAACTAGTTGAAGATTTCAATTATTTCTTTCAAAATCGTTGTACTTACTTAACTAGTCTTGTTTTAGAGGGGGGTCAATTCGCATAGAGAGGTCGAATATTTCACATCATTTTAGAAATGATTTCTGTTCACTTCTGCATCATAAATGATTCCTAGCTTATCAAAAAGCTGCAGTAGCCGTTTTACCATCTATTGCATTATCCTTCATCAGTATATTCCTATAATGTCACTCCCAGTGACCATGAACAACTTTATTATAAAAACAGCTTCCTACCTGGTACTTGATATGCATCCCCGTGTTTCTTTCTGAGACAATTTTTTTATTTTTACGCCGAGTAGGGGTAAATGTACCTAACCGCACCATAGAGCAAGTCGTCATATCCTCCGTGTGTGGGGCCCTCACCCACTAAATCCCCCCTCGTCTCCTGTGGACTTGTTCGTCCCCACTGCAGAACTACGGTGGTATTACTTCGAAGTGGAGCCGTTTTGGCCTCTCCATGTTTATATCCGCGTCCGGATTGCGTATCGAAAGTTCAGGAGACATCTAAGCGTCTCCACTATTCCTTTCGTCTAAATCATCATTTCGGTTCCGCTTGGCACGTGTGACAGTATCACCTATGCGGACATGCTTACTCGTTCTGCAGCCTCAAGATCTCTCTTTTTCCGCCTTAGAATTCTGAGACACATTAAAGCAACACAGATTCCAAGTATGTTTTCTGATGATTCAAACTCTTCGTAATAGGATTCCTATACTAAAGAATTGTTTTTTGAATCTACTATATCCGAGCAAAAGGCCAGTTTGTACTCTTATGCTACTCCTAGGTAGTCTGGTACTTGACTCACATCTCTTTTCCTTACCAAAAGTTTCGATTCTCTTCATTTCTTTATTTTGAATATTATTATGGCATGCTTAGCTTTTCTTGACTTCCTCTGTAATGAACCTTCCAAGTTATTTTTATGACCCATAATATTTCCAAATATTTTGCCTCCATTTTCCACGATATTACCTCAGCCTGGAGGAAACATTCGCTTCTAATTTAAGAAGTTCCTCAATCTCTTAAATGATCCTAAGGGGTTTACCCTCAACGTCTCTTACAATATCACGACCGCTTGCTATCAAAGCTATGTTTTCTGTGTTCAGAAAGAAAGATTACATCCACAACCAAGCTCCCTATTAGTGATAGACAGACTCTAGTTGTATAAATACTACCTTAAGAAGTCTCCGCTTTTGGTTGGACTGTAGAAATAAAATTATTCTGTTAGTATGACAGCGATAGCCTATTAAGATGGCACCTTTACTTAACTGTCAATGAAGAGACGTTGTACTACTACTTACAAGTCAGAGGTGAATAATATACACTGAACGTCAAAAGAAACCGTGGCATTACGTTTAATAAGCCAACACACCACCTACAAGTTCGTTAAGTTCAAAACTAGCTCGCATAAGCATATACAGTGAGCGTCAAAAGAAACTGGACATTAAAAAAATATATATAAACATTAATATATTACCGTTATTTTTATTTTAAAATTGTTTCATTGCCAGTTTTTAACATTGAGACAAAAATAAATAAAAAAAACCTTCGAAATATTGTCAAATTTTTTGGGGCACTCGCCTTAATTGGTAAAAGTTGAGTTTGGTGACTGTTAGAATTTTATCCATAGTGTACAGTTTCTTTTTACGCCCATTGTATGTGGTAGAGAAGGCTTGCTTCTGGTTACAATTGGATTTTCGAAAAAGATTAATAAGGTGTGGTAGTTTAGAGATGAATAGGGGACTAAGATTTTGTTAAGACAATGCACAATCGATTGAACTAATTGTGGACCGTAACTGGCAAAATGAAGGATGACGACCTGTTAAAACTAAACTACTTTAGGGTGCCAAATAATAACAATTCTGTGGTGTTGATCCATAAATATTTCAAATTGAAGCCTCCATATATTGGTATCAAGGGATTTCAATAATAAAAACCTAAAAAAAGATTACATTCTCATTGGCCCACTGTATTTAAGTTCAAATATTTGTTCTCTTTAATTGAAATACTAAATGGCCTTCACGTGTTGTTGACATTATGCTAATCAGTGATGCCAATATATTCTAAATGGCAAAAGTCAGCATTTGCTGTTAACAGTAAATAACACAAGAAATTAAATGAAAACCCAAAAAAAAATTGAATTTCATTTGAAACAATATTTCAGAGAAATTTATATGTTTTCCATTAAATACGTTTAAAATGTTAAAAAAAATTTAAGCTTATCAAACCGTTATGGCATTTCCATTATAAATAGACTACAGGGTGTATGTTTGCGTGTCTGTGTATGTGCGTCAGCATTATAATTATCAAACAATATTGAGTCCAAAAGGATAATAAAATTGTTGCCAACAAACATTCGGGGATACCTTCCTCCTCTTGACCATCTCAGCAACAAATTGTCGTGTTTTTATAATGAATTGGAACTGAAAAAGCAAAGCTGACTGAAATAAAATGCTAAAGAAAAACAAATCCGCTCAAGCCCGACTGGTGGTCACTAAAAACAAAACATGTGAGACCCAACAAAAAACCGAAAAAAAAACAAGAGGCATGTAAATCTCACCCCACCTTCCCACAAAAAATAAAATGTTTTTAACATGCAGCAGCATCTGTTTCATTATGCCATTTAACGATCTATAATATTACCGGCAATACAACAACAACAACAACAAAACATTTTTTAATGCTTTAGTTAAGTGTCATTGTTGTTGGTGGCTGGTCCCTCCTGATGCAAGCAGTAGCAGGATTTTACTTTTCAGATTAGTGAGTGCGTAACCAAACACAGGCAACGATATTTTTTTTTTCTTGGTAGTCTTACCTCGCCAGCAAAAAAAAAATTTAAATGAAAACAAAAATACCCCGTGTATTAAATGGTTTCCCATGGTACTATCGAAATACACACAGAAAAAGTAGGAATGCAGCAGCACATTAAGCGCAACAAAGTGGTCAGACACTGGTAGAAACGTTAATTTTGCCAAAAAGGTCGCACTGGATATGGTATGCTACAGGGCCAAATGCCTGTGCATCCGTATGTTGCATACACAGACGTATCCATACACAGACGTATACATACACAGACGGAAATAATGTAGCTTGACTGTGCTGGCGGTTTGTTGGAATTTTCGTTATCGTCTGGCGAGAATGTGAAGATGGCTTCACTCTATTGTTAGGAATTTTTTAAATTTTAAATAACCGCAGAGACTTCTTTACAAAAATAAAAAAAAAACCGAGCATTGTAGCTTGGAGAGTGAGAACACTGATCACTGAGTAATTAGAACCCTTTGTCATGACTACTGTGGTGCTTCTTACACCCGTGTAAATAACTTTAGGAGCATGAAGCTGCTAATAGCCAGATGGTTCGGAAAGCTGTCCTAGTAAAAAATTATAATGTTATGATTGACGGCCTTTCTTATTCTCTTTTTCATCTACATCTTCTTCTGCCCTAGAGGCCAAATATCACTTCCACTTTAAACAGGGTAACTCTATAGTTTCAGACATTGTTTGACATGCAAAGTTCTATAGATAATAGACCTGAAAAGCTATTACTTGCTTACATACTTACTTAATAGATCATCGCAACCTTTTAGTCGGAACTACAATCTAGCTTCTCACAGAACTCATATTGTGTGCGTTAATTTTATACATGAGTGGTAGGGCCTACAATTTAAAGCCGCCTCCGAACAACAGATTTTTGAGAAAATTTTCATGGCAATATTTATTTACTCTCAGAGTTCCAGAAATCTGCTGAGAGGCAGTCGGCGAAGAAATATTTTTTCATATTTCGTTTTGTTAGAGATGTCTGCCATTGGGTTAGAACCGCGGCTTCACGTCTAATAACAACACATTACCTGCTAGACTACTACTGTCGCGCTTACTATTGCATCCCTTGGCTACCTACAATGGCAACTTGAAGGTAAACTCGTCAACCTACACAATCTCGAGAGATCGCGAATATAGACCTTCAAGAGTACTTTCAAAATCACAAACAATATCCTACCCCGAGTACTCTGGGTCTCAGAGTCTTAACAGTTCTAGAGAAAATATTCTCCAGACCCTTCTCATATTCACATACCGGGTCAATTCGTGATTCTTGTCGGCGATCTAACCACGCAATCCCCATAAGAAATCTTGACATCACCAATGGTTAATTTATCAAACTCCATCGGCAAACCCGTACTACCATCGTCAATAGAGGGACAAAAGCCTCTGGACAGCATTCCGATCAATCGTTCTACGTTCTAGTGGTGACCAGAATAGTGTCGCTGTCAAGCAAAAATATCAGCTTTCTCGTTCCAAAGAGGTTATTCTGACAGCCTTGAGAGTACATTTTATAATTAATTTCTTCTTTTTTTAATTCTTTGATCAGTCTGGCAATACAATTCCCTATAAAATCATAGTCGGGCTATACTCGTAACAGCTTGGTTTGCAGCAGTTTTCAGCCAAGAGAACGTACTGGTTTGCAAGAGTTTATCAACATTTCCATCCGGTATACAGTGCTCTCTCCAGATCTAAGTAGCAAATAAGCCTGTACGATGAAGTTCACTTAAGTTTATCCCGGTTTTGGAATAAGCATCCCGGAACTTTTGCTTCTTCTTCTTTTCATTACAAAACACACTAGCTTTCAGGCTGTTAATTAAAAGCTAAGCCATCTCGCAAAATAACTTGTAAACTTCAGAGCTTTGTTTAGCTCTGGAACATACATATGTAGTTATCTTTCAATTCGGTTCGTATATGCAAATCCGGGGTTAAAAATGCAACGCAATTTTGTATTATTCTAGAAGCCATGAACAAATACCAGAATTTTGTGAATTTTTTTCTTTTCGTTGTATTTACACGCTGCATATGATTCCAACGAAATAAATTTTGGATTTTTGCATTATGCATGCATGTTGTATTTGTAATTGTAGTTCCAATGACAATTTTATTATTTAAGAGCATACGAGAGTAGAAAAAGGCTACGTACTCTATACAAAAATGCGTTACATAAAGCCATCCAGCTCTACTCCTACACACATACACGTGTCACCCTGTTCAGTGAGTGTGTTGTGAAAAATTGACTCTAGTATGTGTGTGTGCATAAACTGCATAATTGGCGATTTTGTTATTGTAATTCAAAAACGTAAAGCATTCATTCGGTTTCATAATTTCACTCTCTTCCCCCTCAAACTCTACAACTCCCGAACGTTTTAAATATTTAAGAGGGAGAGACAACGAACGGGCTTCCCATCTAATGCCCTCAAACCAAATTTGTAATTTTTGTTGGCAGTTGTATGCATAAATATTTAATGCTACGAGTATGTGGGTATAACTTCATTCTATTGTTGTTGCTTTAGCGTTAATGTGTCGCTTTTTCTAATTTTCCTGCTCACTGCAGTTGCAGGCGAAAAATTTCTATCTGCGTTGCATTCACACATGATTTCGCTTACCAACACCAACAACTGAAATATTTATTATTTTGCGATATGAATTTTTATTCAAACGTGATATTATTGTTGTTCCAAAGTCAGTTTTTCTTTTTTTGGTTTCCAGTTTTTCGTTTTTCGTTATCGTAAACAGAAAATTGTATCCAAGTTTTATAAGGTTACGTGTGTTCACATTTAAAGTTTTACAAGGACACTGGTGGACAAAATATATTCAAAGTGGCATTTGGAATGCAAGAGGCTATTAAATGAAAATCATTGATAAGAAACTGTCATAATTTTTCGTGAATATCACATGCATACAGAACATATCACAGATTGATCTGTAATCGAGAAAATAAATGAACTGGAGGCCGCATAGATTAGATGGTGAGGGTGTTGAATTCTAAATATGATGGGTTTTCTACTACCTATGTTACATTCGAAGGTAGTAGATAATGTGTTGGCTTTTTAGACATGAGGCCACGATTCAAACCTCAGGTCAAAGATCTTCAACAAAACGAAATATTAAAAAAAAATATTTTTTTTTCGGTGACTTCTTCTCAGCAGATTTCTGGCAAAAACTCTGAGAATAAAATATAATTGCCATGAATCGGAATCGACTTAAAGCTGTAGGTCTTGCCACTCATGTATAAAGTTAACACGCACAATATCAGTGGTTTGAGAAGCTAGGTCGTAATCCAGACTGAAGTGTTATAATGCCAAATTATGTATGTATGTATGCATGTTACATTCGTAAAACTGATTTTTATTTAAACTGTTCCTAAAAATATGTGCTGCTCTTGGATCGTATAATCAAATACTCGGTCATCTAATATCACAATCTTGATTTATATGACCAAAGCGTACGAAGCATTTGCGACCATTAAGTCTATGTTGGTTTCTTCGAAAATTTGAGAAAGAATCTTTGATAGTCAGTTAAGATTGATCATTTGTTCAAGTCCTTTGTATCAGATATGTTAAGTTCATATTGCAAACTCCAATAATACGCCATAAAGTCCAGGAAATCCGCACACTTGGCTTTCCTAGATATCTAAGGAATCTTTTACTATCATAAGTTTACGGCAATGCCTCTGTGGATATTAAGTAAAGCGACAAATGCAGGTATATCACAAAAGGGAAACCTACTCTTCTTTCTTAGACTCTTCCAACTTATGGTCTCCTAAGAGAACATGAGAAGTCGCCGTAGTCTAGTAGGAATTGTGTTGGCTTATTAGACGTAAAGCCAGGGTTCGAGCCCCAGGCCAGACATCAAAACAAAATACAAAAGGTATTTCTTCGGCGACTTTCTCTCAGCAGATTTCTGGCAAAAAAAAACGCTGAGAGTAAATAAAATTGCCATGAAAAGTTTCTGAAAATATCTGTCCTTCGGAGTCGACTTTAAAATGTAGGTCCCACCACTCATGCATAAAATTAACACACACAACATAAGTGGTGTGAGAAACTAGGTCGTAATCCTGACTGAAGGGTTGTAAAGACCAATTATGTATGTAAGTCGCCGTAGTTAAGTAGATAACGTGTTGGTTTATGAGACATGAAGCCACGGTTCAAACTCCAGGTCAGACATCAAAACGAAATATGAAAATTCGGCGACTTCCTCTCAGTAGTTTCCTCAAAAATCTGTCGTTCGGAGTCGACTTCAAACTGCAGATCGTGCCACTCATGTATGAAATTAACGCATACAATATAAGTGGTTTGAGAAACTAGGTTGTAATCCTGTCTTAAGGGTTGTAATAACCAATTATGTATGTATGTATGTATGTACATATGTAAGAGAACATGATTATATGGCTTGCATATAACTGCTGTGCATGAAAATGCTATTGGTATAGTTGCCTATGGCAAGCATTTGGCCAGTATATCTTATTTGCTAGGTGCTGCCCTGAAGAGATTATAAAGTCCAAATCCAAATTTTCTACTTCCCGGACTGTACAGGGTAAAAAGTGGCATATTATAAATAGACCGAAGTATGATCTGAAATTTGGCATATGGTTACGATGGAAAAAATCTGAATACTAAGCTCTATATATACTCCGTCTATGATGTGCTGCTTTTGCTTATACTTTAAAATAAGGCTGTTACATGGTGTTTAAATTTCCTAAGAAGCTTTGACACTCAAAAAGGTGTCAAAAGGTGACTAGACTGCGAAAATGATAGATGAGAGTGAGTATCACTCAGATGTGGACTAGCAGTTCACAAAGGTTAACTCTACTCGGAACTACACCTTACTTTCTCACACCACCCATGTTGTGTGTTTTAATTTTATCCATGAGTGGCGGGACCACCAGTTTAAAGTCAACTCCGAACGACAGATTTTTGAGAAGTTTTTAATGCCAATTCTTTTATTTACTCTTAGAGTTTTTGCCAGAAGACTTTTGAGAGAAAGTCGTCGAAGAAATATTTTTTGGGGTTTGAACAACGGCCTCACGTCTAATTAGCCAACACAATACCCACTAGACTATGGCGACTATGTTCAATATAACTACGTCTCTATCTATTTCTTTTAATTCATTTAACGATCTTTTTACGGACTCCGCTTGAGGACCTTATTGACTTATTTCTTGACATCGTTATTGATATTCTTTTTTTTTTTGTAGCGATTAGTAACTGATTAATGTTCTGCCTTGATTCTATTCTATGATTTCTATCTATTAAAGCATGAATCAGTTAAACATTTTAAAATCCTATGTGTATCGTAGGCATTACACTATCGCATTCAAAATTTACTTCACGATGAAATAAAGAGCCTCTAAATCGGTTTATATAGAGCGCGGATTAAAGATATATTGAGCCGCTGGATAAGATTTGCAAAACTTCGTTTGTATAATATTTCCGCTTCACTGCTTTTATGCAATGCCATGTCATGCTCATGCATATTTTCCACAATTTTGGCAACAAAAGGCCACTCGAATTTAACCAAACTAATGTTTTCTCTCTCTCTCTCTCTCATGCATACGCCAATATCATTATTGTTCTTTATAACCCAACATATGAATACATGTGTATGCATGTGCATACACACACACATACATATTCATAATTTACAATTCTCGGATGTAACGAGTACTTCGTGTGGCCTTATTATAACCCTTTAACTTCAGTTACAGTTTGTTTTACAATTACCTTGTCATTGTTTTTATTATTGTTGTTGTTGTGTTGTTGTTTTAGTTGGCTTTTTTTCAACAACCAACAATAACAACACCAAAAATTTTTAATGTTTTTGCGTAAACTTTACATGCGTCACAAAATCTGTTAAAATGTACAGGGGGTTGGATGGCTGGCTGTCTGCTCACTGTTGGTATGTTTTTGATCACTGTCTGTGTGGCATGTTTTCCTTCTCTGTTTTGCTTTTTATGCCGACGGCTTTATTTTTTTTTTTTTTTTTTGTTAAAAGCCATGTTCAATAGGGCCATTGTTGTGTAAACAGTATTATTTTTTATTATATTTCAGTTGTTATTGCTGTTCTCTCTATGTTGTTGTTGTTGCTGTTTTTTTTTTAGATTAAAAAATAATTTTTCTACCCATTAAACGACATTAATTTTACAAAAGCAAGAAAATTACTCATCACCGAACACCAATACAAACACCAACACCAACATCGGCACCAACATCAACACTGACTGTCAACGATTTCAATGAAATAAAATGAAAATGAATGAACGAATTAACGAACGAGTGAGTGAGTGAATGACTGAATGACTGTATAAATTCCTTTTTTTTTTGTTTTATAAATTTATTGTTGTTTTTGTTGTCGTTATTATATTTATTTTTATTGTTGTTTTCATAACATTAAACAGCAATTAAAAAAACCGGCTGGAATGTGTTCGTTTGGTTATTTAAAACCATAAAATATTGCTGCCAAATGAGACCTGGCTGAGAGAGCTACAAATCGTGACAACTTTACTGCTTGTAAATGTGTATGTCTGTATGAATATATATGTATGTGTGGTTTGTGTGTATGTGTCAACAATCACATTAATTTTATTAATTTTTTACGCAGAATAATTAACCTATTTAAACTGTTTTAAAATAAAAAATATTTAAACAAGTAACGCTTGCTACACAGTACGCCTATAATGCACTGAGTTTTTATCGTTAAGTAAGTCTCTCACACTGAGAAGTCTACAAGGCAATAAAAAATTAAAGGAAGTTTGGAATTTTTAGTTCTTTTCTAGGGATTTTATTGGTTTGCTTTTAGCAGGTTTGATCAACTGCACCTTTGCATCGCATACTGGATTAATTAAGTATCGTTTAGTTGTGAATTTCGTGTAATTTTCTTTACCTTTTTGAAGAAACATGCCTATGAAGCCAATGTTGAAAGGAACAACGTTCAGAACCTCGAGGTAAAGTTACTATTCAACTATTTCCAAAAGTAGGTAGAGTGTTGCCTTATTAGACTTGAGGGCACGGTTCAAACCCTAGCTCAGACATCTGAAACAAAACGAAATATGAAAAGTTTTTCGTCGGCGACTTCCTCTCAGCAGATTTCTGGAAAAAACTCTGAAAATAAATAAATGACCATGAAAAAGTTTCTCAAAAATCTGTCTTTCGGAGTCAACATTAAACTGTTGGTTCCGCCACTCGTGTGTAATACTAACACACACAACATATGTGTTCCTGACTGAAGAGTTGTAATAACCAATTATGTTAACGCTGTTTATATAGAATAGCATGAGATATAAACGCTGTATATATAGAATAGCATGAGATATAAACGCTGTATATATAGAATAGCATGAGATATAAACGCTGTATATATAGAATAGCATGAGATATAAACGCTGTATATATAGAATAGCATGAGATATAAACGCTGTTTATATAGAATAGCATGAGATATAAACGCTGTTTATATAGAATAGCATGAGATATAAACGCTGTTTATATAGAATAGCATGAGATATAAACGCTGTTTATATAGAATAGCATGAGATATAAACGCTGTTTATATAGAATAGCATGAGATATAAACGCTGTTTATATAGAATAGCATGAGATATAAACGCTGTTTATATAGAATAGCATGAGATATAAACGCTGTTTATATAGAATAGCATGAGATATAAACGCTGTTTATATAGAATAGCATGAGATATAAACGCTGTTTATATAGAATAGCATGAGATATAAACGCTGTTTATATAGAATAGCATGAGATATAAACGCTGTTTATATAGAATAGCATGAGATATAAACGCTGTTTATATACAATAGCATGAGATATAAACGCTGTTTATATAGAATAGCATGAGATATAAACGCTGTTTATATAGAATAGCATGAGATATAAACGCTGTTTATATAGAATAGCATGAGATATAAACGCTGTTTATATAGAATAGCATGAGATATAAACGCTGTTTATATAGAATAGCATGAGATATAGGTATGTACTTAGTTGTGAATTTCATGGAAATTCGTGTATTCTTCTACAGAAGAATGTTTATGAGAATAATATTGATCATGGAGACCGCAAGTAAGGTTGTTACTTAATATTCTCCCTGCAACTGGGGGAATTTCCAAAGTGAAGGATACGAATTTCGAATTGTCAGGTCGCTCTTAGATCAGGGATAAACATTTATAGTACGTCGCTGAATAAATTTACATCTTATAGATAAGTCCTTAAGTAGAAGCATGACTACTTAGACCCTGCTAGTCGAATGGCTAGTGTTCTAATCTGTCCATCTTGTGTCTCCGATTCGAACCTGAGGCTTTGGCTTGTTACACTTTTTTAAAAATGTTAGATTTATTCCAATATTTTTACTTCCTTAAGTTGTCATTACAACCTAGCTTCTCACACCACTCATGTTGTGTGTGTTAATTTTATACACGAGTGGCGGGACTCTGAGAGTAAGTTTTTGCCAGAAATCTGCTGAGAAGCACTCGCCAAAGAAATATTTTTCATTTCTCGCTCTGTTGGAAATGTCTGACCTGAGGTTTGAACAGTGGAACAGTGAAAGCTAACACACTACCTACTAGTCTATGGCGACACCAAAATCGTCTACTTTCCATAAAATAAACTAAGGTATGGAATGGAAATTGACAAGTATTCTAAATATTTAAACAGGAATGACTCACTGTTTCTAACAGGTCACATCACTAGGCATATGGAGCTCTCATTTTGATGGTTTGAATTTATTTTACTTATTTTCGTGCCATTATGGACATTTCATTCCCTTATTTCAGTTTCATTATGAAATTATGCCCATTAAGTAAGTCATTAACCCCTTGTAGTGGATTCTAGAATGAAAGGGTTGCCAACTCTCGTTATATATATTGAATATTGCAGTAATGAATAACTTTTCGTATTGAGTCTACTCTTAGGTGACACTGCCTTACCTTTCCATGTTGTTCATTGTTAATGTTGCCCCCTCTGGGGGTTAAAGGTTAAGTCCAATTTAAGCCTTCTAAACTATATTTAAATATTTGTCCCTTTCTGTTTTATTTTCCAGGAAATGGTCGTTCAATTCCTCGATGAGCCGCATCAAGAACGTTTAATATTTTATCTGAATGCTGCCTCTATGTTAACGCCATCGCATAATTTTCCCGAAAAGCCCACCAGTAAGACGGTGTATTTCATACGTTGCGAACTACCCACCACACTGACCAAGGACAACATGGCCGATGTAAGTCCGTTTAAAGTCTCTTGTTTTACCAAACCTAACATTTTTTTCAAATTTGCTTTACTTTAGGCCCTTATGATTGGAGATCTTTTGCCAAATGCTTTGGAAAACTTATCGATACTCTGTGATGATGTCATATTTCCGCTGCTCAATAATCCGGTTAATCAAAATGGCTGGACATCGGTGATAGTGAATGATATGAAAACAGAATCGCAGGATTTACGTAACGGCATAGCACAAATGAAGGGTTTGGTAATGAATCGTACCATCTTGCCTTTGCCCATATGCATCGATGAGGTTATGAACACTGCTCCAGCCATAGCCAATGGGTAAGAGGGCAGAGAAGGGAAGGATATCGATTCTTTATTTATACTGAATTTCCGTTTGTTGTCAATTGTAGAGACTTGAGTAAATTCAATCACTTAATGAAACACTCCTTGGAATTTATGGTGGTCAAATGGTTGGATTCGGTAAAGGATTTGATTCATGTAAAGGCACGCGATAAGATCTACTCGAAAGAGGAATTTCCCAGGCCCGAACATTTGTTTGCCTTTTGGGATACACGTTTAGAGAATTTGGAAAATTTAGCTGATCAACTGGGTGATAGACGTATCAAGACTATTGGTTTTGTGTTGGAGAAAATACGTTCGGTATTCGAGAGCAGCTACAGGCGCATAGTAGAACTGGTGTTGGAAGCCTTAGGCGAAGCCAGAGACATAACCAAATATTTAACTCCTTTGGTAAGGTTTTACGACAAGTATTTGTAATTACTTTTCACTAAAATTTCATATCCTTTAGCGTAAAATGGTGGATAAATTCGAGACTGGCGACTTGGATGAGAACAGACCCAATATACGCCCTTTGTTACTAACCGTAGGACTAGTATGGGGCCATTCTAAATACTTTCATACATTGGACAACATGGTATTGCTGTTTCAATTGCTACACAACACTTTAATCGAATGTTCTATGCGCACAGTGGAGGCCGATGCCATATTCCAGGGTGATGTTGATGAGGCCTACAAGAAGGTCGAGACCAATATCGCCCATTTGGAATTTTATCGCAAAACTTATAACGAAACGCGAGCATCTTTGAAAAAATTTAAAATCGATACTGAATTTAATTCCCAAGACTGGACTTGGCATCCCCATGAAATATTCTCACGTTTCGATAAATATATACAGCGTTTGGAAACCCTAAAAGAGCTATTCAATACGGGTCGGGATTTTATGAAATTGGAGAAGATTACGGTGGGCGGTCTTAAGGGAAAACAAATAACGACTGCTTTAGAGAAAATACTCGAGGAATACAATGGCTATTATAGGGAATGGACGAACATCCAATATAATCCATTGGATCCCGATGCTAAACAGTCTACTTTTGATCATGATCGTGCAGTTTTCAAGAACAAAACCAATGTTTTGGAACGCAAGATAGCGTATCAATTCGAAAAGGCTTTGGAGGATTGCCATGAATTGTTACTGTGCGGCAGTTTGCTATTGAGGCCCATTATTAAGGAGCATATGGATCCGTTTATGCATATTATAGTTGATGATTTTGCCGAGGAGATCAATGCTGTCAAAGTCGATTTCAATGAATTCGAAGCAATTTACAAAGAACAGGGCTTAGGGGTAACACAGCTCATGCTTAAAATGGATTCTCCTAAGGATTGTAATTGAATTTTTGTATTTAAATTATAGGGTTTACCGACCGATAACTGTTTCCCCGCAACATCGGGTGCCGTGTTATGGTTGGGCAAGTTACAACAGCGCATTACATGGATGCATACAGAGCATGAATTGTATGATTATCCGTAAGTTTTGAAGCAGATTTCTTAAAGATTCCTCTTGACTGATTGATTTTCTCCTTGACTTCATTTTAGGCTCTTTGAGAACGAAATGGGTGAATACACTCTGAACGTTTACAATCAAATGAATCGTCAAATTGATAAACTACGTCAGGATATTTTGCAAATATGGAGTGTTGACGTGAAAAAGCATATCAAAGCAGACATGGCACTGCCTCTGTTGGCAAAGGACGCTGAGGGCGCCTTATCGGTGAATTTCAGTCAACATTTAAAGAATGCCTTAAAGGATACCAAATATATACTCATGATGGGCTACGAGGCGAACACTGACACCAAAGATTATTTCAATAGAGAAGAAGTTTTATGGGTAACCATCATACGATTACTTTGCCTCCGTGCAGTACAAAACAGTATTAAAAAAATTCGTGTAATTTTTTCTATCACAGGAGGCCCGCCTTAAACTGCTTAGGATATCCGAGTGGTATAATGATATCAATAACCGATCTAAGCCCAGTGAAAAGGCTTTAATACAGGCGGAATTAATGTTATACGAACTGTTTATGGCTCCCTTGATTAATCAGGTTACTTGGAATAATTTTGGTGGGTTAAACGAATATATTTGGATTCGGATTTTTAACCTCCTCCTTAAATAACTTGGCTGTTGTTTGCTTTGCAGATCAAAATTTCATTAATCGAGTCTTTCAGAAAATCGAATACCTGCACAAGCGTTTGGTGAAGGCCCAGAAAAATGTTGAAGAAATCAAAAATAGCATTAACTCTTGGGGCAAGGTACCCCTGTACCAGCGCAAAGATCTAAATCCCAAAGCTTTATTGGAAACTGAACCACGCATGCAGATTTTAAGTGAGCGCGTGGAAAGGTCATTGGAAACGAACACCTTGATTGATCGTCTGTTATTTGAAAATGCGAAATTATTTTTCGATATACCGAGACGCTATGAAATGACCAAAGATGTCGATGAAGAAGGCGAAGAGGAAGAGGAGGGTGAAGGCGAAGGTTTTGCAAAACCACCAGCACCACCGCCACCATCAATACCACAAGTACTATTGGACTTGGAAGAAGCTGAAGAAGAGGATGAAGATGAGTACATCACCGCCTATCATAGATATCTTTTGCTGCAATCTCTTTCGCCCGATGAACGCGATCTATTCCGTGACTATGAGAAATATGTGGATACCGAGATTTCCAGTTGCCTTCAGGATGCGGTCCTTAGCAGTATTCTTTATTTACGCTTGGAAATTGAAAATCGCTATGAGAACAATGCTCCAGTTTTTGAAATTATGATGGACTTGCAAGAGCCGCATGTCTGTTATTTTCCAAATTTGGATCCAATTTCAAAAGTGGGTTTCACATTTCATGTTGAACGCTTGCTGGAGGATATGTATCATATGATGGAAATCGAACCGAGATGTGGTCAAGATCCGCCAGCACCTGGCGAGGAACCGCTCGATTTTGGTGATGAAATTGCTGACAAAACGGAAATACACAAGCATCGCAATGATATTTTAAATAAAGTGAGATTCGGCATCCAAGCCATACGTACACATGTGAAATCATTCTTGGAGTATTCCTATCTGTGGATGTGGGACAAACAGCAATATTTGGCTGAGGTTAAGAAATATGGTAGACCACTAACGTTGGCCGAACGTGAAGCTGAATTGGAACAGGAAGGTTTGTCAGGCGTCAAGCCGCTAAAGGATGAGAACAATCCACCTCTAAGCGTTTATAAGGAGCAGGCAAGTTTAACTTCTTTTCTTTTCGTTTTCATTTTCTGTGCCCAGCAATACTTTGACTTTCCTTAGGGCCATTTTGTCATCCATTAACTTAGCAATTGCCTAAGATTTACAAGAATTCTTCACCTTCACCTTCAGTGTTTATGTCCTTCCTTTGCAATTTCTTATTTTCTTCGCCTATATTGCCATCATGTTTATGTTTTATCTTTCCAGTTGGACAAATTTATAGCCTTGGAAGAGCAAATAAACCATTGGGACACATATCAAGACTTCAATATATGGTTACGCTTAAATAAGAAGAATTTCAAGGCTGCCGTACTCAATCTGGTGGCCAAATGGATCAGTTTGTTTAAAAAGGATCTCATCGACAGAGTGAAAAACTCTCTCAATGTAAGACAGAGCTTGTGTTGCCCTTCTCATATATGCTTTCATTGTAACATTTTACAGGAATTGGCCATGTTTGTCGAAGAGGCAAATGTTGCCTTGAAAATTGAACTCAACAAAGATGACTTTGAGGGTCTCATACAAATCCTATCCATATTGAACACCATCAATGAGAAACAATTCATTTACGATTACATGTTTGAGCCGCTCAAGGAGATTGTGGATCTGCTCAAGACATACAATTATGAGTTTGACGAATCCGTACTGATGATGGTAAGTAGAGGGGTAAGGGGTTAATAAACAAACAATCCGTACGTAAGGTCTGTGGAACCGAACCCGTTTCAGAAATGATAGCCCATCATGACCTCAATCCATTTTAAAACATAAAGTAATTGCAATGAACTCCCCCGGGTAGATAGATTAGATAGACACTCATTTACCTTAGTAATGCTTACCTAATTTTGAACTAAAAGCCTATCAATGGACTCTGTACCACTCTAAGCATTTGAAAGTTCTGATGACCAAGTCCACTGGCATCTTTTAACTCTGCTAACTACTCGTCCAGAAAGTATCTGCAGAAATCGTTGCCAATGCTAGGCAGTCTCAGTGGAAGTGAGTAGTGGTTTGGCAAACAAATGTTCGCAGTTCCGTCAACTCTGTTGTATGGTAGCACAAACAGATTTTCTTTAAGCCCAGATCATCATCAATATTTGATCGATTCCTGAACAGTTCGAATATTCTGTGGCATTAACCCCGACCTGCTGCCTTATATGTTAAGATTTCTCGATAATTCAAATGTTTTCTAGAATACCTTTGGAATTTTTCAGTCCTTTAAATCAATGCTTTGATTGACCCTCGGCGAGTAGAGGCATTCAATTCCTGGATGTTCTTGCAAGCAGGCAATTGTGTTCATTCCGGCTGCCTTATATATTAGGATCTCTCGATATTTCAAATGTTTTCTAGAATACCTTTGGGAGTTTTCAGTCCTTTAAACGAATGCTTTGATTGAGCCTCAGCGAGGCCCTTAATTCCTGGATGTCCTTTCACGCATGCAATTGTGTTCACTCATAATTCATAATCCATATGACCTACGTGATTACAGAATCCATTCTAAGTTAAAGCCCTAAATACCTGACACTTCCAAGTACTGGCTCTGACCTCTGATAGTCGTTGAGATTGCCTAGACAATTTGGCAAACTACTCCACGACAACCTCATTCTCACACTCTGTGAAATATTACCCGGATTCCCCAATTCCATTCTATCAGCTCCACCATTTTTTCAAAAGATTCCAAAACAAATTCGCCAATGAACTTAAGAAATATACGTAAAAGGTTAAAGTTCAAGTAGTCTGCTTATCCAACATAAATGTTAGAAAGAAGATAATTTAAAAATATTAAAGAAAATTCTTTGATTCGTGGGATTAATCTATTTCTCCTAAAGTATTACAAGTCTATGTTGTAAAGATTTGAACCCATTACCCCTAAAATGCTTATGGGTTTGGTAACCATTCACAAAATTTCCTTTCTTTAAAGATGACCGAATTGCCAGACAAATGGATTAAAGTTAAGAAACAGGCTGCCACGGTAAAACAGATTATTGCACCCATACAGTCGTACCAGGTGGATTTGATAGAGAAGCGTATTCTGTTATGCGACAATATGGCCAATACCTATCGCAAGAAGTTTGTCAAGAAAAATGTAAGAAAACTCCTCCCTCCACCACCACTTTTCTCAATCTCCACAGGTCATCTAACAACTGTACCCTTTATCTCTTTAGTTCTTTTTTGTGCCCTGCCCGAATGTTTATGAACTTATCGATGACGCTGATTCGGAAATATCGGAACTGGAAGCTCGCCAAGAATCGCTTACCGGTTCAGCAGTACTTTTTGAGTTACAAGGTCCGGATGCCAGTAAAATTGGACGTTGTCGTCGCGATTTGCAATTGGTGAAGATCATGTGGGATTTCTTTATAACAATCGCTTCGACCATTGATGATTGGAAGAAGACACCATGGAAGAGAATTGATATTGAAGTTATGGACCAGGAGTGCAAGAAGTTTGGCAAGGAACTAAGAGCCTTAGATAAAGCCATGCGTAACTGGGACCCTTACGTTTACACCGAAAACTCCCTCAAGAATCTGATGACTTCTTTAAGGGCTGTCACCGAACTGCAGAACCCGGCCATACGTGATCGCCATTGGCAAGAGTTGATGCGCACAACACAGGTAAAGTTTAGCATGGACGATTCGACCACTTTAAAGGATTTGATCGACTTGAATCTGCACGAGTACGAGGAAGAGGTGAAAAATATCGTGGATAAATCGGTTAAGGAAATGGCCATGGAAAAGGTGTTGAACGATTTGAAAAATACTTGGGCTACTATGGAGTTCCAAAATGAACCACACGAACGTACTGGCCTTAAATTACTTAAGGCAAGCGAGGAGTTGGTGGAGGTCTTGGAGGAGAATCAATCCCAGTTGCAAAATATGGCCTCCTCAAAGTTTGTGGGCTTCTTCCAGGCCGAAGTGACGAGTTGGCAAACAAAACTCTCCAATGCCGAGCAAATCATTACATCCTGGTTTGAAGTTCAACGCAAGTGGGTGTATTTGGAAAGTATTTTCGTAGGCTCAGAAGATATACGTGCCCAATTGCCGGAAGATTCCAAACGTTTCGATACTGTCGACAAGGAATTCAAAAATCTTTTGGTGCAAATCAATGCCGACAAGAATGTGGTCAAGGCCACCAATCGGCCAAATAATAAAATTTATGAGACCCTGGAATATCTTTCCAAGTTACTGGTACAGTGTGAGAAGGCCCTTAACGATTATCTGGAGACCAAACGTTTGGCTTATCCACGTTTCTACTTCGTATCTTCGGCTGATTTATTGGACATTTTGTCCAATGGCAATAATCCCAAAGCGATTAGCAAACACTTGACCAAACTTTATGACTCCTTGGGCAATCTGGTGCTGTTGCAAAACTCTAAATTGGCCAAAGGCATGGTGGCCAAGGAACACGAAGAATTTATACCATTTCTGGATAATTGTGATTGCAGCGGCAAGGTAGAGGTTTGGTTAAATCGTGTCACAGAGAAAATGCGAGAGGCGCTTAGAGATCAATTGAAAAGGGCAGTTATAGCCTACGAAGAGAAGCCCCGACATGTGTGGATATTTGATTGGCCCGCCCAAGTTGCTTTGGTGACCACACAAATTTGCTGGACTGCCGAAACCAATGAAGCATTTGCCAAAGTCCAGCAACGTTATGAGAACGCCTTAAAGGACTATAATAAAAAGCAAGTGGTACTGTTGAATCACTTGATCAATTTACTGCTGGCCGATTTGACTGCCTCGGATAGGCAAAAGATTTGCGCCATTTGTACCATTGATGTGCACAGTCGAGATGTGGTGGCTAAAATTATATCCTCAAAGGTAGAAATGGTCACAGCATTCCAGTGGCAGTCACAACTACGCCATCGTTGGGATCCTAAATACGATGATTGTTTTGCCAACATCTGTGATGCCCAATTCCAGTATGATTATGAGTACCTGGGAGTAACGCCACGTCTGGTTATTACACCTTTAACGGATCGTTGTTATATCACACTCACCCAATCGTTGCACTTGGTAATGGGTGGTGCCCCCGCTGGTCCAGCCGGTACTGGTAAAACGGAAACCACTAAAGATTTAGGCAGAGCTCTGGGCATGATGGTGTACGTGTTCAATTGTTCCGAACAAATGGACTACAAGTCGGTGGGCGACATACACAAAGGTCTAGCCCAGACCGGTGCCTGGGGTTGTTTCGATGAATTCAATCGCATTTCGGTCGAAGTCTTATCTGTAGTGGCCGTCCAAGTCAAATGCATACAGGATGCCATTAAGGCCAAGAAGCTTATATTCAACTTCTTGGGTGAAATTATTACGTTACGTGCCACCGTTGGCATGTTCATTACCATGAATCCTGGCTATGCGGGACGTGCTGAATTGCCGGAAAATTTAAAAGCTTTATATCGACCTTGTGCCATGGTTGTGCCTGACTTTATGCTAATCAGTGAAATTATGTTGGTCGGCGAAGGTTTCCAGGAGGCACGTCTGCTGTCTCGCAAATTCATTACGCTGTACGAATTGTGCAAAGAATTGTTATCCAAACAGGATCACTATGATTGGGGTTTGCGTGCCGTCAAGTCAGTGCTGGTGGTGGCTGGGTCATTGAAAGTAAGTATGCCAGTGAATAAATGTTTATGCAGGAGGTATGGTAAGGAAAATACATAGGAATTGTGTAAATAATAATGAATCCCAGTAGAGAAATTGACGTGAAAGAAAGACTTTTTCAAAAAATCGTAGACAATTTCTGCCGCTTCTTCTTAGGCTAACTTCAGTTTCAATAATCATGTGATTAAGTGTACTTTATCAGGTTGTAAGATCTTGGTGCTGTCATATGTCATTTCTTACCAATGATATCCTCCGAAAGTATTGGATGTATTGGCCAGGAACTTTGCTCACTATTTGCCAAGTCGTAGCGCTGCTCGATCGCCCTCTATTGAGAATTAAGGGGATTCCTTCGAGATATGCCGTCTGCAAGTAGATACCCTGACTCATCGAGTCAACCTCGAACTACCCAGTTTTGAGTAAGAAAAAGTTATTTCGTGGTCCGTGTACGTAACTAGCTTCAAACGCGTGTTACGTCATAGGAAATGTCTTTTGCTTTGGCATTTTCCTAATGGACCTCAAATTACTAAATTGTGCTGATGGTGCAAGGGTGCAAGGGCATTGCAATTTGCCACATTTTTTCGCACGCCAGTTCCCATGTTCTGCAATACTTTTTTTGTTCTTTTTTCTTCTCCTAAATGCCTCAGAACACTTCCTAAATGCCATTCACGGTTTAAAAGCACACGGCCATATGAATTGGGTGTACATTCTCATACTCTATGCATGTAGATTCCAAAGAGCCTTTTGTGTTCTTATCACAGAACACGTACGAAAATATGTTGCATGACATGACTAACAAACCACTGCGACAACAAAAAAAAAAAAAAAGGTGGCAAAGCTATTCTCGCGCGTAGAGTAAAAACAAAAAAAAACAAAATAAAGAAGAGATAACATAACCTAGGAATGAAAATAAAAGAAGAAATATTCATGGTTTTTAAGCCTTTTTTTTGGTTTTCTTTTTCTGTTTTAATTTAGCGTGATGACCGCTTGCGTCCCGAAGATCAAGTTCTAATGAGAGCCTTGCGTGATTTCAACACGCCAAAAATTGTCACCGATGATGTGACCGTGTTTATGGGTTTAATCGGTGATCTATTTCCCGCTTTGGATGTGCCACGTAAACGAGATTTTGATTTTGAGGCGGTGGTCAAGAAGTCGGCTGTTGACCTTAGACTCCAGCCAGATGACGGTTTCATATTGAAGGTGGTGCAACTGAAAGAACTTTTTGCCGTAAGACACTCGGTGTTTATTATAGGCTTTGCCGGTACGGGCAAATCCGAAGTATGGAAAACGTTAAACAAAACCTATCACAACCTTAAGCGTAAGCCGCATTATAATGACTTGAATCCGAAAGCTGTGACAAATGATGAGCTGTTTGGCATTGTGAATCCGGCAACTAGGGAATGGAAGGATGGCTTATTTTCCATTATTATGCGTGATCAGGCCAATTTGGGTGGCTCAGGTCCCAAATGGATAGTCTTAGATGGTGATATTGATCCCATGTGGATCGAAAGTCTGAATACGGTCATGGATGATAATAAGGTTTTGACGTTAGCCAGTAATGAGCGCATTGCATTGACCAAAGAAATGCGTTTGCTATTCGAAATTGCAAATTTAAAAACAGCCACACCTGCTACGGTTTCCCGGGCAGGTATATTGTATATCAATCCCCAAGATTTAGGCTGGACGCCGTTTATATTGTCTTGGCTTAATACGCGTACAAGTCAAGCGGAAATATCAACCTTACGAGTACTTTTCGACAAATACGTGCCGCCTATGCTAGAGGTGTTTAAGACACGTTTAAAGAAAATCACACCCATAGCCGACATAGCCATGTTGCAAATGACCTGTTTTCTGTTAAACAGTATGCTTACGCCCCAAAATGTACCCAGCGATTGCCCCAAGGATTGGTATGAAATTTATTTCGTTTTCTGCGTCGTTTGGGGTTTTGGGTCCAGTTTGTTTCAGGATCAAATCATTGACTGGCGTAATGAGTTTAGCAAGTGGTTTTTAAATGAATTCAAAACCGTTAAATTCCCCGGAACCGGTAATATATTCTCTTTTTATGTGGATCAAGAAACCAAAAAGTTTAGACCCTGGACTGACCTGGTGGCCTCGTTTGAGTTGGATCCTGATATACCCTTGCAGGCAAACTTGGTACACACTTCGGAAACTACACGTCTCAGCTATTTCATGGATGTCCTCATCGGGGATAACTATCCCACCATGCTTATTGGTCCACCAGGGTCGGGTAAAACGATCATACTGAATTTGAAATTAAACTCTTTGCCCACCGATAAGTATGCCGTCACCAATGTGCCTTTCAATTTCTATACCACCTCGGAAATGTTGCAGAATATATTGGAGAAGCCTTTGGAAAAGAAAGCGGGCCGCAATTATGGTCCCCAAGGCAATAAGAAAATGTTGTACTTTGTTGACGATATGAATATGCCGGAAGTGGATAAATATGGCACCGTACAGCCACACACTTTGATTAGGCAGTTCATGGATTATCGCCATTGGTATGATCGCATTAAAATGTCCCTGAAAGACATACACAATTGCCAGTTTGTGTCGTGCATGAATCCCTCGGCTGGTTCCTTCACCATTGATCCACGTTTGCAAAGGCATTTCTGTTCATTCGCAGTGAAGTAAGTCAAGCGTGTGATAACTGCAATACTACTTATTCATGTCTTCATAAAACCACCTCTTTTCCTTTCACAGTGTACCCAGTGCCGATGCTTTATTCCATATATTGAACTCGATATTGTCGCAGCATCTAAAGAATCCCACACACAAATTCGAGAAGGCTGTTATCAATATGTGCGAACCATTGGTTCAAACTGCCATAAGTCTGCATCAGAAGGTCGCTGCTTCTTTCCTGCCCACAGCTGTTAAGTTCCATTACAATTTCAATTTGCGAGACATTGCGAATATATTTACGGTAAGTATTCGGCCACGAACGAAATGTCGGGAGTGTGACACATTTCCCCTTTCTTGCAGGGTATGCTTTATGCGAACTTTAAAACCTGTCCCAACCCGAATATGCTATTGCGTCTTTGGGTGCACGAGTGTAATCGTGTCTATGGCGACAAATTGATCGATCAGACCGATATCAATACGTTCAATAAAATTATAAACGAAGTGGTGCGTAAAGGTATTGAGGGTTACAACGAGGACATCGTATTCGGAAAACCGCACATTTATTGCCATTTTGCTTTGGGACTGGCAGAGAATAAGTACATGCCGATCAAGAATTGGGAACAGTTGCACAAGTTGCTAGAAGAGGCCCAATCGCGTTACAATGACTTTGTGGGAGCCATGAATCTTGTACTGTTTGATGACGCCATGTGCCATGTGTGTCGTATTAGCCGTATAGTGGAGTCCTCACGCGGCTATGCCCTTTTGATTGGTGTAGGTGGCTCTGGTAAACAATCGTTAACCAGGCTGGCTGCTTTTATTTCATCTCTCGATGTTTTCCAAATACAACTGACCAAGGATTACAGCATCAATGACTTGAAGACCAATATTTCCACGTTGTATGTGAAGTGTGGCGTTAAGACATCGTCTTGTTGTTTCCTAATGACAGATGCCGAGGTGGCTAAGGAACAGTTTTTGGTGTTGGTCAACGACATGTTGGCCTCTGGCGATATTCACGAACTGTTTCCCGATGACGAGATTGAGAATCTAGTGAATGCTGTACGCAATGAGGTTAAACAAGCGGGCATTGTGGATAGCCGTGAGAATTGCTGGAAGTTTTTCATAGAAAAGGTTCGCGGCCTATTGAAAGTGGTTTTATGTTTCTCGCCTGTGGGCAACACCTTGAGGGTAAGAGCCCGTAATTTTCCTTCTTTAGTAAATTGCACTACCATTGACTGGTTCCACGAATGGCCCCAAGAGGCCTTAGAGTCTGTATCATATCGGTTTTTATCTGAAATTGATGTATTGCCCAAGTCGTTGGCCCATCCGGTCTCTCGGTTCATGGCCTATGTCCATAAGACGGTCAATGATATTTCCAAAGTTTATCTCTTAAACGACAAGCGTTACAACTATACAACTCCCAAATCTTTCTTGGAATTGGTGAGTTTGTATAGCAAGCTATTGACTGAGAAAGTCAAAGCCAATTTGGATAGACGACAAAGGCTGGAAAATGGTCTCATCAAACTGGCCAGTTGTTCAACAGAAGTGGATGCTTTGCAGGATGTCTTAAAGGTCCAGGAAGTGGAATTAAAAATTAAAAACGATGAGGCCGATAATCTGATTAAGGTGGTGAGCACTGAAAATGAGAAAGTATCAAAGGAAAGAGCCTTTGCCTCGAAAGAAGAAAAAAACGTAAGACAAATTGAGGAGGATGTAACAGCCAAGGCCAAATTGTGCGAAGAGGACTTTCGAAAAGCCCAACCAGCTCTCATTGCTGCCCAGGAAGCCTTGAATACTTTAAATAAAAATAACCTGACTGAGTTGAAATCTTTCGGTTCGCCACCCGATGCCGTGGTGAATGTGTGTTCGGCTGTTTTGGTGCTATTTGCTCCCAAGGGCAAGATACCTAAAGACCGTAGCTGGAAGGCCTGTCGTGGTATCATGGGCAATGTGGATAAATTTTTGGATAATCTTGTCAATTATGACAAGAAGCATATACACCCCGATGTTATTAAGGCTTTACAGCCTTATATAGCCGATCCGGAATTTGATCCCCAGAAGATTTTGGCAAAATCTTCAGCTGCTGCCGGCTTATGTTCTTGGGTCATAAACATCAACAAGTTCTATGAGGTATACTTGGTGGTGGAGCCCAAAGAGAGAGCATTGGTAGAGGCAGAACAGGAGTTAAACGATGCCCGTGATAAATTGACTGCTTTGAATAATCGCCTCAATGAACTGGAGGAACAGTTGAATGTCCTACAGACCGCCTACGATGAGGCCTTGGCTAAAAAGCAAAAATGCCAGGATGAAGCTGATAAAACTGCCTTCACAATTGATTTGGCTAATCGTCTTATAGGCGGTTTGGCTTCAGAAAAAATACGTTGGACCGAGTCGGTAAAAAGGTAAGTTTTATGTTCTTTACGAAATGATAGATTGAGTGGTAGTGACGCGAGGAGTAGCTGGAAGGATTGCGTTGAGTAGTAGTGATAGGAGAAGGTAATAGTATAACTAGAAGTGGTAATAATTAGAAGCAGTAGTAGTAATAGTGGTAGTAGTAGTAGTAGTGGTGGTAGTAGTAGTAACAGTGGTAGTAGTAGTTATAATAGTAGTAGTAGTAATAGTGGTAGTAGTAATAGTGGTAGTAGTAATAGTGGTAGTAGTAGTTATAGTAGTAGTAATAGTAGTAGTGGTAGTTATAGTAGTAGTAATAGTGGTAGTAGTTATAGTGGTAGTAGTAGTTATAGTAGTAGTAGTAGTAATAGTGGTAGTAGTAATAGTGGTAGTAGTAATAGTGGTAGTAGTAGTTGTAGTAGTAGTAATAGTAGTAGTGGTAGTTATAGTAGTAGTAATAGTGGTAGTAGTAATAGTGGTAGTAGTAGTAGTGGTAGTAGTAGTAAGGGTATCAAAAGTAGCAGCATTGTAATAGAATTTTTGAGTTCAGCAACTTATGAACACTAACAAACGTAGCAAGAATATTAGTGTTGATACAACTGAGTTGAAGTAGTAGTACTAATGATATTTTTATAATGTATCAACAGTTGTGGTATTAATAATAGCATCAGTAGCATCAACATTTCAAGTCTTCATTATATTTTTTCCCGTTTTCAGCCTTCACGAAAGTCAAGTTACCATGCCTGGTGATATTCTTTTGATAGCCTGCTTCATATCCTATGTAGGCTGCTTTACACGAGCCTATCGTGTAGAATTACAAACGAAAATGTGGGCGCCTGCTTTCAAGGCTTGTGATGTAAGTTGTTTGAAATTAATTCCTTCAAGACTTCCATTCGATTACATATTTTATTTGCATTTCTGCAGCCAAAAATTCCATCGACTGAGGGTGGTGATCCATTTGAAATGATTTGTGATGATGCACAAATAGCCGAATGGAATAACCAGGGTCTGCCCAGTGATCGTATGTCAGCCGAAAATGCCGCCATTTTAGTACATTCAGAACGTTATCCGCTTATGATAGATCCCCAACTGTAAGTAAATTTGTGTTGGAGTTGGTGCTGGTCTCAACATAAATATACTCTGATCTTTACAGGCAAGGCATTAAATGGGTTAAACAGAAATACAGTGCCAATATCGTCATCATACGTCTTAGCCAAAAGGGTTATATGGAGCAAATCGAAAAGGCTGTTTCGAATGGCAATGTGTTGCTACTGGAAAATATAGGCGAAAGCATTGATGCTGTTTTAAATCCTCTGCTCGGGCGTCAACTCATCAAAAAGGGCACCTGTGTGAAAATGGGCGATAGGGAAGTGGACTTTAATCCAAAATTCCGTTTGATTTTACACACCAAACTGGCCAATCCTCATTATAAGCCAGAAATGCAGGCCCAAACTACTCTTATAAATTTTACTGTTACCCGCGATGGTTTGGAAGATCAATTGCTGGCCGAAGTGGTTAAGGCAGAGAGACCTGACTTGGAAGTTTTACGTACGAGGCTAACGCAACAGCAGAATCACTTTAAGATCACGTTGAAATTTCTTGAAGATGATCTACTGCAGAGATTGTCCTCAGCGGGTGAAAATGTTTTGGAAGATGTTTCGTTGGTTATGAATTTGGAGAAAACCAAGAAAACTGCCGATGAAATTGAGATTAAGGTGGCCGAGGCCAAGATCACCGCCGTACAAATAGATACAGCCCGTGAGGCATATCGTCCCGCTGCTGAGAGATCCTCAATAATTTACTTTATTTTGAACGATCTCTTCAAAATCAATCCCATTTACCAGTTTTCCTTGAAAGCCTTTACGGTGGTATTCGGCAATGCCATTATAAAGGCCACACCCTCAGAGAAGCTTAAGGAGAGAGTGGAAAACCTTATTGACTCCATAACCTTTTGCAGTTTCATGTATACCTCACGTGGCCTATTTGAGGCTGATAAGCTAATATTCTTGACCCAGCTTACGTTACAAATACTTATCAATGCTGGTGAAGTGGAACCCCAAGAACTGGATTTCCTGTTACGTTTTCCCTACATGGTTAACGTGACTTCCAGTCTACCTTTTATTACCAACATTGGCTGGGGTGGCATTAAGGCTTTAAGCAATTTTCCTGCCTTCAAAAATCTAGACAAGGATATAGAAGGCTCCCACAAGCGCTGGAAGAAATTCATAGACGCCGAATCCCCTGAAAATGAAAAATTCCCGGGGGAATGGAAAGGCAAATCGGCTATTCAAAGATTGTGCATCATGCGTTGCATACGACCAGATCGCATGTCCTATTCCATGAGAGTTTTCATAGAGGAAAAGCTAGGTTCGAAGTTTATAGAGGCGCGCTCCATAGAATTTGCCAAGACATTCGAAGAATCCAGTGCCGAGACGCATATGTTCTTTGTGCTGTCACCGGGTGTTGATCCCTTGAAGGATGTCGAAAAATTAGGCAAAACCTTAGGCTTCCATGGTGATTTTAATAACTTCCATAGTGTCTCCTTGGGCCAGGGACAAGAGGTAGTCGCTGAGAGAGCTATAGAAACCGCTGCCAAAGAGGGTCATTGGGTTATTTTACAAAACATCCATCTTGTGGCACGCTGGCTGGCCACGCTCGAAAAGAAAATGGAAGCAGCTCTGGTTGATGTCAATCCCAACTACAGGCTATTCTTGAGTGCCGAACCAGCCGCAGATCCTGCCTACCATTTATTGCCTCAAGGTATATTGGAGTCGGCCATTAAAATAACCAATGAACCTCCCACCGGTATGCAGGCCAATATCCATAAGGCCTTAGACAATTTCAGCGATGAAACTTTGGAAATGTGTTCCAAGGAAACAGAATTCAAGGCCATACTCTTTGCTTTGTGCTATTTCCATGCCGTGGTAGCCGAACGCCGTAAATTTGGAGCCCAAGGCTGGAATCGTGTATATCCGTTTAATGTAGGCGATCTGACGATCTCCGTGTATGTGTTGTACAATTACTTGGAGGCCAATACTCGAGTACCATGGGAGGATTTGCGTTATTTGTTTGGGGAAATCATGTACGGTGGCCATATCACCGACGATCGTGACAGACGTCTATGTCGCACTTATTTAGAAGAGTTTATGCAACCCGAACTTATTGATGGTGAATTGGAATTTTGTCCCGGTTTTCCTGCTCCCGGCATATTAAAGTATGCCGGCTATCACAGCTATATAGATGAGAATCTGCCCGCCGAAAGCCCTAACCTGTATGGTTTACATTTAAATGCGGAAATTGGTTTTCTAACCACCGTATCTGAACGTCTATTTCGTGTGGTGTTTGAATTGCAGCCCCGCTTGGCAAGTGCCACTGATACAGGAGGTGAAGCCCAATCTCAGGAGGATGTGGTGAAAAGCATGTTGGAAGATTTAATGGACAAAATACCGGCACCCTTCAATATACCAGAACTTATGGCACGTGTGGAGGATCGTAATCCCTACATTTTGGTAGCCTTTCAGGAGTGTGAGCGCATGAATATTTTAATGGCGGAACTGAAAAGGTCTCTGCATGAATTGGAGTTGGGCCTTAAGGGTGAATTGACTATATCCAGCCTAATGGAAGGCTTAATGCAGTCCTTGTACATGGATCAAGTGCCAGAATCATGGACGAAATTAGCCTATCCCAGTACGTTTGGTTTACAATCCTGGTTTGCAGATCTCCAGGTCAGATTGCGTGAACTGGAGGGTTGGGTTGCAGATTTTCGTTTGCCCTCTTCCGTATGGTTGGGTGGATTTTTCAATCCGCAAAGTTTTCTAACCGCCATTATGCAACAGACGGCACGTAAAAATGAATGGCCCCTGGATCGCATGTGCTTGAATACGGATGTTACCAAGAAGTTTAAGGATGAAATAAGGCAGGTTTTATTTGAAATTTTCGTAGGGAATTTTAAGGAAATATTTTTCATGCCTTGCAGTTCGCCGCCACGAGAAGGTGCCTACATAAATGGCTTATTTATGGAGGGAGCTCGTTGGGATATCAATTTGAATTCTATTGCGGAAGCCTATTTGAAGGAGCTATTCCCACCGATGCCGGTGATATTTGTAAAGGCGGTTCAGAGAGATAAACAGGATGTCAAGAATGTATATGAGTGTCCAGTCTATAAGATAAGGTGAGTATGAGAACTTGAGGCTGTACTTGGCACTTTTCATGCGATTGTCAGTCGCTAGCAAAAATCCTTTACAAATGAATTGTTTCAGAAGCTTAAATGGATTGTCCATTTGATCATGGATAATCTGGTCAGTTCTTTCATAAATATTTGCTGGGTTTCTGCTAAGTTGTGGTTTAGGATCACATCAAAAGAAAACATAATGTTTCTTACAGTATTAAGGAGCTCGTAGGGAAATCATTTAACATAAGCTAATAAAGAAGTTGCTGTAGTCTAGTAGGTAGTGTCTTGGCTTATTAGACGTGAGTCCTCGGATCAAACTCCAGATCAGACATCTCCAACTAAACGAAATATAAAAAACATTTCCTGGGTGACTTCCTCTCAGCAGATTTCTGGCAAAAACTCTCGAGGTAAATAAAAATTGCCATGAAAAATTTTTCTCAGAAAAAATCCGTCATTCGGAGTCGACTTTAAACTGTAGGTCATGGCACTCATGTATAAAAATGTGTGTGAGAAACTAGATTGTAATCCTGACTAAAGGATTGTAATGGCCAATCCTGTATGTCATGCATGTCAAGCTTTGTAAATAACGACCAAAACACTCTTGATTCTCGCTTTTGCTAGCTTCCTAACGATAGTGTACCTTGTAATGAATTTCAAATGACAGTCACTAGTTCTAATTGGCAAATTTTTTTCATGGAAAATAAATGCGAAATTCTCTCAAATCTTTGACAATCCACCATACACCTACACCTAGAACAACAAACAACAAATTCCAATACAAAATGGAGTTTAAATTATTCCATAAATGCTTTGTATTGACATGTCACAGGTTCTTCTTTCTATCACAACGAAAATTCATTTTGAAAAGTTTCTTTTGGAAACTTTATAGAGTTGGCAACAGTTTTATACTTCGCCGTGCTTAATGTCCACAGATTCAGTTGGATTGGCAAACGCACAAGCAGTTCACAGTTTTGCCACCAATGTGTTTAGGAGTTTGTCAACAGTCCTTTCAAATCATCCATCCAACCAACCATTCAGCCATCCACTCAGCCATCCATCTATTTAACGACGTCTACTAAACAAAACTGCATCAAAATTTTTCTACAATTTTTTTTGTCTCTTTGGACTTGGCGGCGTACAGAGTGGATGAATGGTTGGCCATGTGTTTGACTGGCTGGCTGGCTGACTTGACTGACTGTCTATTCACTTCAGTTCTGTGCAGCTTAGTAGGCTGTTAGGCTGTGTGTGTTAATATAGGTTTTTCATGTAGTATTTGTAAGTCTATGCCAGAACCATGAGACATTTTGTTGTTGTTCTGTTTTTTTTTAAGGGACCTCGGCTATGTTGCTTCAAACGGTTTGGTTTACTGCCTAAGTGTGTGTGTGTATGAGTTTTGATTCTTGTTGCCATGGTTCAATGAATAATCCTCGTGACGATGACTATGATGACGATGATGGTTTTGAGTTTGCTTTACTCTTATTCACATTGATTGATTGATTGATTGACTGTCGTGACTGGCTGTATAAATGGCAGACACTTTTTCTTTTTGTTTGGCAATGACTATCCCGACATCACACTAGCCAGTCAGCCAGCCAGCCAGAACAATTTCCATAGAAAAGTTGAGAGATCGGTCTACCATTTGTTTGGCATGTTTATCTATTGGCATACAATCGACTACAAATCTTGACTCGCAAACGTCTAAGGCATGCAGCTCATGCTTGCTGTTGTTTCATTTCTCACTTTGAATATTTCGTTTGATAGTATACCTCGCATGTTTCATGTCCTTTTTTGCTTGCAAATGGTATTTGTTGTCATTTGTTTAACTGCCTTTATCGCTTGGCCTTATTGTAGGAGTATGTTTATTTGTTTGCTATGTACAGGCATGTGCCACATATTGAAGGTATCGCCACCATTTTTAGTACTCATGTCGTTTATGTCATGTTCTTTTCTTGTCACTATTTTACTTGGGAAAAATTTTCAATTAAAAAGAAAACATTTACAGAGATGATTGATTTATTTTTGGTTCCACTTTGTTTATTACGACAAAGGAGGCGGCTTTTCATTGAACACTGTCAGTAACTTGAGTTGTGCGAGGTTAAATCCTGTCTTTCGCATTAAAAAAATAAAACAATTGCAATCCTATTGCTATAAAGCTGATTTCAATGCTTTCAAATTCTCCACTAAGCAATGTTCTCCAGCTCTTACGTACGTATGTATGTATATCGGCCGCCAAAGCTATGTAGTCCTCAAGACCCAAAAGTCTAGCTTACTCCTGCAGGTATAATCACAAATAATGTTGAAATCTCTTTCTACCAATACTTGTACTCCTTTCAGCTTCAATGAGTATTATGAAATCCAATATATATGGTCCGTATTATTTGGAACTATTTCTAGAACATGTTTAAGAACAATTCTAATGCCAGGAGATGTGACGTCATTATCATCCTGAGCAACAGAAATGGCATGAAAGAAGCGAACATTATTAGGGAAAATTGTCTTTAAAGGAATTGTAATATTCTCAAACTGACTATTCAGAACCATTTCTACAACATACTTTAGAAAAACTATAATACTAAGAGATGTGACGTCATTATTATGCCAGGACAACAGGAATGGAATGAAGAAAGCGAACGAACGTTATTAGGGAAAAATTTCTTTGAGGGAATTCTAATATTCTCAAACAATCTGGCTATTGAACCTGCCCCCTCATGTTGGTTCCTTTGTGTAGCGCTTTGTTTTCGAGCAATATAACACTTTGAGTAATTTGAGTTGCCGCACGTTGAATATTCGAAAAAATAAGGCAACAATTGGTTGATATTGTAGTTTAAATTGGATGAGACGCTTTTACACGTCTCGACGTTTCCAGAATTCTTCTCTTCAGCTTATTTTAATTGATTTGATGGAAATAGGCCCAGCATTTCATGCATTTTGAAATTATTGTCGTCTTTTGCATTCAAAAAAATTGATTTGTAGTCCTATTAATAGAAACCTGACTGTAATGCTTTTGAATTCTCCACTAAGTAATCTTAAGTAGATTAAAGCAGAATATCATCTTTGAAATGTTTTTCCCCCACATTCGTTTGATTTTCCTTTTTTTTGCTCTTTTTCCATTAATCTTCTAATGGAAAAATTTTTTATGTGACTCAAAATTGCCAATAAAAACATTTAAAATCTAATCATACAATTGAGACACAATTTAAATTAAAAGGCAATTCATTATTCAAAAAAGAAAAACGATTTAAAATCTCTTAAGCGATGTCATAAAATTGTCATGTGAAAGATGCGCTCAAAATTTAACACACAATTTAAATTTATTGAAGCATGTAAATATGCACTCGTAATTACAAAATTAAAATTATAAACGAATGAAACGTGCAAAAAAAACTCACTTAAAGACAAAGCATTCAAGTACAACCATTCAACAATTAAACCACAAGTACTTCTCACTTTAAAATCTTCTTTACAGTCCACTTAAAGTAGGTTTAATAAAAGATGTTTAAGTCCAACAGCTATACACGCGTATAGTATGTATGATGAATGGTATGGATTTGTTAAATTTTATTTGAAATAATTCTATTCAATAGTAGCATAAGTAGTAGTAGTCGCCGTGGTGTAGTAGGTTGTGTGTTGGCTTAAGGATCATGAGTTCTCGGTTCAAACCCCAGGTCAGACATCTCCAACAAACAAAAAATTTCCATGGCAAAGTGTCTCAAAAATCTGTCGTTCGGAATCGACTTTAAACTGTAGGTCCAGCCACTCATGTATAAAATTGACACACACACAACGTAAGTGGTGTGAGAAGCGAGGTCGTAATCCTGACTGACCAATTATGGATGTATGTCTGTACAGGCATCTACTTGAAGTATAGACATCACTTAAGTTCCTATAGAAAACATAGGATTTCTACAAAGAAACTCCATCGTATTTGTGTTGGTTTTCGTAATTTCCATTGCCTTATTCTGGGTCTCATGAATCTACCTAAGCGGTTTATTCTTCTATTAAACCAGGTTCTAAGGCGAAGAAGTTATCATCTATCATTGCTGAGAAACAAAGGTGTTCGTCATGGTATTAGATCGTTGGGTAAGGAACGTGGCTCATGAAAACCTACCCTCTTTGCGAAGAAATAACACTCTTAGTGATCTTAGTGATCAGGGGCCTTCTTATATTATATACATAAAGGAAAATAAAGGCCTTTCAATATCTAGTTAAGAAGTCTCTCACCAAAATAGGTTCACCGGAATACATGTGGAACCACTGCAATAATACCCACTACATCTATACATGTCGATACTTACATACATATGTATATAATTAGTCATTACAACCCTTCAGTCAGGATTACGACCTAGCTTCTCACAACACCTATGATATGTCTGTTAATTTTATACATGTGTGGCGGTACCTACAGTTTAAAGTCGACTCCGAATGACAGATTTTTTAAGAAACTTTTCATGGCGATTTTATTTACTCTCAGAGTTTTTGCCAGAAATCTGCTGAAAGGAAGTCGCCGAAGAAATATTTTTTCATATTTTGATTTATTGAAGATGCCTGACCTGGGGTTTGAACTGTGGCCTCACGTCTAATAAGCCAACATACTACCTTCTAGACTACAGCGGCTTCAACACATGTCGATACAGTGTATAAAATCTATGTCCGCTCTTCAGACTTGTGTGGCAAATAACACATGCAAAGCAATGTGATAAATCAGGCTTACTTGAGGATTTCAGGCTTTTCTAATTAATCTCGTTTGGACTTCTCTTATTGTATTATTGTATTACTATTAAGGATGCCATATACAATCAGATATATAGTAACAAAGCATTAATCTCCATATTAAGACAAGAGCCCAGCTTTCCACGGATCACAAGAGTTGTAATGTCTTGCCCGCTGTATTGATTTCTTCACAGTGCTCTTTTGCTTCGAGATACAAATTACTTTGAGAGTCCAAATTGAAAAATGTTGGCATACCCAATAGCTTTTAAGACGTCCAAAGTCAATCTAGTCCTGATGCAATATCAATCTACTGCTACTACAGCGCATTGTGCTCTAGTGGAATAAGGCTTCTGTTTCCGAAAAGCACATTTGCTGACGTAGTACTTGTTAGCTTCTTAAAACATAGACGTTCACGGTTGAATGCCTTACAGGGAAAATTTTTTCTTCAATGGGCTATCCGTCTGCGGTACACTCCTCAAGCAGAAAATTATTCTATAACACAGATTCAAATCTAACGTCCATAAACACTACAACCTCTTACGTCTTTACCACAACCTATTTTCGTAGATCCAACATAACGTATTGCATCGATCGGAGCCATCCTGAGTGTTTTTTGTCCAAAAAAGTTTCGGTTATTCAAACCCGTGTCTCTATCTCTGTTTAAATTGAGTGCTTTACATTGCTTCCTTACTGGATATGTAAATGTTCATAAACTAGTATAGTGGATGATGTGCTAGAGTATTAGCGTAGGGGTAGTGGGTTCAATTTCCGTAATAGAAGTTAGTTGCGTTACTTTGGCTTGATTCGCTCAGTAGTTTCACAGCAGGCCTGAAGCTTTTACAAATCAATTGATTTTCTCCGGTTTGATGTATAGCATAGGGAAGAATAGCGAGCTTAGAAAAAATCTTAGTGATTTCCTAGCAAACACTGGACAATCGCTTAGTAAATGGTTCTTCGATTCCTTACTGGTATCTGCCCTATAGTACATGCAGGGAAATCGTTGTTACGCATGCCAATATAATTTGCAAGTTTACCGTGCTCGATGTAAACAGCCACAGTTTGGCCTTGATTGATTCACTACGTGTAACTTTGCATATTTAAGTTGAGAGTCTTCGGGATTTCAGTTGAGAGTCGCTATTAGCCTATCAATGAAGATTTTTTATGAGAACCCAATTAATTTTTTCATTTGTTTTTGCATTACTTTGTTACGCTTTTTAATAAAAGCTTGCGTATACTAGATAACGCCATTCTATATTGCCTATCAGACCAGAGAATATTAAACTCAATGACATGTTATAACCTCAACAGTAGGTTCATTTAATTTTCTAATTACGAAATATAAAATAAAGCAAATTATTCCTGGCCATTTAACAAATTACAATCATAAATACCAGGCTGTTTTGAAAACGATAACACTCGCCTTCTTAATATTTTCGGAAAATTGTTAAAATAACAAAAACATGTCGAAAGTTTTTCTATAAATTGCAACATTTAAATTCTTTTTGATTTCCAAATCAAGATATTCTTGTTTAAAATGGAAAGTTTGTGTTTCCCAAAATAGTTGTCACATTAAAGGGGGGGTAAATACCCTCTTTGGGTAGAGTAGAGATGACGATAATGACAAATTTGAATGATCCCATAAGTTAAGAATATTTTTTGTTGGCTTTTTCTTTTGTCCCTTAAGATGGCATTCTCTGTTGACCTTTTAAAACAATTTACAAAAATCACACTTAAATGTTGTAAAGACATTACAATAAACAATACATACATACTTACACACACTAAGAACATACATATATGTGAGGCTGTTTATAAGAAGAAAAAAGGGTGACCAGTTGAAATGAAACAAGGAAGGAAGTAAGCAAAGATAGACAATTACTTACACAAATTAATGTAGGCCACATAAATGCTATAAGATGAATGAAGATGAAGGTTTTTAAAGTCATTTTACGTACTTACATACAAACATACCTACATGCATACCTACATACATACATACATACATACATACATACATACATACATACATACATACATACATACATTCATGCATACATACATACATACATACATAGATACATACATACATACATACATACATACATACATACATACATACATACATACATACATACATACATACATACATACATACATACATACATACATACATACATACATACATACATACATACATACATACATACATACATACATACATACATACATACATACATACATACATACATACATACATACATACATACATACATACATACATACATACATACATACATACATACATACATACATACATACATACATACAAACATACATACATACACACATTGTTCACACATACATATATGTGTAAATAATGGGTCATTATAACCCCTCCGTCAGGATTACGACCTACTTTCTCACACCACCCTTGTTGTGTGTGTTAATTTTATACATTCGTGGCGCGATCTACAGTTTAAAGTCGACTCCGAACGACAGATTTTTAAGAAACTTTTCATGACAAATTTATTTTACTCTCAGAGTTTTTGCCATAAATCTGCTGAGAGGCAGTCGCCAAAGAAATATTTTTTTGTATTTCGTTTTAATGGAGATGTCTGACCTGGGGTTTGAACAGTGGACTCACGTCTAATAAGCCAACACATTACCTACTAGAGCAAGTATAAATGTCATGGAAAGTTTCTCAAAAATCTGTCGTTCGGAGTCGACTATAAACTGTCGGTCCCGCCACTCACGGATAAAATTAAAACACACAACATCAGTGGTGTGAGAAGCTGGGTTGTAATCCTGACTGAAGGGTTGTATTATAGTTTACGAACTGCCACGAGTCACACAATACAATCAATTTTTAATATCTTACATGAGAAATTCGTGTTTTTGACGATGTCATATGGCAAAGAAAATCATAAAATTAGACTCTGTTAGCCTCTTTGACGTATCAATGTCAAGGACTATGTCTACGCAGATAATTCTCTAATGTGTGGACGTTTTAAAATACGCTTTCGTCGGGTTATTGTCAAAATACTGCCTAAAAAGTGCAAAAAAGTGGTCCAAAGCTATCTCAACTATCGCAACCAATCCAGAGGTGGTCCTTTAAATACGACTGAATTTCCTCCATAAAGGCAAGATTCAAGCGCTTCAATGAAATGAAAGTTTCATCGAAATCGTAGTTGTATGTGTGTTTTCCTTAACCTCGCTATGCAAAGCAAAAAATATGTATATCACGTCCCTAGAACTCAATACTAGAGAACTGCTGATTCAATGGCGTCACCGTAGTTTAATAGGTAGTGTGTTGGCTTATTAGACGCAAGGCTACGGTTCAAGCGCCATAATTTTTACCATCTGGCCACCTTGAAAAAAGGAAAATTTTAAATACTTTTCTGTCTCAATTTAAAATGACGCCAATTTGTTGTTTTTTTTTTTGTGCATAGCTTTACATTACCAACAACACATTATTTGCCTCAATAAACTAAAACTGAATACGAATTCCAAGAGAGGAAATTTGGAACAAAAGTGTTTGTCTGTGTCTTACCAATTTAAATGTTCGTCCATTCGTCTGCTTTCAGTTAGCCGTGAACGAATGAATAAAAAATAATCATTTCGTTTACGTCCAAGTTTTGTTCCATCAACTGTAGCCATTTAATTTTGTCTGACATATTTATTTAGACAAATAGGTGGTGTATGGTTCTCTTAAAGAAAGAAGTGAAACAAAATTCGAGAGGTCAAATGGAATTTAGTGGTACTCTACATACAGAAGACTATACACAATGGCTACTAAGTTTAATTCCATACCAACACAAATGTTTGAAACGTTCTCTAGCTCTTACGGACTTATGTATATCGGCCGCTAAACCTATATAGTCCTTAAGGCCCAGCAGTCTAGCTCACTCCTGCAGGTATCATCACAAATAATGTTCAAATCTTTTAACTTGTATTTCTTTCAGCTTCAATGAGTATTATGACGCCCAGTGTATTTGATCTGAATTATATGGAACTATTTTTACAACATATTTAAAAAAAAATCGAATGCTAGGAGATATGACGTCATTATTATCAGGCAACAGAAATAGCATAAAACGTTATTAGGGAAAACTTACTTTGAAGGAATTCTAATGTTCTCATACAGTGTGACTATTCGGAATTATTTCAACAACATGTTTGAGAAAAAATCAAATGCTAGGGGATATGACGTCATTACTATCCCAGAGCAACAGGAATAGAATGAAGAAATTGAACGAACGTTATTAGGGAAACATTTCTTGGAGGGAATACTTATATTCTCAAACAGTGTGACTATTCGGAATTATTTCTACAAAATGTTTTAGAAAAAATCTAATACAAGGACATGTGACGTCATTATTATACTGGGCAACAGCAATGGCGTGAAAAAAGCGAACGAACGTTATTAGGGAAAATTTTGGTTGAAGGGAATTCTAATATTCTCAAACAGTGTGACTTATTGAACTGCCCAGTCATGTTGTTCTTTGTGTAGCGCTTTGTTTTCGAACAATCAAATGATGTGTTGGGTATGGCTTTTTTATGGGTATGTGTGTGAACATTTTTGAATGATTGACCAATTGGCTACAACACTTTATAGAATTCTATTAGTTTTGATGCTGCTCCAAAAGGAAAAAAATCACGATTCTTTTTTATTCTTTTGTTTTGTTTTTTGTGTGTGTTTTTTATCTGCTTTCTTCCTTTTAATCTTTAGCCAGCCATCAGTTCTATTTACTTTTTGCAACAACAATTTAGTAAGGTTTTGTATAGAAAAAGAATCTTCATCTACATGTGCAGCATTTAAGACTAGAAATTCAAATACTCATCCTCGTTGCCTTTTCCTTAACTTTTGCATTTTTTTTATCAAATTTTTCTTAAAATATTTTTAAGTTGGCTTTTTATACTGATTTTTACGGTTCTTTTTTTTCCTTTTTCGTCCTTTCTTTTTTGTTGTGTGTGTTTTTGTTACAGACAACGTGGACCCACTTTTGTTTGGACATTTAATTTGAAAACGAAAGAAAAGCCTGGCAAATGGACATTGGCTGGTGTTTGTCTGCTGTTACAAACTTAAAACTGTTTATTCAGCATCTTCTAGCATCATTCTGGAGATGAAGTTGTAGTAGCAACAACAATAACAACAACAACAACAAAAACTATTACTTTTGTGTTACCAGCTTAAAAATGTTTTTAAAAATATTTCTCTGATCGAAATCTCTTCTGATGATGCTGCTCCATCTGATGATAAAAATACAAAAAACAAAATCCTTAAGACAACAGTAGCAGCAGCAACAACAACAACAACAAGAATATCTACAATAAACCTACAAAACTAAACTGAAATTCAAGTGCCGTGCAGAAAAAATCTTCTCCATTCAAGAGTCGAATAAAAACCATTTAAATAGTGGCTGTTAAGTGTGTCGTTAGTTTTTTTTTTTTTGTATGATTTTTTTATTTGATTTCTATTATATTTTTATTATTTTCCTCATCACTTTTTTTTTTAATTTTATTTTATAATAAAAAAAAACATTTCAATGCTAGTTTTTCTTTATCGTCTGTTTATTGTTTTATTTTCTTGTGATAGAAAAACTCACTTTTATGGCTCAATTAAGTGGCAAAAAAAAACATTTTAAATGTGACTGGAAATGAGTTAAAAACCTAACAAAATGCCAAATGGCTTAATGGCTAATGTGGGTCATATAATATATCGTCGTATAGTAGGCTCTTAATAAAGAAAAACGTATTTAAATTGAATATATCAGAAGGTGTTGAAGTAAGTAAGGTAGCCTAGTAGGTAGTATGTTGGCTTATTAGTTATTATTGTTGCAACTTGTATGATAACTTACTGAGAAATAGCGTTGCACTATGTGTACAATCGTATGAAGTATGAAGTCGTCGTAGTCTTATTATGTTCGATTATTAGATATAAAGCCAGTGTTCGATCCCCAGGCCAGATATCAAAACAAAAATACAAAAAGTATTCCTTCGGCGACTTCCTCTCAGCAGATTTTTGGCAAAAACTCTGAGAGTAAATAAAAATTGCCATGAAAAGTTGCTCAAAAATCTGTCGTTCGGAGTCGACTTTAAACTGTAGTTCCCGCCACTCATGTACAAAATTAACGCACTCAACATTAGTGGCGTGAAAAGCTAGGTCGTAATCCTGACTGAAGGGTTGGAATGAAAAACTATCATCAAACATTTCGATGAGCACTAAACAATATAAAAACATTCTCTAATCAACGACAACGTAAATACCGCAGTAAGAAGAGAGACGAAGTGAAACTGGATTTACCACACTCTAAAGAAGGCAGGATATAATGCCGACACAAAGTATATTCAGTAGCCTGGCGGAAAGACTTGTACATACTTACAATCGAGCTGATACTGCGACTACCTGTAAACTAGTGATGCACCACGGCGTAGAAGCATCTCACCTCATTTGTCTGCTAATTTTCCATTTGACCTGGGACCCAGCAGAGCGTAAACCTATTTTTACTACCTGACTGATTTACAGGGATGTGTAAAATGGCCGCAGTCTAGTAGGCTTAATAGACGTGAGGCAGTGGTTCAAACCTAACCTAGACATCTCGAACAAAACGAAAAATGAAAAATATTTCTTTGATGTCTTCTTCTCAGCAGATGTGTGCACAAACATTATGAGAGTAAATAAAAAATTGCCATGAAAAGTTTCTTAAAAAAATCTGTCGTTCAGAGTCAATTTTAAACTGTAAGTCCCGCCACTCATGTATCAATTTAAGGCACGCAACATGGGTGGAGTGCGAAACTAGGTTGTAATCCTGACTACAAGGTTATAATCTGTAGATATATCTGTAGTTAGAAGTCGCCGTAGTCTAGTAGGTAGTGTGTCGGCTTAGTAGACGTAAGGCCAAGGTTCAAACCCCAGGTCAGACATCAAAACGAAATATGAAAAAATATTTCTTAGGCTTCTTGCAATCATCAGATTTGTGGCAAAAACTTTGAGAGGAAAGAAAATTGCCGTGAAAAATTTCTTAAAAAAAAATCTGTCATTTAGAGTCGATTTTAAACTGTAAGTCACGCCACTCATGTTTCAATTTAACGCAGACAACTGAGAAACAGGGTCGTAAACTTAACTAAAGGATTATAATGACTAATTATGTATGTATGTATGAATATCCGTAGATATATCTGTGTTGGCGCATTAAACGAGAGTCCGTGATTCAAACCTCTGCCCAGACATCTCAAACAAAACGAAACACAACAAAATAATTCCTCAACGTCTTCCTCTCAGCAGATTTCTGGCAAAAGTTCTGAGAGTAAATAAAATTGCCATGAAAAGTTTCTCAAAAAATCTGAAGCCGATTCCCAACTGGCTTTAAACAGTTGGTCCTGCCACTCATGGATAAAATTAACACACACAACATGGGTGGTGTGAGAAACTAGGTTGTAATCTGTGTATATACTAATATCTGTCGTTAAAAGCCTTCGTAGTCTAATACGTAGTTTGTTGGCTTATTAGACGAGAGAAAGAATCCTTGTCTCAATCCCCAGTGCATTTTACACAAAATTTCTTAACAAATTTGACAGTCTTGTCAATAGAATTGATTTTAAACTGAAAATCAATACAACACAGCTCACAAAAAACTGATTCACAAAACTTTCCGCTTCTGTAGCTGTTATTTAATTCCCTTAAGGCTTTAAAGCATTGCGTTTGCAAATTGCGAAAAACAGCCTTTTAGTCACTAACTTTTCTTGGAATTTTTTCTTTCTCTCTCTCTCTCTGCATATGACCTGCAGCTTGTGCAATTGCATTAAAAATCAAATTTCATACGTTTGTTATTTAATTTCCTTTTCAAGCAATACAAACAGCTGGAAAGGAAGGCAACTGAAAAAGGAAATATTAAAAGGAAAAATATACAAAACCAGTGATGTAACACATAAAGAACTTGAGGAAAACAAGGTGCGTAATAAATGTTAATGCCTACGACCCAACCCTGGGCATACCTACACTTACACAACATGCACGAAATTCACTTCCGTTTCATTTTAAACAAGCGGAAATTGCCGCTTCTAAAATCATGACTATGATATGACGCCACCCACCATTGATGATAATAACGATGACGATGTTGCAAATACAATCGAGCATGTTTCTAATTAACGAATTGCGAATTAAGCCAACCCCTTAAGCTTAGGCTCATGTATTAGTATTATTAGTATTCGCATACTTGTATAGAAGGCCTTGTGTTGTTGTTACCTTTTTCAAAAACATTAAACTGGTTAAGCGAATGCCATTTATACATCCACAAGGAAATTCACAATTTTCCCAACCTAAAGGTGTGCTAATGGAAAGGGGAAGTAAAGAATTTCTCTCTTTTTGTTGTTGTTGTTTTTGTTTTAATTTGCATTAGAAAGTTTGAAGTTTGATCGATATTCTATTGAACGTTGTATGCAACTGCGAATGAATACCATTTCAAAAGGGCTTTAACTCTCAGAAAACTTTTTCCTTTTTTTTTTGTTACTTTTTTTTCGTTTGCAAATGGGCACTTTTATGGGTGGATATTTGCTTTACTTTCCATATTTAGACGGCGGGTCATTTATCAAAAGCTTAAACCAAAAGTTTCACTCGTTGCAAAAACACTCACAAAGACGTTTGTGTTGCAATAGCGCAACTATTCAGAAGCATCTGAATCTAATTAAAAAAAATTTATTAGAAGAAGAAAAAAAAACAACAACAACAAACAGCTTTGGTGTTTTAAAAGTGTCTTAAAATTTTTGCATCATCACCAGTTTTTTCTTGGCACATCCTGCTGCTGGTGATATTTTTCATTCGTTCATTTTTCTTTTAATTTCTGTGGCAAGCAATGAATGACAACACTTCGGATACTACTGAGGATGCTGCACCCTCAACATCTGCAATTGGTATTATAAACACAGACGCCATTACTAACAATACACATACCATTGGCATCGCAACCACCACCACCACCAGCTGCATGAACAGCAACAGCAGCAGGAGTACGAGTAGCAGCAGTAGCACGACAGCAGGTTGTCTGTTGTCGTTGTCAAATGATGCCAGATTAGAGTTCGTAACAAGCTATACCTTAACCAGTTTAAGACTTAAGCATGATAAATGGCATAAAATGATGGCCACCCAGGAATATCAGGTAAAAATCCCACACAAATAAAATTTAAAAGAACAAAAACAAAAAACGGAAAACAGTGCAGCAACAACATCGTTTTAATACACGCTTGTATAAAACAATTTATTATTGAATTAAAAATTTTTTTTCTCTCGCTCTCACATCTTTTGTTTTATTTTGTTCTTGTTTTTCATTTTTTTTTTGTAATATTAAACAATTTATTATTGTTTTTATGTATAGTTTAATTGTTGCTGTTGTTGTTGTCAGTGTTAGTGTTGTTGTTTTAGTGGTAGTAGTTGCTGCTGGTATTGTTTAAATTATTTAACAAATAATCGTTGTATATGATAAATACCCAACATACGTACATATGTATGTATGTATGCATACACCAAGTGCCATAATTATAAGGAGACTTTCTACATTTTACGTAGTCTCTACTCTAAAGCTGTCAATTGGAAAATTTTTAATTTCGCAATGAAAAATACGTTAACATATTTTGAATTTTCAATTGGTTTCAGCTTTCAAACAATAAGGACAGGTAAATGGCAACTAAATCCGCATACCAAGTTCCAAAGTTTTTCTATAAATACAAGAGCTGTTATGGATGATCAATGGAATGGAATCTAAATCGTAGACCCGCAATTCCAACATGCACAGCGCTTTTCTTTTAATAGGGCACCCACTTCAATGTAGAAACAGCCTAATATTGCCTACGAGATCTCAATGTTAGGAAGCACACAAATTGTTATTAATGGCCAAACCAATGGAAGAAATGCAATGAGAATTCGTATCTCCAGGCAGCAACATAAATTCACTTCCAATGTTCGTAGAACTAGAAAAAGAATTCTGTACACGATCCTCAAATCCAGTCCATAGCATTGCACATTTCATTATCTCAGCTACAAAGCAGTGAAGCCATGTCTCATCGGCAGTTATGGTTTGAGGCAAGAAATCTGCGTAATCTTGCGTAATCACCACAAAACTCTCTCTCTCTCTATTCACGAAACTTTTTTTCAATTTTATTGTAACTAAACAGGGCACTTAAATGTTTCCAAAATAGGTACTTGAATTGAGCGACTCTAGGGCAGTGTTTAGAAAATTGGAAAATCAAATTCCAAGCTTCTACTGGGGCGACTCTGGCCAAAAAATATTTCAGTTGTCAGTGATTGGAACAGTTGTTCTTCAAGTACACTTATGCGCAGACTACAAGATTGAATTTCTGTGGAGTTTTAGGCGATAACTGTTACTCTCTGTGGCCCAGCATATTCACAATGCTACTCCGTTTGGTGAAAGCCAGTAGATGTGAAGCATCTTTCGCTGTGTAATCTATAAACACTAAGCACCGTGTTATTAACCGTCAAATAACAACACTTTTAACATTTTCATCCTCCAAGCGTGCATTTTCATCTTCATTGCAGGAAAATTGTGAAAAGTGGCGTCTCATTAATAAAGTGGTTGAAAACAGACAAATTGACGAAAAACGATACAAACTATATTGCAAATCCAACACACACAACGAAAATTTAGTGCCCTATGGATTGAGGTCGCCGTAGTCTAGTAGGTAGTATGTTGGCCTCTTAAACGTTAGGCCGTGATTTAAACCCCAACTCAGACATCTCGAACATAAACGAAAAAATATTTCTTCGGCAACTCGATCTCTTAGCAGACTTCTGGCAAAAAATCTGAGAGTAATTGGAATCTGTCGTTCGGAATCGGCGTTAAACTGTAGATTCCGTCATTCACGGATAAAATTAACACACTCAGCATGGGTGGGACGAAAAGCTAAGTTGTAATCCTGACTAAATGGTTGTAATGGCCAAATAAACTAAGGAAACAAATCGTTCAAATCGTTCGTGCATTAACTAGATTAACTAGGCCCTACAATCAAGCAAATGACTGAATAGCAATCAATTCTTCACGTTGTCTTCGTTAATAACAGCATACACTACGATAGCAGAAGCTTATGCCCTGGGAGAGTTCCTGAGAAGTTCGTGGCACAGCTTCTTACACTAGCCATGTTGTGTGTGTTAATTTTATCCACGAAAAATTAACCTACAGTTTAATGTCATCGAACTACAGATTTGAGAAGTTATTTGTTCCAAAACTGCTCAGAGGAAGTCAATACAAGAAATGTTTTTTTTTATTCTTTATTTCAAACTGTCTGAGCTTTAAACTTATAATCTGTCGTCTAGAAAACCACTGCCTACTACAACATTTCATTGAAAGTTAACAACATACTATACTCAGCTGGTAGTGTAGAGAACCATATCCTAACAAGAATATATAAGACCATGGACGCCTATGTACAGATGCGTATAATTTAGCTTTTGCCGCAAACTTTTTTCTGGACGAAGTTTACACTTTTTAAATCATGAAGACTACATGAAACCAAGCTTTCAACTGAAAATCTAGTAGAAAAAATTCAAAGCTTTGTAAACAGATGCCTTCGGCGTATCCTTAAGTAATGTTGGTCTATATAAGAAGGCTATATACTTGGACAACTTGATAAATTTTGAAATACTCAGACTTTGTTTTGTTGATAGCCTCTGAATGCGAACCCTCAAAGAATTTGCAATAGAAGTCGCCTTAAAACAACAAGTATATCTAAAGCAGCTACAGTGCAGAGCCAATATTGCTTACAGTTAAAGCTTGTGACCATTTGTTTTCCTCCTACAGCAAATGCTTTATAAAATAAAACCTAGGTTTCCCTAAAATTAATTGACGTACTGTTTTTGCCTGGAACACAGTTAAGACAAGCATTGTAATACGTTTTAATAGTTTTTATTAAATAAATACCACAATCCATAGGAATGCATTTATGTGAACATGAATAAATGAATAGTATGGAGTAGTAATACTGCAGTTCATCTATTCATTCATTCATTCATTCATTCATTTATTGTACATTCATTCATACATTTATACATATTATTTTGTACATAAAAAGCAATGAAAACATAGCAAAAACGAGTTGAAAACATACATAAATGGCTAAAACAATATACCATAATACTTAAAATATTATTGCAGGAATGAAAATGGACAAAAACAACAACACAAAAAATAATTTCAGAATAATAAATAATAAAGACATGTACAGGTATATACATACATACATATATACATTTTATTGCATACATACTTACATACATACATACATATGTAGATGCATACGTACATAGTAGATGCATAAATATGCAAACGATTGTTTAATAATTTTCTTACAAAACAACAATAAAAATTACGAATAAAATATAAAATTTATGAAAAACATTTACACCAGAAGCAAACGAATGAATTTGCAAAAAGCAATTGTCAGTTGAGAATATTTCATTGAAAGAGATTAGAATCTCAATTAAATGTACATACATGTACGGGTACGGATATACGGAGCATAACTGATAAATACGTGTACATTCAAACAAAGGCTTTCGAGTTGTAAACCATTTAAAGGTCAAGGTTGAGTTATAGAAAATAAATCTTTCCTCCTCCTCTACAGCTTGATTGCTTACCTTTTTGTGATTTAGAATTCGAAACCATTTTGTAGTGAAATTTTCTCAACTCATCCGTTCAACTCTGGCCCAATGTGTGAATTAGAATTTGGTTCAGCATTCTTGTAATGCCAATAGGTGCCAGAGCAACAATATTCATAATTTAATCGTTTCAAAATATGAAAGAAATTTTAGCACTTTACACATGCATACACATGCATATATCTACTTGTATGTATGCAACATAGTGTTGCAACAATATAAGTCTATCTTTACACATTCATATGTAAACTAATATCATATGAAAATTTTGAAAATATTTTATTTATTCGTAGCCTATTTGAAATAACAAACACTGTGAAAGGCAACCTGGAACTATAGGAGGAGGAGATGAAATGCTTCTAAAAAAAATTTCTTTGGGCACCTACAACAGATTTTTTTTTAATTTTTACAAAAATCCTTAAGACTTTGCCTATTGCCAGTCGAATGTCTAAAAGTAATAGAAAAAAAATACAAGACTGTTGAGGAAAAAACTTGCCAATCACGATTTTCTATACATCTCTAAACTGGTCTTACAAAATGAAGCCTAGAGTTGCCAGTATGAAATATTAATTACTCACTTAAATAATGGGTGATTTTTTAAGAGCTATAGGAAAATTTTTCAAAAAAAAACACGTTAAATTCAGAAAAATGCATGAAATCTTTATTTGAATCGATAGTACGGTCCATATAATTTAATGTTTGAAGATTATTTCATGCAAATGCTGACCGCGACTGCGCCTCAAATGGTCGATCCGCTTAGACCAATTTTGGCATACTCTTTCCAACATTTCGGCCGGTATCTCACGAATAAATGCTTCAATGTTGTCTTCAAATGCCTCAATTGAAGCGGGCTTGTCTGTATAGACATGAGCTTTACCATAGCCCCACAAAATATAGTTTAAAGGCGTTAAATCGCACGATCTAGGCGGCCAATTGACCGGTCCCGAACGTGAAATAAAATGTTCACCGAACTCGCCTCTCAATAAGTCCATTGTTACGCGTGCTGTGTGGCATGTGGCACCGTCTTGTTGAAACCACATGTCATGCAAGTCAAGCTCTTGCATTTTGTGCCAAAAAAAGTTGGAAATCATCTCACGGTAGTGCTCACCATTCACAGAAGCTTTTGCAATGCTTCTGGCTGATCTTCACTCCAAAATCGACAATTCTGCTTATTTACTTATCCATTGAGCCAAAAATGAGCTTCGTCGCTGAACACATTTTTTCGATAAAGTAATGGATCTTCGGCCAACTTTCCAGGAGCCCATTCACTAAAAATTCTGCATTGCGATGGTCGTTCGGCTTCAATTCTTGCACCAGCTGTCTTTTGAAAGGCTTCACACCTAAATCCTTCCGCAAAATTTTCCACGTTGTTGAGTAACAGAGGCCCAATTGCTACGAACGGCGACGAATCGAGAATTGATGGTCATCATTAACACTGGCCGATACAGCTGCGATATTTTCTTCAGTTTGCACTCTACGTAAGCGTGTTGGTGGTTTAATGTCCAACAATGTAAATTTGGTGCGAAATTTAGTCACAATAGCCCGAATAGCCGCTTTAGTGGGTCGATTAAACTGACCATAAAATGGAAGAAGCGCGCAATGAACTTTCTTAACAGAGCACGCATTTTGATAATAAAATTCAATGATTTGCAAGCGTTGTTCGTTTGTAAGACGATTCATGGTTAAATTATGGACCAAACTGAAGATGTTTGACATTGAAACAAAACACGAAACGTGCTGTTTAAATCAGTGTTGCCAAAAAGATAATAGCTAAAAAAAATCACCCGTTAATTGGGCACTACAACTCTTTAGTCAGAATTATTACGTAGCTTCTCACACCAACCATGTTCTGTGTTTAAATTTTTATCAATGAGCGGGCGAGACCTACAGTTTAAAATCGACTCTGAACGACAGATTTTTTTGAGAAATTTTTCATGGCAATTATTTATTTACTCTCAGAGTTTTTTCCAGAAGACTACTGAGAGAAAGTCGCCGAAGAAATATTTTCTTCACATTTCGTTTTGTCGGAGATATCTGGACTAGGTATTTGAACCACGGCCTCATGTCTAATAAGTCAGCACACTACCTACTAGACTACAAGACTGTTGAGGAAAAAACTTGCCACTTACGATCTTCTAAACATATGGTCTTGCAACATGTGGCCTAGAGTTGCCTGTATAGGATCCTACGGCTACATGAGTGGTACCATGTTAAAAACATTTTTCGGCCAATACTTGCTTGAAATTAATCAGAATTGTTTGTCTCCTGGTATCCATTTCAGTAGCTTACAATAGATGCAAACCAGTTGGTCATTACAATCCTTCAGTCAAGATTATGACCACTTAAGTTGTGTGTGTTAATTTTATACATGAATGATGGGACCTACAGCTTAAATCCAACTTCGAAACACAAATTTTTGAAAAACTTTTCATGGATATTTTATTATTTATTTACTCGGAGAGTTTTTGCCAGGAGTCTGCTAAGAAGGAATGGCCGAAGAAATATTTTTAAATTTATATTCGAAACGTCTGAGCTGGAGTTTGAGCCACGGCCTGACTAATAAGCTAACACACAATCCACTAGACTACGGCGACTTCAATCCATAAGGCACTCAATTTTCATCGTGTGCTGGGGCCACAGATAATAATAGTTTTTGCCTAAAACTCCACAGAAATGTTGGGAAATTATTTTGCATCAGTCTTGCAGTCCGCGCCTAAATCTAGGTGATGAGCACCTATTCCTATTCGTATAGAATTTTGCGGTTACACGATTGCTACCATGTCAAGGACTTTTTTCTCCCAATACCTGCTTAAAAGGAATCAACAGTGTTTCTCTCCTGTGAGTCTTTAATTTTATTTCAGCAGCTAAAATATATGCAAACCTTCTATCGAAATACAGGCACATGCAAACATAGGCACTTGGTACATTTGTGAGTTAAGTAAGATGAATAAAAGTGTCCAATACTAAATAAAAGCTAGGGGCGCACGATCCAATGAAGTGTCAATAGTACCGATTGATGCTATATAACTCCTCCCTAACATGAAAACTCTTCAGGCATTCAAATTCATTTCTGAATTGCTCATAATCCAAATAAGCGAGATTCATAAGTAAACCATTGCAGGCCCATAGACATTCAAGTTCTACCGCGCCATGCAGAAAGGTCTGATGAAGTATCAGCACACTTGAATAACTGCTTCCATGCTACACATGTTACAGATTATGAAGGGTCTCGTTTCCATGTTTGATGATACAAAATATTCCCTGTATTCCCTAATCTCTCCTGGCATTTTTCTAATATCCTTTGGCCAGTTTTTTTATTCGAGCAATTTATTCCTTTATTTATATGTTTTCTAACATAAAAAAATTTCTGCTTTGAACCCCTATAAATTATTTTTTAAGGCAACTTTAGAGAAACTCAACTCAACTTACCATGCATACTTCATAAAGTATCATATTAGTTTAGTTTTGACACACAGAAATAAAAAATAAAAACGAGGGATCAACTTCAACTAAAAAAAAAGAAAAAGAGACTGGAAAAGTGGAAAAGTTTGCCTTTTCTTAACAATTTATGGTTAATGACAGTTTTTGTAATATTTTGATAAGGACCCTATAAATTGAAGGATCTGGAGCACAAAGAAAAAAAACTTCATAACAATTTGCAATAATTTTCGGTTTTTTTTTTGTTTTTTTTTTTTGTATTTCTTTTGGGGCGAGGTGGTGATAGAATAGATGTGTTTTTGAAATCCCAGTTGCTTCAATTAATCTCCTTGCATTGCAACAATTTGTGATAAAAACGTTGCTCATATTAAAGGCTCCCGTCCCGAATGGAAAAAAATTGGAGAATGAAAAAACCATACAAAATGGTGTATATTGTGGATGATATTAAGTGTACAACAACAAACTAAACAATTTTGTATGGCAAAAAAAACCAGGCTCATTGTTAACGATGATGGCAATGGTGATGACGTTGATGGCTCAAATGATGACCATGATGATGATAATGATGATGGCGATGGCGCTGTTTATGTTATTAAAGGATATGCTACAACATATACCATAATCCTGTTTTGTAATTTTCTTTCATTATTTTCATTCATTCATTCAATTTTTTTTGCTCTCTCTCTCTCTCTCTCTCTGTGTGTGTGTGCTTTTGTATTTTTTGCTTTATATTGTGTAGTCGCTAACAAAGCCCCGTGTGTTTATTCAATTCAATTTTCCAGCTCATTTTGTTAGATTGGCTGAACAACACACAACGACGTCTACTTGTTATGACACTCAATCCGGCTGGACATTTGATAGCAAAAAATTCAATCAACGATTTGTATCATCACAATTACGCCATAACAATAACAACAGCAGCAACAACAACAACGGCAACAGTGGCGGCAGTTGCCACCACTAATACACCCTCCACATCCGTGTCAGCGAATGCAACTGCCAGTGAAGATTTGACAGGAAATTATAAACAAAATACGGTGGTAAGTGCATCAACACCCACTGCCACACCACTACCAACATCAGCCGCAGCATCACCATTTATGCTCCCCACTGCTGTAGCTACAGTAGCGGCAACGGCTGCAATGACAGCAGTCACCGCTTTGTTGGCCCCTTTGCCACCGCCCTCAAGCAGTTTTTCCACCCTGGATGGTGTGCCACGTGGCAAATGTGCGTACTTTTTAAAGAATCGCCTCAGCATCACTTTAACACGGGACAATTTTCGCCATGAAGTTATTTGTGGTGATTTTCCCATTCACAGTAAAATTGAAACTTTAGCCGTGTTGTTTGATGAAATATTACAGCCGCTGTTGCAGAATCCGCATAATCGAAAAATGTGGCCCGAAGTTGTTGTGAAAGATTTGAATGCACGCATTAAGGATGTGCGTAACACATTAACGGAGGTAAGTAGCAAAGCAAAATTAATTTAAAATCTCTGGTTTTCGATACGTACTTATGACAAAGATGTCTAATGGTAGAGTAAAATAGAATTGAGATGGAAACACAGGGTAATAGTCCTCCATTGTACATTCTTTCCTATATGAACTATAATATCGTTGTGACTTTGTAGATTTCTTCTGTTGTTTGCAGTGTTTCGTTAACTGCTAGCAGGGAACTCTTGATTAAGGCTTATGCACCTAGGAAAGTCTACATCACTTTTGACGTAACTTCGAATCTCTAATGCTTCTCTTTTAGACTCACCTCCAATTAATTCATTTTTTAAAAAAGATCTTAACAACGATAGTTAAGTAGATAGGTTGGATTTGTAACTTTGATGCCAAAAGCCCACTTAAGCACGCATAGCGGCCAGTTGTGACAGCTAAACGCAGTGCCTGTATTGACCGAGTTCCATCAAACTAGGGACGAAGTTGGTCAGCACAAGGGCTGCATCTGTTAACAATGAAAATCGGACAAAATATCTGGATTTTAACCCGTCATGAACATACCCGAAGGTTTCTTATCAGCTGCACTACACAATTATCACGGACCTTTTTCTTTTGCTTTTGCCCAGATTGGCATTCATTTTGTTAATTCGCGTTCCTGACTTCTGTAGCGTGTTTCACACTGAGATAATGTTCCTCAATTACGCTGCGGAACTGCTCTTAAGTAAGGGAATATCAATTACCAGGTTTCCTATCCTCGCTGGCAGACATTTGAAAACAAGATCGCTTTCGGCTGCAACCTGTAGATACAAATTAGTTGGACTATGCCACATCAGACTTGATTGAATTCCGCTTTAATTTTTAGTCATTAGATTATGATTTCCCAGAAACTGAGATATTCCGCGCAATTGCGTTGCTGATGAACATTCCCATCGAATACGAATCCCCAAATGATTGAGGGAATACTTCTTACCACAAATCACCTGTCTATTGGGCAAAGATATTTACTTTGCCGCTGACAAATCTTGGAGTGAGAAAGCATCTTGCTTTATGGCCAGAATCAACTGGTCTAAATTTAATTTGAAGTGCATTTAAACTGGATTTTTTAATCATCACTGTATCTAGTCGCACAGGACACTGTGTAATGGGTAGGCATGCGGAGATAATTTCCCTGCCTGCAAAATACTTCTGCAGTGTTTGTAGATCAATTGAGAAGAAAGAGAGTATTGTCCACTTTATTAGCCAATGTCCACCTACGGCTCGACGGAGACTTTTCCCTTTTGGCTCCCTATTTCTCGACAGAACTTACGGAGCTCTCGTTATTAGATATCGGATTGATCACAACTTTTTGATTCTAAGGGATTCATGCCTTAAATGCAAAGTCCTGATGCATGTTATCAAGACCAGTTCATTAGGACTTAGGTATAACTTAGTTCTGGTTCATTGCTTCATGTGGTATCACAACGGCCCAATACATGTGCTCAAGTGACTTTTAATAAAATACAGCTCTCTTCTATATCGGATCAAGATCTCTTCCACCCTCAAAAACTCTGAGTTTTATACCTTCAAATCGTTAATTTGATGAAAACTTCTGCAATAGCTTCGTCATAAAATTGTTCTTTCAATCAGTGTCAGAAAGTCACATTCTACCATATTAACAGCGGAAGTTCTCCGTCGTTTATCGCTATGTGGCTTATGTTTCAGCGTTTTATCGCTACCGATACCCGATCCGCAGGATACAATACAGAGAGACTTTGTTCTGTAGCTGAACTATTTGTATGTGGAAGTGCCTTCCTGCTCACGTTTTTCGTGTCATTTACAATATATAAGCAGATGCCGTAGTCTAGTAGGTAGTGTGTTGGCTTATTAGACGTGAGGCCACGGTTCAAACCCCAGGTCTGACATTTTCAACAAAACGAAATATGAAAGCATATTTCTTTCGGCGACTTCCACTCAGCAGATGTCTGGCAAAAATTTTGAGAGTAAATAAAGTTACCATGAAAGGTTTCTCAAAAAATCTGTCGTTCTGAGTGGACTTTAAACTGTAGGTCCCGTCACTCAAGTATAAAATTAAAACACACAATATAAGTGGTGTGAGAAGCTACGTCGTAATCCTATGTTGAGGGTTGTAGTGACCAATTAAGTTAATATACGTAAGTCTGTTATATAAAGTACATATGTTCGTGGTCAATGGGAAAGTATAACATGAAAGCGTTACAGAGAGCATTCGTACTTTAGCCAAAATATTTGTATTTGTAACTCTCCTCTTGCTGAAGTTTTTCCTATTATTTACAATATAAAGAGATTCAAATTTAACGTCCATAAATGTTACTTCCCAATACCTAAGTCCAATATAAATACACTGTATGAGTAGGGCCATCTTCCGATTGTATGTCGTAGTGCAAAACCATGCATCGAAATACACAATATGTTGATATTGGAGTATCTCATCATTGTATGTAATAATGTTATTTTGTAACGTTAGAAATAAATATCAACACCTCAAACTACACCCGTCCAGGAGTCTAAATGATTCTTTAGTATCATACTGAATAATCAATACGATCCATCAACCAATCCCATTTTATCACTTACAGTGACCAATTTTTAATACCACAACGAGCTAAGGAACCATATATTCCACACAATTGTAGAGTTTGTAACACCGGCCAATTCATAAATTTGAAGCAATTATCCCTTAAAGAAGAAGAGATACTTCTCTTTTGTAAACCTACTTAACCTTGAAAAGTATTTACAATTGTATTACTCTACCTCCTCCCCTGATAATAATTATTATTCCGAATATAAATATTCATTATTAAGCCAAATAGCTTTTTATTAATTTTATTCAATTTTGTTTTTGCAACATTGGCAAATATTTCCTAAGAATTCTGAAAATGTTCGTGTTCAAACTTTATTGAATTGAATACATTTTGCAATACCAAGAATTCGAGAACGGCCAAGAGCCATTGTAAATATTATTGTTATTGTTATTGAATGTTATTTTCGATTTTAATAAATATTTAAAGGCGGGCAATAATAATACAAAAATTATCATTTTAAGCTGCTCAAGAAAACTGCTAAGAAAACTCTTCACAGGAATTCCCACTCCCACACTCACAAAAGTATTAAGGTCAGGGCATGAAACGGCAGACCGTTGAACTAAGTAAACAAATTTTCAAATAAAATTGCAAAAAACAAAATTTTACGTTACAACTTATGATTGTTTATTAAACTGCAATCAAATGTATTGGTAGTTGTAGTTGTTGTTGTTGTTATTGTTTTAACAATTATTTATTTAAGCCAAAAAGAAACCACTGCCAACCAGGTACGTTTATGAAGGCCATGCCTTAACCCATCCCTTAACTAGTCTTTATCGTAACGAACAGTTTATTTAACGTTTTTCATTTCCCCCCGCCCCCTTTCTCTCTTGTCTTCATAATGAATTTCCTTTGAATTGCTTATAGCCATTGTTGTTATTGTAGTGCGTCTAGATGTATTTGAACTTAACATAAAACGTTGTTGTAATATCTTTGGTTATTATTTTTACTGTTATTTCAGATTAAAGGCAAAACCAACAATCGAACAATTTTATCGTTATTAGTTTCGCCAACAGTTATTGAACAAGTTGCCAGCCATCTTAAGCAGGGGTAAGTACTAGAAGTGGCTTGTATTTATTGTTAAGATAATACTTAAACTTTTTGCCCAGATACCTGACTGTCGGAGAGGTGGTATTATTAAGTACTCGTTATAGATTTTCTGTAGAAAGTATATTTTATGATACCATACTCATCGTATTAAATATATTCACAATACATAAACTGTTTCTAGAATAATTTCTTACAACTAAAACAAAAGCAATTCAAGAATTATAAGCTAAAACAACTTAAAGGAAGGAGTTGAGTATAAAAATTAACCCTTAAACGTAAGAGAATGATTAGAAAAGGAACGCAATAGGGAAGCTTAATAGTCTTATATTTTAAATCTAGTACTACATTAGACTTGTCTTCATTAAAGCCCAAATACAAAAAATTAACCCATAAACGTAAAAGAAGAATTAGAAACGGGACGCAATAGGGAAGCTTTATAGTCTTATATTTTAAATCGAATATCACATTAGACTTGTCTTCACTAAAGCCCAAATTCATAATTATAAATTCGGTTTTAAGAGGGCTTTATATGGTCTCCTTAATCGGCAATGGGTTAAATAAATTGTAGCATAAGAGCTTTGCATTTAATTAAACTAAAAACCAGTCTCATAGTTCAATAAGTGCGATGATCTATTAACGATAGCTGCGTGAAACCAACGGGAAAGAGTGCATCAAATACTCTCTGTTTTTCAATCCTTTCACGTTCTCCGTGAGAATACATACAGTGGCAGAGATGCCCCTATTACCTCATTTAAGCATTTTACATGGTATGCCTTTTACCCAGGCCAGATAATTCTTCCAATAAAACAAAACACTTTTTCAGAGTGTCAGCAATCGATAACTACACACATACATATTTGGTCATCACAACTCTTCTGGATTACTATCTAGCTTCTGCCACCACTTATGTTGTGTGTGTTAATTTTTATACACGAGTGTCGGGACCTACATAAAGCCGATTCTGAAGGTCAGATTTTTGGGAAAGCTTTCATGACAATTTTATTGACTTTCAGAGATTTTGTCAGAAATCTGCTGAGAGGAAGTCGTCGATAAAATATTTGTTTTTATTTCGGTTTTGTTGTAGATGTCTGACCTGGGTTTTGAACCGTGGCCCCATGTCTAATAAGCCAACGCACTACCTAATAGACTACGGGAACTTCAGTCCCTATTAACCCATTTAAGTATTGATTTCTAGCCAATCCACATAATTCTTGCAATAAAGCAAAATTCTTATTCAGAGTAGGATTTGTCAGCGATCGATTAATATATTGTCCAACTAGACAGCCATTAGACTGATGGCTACTCTAATGAGTTAATTAGCTGCACAATTACAAGAGATGTGCCTGTGGTCAGAAACCTGTATTATATTGACAGAAAACTACCCCAAGAGTTGATCAAAAGAGTTACGGCATGTGTCAATCACTTTAGACGTGAAGATTGTACCAAAATACAGATCTGTTTGCTATTTTACTGTCAGTGTTGATGGATATCCTTTACTCAGGCTCGTTTCTGTTGTGCGATTTATTTATTCACCCTAAAACACTCTGACCAAGGGCTACAGTTTTACCAGCTAGGAATTCCAATGTGAAATCTCCTGTTAAAATTAGGTTCAAATGGGGAATAAAAAATGCATTCAGAGTCTGGCCAATAATAGATCTAAATAAAGCGTGCGCAGGGTACTCTTTATATGTATCGCAATAAGACTATATCAATTAAATTAATTTTTTTTTTTTGATTTTATTGAAAGCAGTCCACCTGTAAGACAACTCGATAACTATCGAACAAATATAGCAACCACCACAAGAAGGAGGGGACTTTTTCTTTTATCATTTGCCGTAAACCAGCTGTTATCTCTCCATAGCATAGCTTAGATTAAAGAATCAGACCTCAAGCTAAATCTGATAACGTTACGTTCATATCCGAATCAAATGCTATGAGGTACCCAGCTAAAGGCCTTTAACTAATGCGTTCAATGCGATGCGAAAAAATTGTAGAAAAATTTTTCATCTCAAAACCTTGATTATTTTTTGTTTAAATTCTTTAATAACTCAGCATCCACAACGAATTCAGATATTTTGCATGATCTGGCAACTGTATTGGGTTTCCATTTAACGAGGATTTGATACATATTCTGGTATAAAAATTCTAAAACAATCTTCCCGGTATTGACAATAAATTCAACTCAGATACTCTATATTCTTTAGAGCATTAATATAATCTTCATCCGATGTGAAGTGCCTTTAACAAAATACGCAAAATGGCAAAAAGACTTAGCGATAGATTGCAACTACCTTGATAACTGCTTCATATACATACATTGTCTACATTAAAGCTGCCTTCCAAAATGTTAGCTGATTTGTGTTTGAAAAGTATCGTGTTTCATAATGCCGCTGTACAAAATATATACAATGTATTCTATTTCAAAACGTCGTCAATGTGTATTTTTAAAGCAGTCAAAAAGCAATCGGGCATCGGATTTATAGTTGATGCATTGTTTGGTTACTTTGCATATATTTTATATACAGTAGTAGAACTGTATATAAACTTTGTATTGATACATTTTGGAAGGCAGCCTAACTCTTTAAAAATGAAAGAAATTATTCTACTTTGTTGTACTGTTGTACTCTCTAAACTCTCAATAATTTTCCCCAGAAGCCTTTGAAGTGTTAAAAAATAAATTGAAATACCAATAAATTTTAAGGCATTTTCGATAACTCCCCTTCTCAATTGCATTTTTAAAAGGAAAACAATAAGAAGAAGCAGTAGTAGTCTAACTACAGATAAATCCTTAGAAAACGAATTTAAATTTAACACTCTAAACGCTCAAGTGTTTATATTTAACACACAAGAATTATTTGGTAGAAAACGAAAAAGCCATGAAACAGCCAAAAGCTATTTTCTCATATACCAACAGCAGATACGTACACTCCATTAACTATGCAATAATATCCTTAAACAAACACACACACATACACACATATACTTGTGTAATTCACTCATACTTATGGGCATCATACATACAACCAATATACATACATACATACATAAATGCTTACAAATTGGCCAAGAATTTATTCGAATTCGAAGACTATTGAATAATTTTAAAGGGGTCTTCTGCTTTTCTTTTATTGTTGTTTTTGCCAATTTACCATTTCCATTAAGACAAGCATTTTTATCAATTTTCTCTTGTAGACTCTGTAGTGTAAAGAACATTTATAAGATGCTTGTGTTATAAGATATGGAATCTATAAGATGTTCAATAAATGTATCCTCTACGAAGATAAACGTAATGGATTATGGACTCTTATGGACTCTTGTTCGTTTAACTGGGGCCTTTTATTTAAATTTTTGGAAATTTGTTTTTCTTTCTTTCAAACAAATTTTTTGTACACAAAAAGAGGAAGAAAATTATGAAGAGTTTAACATTCCAAAATGTAGCGGAAATGGGTCAATCAATGCAAGGGGCACTGCCCGTTCATTTTATGAAATTTACAAAAATCAAAAAAAGTTTTTCTTTGTTTTATTTTTTTCATTTCAATTCTTTTGCCTTTTGATATTCATTAGTTATTAGGAATTTGAAAAGTATCAATGAATGCCATGGTTGCCAAGGCATTGGCTAGATAGTACTTTTTGGGAATAGTACAGCAAACTCTACAGGAGAACAAGTAGAGTGAAATAGAGTAAAACAGAGTTCTGTAGAGTATAGTAAAATAGGGTAGAATGGAGTAGAACCGAGTAGAATAAAGTACAACAAAGTAAAGTAAAATAAGAATGAAATAAAATAAAAGAGAAAAGAAATTAAAGGAGGTATACAACTCGACCCAAAATTACATATCTTCTATAGGGTGGCCCATTTATAAGTTAAAATGTGTACCATCGCTTATTTCGAACCTGGCAATACTCAGGTTAGGTTAGAGGACGTGTACTTTTCAATTAAGACAAGTACAGTACCCGGAGGCCGAATTGACCCATTGTACAAAAAATGCTTATGTCATCCTATTCTGTCACAAAATTCAGTCTATTATCTCCACTGAATGTAATGATTCGCCTTTCGCTTGAGCAACGTTGGGATTTATTGGGCCAACGAGAAACTGTACGATGGCGTCGATTTTGCCAAAAAAAATCATCTTTTCGAATGAAGCTTACTTTCTTCTTGGTAGGTACGTTAATAAGCAAAATTGCCGTATTTGGGGCTCAGAAAACCCACACGTGGTCTTACAGAAGCCAAAGCACCTCTTACGAGTGACTGTTTGGTGTGACTTGTGCAGCGGATGCATCATTGGCCCATATTTCTTTGAAAATGACGATGGTGCACCCATTACGGTCAATGGAGACACTTATCGCACCATGATAACCGATTTTTTTGTACCCGCTCTTCATGGTATTGATGTGAACGACGCTTGGTTTCAGCAGGATGGTCCAACTTGCCACACATCTCATGCCACAATCCATTTATTGTGTCAAACGTTTAATGACCGCTTAATTAGCCGAAATACTGATGTCCATTGGCCGCCAAGCAGCTTCGATTTGACACCATTGGACTGTTTTCTGTGGGACGCCGTTAAAGAAGAGTGTTATGCCACCAAACCAGTGACAATCAAACATTTGAAGGCCTAAAATTGGTTTACTCCCATGTTAAAGGATTAGATTTCCATTATTTGAATGTTTTTAACCCGACTAACAATTAGTCATCAATACATTAAAGTCCATTTTCCTTTGATTTCTTTAATAATCATCAATGGCAACACTGTATTTAATAACAATCACAAAAAAAAAAAACTCACACTTAACGTTGAAAGTATTGCTTTTAGGCTCACAACTCTGTTCCCCTTTAAAACGCAAGGGGCATGAGTGATCAATTTAAAATAAAGCATTGAGCATGAGTTAAAGTGAAATGGAATAGAATAAAGAGCGAGTGGGTGCATTTCAATTGTCTTTCAATTGAAAAGCTAAAAAAAACTTTGTCGTTACAAATTTGTTACGGCATTAAATAGCAATGAAAAGCAAAAAAAGAAAAAAAAACGAACAAAAAGAAAGCGAGAAAAACTATTTGAATTATAACAATGGGAGTTGAAAAAATATTTTCAGGCTCAAAACTTTAACTTGCATTTATTTTCGAATTTTTTTTTTGTTTTTCTTTTTATAAAATTAAATAACTTGTGACAGCGTGTAAATATGTATAAAAAAGGGAAATATTTTCAATTTTATTGTTATAGAAACCTTAAGGGAATTTACGGGAATAGAACAGAATTTAAATATTTTCAAATATTAAAACAAAATTGAAACAAGACTATGTTAATAAAGATATTTGGAGGGATAAACTCTTACCAAACGACGACTTATTGATTTAACACCAAGTAATAACACTGTACTGACACTCACTGTTTTTAATTGATGTTTGTACCGTCCAAAATATTAGACCTACGACAACTTTCTGCTACATTTACTTTCACATTTCATTTGATTTAAGGTTATCAAAGCTTTATAAATTTTAGTTAGCAACGCTCCATATTATCTTCTTCATATATGTATATATAAAAATGAATGTGTGTTTATTTATTTGTGGGTTTGTTTGTTTGAAGTCTATAGACGGCTAAACGGCTGAACCGATTTTCTTGAAATTTTAACAGTACCTTCCTGTATGTCTGGAAGGAAATATAGGCTATTTTTTATTTTACATACATACTCATATAAAAATGAATGTTTGTTTGTATGTACCTTATAGAATCGTAAAATATGCATTTGATCATGTTATGATCTTTAGCAAAGTTGTTGCGCATGAGCCGACGAAGGATTCTAAGTTGGTATGACCAATTTCCGACTGGTGGCGCCACTGAAAATTACTCAAAATGAATAAAATCGTAAACTGTGCATTCTTTAATAAAGTTGTTGCGCATGAGTCGACGGAGGTTGGTGCGATTAATTTCCGATGGATGGCTTCACTGAAAATTATTCAAAATGAATGACAAGCAATTGGTCGACCTACACCTCAAGCACGGAAGAAAAGAGCATTACGGGCCTCAGAATCAGACGAGCATTGAGACTCTTGAGAAAATTTTCGAGTATATGCCGCTCAGACCCGTTCGCTTGAACCACTTGAACAACGAGAAGTGAGATTAGAAACTGATCGAATGCGTACTACTCAGGCCCGTTCATCTGAATCATCAGGACAATGGGAAACAAAATCCATAAAATGATTCAAAATTAATGTCTTTCCTTCAAATTTATTTTAGTTGGTGGCGCAGCAACACGCTCAGGGTACAGCTAGTTATTATTATAAATATATCTAAGACTATCCACAATTACAAAGCACTACGACCTACAAGATTTATTGTGTTCATCGAATATGTAGTTTAGAAGATTTAACACTTTCCTAATGCACGCTAACAAATCTGAGATTTAAGGAATTGTATTTTCCTCCACATCCGTCTAAATCTCTCAAGTACTCGACATTAGTACAGAGGAATATGAAGTCAGTTCAAGCTGTAGTACAAAATTCTTGAAAATATCTTTACATACATACATACATATTTGGATTACAGGATTACGACCTAGTTTCTCACACCGGTTATGTTGTGTGTGTTAATTTGTATACATGAGTGGGGGGACGTAGAGTTTAAAGTCGACTCCGAGCGAAATTTTTTTGAGAAACTTTTCATGACAATTTATTTACTCTCAGCAGATTTCTGGCATAATAATTATTCATATTTCGTTTAATTGGAGTCTAGTGTGACCTGGGATTTGAATTGAGGCCTAACGCCTAATAAGTCAACACACTGTCAGCTAGACTACGGCAACTATAAAATAAATAATCTTTATAATGCACAGCACAGCAGTACCCGAAGTTTTAAACAGTTTTAATAAGCGAAGACTGGTTGTCGACCTCTCGGCTGTACTTTTCTTTCTCTGTTCGAGGGTTTGCTTACATTCTACAGTGAACGCGTCTTCTTCTCGTACAGCTGCATTAGATGTTTAACATGCATATGTTCAGAACATATTCCATAATTTTATCTTCATAGAATCATTGATAACACCTTGTTAACATCGAAGCAGGACAAGCATATCCTATTCGTATATGACCTGGAGTTTGAGCCGTGGCCTCACGTCTAATAAGCCAACGCACTACCTACTTGACTATGGCGACTTCAACAGAACATATTTCACAATTTTATCTTCATTGAAGAATTGATAACTAAGCTAAGCAACGTCGCAGGGCTATAATATCCTGTTCATAGTTAAACTCCCCATGACCTCCTTTGCAGAAACTTTTCTCTATCGCTTTTGGATGACCGGGTTTTCCCTGTCGGACGATGTAACTCGTATAATACGTTTGCTACTAAGAAACGACTCCAGATGCTTTCAAAAATGTCTTTAAAACAAACAGTAGAAAAGAAGTTACGTTCTACACAGAAGTGAAATTATAATAACAAATTAGCAACAACAAATCAACATTGAGATTCTCGAAGTTGTCAAACCAAAAACAGGTGAATTAATAATAGAGAGAAAGGCAGGCAAATGTTTCCAGTCAGTTATAGTAGAAAACGCAATACAAATAAACAATTTCTTTTTAATTCCAATTGCAATTTTCGAGTACACATGAAATATTCATTTTCAAAAAATTGAAAACGTAACAATTTTTATTACTTGCCAGTAAATTTTTGTTTGGTAAGAAACAATAACGTCCGTATTATTTTAAATTCGCAGTTAATTTGAACATTTGAACTAAACTAGTTAGAGTTGTCAGCTTTAAATAGAAACTTATAATTAATAGCTGAAGTAATTAACACTAGAATAACCCTTTAAAAACCCTGACTTTCGACATTCTTTAAAACCCCTTGGGTTTTGCTTAGTGTTAACAATACAAGCAGATAGAAGGAGAGAGAGAGAGAGAGATCGTGTGCCTTTAAACGAACTCAATTGCTTGTAGAAATTGCGTAAAAACTTTGTGCGAAACTATGGAAAATAACGAACTTTATTACTCACTTGGGTAGGAATTTTATTTCTTACAGAAAAAAGAACAATTTTGTACAGATTTTTCTTGTTTTTTTTTTTTTTTTGAAGAAATATTTCGCAAAATGTGTAAAATAAACGCTCATTAGAACGTTTTTAAAGTTTTGATTCGAAAAATGAAAGCAAAATATTTTCTACTTTTAAGTTTTGCCTCCTGCTGCTGCTGCTGTTGTTTGTTATTTTTAATTTGCTGTTCTCATGGCAGAAAAAAAATGTGAAAATTTTTGTTGTTTCGAACAGCAGCTAATTAGCGCACTAGAGAAGCTGTAGTCGAAAACTTTAAGTAGTCGACGAGTAAAAATAGTTTCTCTAGTTGTTGCTCCGTGTATTAGTTACAGCATAATGAGCAGCTCTACACACACACACACATACACAAATTTTAGTCAGAATTTGGACCGAATGTTAAACAATAATTATTTCGCTTTCCTTTACTTTTTGATTTTTTGCACTTGTTGCTGATGTTGTTGTTGTTGTTGTTGTTGTTGTTGTTGCTAATAAAGTAACACAACACAACGTAGAAAATAAAACAACAAACATTTGTTAATTATTTATTTAATAGAAATTGTTAGAAATTGTACTCAAATGTTAAGCGAGTTGTGTTATGTTGTTATTCAATGAGTACTTGACACAAACTGCAACTGCAAACTGCAACTGCAACAGACTGGTTGTTTGTATGTACGTATGAGTACTTTTACTTGACTTTGGCTTGATACAAGTACTTGGAAAATTTGTGTTTTTGGACAGAAAAGTTACACTGGCAAACTGCTAATTAAAGCGTTTGTCAAGATACTCGTTAAAAGGAAATAGAAAATTTGAAAAAATTTGTTTGATTTATTATTCCGTTGCTTCATTTGTTATTTTCTTGTTCATAATAATACATAATACATATGTATCTTACATTTTTTTTCATCTTAAAAGTACTTTTTGCCTTTGGCATCAATTATAAGGTCACGTGTTTTCCAAAAATCAAAAAATAAAAATTCCTTTCATTCCTCTATAGTGCACAGGATCTTAATAATTGCCTTCCATTCTCTTCTACCTAAACCGTGAGATAATACATAGGCGCCAGATCTTGCTTGAATGTTAGCTCTTTCTACTGGCTTAGATTGTTGGGACTAGGTTGTAGGGATCCATCCATTTAATGCATTTCTTTGAACCTAAGAAAACATGTTGTGGGTGACCGAAAAAAAGAAAGAGTATATCTGAACTGGTAGTCGCCGTAGTCTAGTGGGTAGTTTGTTAGCATATTAGACACGATGCTCAGGGTCACGACGCCAGGTTAGGCATCAAAACGAAAATATGAAAAAAAAATTCTTCGGCGACTTCCTCTCAGCAGATTTCTGGCAAAAATTCTGAGAACGAATAAAAATTGTCATGAAAAATTTCTTAAAAAACAGTAGGTCCCGGCCGCTCTTGTATAAAATCAACACACTCAACATGAGGGGCGTGAAAACTAGGTCGTAATGCTGACTAAAGGATTGTAAAGACCAATTATATATGTACATATGTATGTATGTCTGAACTTTAAATATGATTCGATTTATGTTGTAAGTGCAAACTAAGAGCAATTCGCATATGGATAGTACGGCTGAAGAACGAATTTTCTCTGTAAAGCTTTACGCATTACACTACACAATTGACCACTTTTTTCTACGAGAAAAACAAGTCTCGTAATTAATTGGTAGCAATAGAACAGTGAATTCAAGAGACATTGTGACGGTATTCAAACGAATCACTAAAGTTTGAAAGCCTTCCATCATTAATTACCAACTTTAGCTCTTCCTGGTTGCGGTTCGCAGCACTGGCCTTTAGATGGCAGTTGTGTTCCGTTTCCGTCGTATACAAACTATATAAGTGGTAAGGAGAGGTAGATGGTATGTTGGTTCAAACCCCAAGTCAGACATTTCCAACAAAATGAATATGAAATGAAATACGAAAATATATTTCTGCGGCGACTTCCTCTCAGCAGATTTCTGGCAAAAACTCTGAGTTTCTTAAAATTTTGTCATTCGGAATCGACTTTAAACTGTAGGTCCCGCTCACTCATGTATACATTTAACACCCACAACATAAGTGGTGTGAGAAACTAGCTCGTAATCCTTACTAAAGGGTTGTAATGGCCAATTATGTATGTACATATGTATGTAAGTGGTAAGGAGAGCACTTGAAAACTATAATGGTTCCAACGAACATTCCATTGAATTTCCACACCTAGACCATCAACAGCTACTGACTCTCCAGTGTTTTATTGTTAATCGGCGATTGCCTGCACACCAGAAGCAAGTGAGTTACTCCTATTAAGCCTTTTCGCTTCTGTTTCCAAATTGCTCGGCTCGTTGTTTATTAGAAGTAGAAAACTGAAATCATAAGAGAAAGAGATTTTTCGATATTTCAAAAAGACCAGTTTGCTCCAGGGCATCATATAATCGAGGTTGATCAGGAATAACTTTTTTCCTGTGTACACAATCGATTGAATTTTTTTTTTTTTTTCATTTAAGAAATCTTGACCCTGCCTTGGAACCGAAATTTCGCAGCCAACTAGAGGAGATGTTTATCAATTGGACAACACAAATACATGAAATTATTCAGGAAAGATCCGATTGTATACCAAACTCTTTTCCTCAAAGTCATCGAAATGTAAAATCTTCCATAGTGCCGGTCAATCTGCCAGCTCAGGAAATTAATTTCTGGATACAACGCCAGCAAAACTTACAAAACATCTACGATCAATTGCGGACCACACATCATAAGAATTTGGCCTTCATATTGGAAGCCATAGACTCAACGTATTATCCGCCGTTTATGAAAATTTTCAAGAAACTTGTATTTGCCTGGCAAGAAGCCAAAGATATTACGTTGTGGTTGCATCCATTGCTTAGGCAAATGGCCACATTTAATGCTGTGAACTTTTGTAATGGCCAGGAACTTGTAGAACCTTTGGTGCATGTCATCCATTTGATTTGGTCAAATGCACGTTATTATCGCACCACACAACGTATGACTGTGTTGCTGCGTTGTATTTGCAATCTAATGATACAACGGGCAGCAGAAGACTTGGAAGTGTCAACACTTTTTCACAATGATGCCGATGAGGGTTTGATGAAGATCACCAAGACTGTAAATATATTGGAGCTGTTTAAGTGAGTGTTGGTACTCAAGGTTAGTAATGTTTGTGTTTAATTGAAAAAGTGGTGTTTAATTTTTAGAACGAAATTATTGGAATATAAATCAAAATATGCCAGTAATCAGCCTATATTGCCGGCTTTGCCAGTGTCTGCTTCATTACTAGGCAGTGCAGACTTTTTACCGTCAACATCTTCTCAGGCGGAATTACCACAACTCTGGCGTTTTTCCAGCGATGATGTGTTTGGCCAGTCTCTGGATGGGTTTTTAAGTCAATTACAGGAACTGCAAACCATATTTGAGGCGGCTGTAACCTTCCAAAGCCTAGAGAAACTTGAAATTGGTGGCAGTTGTGGCAAAATGTTAACAGACAGGATAAGACAGGTAAGAGATTTAATCCCTAAAATTCCATGGATTTATTAAAATTCATTCCCACAGATACACAACGAATTCAAATTACTATTCGAAGACTTGACTAAATTAGAAATCGATTTGATGCCAATGCATCACTCAACTTTAAATACCAGCCTTGCCAAGAAACCAAATTTCAAACGCGAACAGATTGTGTTTTTCCAGCGTATGAATGTATTGGAAAAGAAATTGGCCACCGTTTTACTACAAGCCTATCAAGACTACCACAATTGGGAGCAACTAACAAAGGTGAGTTGGTTTGTTGCTTAAGGTCATCTTTTTTTTGGAATTCATTTTAACATGTGAAGTGAAAGTAATCGTTGATTGCTGATGGTTGTTTTATAGCAAAATTCAATTTTCTCATGTTATTTTGAGCGACATTTTCAAGTCATTTTTGTGGCTCAAAAAACAAATTGAAATTCCATCAGTTGTTGAATAAAATATTGACAAGAATTTTCTTTTCCATCAGTCAACTCTAAGCAGACGCGATAATACGTTTTTAACATACAGGCTGTGGTCACTTTCTTTGGAACGCGATTTAGTTTATATTTCATCAACAGCGTAAACCTTTACATGGCTTTTATTGTGGCGACTTAAAGATCCAACGATTCTTGAAAGAATACTGACCGTTTGTATATTCAAAACAAATCTGATGTTTTTTTCGTTGTAATAGTTTAAATTTCAAAATGCAATAAAACAAAAACGTTTTGAAATTTTCTAAAATTTCCGATTCTGTTGTGAAGTATAATTGCTCCGGTTAGAAATGTAATATCATTTCATTCATATGGCTGCCGCAGCTGGCCCAGCAGTACCTAATTCGATCGGACCAACTTTCTTGCACATTTTCGAGTGTAAGAGGTCATATCTCGACAATGGCATCACGAATGTTAGTCTTCAAATGCTCAATTGTCGCTGGTTTGTTAGCATAACACTTTTCTTTAGTGCCCCACAAAAAATAGTACAACGGTGTCAAATCGCAGCTTCTTTGTTACCAATTGACATCAACCATTTCGGCTAATTAAACGGCCATCAAACGTTTGACGACATAAATCGATTATGGTATAAGATATGTGGCAAGTTGCACCATCCTGTTGAAACCAAGTATCGTTCATATTAATACCATAAAGAGCGGGTACAAAAAATTGGTTATCATGGTGTGATAAGTGTCTCCATTGGCCGTAATGGTTGCGCCGTCCTCATTTTCAAAGAAATATGGGCCAATGATGTCTCCACTCCACAAGCCGCACTAACCAGTCACTCGTAATGGGTGCAATGGCTTCTATAAGACCACGTGTGGGTTTTCTGAGCCCCAAATACGGCAATTTTGGTAATTAACCTACCCACCAAATTGAAAATAAGCTTCATTCGAAACGATATTTTTGGCAAAATCGACATCATCGCGCAGTTCCTCGTTGGCTCAATAAATCCTAATGTTACTCTAGCATAAATCGATTCATTACGTGTAGTTGAGATAATATACTGAATTTTGCGACAGAATAGAATGACATAAGTATTGCCAAATTAGAAATAAACGATGCTTCAAATTGAAACCGATAGATGGTCCATCCTATAGAAAAGAAATTGAACTGTGAAAAGCTTTTTAAACCCCCTACTTCACAAGCAAGCTTATTGCAGTACAGAATAAATAACTTACTTCAGCTATCACTCAAATCCTTGCCGAAAACATCAGCTAATGTCGATACGGATGTGTGCAGACGGATCACCTGTTCCAAAATTAGTGTCCACCACCGTAGTGAATGGATAGAAAAAATGTACCCCAATTCTCCCTCAGATTTTGTCTCTGAAATCGATAACTGCTATTTTATACTTGGGTAGGCAATCGAATTAACTTCTTAGTCACCAGTTCCTTTAATAATGAGCAGAGCCTGTATATTCTGCACTCCTACACGCAACGGCCAATATCCTTTGTTACCATCTTCCATTACACACTTCGAACTCCATCAATTCGTTTTGCTTTCGTGCGGCTTTTATAAACTTTCAACCAAAATTTTAAATCATTTTCACTTTATTTTCCTTTTTATACACTCTTTCTCTCTCTCTCTCTCTCTTTCTCTCGCTCTCTCTTTTTCATTTAAAACATATCCTTTTATATGCATTTTACTTCTTCTCCAATGTATGCGAATGTATGTGTGTGTGTGTGTGACTGTTGGATTTTCCTGTATGTGTTGTAATGATGGTTGACATCAATGGCTGTTTCGTACTTTCGTTGAGGATATGCGTCTCTTCTGTAACTATGCATGTACTTCCCTCTCCTTCTCTCTCTCTATCTCTCTGTACACTTGTGCATATGGCACGAATTGGATTTTCTGTTGTTGTTGTTGTTTTTGTTTTTTGTGCGAAAATAAAATTCCTTTCTAGATTACAACAATGTTTGGCAATATCGTACAACGACAAACCATTCAAGCCGAATTAATGGTAATTTTACCGCACATCTTTAGCGTATTGAAGGAAGAATTGCTTTTGATTGAAACCATTGTCAGTGAAGTGCTATTGGCATTTGAATATAAAGGTGTTGAAGCCATACCGATGGAAATGAATTTTCCAACTATAGCTGGTGCCATCATGTGGTTGGAAAATAATATGAAACGATGTGATGCCTTTGCAGGCAATGAATTGAATGCCTTAATAACTACACTGTAAGTAAGTGTGCAATGCAATAATCATTGTAAGTAGATGAGTTATAAAAGCAGTTATAACAGCAACAACAACAACATAACAATTACATTGCCACGTAAAATTAAGAAGAAATAATGAAATACTCATACTTTTAATCGAGAGCCTTCTGTTAAACTGGAAGAAATTGAAAAGATCTGCTGCAACATAAATGAGGATTTAAAGGACTTTCTATTTCAGATCAGATTCGTTGGCAATTTTGCATAAATTCGTCAGCAAAGTTCTGTGCGATATTTTTTGGCAACATCAGATCAAACTAATGAAAATTGCCGAATACTACAACAGCATCATCACTGGCAGCAGCAGCAGTGGTAGTAATGATAGCAGTGGTGTTAGTGGTGGAGACAAGACCTTCTACTTTAAATCGGATTTGTTAAAAAACAGTATTTTTGCATAATTCGTACAGCAAAGTTCTGTATTCATATCACGATTAGTCGTCCTAAAGGCTACAAGTTTTACGTCCCACTTCGTAGAAATCATAGCCCTTGTTCGACTTACAATTCAACAAATAAATGGAAGATTTGTCTTCGAATATTTCAGCAGCACAGTCTTAAAGAAATTGTAATTTATTCATGTAGGTTCTGGTATCCGTTTACTATCATGGAATGAGATTGTTATGTACGATGGGATTTAAATTATGTGAAGGAGTGGCATAGCACATTACGTGCGTAATATTATTCATGAAGGGCGGAATCTACAGTTTAACATTGTCTCTGAACATTGGCTTGAGAAGCTTTTTTCAGAGCAATTTGTTACTCTAAGAGACTGCTGAGAGAGGTTTTCCCAAAGAAACAATTTGGACTCTTGCTTAGATTCACTACTCAGTATACTAGTCACTAAACAGCCGACGAATGTAGAAATAATTGAAGGCCAGACCCCATCTGGAAAGTGCAGCTAGTGTCTCCAGGAAACTTAACTTAGGAAATTTTTCCTCTCTTATAATCGGGACAGAGAACTCACTGCATCTATTTCACTGCTACTTTGCACTCCTTTTAGAAGCATTTTCTAGTCACAAAGCATCTCTTACGTACTTAATTTGTCATTACAACCCTTCAGCCAGGATTACGACCTAGGTTTTCACAACACTTATGTTGTGTGTGTTAAGTTTATACATGAGCGGTGGGACCTACAGTTCAATGCCAACTCCGAATGACAGATTTTTATTTGAGAAACTTTTCATGGCAATTTTATTTACTAGTTTTTGCCGAAGAAATACTTTTTTATATTTTCATTTTGATGTCTGACCTGGGGTTTGAACCCGAGTCTTACGTCTAATAAGCCAACACATTACCAACTAGACTACGAAGACTTCTTGTTTCAGTTTCATTCATTTTGCCTTTCCAGGTAAGAAGGCGATTGGGCTATTATAATAGGTCCTAGAATGATAGGGTTACCGTCTATCATAAAAATATGACAGTTTAGTTTAGTGCATTAAGTCCAGTGGTGAGGAACTTTGCTCATGGGGTCTTTCTTTTTTATAAAGAATTTTGTTGATGATGTTGTCCTTTCTGCGGGGTCAAGAGCTGCATTATTTGGAAAAGAAATTATGGCTCTCCATGATTAAAAATTATTCGTCTGCAATATATTTACTGTTATGGTAGGAACATCCCTTCAGATCGCCAGATGTGATAATAACCGGTATTTGATGATTCCTCTAAAAACGTACCTCCTTCTAAAAATTCCTATAACCACGACAGAGTTACTGTGACTATCTATCCTTGAAGGCACTAGCTCTGCATACTTATCCGCTAGCTTGGGTAGCTTGTTGCTATCTATGATTAGATGAATTGCACCTAAATGATATCTCCAAGTCAGTTAAAAATGTTTGTACTTAGAGTTGTAAAGCAATTAAATGGATTATCCAATAAAATGTACGAAATTTAGTTGGGAAAATATTCTTCGTTAAACATGATCTGTATATCGGCAACCAAACCAATATTAATTCACATGGGCTGCTGGTTAAGGTTGTAATCATTTTCTATGATTTAAGGCTGTATTCTTCTTATTTTACTTAAAGTGGAGGTCAGAACTGTATTTAGAACAACATATACAGCCTCTCGCTATGGCTGTTAGGAGAGCGAGATTTGTCATTCCAAAGTTTAAAATTTCTTTTTAATAAATTTTACATCATTGAAGTTGTATTTTTCTGAGTGTACTTTCTCGTTAAATCTCCCACTCCAATGCTAACTGCAGGTAAAATAATTCGAAACGAAAATAATGCCAAAACCATTCACATCGACAGACAATAGCCAGAGCCAATAACCAACGAAAAAAAATAAATCCTGGAAACTAAATTCTGTAATTCTTTGTCAATTGAAGAATTCTTATTACAAATCAAGCAGAAGTGAATGGTTTTAATGTTGAATAGAAAAGTACTTCAGGAAAGTACTTCTGTTGTTGTTGTTGTGGTAAGAATTTTTTTCAGCAGGTATTACGATTGAATTGACAAAAATTCCGTTGAAATAATTTTTCAAATCAACTTTTTTTTCTGTTATTCCTTTATACATACGCATACATATACATGCATACATACTATATATGAACGCATAAATATTGCCACGAATCCCATGTGAAGTTTGACAGCAACTGATGACAATCCTTTAAGTTTTCAATATGAAAAGTTAACTGCACGACGTGATATTTTGACAACAAAACTCAGTAATTTGCAGTTGAAAATTTGGAACAATTGGCAGCAAACCATTGAGAAACGCATTGCCAAAGGACTTGAGGCCAAAGTGATGATGATGACGATGATGATGATACAACAACAACAACAAGAAAAACATTACAAATATAAAAACAGCAAAGCATTTGCCACAGGAGTAGAGACATTAAAAATTGCCACGAATGTTTGTGTTGATGTAGGTATTGATGACAATATTGATGTCAAAGTTAGATGTAGTTGTAGCAGCAATAACAACAACAACACGAAGAAGAAAATTAACAAACAAGTCAATAACACCTGGCTGCATACCACCAACTCATTGCCAACACCCAAACCACCATTTCACAACTCTACACAGCAGCATGTCAATTGCGCTTTCGTTGGCAAAACTATTTCAAGAGACACCATTACTTTGGCACAACATTCGTCGTTTAGAGAAGAAGTTGCGGGCGTTGGTGATGTTTTAAATAAATCATCATTTGTTAGTGACATCAGAATCCTTGAAATCAATTTATTCTGTGAACTTTTTACGCTGCTAAGAGAAACGAAATATTTGCTGGCTTTGCAAGAAGTTCACAACAGGCAAGAAAAACAAGGCGAGACTACAATGGCAATAACCAACAACAAGAACAACATGAACGCGGTAGCAACACAATTAACAGCTATGTCAACAGATAATACAACACAACAAAAGCAACAGCAGCAGCAGCAGCAGCAATATCAATTGCCATCAACACTTTTAGATTTATACGCACAACGCGATATTTTTTGGCAACATCAGATCAAACTAATGAAAATTGCCGAATACTACAACAGCATTATCACTGGCAGCAGCAGCAGCAGCAGCAATGGTACTAGTAGTGATAGCAAGGATGTTAGTGATGGAGACGTGGATTTAACAGCATCCAACGAAATGCAATTAATTCAGCCTGTTGTCGATGTCATCAACGAACGTCTAGAGTATGCCAGCCAAACATTGACATGGGGCAACTATGGTAAGTAACACCCACCAACAACTAATCAATGTTAATGGGCATGGGCATACCCATGATGTAGAAGCAAAACATGTCTCCATATACACACACACACACATTTTTGATATGACATGCCTTATTTCGTGGCATATTAGAGTGTGTAGCTTCCTATGCTTATTTCAAATTCAAATTTTTTCTAATTATTTGCCAAATTATAATTGATTCTGTCATCTTTTTTTTCTACATTTTGTACGCCAGCAGCCAAATTTGATTGAAAATTCAATTTGCAAGAGCGTTTTGCTTTAATTTCTTCTCCAAATTCCATATGCATTCGGCATTTCGGAATTTAATGTAGCCGCCTTCATTTTTATATAAAATCAAGAAAAATCTGTTTTAGATTTTCATTGCCAACAACAACTACAAAAACTATTGAATTGAAAACTAATTGTGGAAAATAAATTAAATCGAACGAAATTACCAAATCAAATATCACAAATAGGAAGGAAGTGTGTCCCCAAAGTCAACGTGAATTTTTAAACTTAGCAGGACATCTACAGTTCGTCTAACCATTGTCAGTAAGAGCTCTAACTGTAAAAAGTACTCTGTTTGTTACGTTAAGATGTAATACGTGGAAATCTTTGATGTCTTGGAGGTTTTCATATGACTTACTGGCATAATTGGTCATTCCAACCCTGTAGTCAGGATTACAACCTAGCATATCTCACCACTCATGTTGTAATTTTAACCCTGAGTGGTAGGATCTACAGTTTAATAGATTTGTGGAACTTTTCATGGCAATTTTGTTTTATTCTAAGAGGTTTTGCCAGAACTCTGGCGAAGAAAAAGTCTCTGAAAGAATTATTTTTTTATATTTCGTTTCGTTCGAGAAAACTAAGCTGAGGTTTGAACCGCGGGCGCTCGACTAGTAAGCCAACAAACTACATGCTAGACTACGGCTGCTTTATCATGATAACCTTGAGTTATTCAGCAGAAAGACAGTTTATTTGAAAAGCCATAAAGTCTCCTTCAAATATTATTTTCATATTTTGTCTGGTTCGAGATATTTGAGCTAAGGTTTCGACCACGGGTGCTCGTTTAATTGGCCAAGAAACTACCTACTAAACTAGGTAGTGATCATCTTGAGTTATTCAGCAGAATGATAGTTTATTTGAAACAGTTTTTAGTAGCCATAGAGTCTACGTCAAAGATTTCTACAACAGCTCCTCAGGTCTACTGTAAACTAAAACTAGTTCATAATTAAATTTTATAATCAAATTTTTATTTTGTATATCCAAAAGTCAATCAAAATAATGGAGGGAATAAGGTTCCATTCCATATAATTAATCCCAACCGTTTTTCCAGACTCAAAACTTGTCGATGAAATCTACGAGTTGACTGGTTCCTTATACGCACGTTTGCAAGAGGCTCGCCAAAATGTCCAGCTTATAATGGCAAGTGTCCGACGTTGGAGTAGAGAGCCTCTACATCAACGCAGTCTGTATGGTAAAAATTTATTGGAGATGCGACATCAACAGGAGCGTTTGAGAACACGTCTGTTGCAATGTGAAGAAACCAAATTATTGTTGAATCGTTTATTGATTGAAAATTTCTACTTATTCTTCAATGAAAACAAAAAAGAGACACATATGGTGGATAAAAATCTACAAGAGGTAAGTAAATATGCCCACGGCTTCAAATTTCAAAGAAAATTTCTTTTCAATGAATTTCATTTGCTTTCAGTTTTTACGTTTGTTTCCCGAGCATCAGCGTAGGAAATTCAATTTCTATTTAAAAGCCATCGATAAGTTAATTTATCGAGAAGTCAAACATTCCATGAAAATCAGGTTAAAGCAACAGTTTTAAATGAAATCAACAGAACAACCCTCAAATCATCATTTCTATGCATTTCATTCCTTTAAATCATTTTTTGGGTGTTTTTTTCTTTATTTAAGTTTTCACACTCCACACCAATTATTTGTTTATTTAAGAAATTCGTCTTAAAGTGTCATTCATTTTTGAACGCCTCCACTTATGTGGAGGTGTTCAGCTGAACAAAAAAAAAAGTTGAAACATGCCGTTGCAGGCACGAACATGTCATATTTTGATTTAACGGTTATCGTGACTGCATGAAACTAATCAAACAATTTTATCAACAATGCAAACAAACAATCAAAAAGGATATTCAAATAAATTGTGTGGGTGATATCCTCTCACCCTCCACCCTCAAGCATGCAAACACTTGTGATATTGTGACAAGCGTTGGAAATTTAAAATTTATTCACATAAAAAGCAGGCCTACAGGAGGAGACGTAAGAAATATAAGTATCGTAATGGGAAATTTATTTTAATTCTGTAAGGAAGTTAACAAGGCTTGAGAGTGCTTAGATTTTGATTTTTATTTAAAAATGAGAGTAATAGGTTTAAATCGTGCCCTATCAATTATGCAGGCATTTGTCCCTTACTTATCTCAGAATAATTTTTCGTTGGTATTATTATATCGTGAAACAAAATAAAAATTTAAACTTATTTGTATGTCAATCATTATCGTCAATCTAATCGTTAGCATCAAACATAAGTAATGCTTGATGATCTCATTATCTCCCTCATTTTCATAACGCTTTCAATAGTGATGATTTGTTATGATGCAAAAGGAATGAAAATGTCTAAGGGAAGGATATTAGCATACTTTCCGATAGCCAGGTGGTTGCTACAACACTGAGTTCTAATGTGCCGTTTTATGGCTGTCGTTCAATAAGATATTAAATATGAAAAATTGTTTCTTCGGCGACTTCATCTCAGCAGATTTCTTGCATTCTGAGAATTAAATAAAATTGCCATGAAATTTCTTAAAAAATCTGTCGTTCGGAGTCGACTTTAACTTGTAGCCCCCGCCACTCATGCATAAAATTAACACACACAACATAAGTAGTGTGAGAAGCTATATGTAGAGATGCAAATTTGTCCAAGGTTTGATGGAGAATACACGAAATATTTCGTCAAAAACCAAAAGAGCCCGTTCAGCTCGTTAGTTGCTGTCAATGAACTGTCAATTAATCAAGCAATACGCTTAAGTATTGGTTATATAACAAACGACATCTGCAGAAGCTGTGGAGATGAGAAAGAGTGAGAAATGAATAGGGATGGAATGAATGATTATGGTATTGTAGTGGGCCTTATACGGCCTAAGTGTATCCATCCAATCTACCACGTCTCCATACATTTTTCTTCGTCCTTTACCCATAATTTCATCTCACTCACACTAATCTTCAGATCGATCATTTACTACATGAACGGTAGATTCATATTCATTTCAACGAGCATACAGGCCTAGCCCTATTGTTATCGCAAAGCCCTAACCTGACTTCATTAACACCAGGCGAATACGTGGCATGCTCGATATATTTATTTTCTTCCCCATATTTCAGAATAGTCGAATCGCCAAAAATTTCCAAGTAAATTTGCCACTTCCAGCTTTCTTTCTTTAGTCAATCAGAAACTTAAGCAAATAAGGATTAAATATGTTAGTAATCCGCTTATTAACTTTTCAGTCACCAATTAACACCGATCAGACAAAATTTCAAAATTTTTAAACTTTTCCATTCTCTTTTTAAGTCTCAAATGGATTTTCATCCACAAACCAACCCTTTCCTTTACAATATTCGTCTTCGAAATGTTAAAAATTCCATTTTAATTAAAAAGAAATTTCACTGTAAACATTAAAAACGAATGAAGACAACAAATTATTGTCAGTAAATTATTTCCTTCTGCTACACTTCCTCCCTTCATGGCACGCTTTCAAAGCAAAAGCAATAATTTTAAGAGAATCAATGCACTTCAGTTAACCGGCAAACGATGACAGGAATGCAATGCTTGAAATAATACACACAGACAACAATAACAACAAGAAAACAACATCATCATTATAATCATCATTAAAGACTCATTCAATGAACTCTTACTCGTAGTCTCACTCCTACTCAGTGTCATAGTCATCGCCATCGCTATCGTCACACTGTCATTGTCATTGTAGCAGTAGTCGTCAACAACATTTTGATGTGGAAACAAAAGAAATCAAAAACAAGAATGAAAACAATAACAAAAAAATCAGTAACAATTTGTGGTATTTTTACAATTGCATGCAACATGAACTACCGCTACTCCAAACTTGACACAACTAAACTCAACTTAATTCAACTTAATGTTGTGTGTTGAACACACGCACACACACACAAACAACACATTCATACGGCTCGTCACACACGGCTGCAGTTTAGAGTATTTGTACAATGAAATGTCGGCAACCGCAACGTTAGCAACAGTAGCAACAACAACAATGAAGAACGCAACGGCATTGCCGCTTAAAAAGGAGTCACAAGAACGCAATACAACTGTAACGGAAACTAAAACCAGGACAATTTATTTTTACCCACAACAACAACAACAGCAACAGCAGCAACAAAAAAGCATGATAACAATGGGCGAAGAAGCTGCAACATCATTAACGTCTGCCAAAGCCTCAATGAACGCTAAAAACTTTCTGCCACAACTGCTTAGGAGCCGGCAAAACCAAAGCCCGCATCAAAATCAGAAACTCAGCCCAAACGCGAACGCACAAACGCTAGGCTATGCATTAAAGCAACGGCAACAGCAACAAGAACAGATGGCCACACATTTAACTGCCCGTAACATGGATGGCCCCACCGTAAAGTCGTCGCCATTATTTGAGGTGAAATTGGAATTGTTGGGCACACAAATACAATTCCAGCCCACGTTCATGCCAAACGTGGAGAATAATTTTCAACAAATTGTCGAACAACTACTACAAGACATCAGCGTAGTTTGCAACAGTATGCCACGAATTGTATTGCGTGACGACGTCAGCGACAACAGTGATGACAACAACAGCACAACAACACCATCATCAGACGATGAATTCAACAACGCTGGTGATATTTACCTGCCACAGAAAAACGCGAATAAAAAATGTTTTCGCAGAGCAACAACAACAGCAGCAACAACCAAAGGAAGACAAAACCAAGAAGAAGAACAAAAAAACAAGAATGAAATTGACAGAAAACTTGCAACAGCAACCACAAAAGGTATTTTTTCATTCTCAACTTTTTGTTGAAATTTTTTATTTCTTGCAACGTTTGTGTTAGTCCGGTCGGTTTATGTTGTTCTTTGGTACCAAAATCAATAAAGTACTCGGTGTTTTTTTTCTTGTTCCTTTGCGTGAGTTTTGGTTAAAGATTTTTGGAGGAAAGATCACAAAAAGGAATTGATTTCAATTAGAGAGTATTTAACGAGAAGATGGTTTCGTTGAGAATTTTGTGACCTTAATTGCATTAAAGGGAAAGGCAAAGAAAGAGACAATAAAAAAGGGAGAAAACAAAGGAATGTTGAAGATTGAAACAGATGGATTAGGATTTCTAGGAAGTTAGTTTAATTAAATCTTCACATGCAACACGAGGCTAACAAAGAAAAGATAGTCTGCTACTTTGGGGGAAAATAATTAAAATAATCTGTAATCTCAATGCATATTTCACTTCAGTTTCTAACAAAACGAAAGAAATACCAACCATGTACTCAACGTCCTAAACAGGAAGATAGAATACTTTTAATACTTATATGTCCCCGAATACTGGCTAGAATCGGTTCAAAATGTATCATCAATTCAGTTACCATTTGAAAACATGCAATCTGGTCAGCTTAATATCACTAATATAAGCTCATTATTTTAATTTTTCTTCAAACAGAGCCTAGGCCACAAAACTTTATTCAGATTATTCCAGTTTCTTGTCTCTTCAACATTCAATCCTATCACTATTCACCTTCTGTGATTTGTATAACCCTTCTCCATGGAAGAAATACGTATTAATCCTATAACCTAGCGCAGTAATTGAGTGTCTTACTAATGTATAGTCTTGAAAAAATTTACCTGATCTATTGGTAACCATGTTTACATGGTTTATTTCAATTTCAAGTTTTTCATAAAGAGTCACGTAAACTAATTTGTGACATTCAATAAAATTTCTAATATTCGCTCACTAATCTTTTAAATTTTCCAGCAGTGACTGTATGACTGCATCGTATACGTAATATTAATTCGTTAATAATATTGCTCATACGCAATCATGTTCTTCTACTTCAGTTTTAAAAGCCTTTATCAACTTAAATACTCCACCACATTCTCAGTTTCAAATTGCTGAAGATGCCGTCAATTGTCTTTGTTTTTTCACTCTTAAACACACAATTCATATTAAAATAGTTGAACGAACAACTTTGGTTTTAAGATCTCTCGCTCTCTCTCTCTCTTTCTCTCTCTCTCTCTCTCTCTGTGCACTTATATCTAAATGACTGCACTGCACTTATTTAGTCTTTTACAGTCACATTCATACGAGCATTTCCTTAGCATTTTTGCTTTTCCTTTTCTTCTTCTACTTTTTTTCTTGTTTTTTTTTTTTTTTTTTTTTTGTTTTCTATGATATGCTGGCAACAACCTCTTTTGCCAAGAAGAAGAAAATTTGCAAATAAAACAACTGAATGCCGGCATACGGAAAATTGTCAACGAAACGTTAAATGCTGCTGAATTATACGCTCAACAATTCGAAGCGTATAAGCATTTGTGGTGTGAAAAATATTCCAACGTTTTCAATCAACTTTTGAAGCAGGCATTACACAAGGCAAAACAACAGCAACAACAACAGCAACAACTGGCAAACGGAAGAAAATCTGAAAATGAACATTTCATCATAAATAAAGAATATTTTGTCATGGAAATCTTTAAACGTGAGGTAAGTACTGTATGTAAGTATGTGTAAGTAATTGATTGTTTAATCTTAAAGGATTTCAAGAGATTTACTGATTTAAAGATTTTATTTTGTGTGTTTTCAAAGCCTTCTTTGTCTTTGGTTAACAATTTGCTGACTTAACAATCTAAGAGCACTTGGTCAGTTTCAATTTTAAGCCAAATCATGTTAAATCACAACCATTTAGTAGTTTTCTTGTACTCTCTCTCTCTCCCTTTCTTTCTCTTTCTCTCTCTATTCAGTTTAGAAGTAATAATTTTCTTTGGCACTTGTTTTGTTATGTTTGCAACACAGTGTGGTTATTTATTGTAAGAAATTCTCATAAAATTCTTTATAGGCCCCATAAATAATACAAAGGCCAGGCTTGTTATGTTTTTGTGTTGTTTTCCTCTTTCCTTTCTTGCAATCATAAAGTATCAGATCACAATCCTTACAACTCATTTATCCTTACCCGCACTTACGTTCCTTCAAGTTTCTTAAAACAAAAGAGTTACCAACAATCTGCCACCAATTTTGCTTTACGTCTTAGTCCTCGTTAGTAAATAACTGACCTGTGCTAAAAGTTTACTTTCTTTTCTTCTTCTTTTCCTTTTTGTTATAACACTTCTTCATTTCTTTTAATTTTTTTCTTTTCTTGTTTTTGTTTTATTTTTTTTTTTTTTGGTTTTCTTGTCTCTTTTGTCTCAAAAGCAATATTTGGTCACACATGTGGTCACATTTATATGAAACCCACTTAAACTTTCATTCACCATCCATCCACCACTTACGCTTATTCACTTATTCAAGGAAATTCGTAAAGGATATGAATTTTATATACATATGTATATGCAAAGCTATACAGTGGAGAGCAAAATAGTGTGTGTAATTAACTATAAATCGGTGTACATTCATTATCAATGGCCGAATGGTCAGTGGCCTTCAGCTCTTGAGACAATTGAACCTAGTAAGCGTGTAAATTCAAATCATTATGCAAAATTCGTATCAGTAATGCTCGTGAGTTGTTCAATTTTTGGACACAACGACGAGTCGAGGTAGACGGCTCCTCTGCCACACTATCGTAGAACGCACTGAAAAATCATGCACAGATGTTTTTACATACATATCATACATAATTGGTCATTACAACCCTTCAGTCAGGATTACGACCTAGTTTCTCACACCACTTATGTTGTGTGTGTTAATTCTATACATGAGTGGCGGGACCTACAGTTTAAAGTCGACTCCGAACCACAGATTTTTGAGAAACTTTTTCATGGCAATTTTATTTTACACTCAGAGTTTTTGCCAGAAATCTGCTGAGAGGAAGTCGCTGAAGAAATAATTTTTGTATTTTATTTTGATGTCTGGCCTGGTGCTCGAACCCTGGCTTTTCGTCTCATAAGCCAAGACACTACCTACTAGACCACCGTGGGTTCGAGATGTTTTTACATTCGCTGAAATTAGCATACAAATGTTCTGATTGTGGACACATTTGGTCAATTATGGCGACTAGAAATCAAGAAGTGCAGCGCCCATTTGCGTAAAAGGCTTCAAGAATCTGAACAGGATGCTCAGTTGTGTACCTCGCCAAGGTTGAATTTGACAAACACTGAAGCAAAGAAATGTCAAAATAAATTGGGTAAAAAACCAGACGTTAAGGCATGACTAACAGTTAACATCAAGCTTTACGGATAGACCACCCTTTATTAGAGAACCCCGTGAAACTATTCCTAACAAAAAATCGTAACCCAAAAGCGATGACTTTCTAAATTTGGTTGTAACTTGAAGCCAGGAGTCTGCGTCTTCATCAAACCCCTCGGGAAAACAAAATAATATTCCCGAAGGCTAACGACTATTAATTGAATGAAACCAACGCGCTTATGGTGGTATCCAGCAAGAGAAATATTGAATTATGCTTATGGTTAAAGTGTTTACCTACAATCCAAATACAAATTCGAGAAAATTCAAAAATTCTGATCACGGTTTTTAAATACAATTCAACCCTTATGTAAAGAATCCATACAGAAAGCCCCTTGACCCTTTGATAGCATAGGTATCATTTTTTGGCAATGATAAATGGCAAGGTTGCCTTAGTAGACAACAGCCCGTGGTTCAAACTCTGGCTCAAACATCTCAAATCAAATCAAAATTTGAAAAAATATCTTTTGGCGACTTTCTCTCAACAGACTTCTGTCTAAAATTCTGAGAGTAAGTAAAATTGCCATGTAAAAGTTGTTCAATATCCTGTTGTTTGGAGTCGACTTTAATCAATAGGTTCGGGCACTCAGGTATAGGATTAAAACACACATCACAAGTGGTGTGAGAAACTAGGTCCATAATCCTCACTGAAGGGTTGTAATGATCAATGTAGTTCCACCTAAAGACGAGAAGAACATTGCGTGTAACCGAAACAGTAAAGGAAATTCCATATTTTTTTTCGATTAGAACGAGATCATCTATTAATACACCTCTAACTCATATGGCCTTTCCGAAAAGTAAAGGGTGTTTTTTATAGAGGTATAGAACTTTAAGTTGCAATAAAACAACGATGGATTATTCGATTGACATGAATTTTATTTATCCGAAAGATAATCTTGTGGCATTACATTTTAAATACGATTTCTGGCATATGACCGCCACGGCTGCCGCGGATGTAGTCCAATTTGGACGTCCAATTTTCGATGACATTTTCCAACATTTGTGGCCGTATATCGGCATTAATACGGCGAATGTTGTCTTCCAAATGGTCAAGCGTTTGTGGCTTTACCGCATAGACCAATGACTTTACATAGCCCCACAGAAAGTAGTCTAGCGGTGTTAAATCACAAGATCTTGGAGGCCAATTCACAGGTCCAAAACGTGAAATTAGGCGGTCACCAAACGTGTCTTTCAATAAATCTATTGTGGCACGAGCTGTGTGACATGTTGCGCCGTCTTGTTGAAATCACATCTCCTGGACATCATGGTTATTCAATTCAGGAATGAAAAAGTTAGTAATCATGGCTCTATACCGATCACCATTGACTGTAACGTTCTGGCCACCATCGTTTTTGAAAAAGTACGGACCAATGATTCCACCAGCCCATAAAGCGCACCAAACAGTCAGTTTTTCTGGATGTAACGGTGTTTCCACATACACTTGAGGATTACCTTCACTCCAAATGCGGCAGTTTTGTTTGTTGACGTAGCCATTCAACCAGAAGTGCGCTTCATCGCTAAACAAAATTCGCTTATGAAAATCGGGAACAATGGTAATCTCGTTTTGGGCCCATTCGACGAATCTACGCCTTACTTGATGATCGTTTGGCTTCAATTCTTGCACGAGTTGGATTTTGTAAGCACGCAAACCAAGATCCTTCCGCAAAATCTTCCATAAAGTGGATGAACACAGATCTAATTCCTGTGCTCGATGGCGGATGGCCTCATTCGGGTCTTCCTCAATGCTACGCTCTACAGCAGCAATAGCTTCTTCTGTACGCACCGTACAGCGTCTCTGGGGATGCGAGTTATCAATAAGAGTAAACGTGGTGCGAAAACGTTCCATGGTTAATCGAATTAACTGCTCTGATAGACGATTTTGTCGACGATAAAATGGACGTAGTGCGCGATACGTTTTCCGCACAGAACCATTATTTTCGAAATAAAATTGCACTATTTGCAAGCGTTGTTCAGGCGTGAGTCTATTCATGATGAATTGCCAAACCAAACTGAGAATAAATCACTTGACAGCTGTTAAATCGATCGCCATCTTGAAAAGTAATGCCAACTTAAAGTTCTATACCTCTATAAAAAAAACCCTTTACAATGAGAGGATGTTAGAGGACGTGTTCTTGTCAATTAAGACAAGTACAGTACCCGGAGGTCGAATTGACCCATTGTACAGCGATGAGAGGATAGTTTTCGAGTTAATTCTTTCTCCAGTTTTAATTTAACGATTAAACTTGAAAAGACACGTCTCAAGCTGCCAAAGGTGTCGGTAGAAAAAAGGATGTAAAGGTAATTTATTTTGTTGTTGTTTGTTCTACTAACTTTGACTTGAAAAATATCCCGCTATCTGTTAACCGAAAGTATTTGAAAGTTTTGAATTTATCAGAATGCTGCTCTAAAGATCCAAACTTGTTTGAGGCTGGGTTTCAAGGTATAGTGGCGTATAGTGTGGGTAATTGTTGAGATGACTACTTATTCTCAGAGAATGTTATCGCAAATTACAGAAGAATCTTTCTTCATATTTCTTAGTGATCATATAAGAAAGAAGATTTCATTCTGTTCTGGGTCTCAGAGAAACCTCAGTCTTCTAATGGTATAATTAACTGGATAACGTTGTCTTTATATGCGGTTGTCTGTCTATTGTGTGCTTAGTTCCCATGTTACTATTACGATACTTGCTGAGGATCGAACCTTAGCCTCTAATAGTGCCGATAATATTATTTATCACACATTTTACACACATACATACACACATAATTGGTCACTACAACCCTTCAGTCAGGATTATGGACCTAGTTTCTCACACCACTTATGTTGTGTGTGTTAATTTTATACATGAGTGGCAGGACCTACAGTTTAAAGTCGACTCCGAACAACAGTTTTTTTGAGAAACTTTTCATGGCATGGCTCCGCCGTTACCATCAAAAATGATGTCAGTCCGGAGATCAAGCGCAGGATCATTCTTAGCAACAGGTGCTGCTATGGTGTCAATAGGCAATTGAGTAGCAGAGAACTCTCTCGTACGACAAAACTAATACTCTACAAGGCGCTCATCCTCCCCGTGCTTCTTTGTGACGCAGAGGCTCTGATGCAGCAGCCTTGAAAGTATTCGAGAGAAAAGTCCTATGCAAGATCTTCGGCGATCTTGACGATGATTTCCGCATCCGGTCCAACAGTGGGCTGTATGAGCTCCTCAATGACAAATAGACGTTGTACAACGTATTAACATCCTGGCTCAACCATATCGTTCGAATGGAGGAGGATGCTCCAGCAAAACGAGTATTTGATGCGCAGATCTACGGAAGGAAGGATGTGTTAAGGCAGCCCGAAATTGTTAATGGCCGGATTGTTAATGGCCAATTAAATAAGTAAGTAATATTATTGTCCCAGGCCAGAACTGTTTTTAGGTTATTTAGTTCTCTAACACTTGTTTTGTTTTTGCCAAATACAGTGCATTTCTTTAAGTATTTCCTTCTGAGTTATTCATTATTATTATTGAACGCCACTGTAGTAATAATTTTCTTTTATTTATTGGCCATTATGTGGTTGTTTGTATTCATGTTTATTTGTGTTTGTAGCAAAGTGATATGTATGCATACATACATGTATATGGCCGTGTGGTCAATTTTGGCATTTTTATAAGAACTTGCCACATATTGCAAAGAAAAACCGACAACAGCAACTACAACACACATAAGCATAAGTGTAAGTGTAAGTGTAAGTTTTAATATAAAATATTAAACAAATTACACACACTTATACACTAACATATGCATATCCATGCAATTACATACACAACCAAGAAAGACAACTTCTTTCCATAGTTCATACACAAACGTATCTATATAGGCGACCACAATCACACAAGTTGTACCCACGGGACCAATAAACATTTGATAAATGCTGAAACGTTTAGGGCCAAGTAATCTGGCACTTCCACTCTAGTACTGGCACTGGCACTGGCACTAGCAATATGGCCCATCCATATTGAACTCTTACTGCTCTTATATATGACTGTCAATGGTATTGTATTACAATACATACACAGCCCTTTAGTTTTAGTTCAATTCCTATACGAACGGTTAAGTGTTGATGCTTAAGGAAAACGTTGCTACTTAAAGTACATACTCAAAGAAGAAAAATTCAAGAAGGAGCTTAAACGAGGGCAAATAAATTGTCCAGCACACAGTGTAGTTGCATTCAAAACGAAATGTGTAGGCATAGTCCAACCAAATGGAAATGAAATACTTGGCAATCGTTAAGTAATACAATACATATGTATTGGACAGACGCATTGGACAGACGTAGAAGTCCATGTGTTCCCATTTAATATTGACTTAAGCAGCAACGTGAACAGTTATAACATGAACAATAATAAACAAAAAACAGAAAGGTAAAGAAGAGAAAAGAAAAGAAAGAACGAAAAATTAGAATGAAATTTAATGCAATGTACGAGGGTATGTCAGATGAATTATATTTGAATATGTGTGAATGAATCAATTTGACCTTGACAATCTTCATTTTAATACTGTTTCTTACTTATCAGATAACTGTGGCTGTGCTGGGGAGATAGTTGGTGATAGTTAGATAGAATAAAATCATCCACAGTGAAAACTAAGAGATAGTGCTGCCTATCAATTGGCATTTTTTTTTTTTTGACTGTTAATTACAAATAACGAAGTGATTGAGTGAGAAGCATAGGGGACAAAAAGTTTAATTACCGAATCTCGGTATTCAGCCAATTTAGGACATGTATTTCTGTCAATAAAGCTATATAAATCTGAAGTCATCGTAGTCGGGTAAGTAGTACGTTGCTTTATTAGACGTGAGGCCATGGTTCAAACCCCAGCACAGACAATTTAAACAAAACGAAAAATGAAAAATATTTCTTCGCCGACTTCCCCTTAGTACTCTTCTAATACACTAGTCTTCTAATACAGTCTTCTAATACAACTTCCTCTGGCAAAAACTTTGAGAGTAAAAAAAAAATTGCCAAGAAAAGTTTCTCAAAAAATCTGTAGTTGGGAATCGGCTTTAGACTGTTGTTCCTGCCACTTATGTATAAAATTAACACACACAACATTAGTGGTGTGTAAAGCTAGGTCGTCATCCTGAGTACCATACAGTGTTGTAATGACCAATTAAGTGAAGTTAGGGGAGAAAAACTTTCACCGTGTGAAAGAAATGACAAAACTTTGAGATCTGAGGAGACCATTCGGAAGATTTTTGGACGGTAGGAAAACCACAAGCCAACTTATTAAGAAGTTTTGATCATGCTCAATACTTACTTCAAGTAAAAATTGCGGCCTGAACGTGATAAGCTAAGCTGAAATGACTGTACGAAAAAACATTTATTCTTAGGATAAGCCTTTCCTTTCTCAGATCCATAGCTTCAGCAGAAGTTATTTGAAGGAAAGCCAAGGTTATCGGCATGCCTTCCAATAGAGTAAGGGCCTGTGAGAACTGTAATAGTGTGACAGATACATACATACATACATAATTGGTCATTACAACCCTTCCGTCAGGATTAAGAACTAGTTTCTCACACCACATACACGACAGATAACCATGCGAAAACAATCAACAAAACCTAGTCAAATTACAGGCACTCTTTTGCTGGCAACCAAAATTAAGCTGGACTATACCCAGTTTAACTGAGACAATAGTTAATAGTGATCAAAGAAATTGTCTACACGCCTAGAAGCACAGGTTCGGTGCCCAAAAAAGGGATTTACGAATTTTACATCAAGAGGCTTCACCCCCTTCAATGCAATTCTTCCAACAAGCTTTCAAACCCCCTGAAAATGGATAAAAAGTAACATTACAGGAAGGACAGACAGTGCCGTCACCAATTGGGAGAAAAGGATAGAAATCAACTTCAATACAATTCACCCAAAAAGGAGCCTCACCCCCCGGGAAATGGAATAAGGATAACAACACAGGAAGCTTAGGGCGCGCCACTTAGTGGAAAAAAAGGTACGAATCAACGATTAACAATGTTCGCCACCACTACACCAAATACTCAGAGGGCGTAGTTTCTAGGCAACGATAGAGGGCAGCCCCATTATCCTAGGACCTGCTATAGCAGACCAATCACCTGCGTACCTGGAACAACAAAGGAATTAACAAAACGGAAACAAGGAAGAAAATGCGTTGTGGATTCCATATGCATCCAAGAGGGGTATTGGAGAAAAATTCACTGAACTGCTGGGTTACAACGTAACGTTCGGTCGTCTAGACCGATTTGATTTCATCTTTGATTTGATTCATATTAAATCTCATATTAAATAATAAATATTGAAATTCTTGTAAGTATTTTTATATTGTACATACTTACATACATATATACGAGTATGTATACACGAATATGTACACATATGGCTGAAATGGTATACAAGATTTGCGGTTGAGGTTAGAAGTTTTTGTGTGTGTGGTTTTAGCCTATTAAACTTAAAGAAATTGGTTCATATATCATTGCGTGTAGACCAGTCGAATGGTCAATTTAAATTCGTAATATTTTGGAATTTTCTTTCATGTCGTTATGGTTTTCTTTTTCTTTCTGTTTTTTTTTTGTTTCTTCTGTTGTTGTTGTTGGTCTCAACAAAAGCCATAATGGGATTTCGAATTGTATCACAGCCATTGACCAATTTATTTAAGCTACACCAAGTGGTAAGAGTAGAGCATGGTAGAGTAGAATAGAATAGAGAATGGTGCTGGTGTAACTGCATATTGGCAGTATTTTTTTATAAATTATTTGCTTGTAAATGACAAGGCATTTGTTGTTGCCTTATTGTTCTCATTGTTGTTGTTGCCTTTAGCAGAATATTTGTCTGTGTTTGTTTGTTCGTTTGCTGGTATTTTATTCGATTTGGCCCGAAATAGTTTTGGTCTCGAAAAATAATGGTCAAGTTTTGTAGTCCATAAATAAAAGTCAAAACAATTTAAATGAAAACCAAAATACAACCGTAAATAAGTGGTGGTGGTGGTGGTGCAATTTGAATTTAATTTTCAAGTGGTTAGAGGGCAAGCAAAAGGTTTTGCTGTAAGGAAAACGAAACACTGGGTCAACTGGTATACTATAGGATTGATGGTGGATAAAACTCTAAAGGGGATTATTAAAGTCACTGTACCCTAGTAGGTAGGCGAGAGCTCTTAATTTAACTTGTTGCTCAGAAATCTCCAACGAAACGAACTATGAAAAAATATTTCTTTCGGCAACTTCCGCTCAGTAGTCTTCTGACAAAAGCTTTGAGAGTAAAATAAAATTGTCATGAGAAGTTTCTAAAAAAAATCTCTCACCACTCATAACATAAGTGGTGCATATAGCTAGGTTGTGGTCCTTACTAAAGGATTGTAACGACCAATTAAGTAAATAAGTGAGGGTATTACCGACATGTGTAGCTGCTAAGGTACTACGACCATACTCTGCCACTAACACTCTGCCTAGTCCTTTTTAAAGCCATTAACACCGTACAGATAGAAAATTTGTGTTCTAATGACTCCATTCTCTTCATCATAGATTCTATATATTAGGCTTGAAGTGACTCCTCTTCTGAACACGTAGCTCTTTGAGTCTACAGTCCCCGATCAAAAGGCCAGTTTCCATCCTCAAGCCGCTACAGAATAGCCTGATGCAAAAAATAAGTCTCTTCTCATTATAATCATCTAACAAAAGTTGAAATTGCCTCAAACCCATTCGTCTGGGAAAAAGTTTCCATCATTCTGTATCTTTCTTTAAATTTGTACCTAACCGCACCATAGGGGAAGTCGTCACTATCCCCCGTGTGGGGCCCTCATCCACTAAATCTCCCCCTCCTCTTTTGGACTCTTTGTGCCCACTCCGGAACTACTCTTTACATTAGACTTTAGCCGAAGCGAAAAAGTGATCTATTAGTCTCCAAATTCCACCAAAGTGCCGTTAAATATCCTCATGTCACATTAGAATAGTCTGATGCATGACTTAAATCTCTTCTCATTTTAATTATAAGTACAGAAGTTGAGATTGTCTCGAAACCATTTGGCTGGAGAAGAGTTTCCTTCAAGTTCATTACCGTAAATCAGGTCCTAGGGTCCAACAGATCATGACTCTATTTTTCCTGCCAATATGATTCAACTTTCCCAGACAGCCTAATACCATTCTCGAGTCTATCTCATACAAGCTAAGTGCTGGGCTATCGTAGTTTTGTGCTTTCTGTCCAGGTTGAATTGAAACATTTTTCGTTGAAGTAGTCTTGTGCTTAGAAAATACCTGCGAAGTATCAATGCTGCAAAGCTGTATGTAGATAGGGTCCGTCATCCAGCTCTATTAGTTTCCTCGGACTATCAGTCCCTATTGTTTCAATTGCTGAAGCATTCGAGTCAGCATTCAGTATGTTATCGCATAAGAAGACCGAAATCACGCTCTTTGAGTGCTGTATACCCCCGGGAGGCTACCGTAGTCTAGTTGCTACACTTCCTACTTGTTAGACATCAGGCCTCGGCTCAAACTCTAGGTCAGACATCAAAACGAAAATATGAAAAAATATTTCTTCATCGAATGAAAAAGCTTCTCAAAAATCTGTCGCTCGGAATCGACTTTAAACTGTAGGTCCCGCCACTCATGTATAAAATTAATACACACAACATAAGTAGTGTAAGAAGCTAGGTCGTAATCTTGGCTCAAGGGTTGTAATGACCAATTATATCCCAGGGGATATAGCTGTGAACTAGTCTAGTATCAAAGATACTTAGGATTCACTCTTTGAGTTCAAAAGGTATTAGTACGACCATAGACTTCGTAAGAACTTGCTCATTTCAGTTGCATATCAGCCTTCTTCTTCTTTCTTTCTTTCCTTTCTTTTCAGATTGAACGCTACAATGGCCTCCATGATGTCATCGAACAACTAAATGATCTCCATATCGTCAATGGTTGGTTGGCTATCGATATTAAGCCGCTGAAATACATGCTGCTCAATATGACCTGCAAATGGTCACAATATTTCAAACGAAGATTGTTACGTTATGTGGAAAATACATTGAAAGTAAGTCAGAAAAAGAAAATTAAACTGAAAGTATGCAACATAATTGAAGAATATTAATAAGCTTTTAATCAGCATATGCTTTATTAAGCATGCTGGGCAGCTTAATTTTTCAATTTTTAATATTTTCCAACGAATATTTTTCCATATTTGTCTCTTCTTTTCTTTTCCTTGTGCAGAAATTCAACAAATTCATTAAGACGGGCTTTGAGTTGTTGCAACTTCATGTTGCTTTTAATGATTTTCGCACTTTGTTGCGAGTACTGGCTGTCATGCAACAAATTAAACAGCGTGAAGCTTATGCTGATAATCTATTTAAGCCACTCAAGGAAATGATGCAATTGCTAAAGACTTACAACGTTCCGTATGATGGACAATTAGTGCGCAACATTGATCAGTTGCCGTTACAATGGCAACATCTAAAGGCACAGGCCATTACAAAAGCCGAAGCGCTGCAGGATACAAAACGGCATCAACAGCAACGAGTTACAGCCATAATTTCTCTGTATACGTGTCATTTGCAAGCGTTTGCAAGGAAATTTCAAAAAATGCCGGTTCGTATTAAAACCCGGAGAATTAAGAGAAGCGAAAAGAAAATGCAATAATTTTCATTGATTTTATGTTTCACTTACACTCACTCTCTCTCTCTGTCTCTATCTCTCTGTCTGTTTTTGTAGTTTTTTCAAACGCCTTGTTTGGAAGTTTATAGCCTCTGCGATGAAGTTTGTTTGGAAATGGAATGCTTCAGTGCACAACATGAACGTATTTCGTACTATTCACAGCTCCTTGGCATAGCAGCACCAGATGATGATACTCTACGTCTCTATGCCGCCGAAGTGAGACGCGTCAAAGTAAGTATAAGTTTTCTTCAAAAAAAGTTTTCCGTTTTTCTCTTATCAATTGAATTCAATTCTCTATACCCAACGCCTCCATTAATACTGGTGGCTATGTAGTCTCATTTGTGTTAGATGTGCTTAGATTTTAAAGCGTGTGTGTAGTTCCATTAAAGTCTTTAAAGCTCCTTCCAATTGAATATAAATCAGAATAAAATATTATTTTCAACTGTTTCTACAATTTAAATCCTCTTTGAATGTCTGTCTTATTATGTTTTTACTTTTTTCTGCTTTCCTCTCTTTCTTTCTCTCTCTCCCACTCTCTCTATTTCTTCTTTTTGTTAAAATATTTGCATATCGAATGTGGTGCAGCAACTCTGGGACTTTGTTCATGTCATCGAATCCTGTATTGATGATTGGCGTTCATCGTCATGGCAACACATTGACACCGATGACATCGAAAACGAGTGCAAACAATTTACGCGCGACTTACGCACTCTCGACAAGTGTATACGCGAGTGGTTGCCCTATTTATATATTGTGGGGGTGTTGCGTGAATTAGTTGCCTCGTTGCGTACCATTACCGAATTGCAGAATCCAGCAATTACTGAACGTCATTGGATGGAATTGATGCATGTAACAAAGGTATGTATCTCTTTTTCCCTCTGTGTGTGTGTGTGTATGTATCTATGCTTTTACCACGTGAAATAGTGTATGTAACCTGGTGTGTGATAAATGTGGCTGCAACAAATTGAATTTATAATATTTGAATTGATTTTGTTTCTCCTTTTTTTGTTTGTTTTTGATGTGGCAGTAGTTGTTGACTCGCCATTAATGGGCAGCCTTGGTTGCACTCAGTAGCAACCTTGTAAATATAAAGTAACGCATTAATCATTGGGTACAGCTGTTTGTGTGTGTGTATGTGTGTATATATAATGACAAAATCGGCTTTAATTCCTATTGATTGTATGAGTTTGGTTTCGTTTTGTTGGAATTATTTAAAACTGTTCTTTTTTCCATTTAATTTATTTAAGTTAACAGGCTATTTTTGAAGGTAAACTGGGGGGCTTTAAAAACCTTAAAGTATGCTTTAAAATGTGTAAAATATTGTTACGAAAATGGAAAAATCTAGATACTGGTGTTTTGCTTTTATATTGCTTAACATTAAAATTATAAACAAAAGCAACAAAAACAAAACAAAGCAGTAAACAAATCTGTTTACAAATATAACAACAAATACCAGCTTAAAAAATGGTAAACAAGTAAACAAAAATAAACAAACAACACAACAAGAGTAAATGTAAACAAATTACACAAACAACACTACAATAATAAATGTAAACATTGTTGTTTACGTTTATAGAAATTTCGAGAAGGCGAAGTCATGAACATTCGCATTCAAGAATATTCATCAGACTGTTTACTCTGCCATATAAAATCTTGATTTTGGTAACAGCTCAAAATCTCTTCACACTCGGAATAGAATCAGAGCAGACTTAAATATTAGCGTCTACATGAATTACTCGAAGACAAATTGTAGCGTTGGATCAAGATCAACCTGAATCTTCCCTAGAGTCTTCTTAATAGCACGAGTATTTTTCAGGAAGATATTATCTTGGTCTTTAAAAGACAGGCTCGCTACTATTGCAGGTAAAACACGACAACCCATGAGTATGTGCGGCTGTTCTTGCTCTTCGGTTGGTAAGAAAGTGCCCGACTAACTTAAGTACCATCAACCTCTTTTCTCGAATGCTTATGCAAGAGGTATTCTGTACGATTATTTTGATTATTTAAATTGTAGAGAGTCCCAGGATCCTATGGAATATGGAACATAGCATCAGGTGCTATGGTTTTCTTTAAGATCTACACTTGTGTCTAAGATTTGCTTATAAGCAGCTCTGACTTGATGTTATCTACACTTGCTATAACATGCTGTTATTCAATATGGATGTATAGCACTGCCGTTCAATGCTTCATCTGGGCAGGAACTACTTCCCTTAGGTCTGGCTTGAAGTAAAGACAGATAACATAACCAGATAACTCTCCGTTAATAACACATAGACGTAGTAATCGAACCATACTGCCAATGACCATTAAGCACAGAAAATAGTTCCACCTTTACGATCGTTAAGTGGGTATGAGGTTATACGAAGTAATCTTGTGACCTTCTTTATATTGTTTGCAGCCCTTAGTTTAACAGATGTTTTAACTGCAATTAGTCTTGCTTGGCTTGTTTGCTAAGTTTTTATGAAAGGCAATAAATTTTTAAAGAGTGTCTTTATTTGACAAGAGCAACAATTGTTGTTTTTGTTCTTTTAATGCATTGCAAAAAAAACCGTTGGGAAGCCTCTAATTGTATTGCCTTTAAATGAATTCATGCAATCGTTTGTTGCACACGAATAAGTTGCAAGTGAAAATCATAAATTGCCAAACAAGGCCAAAACATCAACCAATAAAACCGCCACTGACAACAATAACAACAATTTATTGTATTTGATTGTTGTCTATGCATGTATGCATGTATGCATGTATATATGTCTGTCTACATAAATCATGTAACTTTACTTACAACAATAGATAGCAACAACAACAATACAAATAATAAACACTATCAAACTAATCTCATGAATTTCAACTGATTGACTTGAGCTCATTCATACAAACACACACACACACACACACACACACACACAATATAGAATATTTGTCTTGTTATGATGGGTTAAACGTTTGTCTGGCTGTGTATATGTGTGTCTGTACATCTCTATCTGTCTGTCCATCAATGCAAGTGGCTCTTTCTATGTATGCTCTTGACTGACTGTTGATTGTTCTATATGTATGTATGTGTCTATATGTGTGAGTGTATGTGACATTATAATGTCTTGATGAAAATCCCGAGATGAGCTGGTATTATGTGCGGGGTGGTCTATCCATTTATAAATGTTGATAATAGAATTACAACAACTAATACTACGACAACAATAACAATAACAATAACAATAACAATGCAGTATAACAAGTTAACAAGTGTACATACATATGTCAAATAGCAGGCAGTATAGTTAAGCATGAGGAAAAGTTTTAAAAGACAATGTAACACAATGACAATGCACCGCGCATTCAACGTCATTGAAGTTCAGCCTCAGTGTGACATGTGGCAAAAACAAATACGCGCATCTTAAAGACAAACAATTAAAATTAAATGCAAGGGGGGGGAGGGGGTTTGCGATGAGGTAAACAGTTGGTTGTTATGCTGACATGGATGCGGACATACTTAACATGTGTACACAAATAAACGAAAATGGTAATTAACAATTCATTTTGATAACTTAATTACACAAATAGTTGGTGTGTGTGCGTGTGCCTGTGTACATTATTATCATATAATCATATACAAACATACACATCCCATATACAACATTCATACATATACATATATGTACATAAAATTTTAGAAGCTTTAAAGTTTAAACGTATTCATGATTGTCATTGCATCGCTAAACAGATGATTTACACGTGTACAGCAGGTACATGTGTATTCGCACCCAATTCAGTTACAATTACAGTGAATGGTGTGAGCAGAAGGTCATGTTGATTACAACAGCTAGCTACGCAGTGAAATTTAAAGCGTGTGTATTATTGTGGTTTAATTAATTAAAACGAAACCAAAAAGAAAAGGATATGACAGTATATTACAGCTTTAACGCTTTTCGAATTGAAAATTTTTTCTCATCACTAGCCTTAGAATCTTTAAAACGATTGGCTATGATTCGACTTCTTCAACTATTTAGAGAAACTCTTCTATATTTCTGAATTCCTGAAAGACAAAATATATCTTCGTCTGGCAGTCTGGTGAAATGTAATTTATAACAACATGTTTAAATATTAGGGCACGTTCCACAGGTCAGTGCCTTATGACGTGTTCTATGACACACACATACATACATACATACATAATTGGTCATCCATTGACAGGAGCAAACGAAGGTGCTATAGGGAAATGTGTGCCGATTTGGATGAAAATCCCTGGGGCACGGGATATAAGGTGGTAATGAGGAAGCTGAATTGCTTTCGACCACCGGCCACGGAAAGCGCGGAGAAGCTGCAGTCGATTGTTGAAGGCCTCTTTCCGGAGAGGGCCGAGATCACGTATGCTGTGCGAGACAGTATGTCGCACGATGACATTCCTGAAGTCAGCGGTCAGGAATTCGATGCAGTCTGGAAGGAAATGAAACTCAGGAAGGCTCCGGGAATTGATGGAATCCCAAAGGTCGCACTTAAGGTGGCTATAGAGAACAACGTTGAGGTGTTTAGGAAAGTATTTGATACATGCATTCAGGAGAGGAAATTCCCAAGGATATGGAAGCGACAGAGGTTGGTTCTCATCCCGAAGGGCAACGGTGCGCAGGATGCAACAGGTTACCGCCCACTTTGTATGATCGATACCGTAGGTAAACTGCTGGAGAAGATAATATGTAGAAGACTCGAAACGATATTGGAGAGAGACGGCCTGTCGGATCGCCAATTTGGCTTCCGAAAAGGGCGCTCCAAAGTGGACGCAATGGAGGCGGTCATAACCGTAGCGAAAGAGGCCATCAGCGGTGACCGCTGGTTTGAAGGTGATAAGGAGTATTGCGCAATCATCACCCTGGATGTCAAAAACGCATTCAATTCGGCAGATTGGGACGCCACCCTGGCTGCACTTGATGAGAGGAGCGTACATGGATATTTGATGGAACTCATAGTGGACTACTTTAAGGATAGGGTACTTTTGTATGATACAGACGAAGGCAGAAAGTCATACGCTATAACAGCAGGGGTACCACAGGGTTCGGTGCTGGGCCCAATACTATGGAACGCTATGTATGATGGTGTACTGAGGCTTAGGCTTCCTACGGGCGCACAAATATTCGGATTTGCGGACGATATAGCCCTCGTGGTGAGGGGTAAACACCTTGATAATTTGGAACGAACGTCCAATGCGGCAGTTAGCAGCGTTAGAAGCTGGATCGCGAGTATAGGTCTGAAACTTGCTGATCATAAAACGGATGTCGTATTAGTAAGCAGTAGGAAGAAAATGGAATACATCACCATAACTGTCGGCGAACAAAGGATAACATCGAAGCAGTCTATCAAGTACTTAGGAGTTATGATTGACAACAGACTCACATTCAAGGAGCACCTGACGTATATTAGTAGGAAGTGTGCGGCGGCAACGGGCGCACTCGCACGGATAATGCCCAACTTGGGAGGTCCGAGACAGGAGAAGAGGCAATTGCTGATGAGAGTGGTTAGATCGATTGCTCTATAGGCAGCCCCTATATGGGCCGAGGCCATGGATAAGAAGACATACAGAATAGGAGTTGATGGGGCCTACAGGAGATCTGCCCTCCGAGTAATTTCTGCCTTTCGCACAGTATCTACGGATGCAGCCTTGGTGATAGCGGGAATGATGCCGCTACGAATGTTGGTAGAGATAGAGAGGAGAAAACGTTTAATAAGTAGGAGAACGGGCCTAGTGCACCCTGACCAGGTGAATGATGATGTAATGAATAGGTGGCAGCACGAGTGGACTTCTTCCACAAAGGGAAGATGGACCTACAGATTGATACCGAATATAGAAGAATGGACTGGAAGGAAGCACGGCCAGGTGAATTTTTACCTTACTCAGTTCCTAACGGGCCACGGATGCTATAGGACATACCTTTACAAGTATGGGCATGACGTGGGTGAAGCGTGTCCATCATGTCTGGATACAAGTGAAGCAGCGGAGCATATATTCTTTACTTGCCCGCGCTACGAATTCCGACGAAATTTCCTTGAGAGGACGATCGGTTCCCAGGTGACTCCCGACAACGTAGTTAACCTGATGTTAACATCGCGCGAAAACTGGAACGCGGTATGTTTATTCGCGAAGGAAGTTCTAGTACAACAGAGAATAATAGAGAGAGCAAGAACAGCAGAAATGGATAGCAGCACTCGCTGAATCTTTACCTCCCCCGATGTAATACTTGATTGCGGTCCCGGGGGGGGCGACCTAATGGAAGTGTGACGAACTAGGTTGGGTTTAGTACGTATGCGTTTAGCAAGCCGAGAGTAAGTCTTGCGGCGAATCGTGCACATTGGTAGGCCGGGCTACCAATGTCTTTCGAAGATTCCCAACCTTTAGCTCGTAAAGCTATAAAAAAATACATAATTGGTCATTACAACCCTTCAGTCTGAATTACGACCTAGCTTTTCACACCACTTATATCGTGTGTGTTAATTTTCTGCATGAGTAGCATGACCTACAGTTTAAAGTCAACTCCGAACGACAGATTTTTTTGAGAAACTTTACATGGCAATTTTATTTTTACGCTCAAAGTCTTTGTCAGAAATCTGCTGAGAGGAAGCCGCCGTTATCATATCTTCGTTTTAATGCCTGACCTGCAGTTTGAACAAAGGCTACGGTTCACGTCTAATAAGCCAATACACTACGTATTAGACTACGACGACTTCAATAACATCCTCTTCACCATCATTTCCAAAACTGCAGCCGTATTCCACCCTTCTAATGCAAACCCAAACCAATCTGATGATCAGCCACAATCATCACTTTAAAAAACCTTATGGGTCATGGGCGACTTTTTTCTAAATCTTAAGACTCGTAACCATAGAGAAGATGTCATTTGACTTAGGTATTGAGAAATACGTTAAAACAGCTTTTATAAGCTATTGAATGGACGTGTGACAAATGAGGTTAGGTTTAGTACGTAGGCGCTCAGCAAGCCAAGAGTAAGTCTTAGCTCGTACATCTAAATAACATAGTTTTGTGCACATTGTTTTTTCCTTGTCACATCTTAATCAGAGCCATAATTGTTCTGCGATAAAAACAAAAGGATTGCACATCGCCCAGATAAAATTCACTGGTGTTGTACATACTTATTCTCAATAATTTTATTTCCTGATATTAATTCATAGCTCAACTCCGAGGCTATTAAAAATAGTGGGCTTGTTGTTTAATCCTAATTTCCTTAAAACTGTAAGTAAACATACTATTATTATAGTATTATCCTGTACTACAGTATTATACTGTAGAGTTGCTGGAGTACTGTGGCAATTTATACAAGGTACCCTTTAATGCCTATTCTGTTCCCTTAACAAAATTTCAGGATGTTGTTGGCATTATTAAGTGGAACTGCCTAGTTCTTAAAACGCATCCACATTTCAAGAATGTGTTTTAATTTCCTCCTTTCAAACACACAGTATTCACATCTTTGGCTTACGGCGATTTCTATTCCGAACAAGTGATCTTTAAGACTACAGAGTGCATTGAAAATGCTGTTTACTATCCTCAGGCTTCTTTTGAATAGTTGGATGCAAAACTCAAATCACTTTTTGTTGTAATTACCCAACAACAGTTTAGATAGACTACAATACATTTGATTTGTAAAGAGTCTTTGCCCTCTCTCCGAGTATGCCCTTCAAAACAGAGAGATGATGGCCAATCAACAGCTCCTTCGCCTGCTCGTTGACACGGATTATTATAAAACTTATAATTCTCTCTTAATTTAATTCAGTTTGCCCAGATAGTTCCATACTATTCTCTAGGTAATTTTATACAAGCCGAATAAATGGACGGCGGCCTGAAATGTATTGCTCGTTATTTTTACTTTCTGTGCAAGTTGAATTGACAACTTCTTTCGATGGCGTAGGCTTAGGAAAATAGGCGTGGGAAAATACCCACAAGTGTCTCCACAATTTGGAACGTTTCACTGTGGGGCCTAATACTTCCGCTCATTATCCTCTATTTGTCTTCGACCCAACAGTATATCGGAGTATGTTTACCTGTTTAAAAAGTATGCAGCCTCCAAATAGCTCCATATATACATACATACATGTAATTGGTCATTACAACCCTTCGGTCAGGATTCCAACATAGATTCTCACACCAATCATGATGTGGGTATTAATTTTATACATGAGTAGCGTGACCTACAGTTTAAAGTCGACTCCGAACGCCTGGTTTCTTGAGAAATTTTTCATTGCAATTTTTTTATTTACTTTCAGAGTTTTGCCAGAAAGCTGCTGAGATTTTATATTTTCGTTTTATTGGGGATATCTGACCTGGGGTTTGAACCGTGGTCTCATGTCTAATAAGTCAACACACTACCTACTAAATTATAACGACTTCAATTCGTTCCATTCCTCCTATTAATCAACATTTCACTTTCGAAGCATTATATCTTTGCTGGCTCTGTCAGCCACTCAATTTGTCAGGTCAGGATGGCCTCTGATGTGTCCAATTTTTGGTTTCTCATTATTAGGCTTGTCGTTATCATTCATTATCTTGACCACATAGTGTCCATAGCTCTGGTCCTTACTACCACGTGGCTATATGCCAAGTTCTCATAGATTAAAGGCGTACTTGAGAGCGTTAAGTTTGTGCAGTTTAAAATTAACGTACTTTATGACATACTTTTGACAATTTATGACAGTTATTGACTGAAATAAATGTGCAAAAATTATGATTTAATCGCTCAATAATTTGCATTTGAAGTTTTTAGCATATTCTGACATTCTATTATTCATTCACTTATTCTAGACTTTAATTTTCTTTATAATTTTTAATTCTTTATTTTGTTTTCTCTCTCTTTCACTCGTCTCTCTTTCTCTCTCTCTCTCTCTCTTTCTCTCTCTCTCTCTGTCTCTTTAGCTGACTAAACAATACAAAATGGATTATTTGGTAAGTTTAAACTGTTTTCGCCTCATTTGTCTGCCACTGGCAAGCAGGAGACATATTGTCGTCAAGCATTTAATGAATTTATAATTAAAAGAGAAATTTTGAAGAAAAATTCCTTCAAAAATAGAAGAAGAAAAAACAAACAAATGGCCAACAATTAAATATGTCTACGGGCAATAAATTTGTTAAGAATAAATGTCTGGGACAGTAAGTAATCTGTACTAATTAAGTTAACCAAAGATGAAGACTGTAGAAATAGTATTTAATTTAGAAATGAAATGAAATTAATTTCATTTTAAAATAGAAAGATGAAGGAAAATTAAAGTTTGCCTTTAAGGAATCTTAATCGTAAATGCAATTGATTTTTATAATCAACGAAACAAGGAAGAAAAATAATAAATTTCTTAAGATGCCTGTGTTTGTGATTGAGATTGATTGATTGATTGAAGTCAATCTAAGGAATTAAAAGGAAATTTTTACCACTCCGGTAATAAATCATTACGAATTTATTTTTATTTTGTTTTGTTTGTTTTTCATTTCCTTTCCTTCTTTCCTTCCTTTTTGCAATTACATTTTAAATAATTTTATTTCCTTTGTTTGTTTATTTTTATTTTAAATACAACCAAAAAGTATACCATAATTACAGAAGAAATAACAAAAGAAGCTAAAGACAACAACAAAAATAATTTATTCTTTTTAATTTATTTTTGTTGTTGTTTTATAAAATATTAAACGTTTGGAAAAATGTGCATGTCATGACCATCATTCACAAAATAAACACGAATGTTTATTGTTTCACATTGAAATTGAATGGATTGGAATTGAATTGAATTGTGAATGTAATTCAGTGTACAGTATTAAATTGAAATTATAATTAAATGATAATAGTTTATAATAATAATTTACAATTATTTATTATCTTTGGAACATATACAATACCTACATACATATCCATATAGGCAGACACACAAACAAATAGACAGACAGATGGTTAAACATTTATTTGCTTACATATGTATCAAACATAAGAGAAACATATGTGTATGTCCACATAAACATAATGGTTAGCATTTATTTGTAAATAATTGAAGATAACTTTACTGGCCTATGGGAAGAAAGAAGAAAATCCAGTCCAGAGATCAGCAATGAGTATTCAAAAAAATGATTAGAATCGAATCATACTCATAATTTCTAATAACGGGTAATTTTTTAGCTATTATCTTTTTGGCAACACTGGTTTAAACAACTCACGCACGTTTCGTGTTTTGTTTCACTGTCAAACATCTTCAGTTTGGTCTATAATTTAACCATGAATCGTCTTACAAACGAACAACGTTTGCAAATCATTGAATTTTATTATCAAAATGCGTGCTCTGTTAAGAAAGTTCATCGCGCGCCTCTTTTATTTTATGGTCAGTTTAATCGACCCACTGAAGCGGCTATTCGGGATATTGTGACTAAATTTCGCACCAAATTTACATTGTTGGACATTAAACCACCAACACGCTTACGTAGAGTGCGAACTGAAGAAAATATCGCAGCTGTATCGGCCAGTGTTAATGATGACCATCAATTCTCGATTCGTCGCCGTTCGTAGCAATTGGCCTCTGTTACTCAACAACGTGGAAAATTTTGCGGAAGGATTTAGGTGTGAAGCCTTTCCAAATACATGCTGGTGCAAGAATTGAAGCCGAACGACCTACCGCAACGCAGAATTTTTGGTGAATGGGCTCTTGGAAAGTTGGCCGAAGATCCACTTCTTTATCGAAAAATTGTGTTCAGCGTCGAAGCTCATTTTTGGCTCAATGGATATGTAAATAAGCAGAATTGTCGATTTTGGAGTGAAGATCAGCCGGAATCATTGCAAAAGCTACCAATGCATCCAGAAAAAGTCACAGTTTGGTGAGGTTTATGGGCTGGTGGCATCATTGGACCGTACTTCTTCAAAGATGCTGCGAATCGTAACGTAACTGTGAATGGTGAGCGCTACTGTGAGACGATATCCAACTTTTTTTGTCCAAAATGCAAGAGCTTGACTTGCATGAAATATGGTTTCAACAAGACGGTGCCACATGCCACACAGCACGCGTAACAATGGACTTTTTGAGAGGTAAACATTTTATTTCACGTTCGGGACCGGTCAATTGGCCGCCTAGATCGTGCGATTTAACGCCTTTAGACTATTTTTTGTGGGGCTATGTTAAAGCTCATGTCTATACAGACAAGCCCGCTTCAATTGACGCATTGGAAGACAACATTGAAGCATTTATTCGTAAGGTACCGGCCGAAATGTTGGAAAGAGTATGCCAAAATTGGACTAAGCGGATGGACCATTTTAGGCGCAGTCGCGGTCAACATTTGCATGAAATAATCTTCAAACATTAAATTATATGGACCGTACTATCAATTCAAATAAAGATTACATGCGTTTTTCTGAATGTTATGTGTTTTTTTTTTTTGAAAAATTTTCTTATAGCTCTTAGAAAATCACCCTTTACTTATACGCATTCATATTAATTTTAATATCATGGAACCTCTACTCATATTCAAAGTTTGAAGTACTCATCATATTCATACTTAACAACACGTATGATATTATTGATTTCGACTCTCCTTAACTCAACATTTACAAGAATCACAAAATAAGTATGAATACCGTACGAACACTAAAATACTAAGTAAAAGGTTGTGAGTTTGCTCTGCTTGCTGCTCTGTCCTTTCTTGCTTAAGTGTCTTTTTTCTCTTTTTGTAAACGCCTAACAACTAAGACTGTAAATTTTGTTGAATGATTCGAGTCATTCAGAGTACATAGTTAAATTTTAATATTATTGACTCACTTATATTAAAAATTTCATGAGTGCTTATGAGTAGGGAAAACACGATTCATTGCTGATCTCTGGTCCAGTTGTACTAAGACATAATATTCATCCAGATAGTGGATTGGGTACCAAGAAAATCGCTCTCTATTTTAAGACTTTGTCGCATTCTTGACAGTCTAAATTGTATTACAAATTCAACTACAATTTTCCAATAACCTTAGCACAGACTGTGTCACGGTTTTAACACGCTACTCGACATATAAAGAATATTATATTCCAGTAACTGAATAATCGATCATCGGAGTATTCTTTACATTTTAAATTGATGTAGAGTTAATACTGCTGTCTCAAATGAAATGCAGCGTGATCAACAGGCAATTAACCAAGCATTATAAAATCGTCAAGATCACATTCGTTCCAATATTCAGAATTGTCTGTTTGTGATACCTTACTTTCTTGGTTTAATTTGTCATTACAGCCCTTTAGTCAGGATAACAACCTAGCTTCTCACACCACTCATGTTGTGTGTATTTTATCCACAATTGGCTAGAAGTACAGTTTATAGCCGAACAACAGTTTATTGAAAAAATTTTCATGGCAAATTTATTTCCACACTCAGAGCTTTTGCTACAAAACTGCTGAATGGAAATCGTGAATGAAGTATTTTAATATGGTTTGTGGGCCGTCGGGCTCACTGTACTGTCCTTCCTCAATATTACACTCAGTGGAGCTATATTTATTGTAATTGATATGCAGTTGGAACATGCCACAAACTAATTGAAATGTGTCTGAGGCAAGCAATTAATCTCGCATTGTGAAACAGTACACTGTGCGCAAACGTTATGCCATTTGATTGTTTTGATTTTCCGAACGTATGGTTATTATTTCTACAGATAGAATCTAACCGTCTAATAATCCACTAGGTATTAGACGGTTGAAAGATTTTCCCATAATAAAGTGTTGTTAGAGGGTTCAGTGTGGTTGCCAGTAAGGAGATTGCATGTTAATTGCATAAATTGCGATCAGTTTGTGTGCTAATAAGCCCATAGCTCCTACCAAAGTCTATAACTGTCAGGATTACCGATTAATCCCTTCCCTTTACCAGTTTTAAGATAACAATCAGTGAGCATACCAATCAGACTTCCTATGTAACCTCTGTAAATACTATCGGAAAATCGAATTCTTCCAAGCTAAATGTAGCTAAACTAAAGGGTGTTTTTTATAGAGGTATAGAACTTTAAGTTGCAATAAAACAACGATGGATTATTCGATTGACATGAATTTTATTTATCCGAAAGATAATCTTGTGGCATTACATTTTAAATATGATTTCTGGCATATGACCGCCACGGCTGGCGCGGATGTAGTCCAATCTGTACGTCCAATTTTCGATGACTTTTTCCAACATTTGTGGCCGTATATCGGCAATAATACGGCGAATGTTGTCTTCCAAATGGTCAAGCGTTTGTGGCTTTACCGCATAGGCCAATGACTTTACATAGCCCCACAGAAAGTAGTCTGGTGGTGTTAAATCACAAAATCTTGGAGGCCAATTCACAGGTCCAAAACGTGAAATTAGGCGGTCACCAAACGTGTCTTTCATTAAATCTATTGTGGGCCGAGCTGTGTGACATGTTGCGCCGTCTTGTTAAACCACATCTCCTGGACATCATGGTTATTCAATTCAGGAATGAAAAAGTTAGTAATCATCGCTCTATACCGATCACCATTGACTGTAACGTTCTGGCCACCATCGTTTTTGAAAAAGTACGAACCAATGATTCCGCCAGCCCATAAAGCGCACCAAACAGTCAGTTTTTCTGGATGTAACGGTGTTTCCAAATACACTTGAGGATTACCTTCACTCCAAATGCGGCAGTTTTGTTTGTTGACGTAGCCATTCAACCAGAAGTGCGCTTCATCGCTAAACAAAATTCGCTTATGAAAATCGGGAACAACGGTAATCTCGTTTTGGGCCCATTCGACGAATCTACGCCTTACTTGATGATCGTTTGGCTTCAAATCTTGGACGAGTTGGATTTTGTAAGCACGCAAACCAAGATCCTTCCGCAATATCTTCCATAAAGTGGATGGACACAGATCCAATTCCTGTGCTCGATGGCGGATGGACTCATTCGGGTCTTCCTCAATGCTACGCTCTACAGCAGCAATAGCTTCTTCTGTACGCACCGTTCAGCGTCTCTGGGGATGCGAGTTATCAATAAGAGTAAACGTGGTGCGAAAACGTTCCATGGTTAATCGAATTAACTGCTCTGATTGACGATTTTGTCGACGATAAAATGGACGTAGTGCGCGATACGTTTTCCGCACAGAACCATTATTTTCGAAATAAAATTGCACTATTTGCAAGCGTTGTTCAGGCGTGAGTCTATTCATGATGAATTTCCAAACCAAACTAAGAATAAATCACTTGACAGCTGTTAAATCGGTCGCCATCTTGAAAAGTAATGCCAACTTAAAGTTCTATACCTCTATAAAAAACACCCTTTATAAGCACAGATCACTCCCGTTCAATAACAGAACCACTATCGATAATACGTTAAACGATCTCATAAAAATTATTATAATGGTACTCTCTAACCCTATGACGTTGTGTAACATTTTTCATTGCATTTTTGTCAACTCAACAGCTATCAAATTTTCCAATCGTCAATTTGAATTATTCAAAGTTCATTTACCCAGTATCAGAAGCGTTTGGGAAAATACATGATAACGTATCAAATAACGAATTCACATTTTTAGCGAAATGTTTGCTGGGCATGAAATAAATTCCAAATAACTTATACATTTACATTTACATGTGTAACTACCTTACATTATGTAATATTACAGATATTACCATACTATGTTGATGTTTCTTTTCAGTTTTGTATCAGTATTTGTATTAAGTATACAAATTAGTATTATTTTACACAGTGTTACACAAGTGTAACACTTTAAATACTCACACTCATATTCCTATCAATACATACAAAACCAAAAACTTAAAATTAAAATTCCTATGAATCTATTTACATACATATGTATGCATATGTATGCATATGTATGTATGAGTTTATGTATGAGTTTAATATGTATGAGTTTAATATTTGCTCTCATCATATGGTCCGAACTGATGATTACTTTACTATTTTACATGCTTATAAATCATTATGTATTTAAGTACTGTATTGGTAATAGAATATATACATATATGTATGTATGTGTACACATGTATGTATGTTTGTATGTATGTACATAATTATATCATATATTTTTGTATGTATTCAAAGAGTTTTTTTCTTATGTTTTATGGTTGACGTGTGTACATTTATTACACACGTACGTCAACTCATATCGTATGTTTACTTTACACACACGTTCATTTTTTACTCAATGTATGCGATGATATGATGACACGTACACATTGTCTCTACTATTACAACACATATGTATTTGCGCAAACACCCGACTAACACCTATTTATAGTGGGTAACAAAATCTATGGAAAAAGATTTAAAAATTAGACGTAACAAATAAATAACAAACGTAGCGTTGTTGCTGCTTATCTCACGCTATTTACACAATAAAAGGAGATTGAAAGGGCCCTTGTAACAATCTTTGAGAGAAGAATTCCTCTGGTAAAACAAGACTGTCGCCAGAACTAATTTCGTATTCAAAAGTGATAGCACCCTACCGCGTCACTGTTATCATTGGAGATGACTTTTATGTTTGATCAGAAGGCTGTGGAAATTAAAGGACATGAAAAACCATTGAAATCTTACAGGTGCTTCGATAATCTTCAGAATTCGATTGTACACTAAACGTTCATAAATACAACCCTGCGGAAATATCTGAAGTATATTTAATGTTACTGTATAGAAGTCTGTAGAATGGAAGAATTTTATGCCCAAAAGAATGGCCTTAGCTGCACCATCTGTTAAAAGAAAAATCGTATCTTACAAACCAAAGTAAGAGACGAAACAAAACAGAAATTTGTACACAAAAGTGGCTGTGTAAACTAGTCACAAGCTTAGATAGGTGGTTATGCAGAAGTCGACCACAAGCTAACCTTACTATTCTGTTGCTGACATAGAAAAACTGAGATAGGATCAACAAACCTATTAGAGAAGCTATTGAATTAAAGCAAACAGCAAAAATAATTGATAAAGCCATGGATTTTACGAGTGGCGAGTCATTTTCCTGGCTGCACTCCTATTACGTTAGGTCGGAGTGGTAGCTTTAATCACCAAAACTCACTTGAGCACACATATTGGCCCGTTGTGACTGCACTCCTACTACTCTCCCTTTATTACATGGCCTATGTTACGTGCACGTCACACCCTGTCAGATGTTCATGTCGACTTTATTACATAGTTTTTTGTTTTATTTTGGTGTAGCTCTTCGCAAACCCCTGTAAGTTAAGCCTACTTAAACGTAATTGAGATCAGGTCTCTGGTACAGAACATTAACAGAATATTTCTAAGCGATGCCTAAACATTAAACTCAGAAAAAGCATTACTGAGCACGGCCTGAATAAAGCAGGATCAAATCAATGAGTCGCCCTTGTCTAGTAGGTAGTGTGTAGGCTTATTAGACATGAAGATTCGGTTCAAATCGCAGGTCAGTCATCTCCAGCAAAATGAAATGTGAAAAAATATTTCTTCGGCGACTTCCTCTCAGTTGTCTTCTGGCAAAAACTATGAAAGTAAATAAAATTGCCATGAAAAAGTTACTCAAAAATCTTTCGATCGAAGTCGGCTTTAAACAGTAGGCCCCGGCGCTTATGTATAAACATTAACACGCACTTTATAAGTGATGTAAGAAGCTAGGTTGTAATCCTATCTAAAGGGTTCTAATGACCAATTATGTATGTATGTAGTAGAAATAATTGGTAGAGGCGTAATGGATTTTACGAGTGACGAGTCAGTCTATTGGTAGTGGCAGGTAATATAGTAACCTTCTGAAAAAAGTATACGAAAATGGTTCTAAGACCCTTACCTTTATGCTGCACTGTATATGTGAAGTTATTTATTAACATTTAGTTGAAACATCTAAAAGTTCATGCGAGTCCAAATGTCATTTACAATTCGTTACCATGCTTCCTATTCTGTATTTACGGTATTTCTAGTTTTATTTCAATTTCATTTTCCCACATTTTATTGTCTGTCTCTCCCTCTCCCTCTTTCGCTCTCTCGCTCTCTTGCCTTTTGTTTTCTTTAGCATTATTTGTTCAGTTTGTTTGACCATTGGTTCAAGCGACTACCGACCTCTCAAACTCATTTCATGTTCCGGATGCTTTTATCTGTGCGTCTGTCTGTCTATCGGTCTGTCCGGTGTATCTGTTATAAAATAAAAAAATTTTAAATATTCCCTGTAAATTGGGTCATACATTTTCAAACTTACAAATGTCCTGCCACTACTACTTCTCTCCTACTTCCTGTAATGCTTAGCAATGGCATGTGCCCTTCTTTCTGTATTATTTTCATCATCATTGATTGTGTATTTATTTTTATCATTATTGTCATGTGTATGCGTGCACGAGCATGTTTGTTAAGCATTATTATTATATGTATGTACATATCTCTGTATGTACACATACATACATATTATATTATAATAATTTATTTTATTTTATTTTATTGTTGTAAAATATAAAATATGCATAATAAAACTATAAATTAAAGCGTATGAGAATGATAAATATGAATATGAATATGAAAATATGCGAATACGAATATGAATATGAATACGTACGTACATACATACATACATATGTGATTATGAATTGTGTGGTTTTTAGGTCGATCAAATGATGATACCTGCTTGGCAAACATAAAAAAGGCAAAGATATGCTGCTATAGTTGTTGTTGCCGTTATTAATTGTAAACATTTTACAATTTTAATTACCCTAACATGGAATAATAGGTGTTGGGCAATATAGGCTATATAAACAGGACCCAAAAAAAAAATTCGCATAGACGTTTACTGGCATATTGATGTGTTATTCAATATGTAAACAGCATATCTCTGTATAACATCCCTTACATACAGCGAAAATTAGTCTTTTTGCATACAGCGCACATTCTGTTTAATTTTATGATTAAAGGCCTATGGACTGTGTTAGGAAGATTTGGAAAAAAAAATAAAAAAGGATAAAATTCAGTGGGAAGTATACACAATACACACAAATACATCATTAATTGGGGATATATTCACCCAAATTAAATATCAACCGTAGTGTTGGCGCTCAAGATCTCATACCATTTAGCTGGTGAAAGCACAATGAAAGGATAAACTAGCGAATAGCAAAGAAAATAAAAAACTAACAAAAAATTTTAAGAAAATAATTCGTCAAATTGCGTACTTTTAGAAGCCAAAGGCTAATCGATAATCTGCTAACTTCCACAAAACAGTTATCATTGCCGTAGAGTTTACTGTTTGATCAGAAGTATGGGGCAGTCGTTGTAGTCTAGTAGGTAGTGTGTTGTCTTATTACATGTGAGGCCACGGTTTATACCCCAGGTCAGACATTTCCATCAAAACGAAAATATGAAAAAATATTTTTCAACAACTTCCTCTCAGCAGATTTCTGGCTAAAACTCTGAGGAATACAAAGTTGCCATGAAAACTCTCTCAAAAATCTGTCGTTCGGCGTCGACTTTAAGCTGTAGGTTCCGCCACTCATGTATAAAATTAATAAACACAACATAAGTGGTGTGAGAATCTAGGTTGTTGTCCTTACTAAAGGGTTAGAATGACCAATTATGTACATATGTATGGGGAAAGCCAATATAACATATAAAAACAATTAAACCAACATACTAATACTTTGTTAATTTTTAAAGACCGTCCCCGCAAAATAAAAATGGCGTCCTTAGCTTTAGGAGATCATTCTATGAGTCAACATTCATAAATACAACCCTGGTGGGAGGTATAAAGTGAAACGTATTTATAATTACCACGACAAAAGGATTTTTCGATTAAGTTAAGGATTGTTGTTGTTGGCTTAATATACACAAGCACGTGGTTCAAACCCCAGCTCAGACATCTAAAACGTAGTATAATGTGAAAAATTTATTCTTCGGTGGTTTTTTGTCATAAAAAGCTGTGAAGAAAATAAATTGGCCATGAAAAGTTTCTCAAAAAATCTGTCGTTTCGGAATCGAGTTTAAAACTGTATGTTCAGCCAATCGTGGATAAAATTAACATGTACAACATGGGTGGTGTGAGAAGCTAGGTTCTAATTCTGACTATTAAGGTTGTTAGTATTACAGGTTAGCAAATTACAATCAAGCTAGTAAGTAATGGAAAATTTTATACAAAATTAAGTCCTTTTTATGGAAAGAAGTCTTTACATAGCAAAGATTATGGCATCAAATCATCTGCTGAGCTTGGAAAATTACATCTTTTACAATCATATCAAGAAAACGGAAAGGAAAAACTAGTCAAGCAAAAAAACCTAAAGAGTAGGGGACACTATCCAAGGAACAGCTATTTCCCGTACAATTTAAAGATATTCCATGTAATAAAAAGAATTTGGAAAAACCACAGCAAAGCGGGTAATCTGGGATCAAATGTGCATCAAATAAATACAAATATTTGAATAATTGTGGATCTATTCCCAAGGTTTTATACAAATATTTGGAGAATCAAATTCAGTAACATGGATAACATGTGAAACAAACAAACATGTTTTGTTTAGGATGGCAAATTCACTTAAGGAGTGTGCACAAAAAAATTTCTGCATAATCAGTCAATCATGGAAAAATGTCTTCATTTTTGGTATCGAACTTTAGTTTACTCATTATAAGCATTTCGAGATAAAATGCATATTCTTTTATATTATTTGCATATTTTTTTTTTTTTTTTGTAAATGGAAATCAGTTTAGGCACAGTTTTTCCAGGATTATCGAGCATATTTTTGCATATTTTCTTTAAATCTCAGAAATATTTAAACTTGAAAATTACCTCATTTGTCAAACATGCCTTTAAATAGTTAAAATTAAATCTTTAACCTTCAAACGTTACTACTTCTTTAGCTCACCTTTAAAACCAACGAAACAACTACCCTCGAGGACCTACTCAAACTAGAGCTGCACAAACACGAAGAGGAAATAAAAAATACTGTTGACAGAGCCATTAAAGAAATGAGCGTCACCAAGATACTCGATGAAATCAAGACCACCTGGTCCACTATAAAATTCGATACCGAACGGCATCAACAACGTTTGGACATTGAGTTGCTTAAAGTATCCGAGGGTCTGATAGAAACCTTGGACGATAATCAAATGCAAATACAAAATATTGCCACATCCAAGCATGTGGAATATTTGTTGGATAAACTCAATCATTGGCAGCGTGTTTTAAGCAGTGTGGACTCTTTCATTGCCAATTGGTTTGAGGTGCAAAGAAAATGGATTTATTTGGAGTGTATTTTCATTGGTTCCGCTGACATCAGAGCCCAATTGCCTAAAGAAGCTGAATTTTTTGAGCAAATCGATAAAGATTTTAATCAGTTGCTGAAGGAAGTTATCCAAATCAAGGTGGCCATTGTAATAGTAGAAAAGCATCAATATGTCTTTGAGGAATTGACCAGATTACAAACACGTTTGGCAATATGTGAAAAGGCTTTGAATGACTATCTGGAAACCAAACGTTTGGCATTTCCGCGTTTTTATTTCATATCCTCAGCAGATCTTTTAGATATACTTTCCAATGGCAATAATCCACAGGTTATTGATCGCCATTTCATTAAATTGTTTGACTCCATTTTACGTTTGTCTTATGAGCCTGCTAGCAAAACAGCTATGGGCATGTATTCCAAAGAAAACGATGAATATGTTCAATTCACCTCTGACAAGGGTGTAACATGTACAGGCCGTGTGGAAATATGGCTTAAGGAGCTGATTAATGAAATGCGCAACACTTTGCATGAACTTTTCAAAAGAGCTTTACATGTGTATTTGGATAAGCCACGTGATAAATGGCTTAACGATTGGCCAGCCCAAGTGGCCTTGTGTTGCAGCCAGATTTGTTGGACCGCCGATGTTAATCGTGCCTTTGCCTGGATGGAGGAGGGTTACGAGAATGCCATGAAGGAGTTACATAAACGTCAGATAATACAATTGAATTCCTTGATTAATCTTTTGCTAGGTGAACTCTCACCGGGTGACCGCCAGAAAATCATGACCCTGTGTACCATTGATGTACATTCACGTGATGTGGTGGGCAAAATTATACAAGCCAGGGTTGATAATTCATTGGCCTTTCAATGGCAAAGTCAATTGCGTCATCGTTGGGATGACGAGTCTATGTTTGTAGGTACCGGCGGCACACAGGAATTCGAAGCTGATTGTTTTGCAAATATTTGCGATGCAGAGTTTCGTTATGCCTACGAATACTTGGGCAATACATCACGTTTAGTTATAACGCCGTTAACGGATCGTTGTTATATTACCTTAACGCAGGTAGGTAGAGAATGTAGATATCCTAAGTACACCATTTCCAAATGAAAACAAATGAGAAATTTTCAAAGGGTACTATGGTGCTTTACTCTTGAAAATAGTTTCATTTACTACCAGGCCTTGACACAACCGAAAATATTTCCAAAATTATTTGCAAATGGAAATGGTGTACTGTTATCCAATGAACAAAATTTCTTTAATTTCTCATCTCATTCACCCACCAAATACACAACAACATTTTCGCACTGACACACACACACATACAACAAATCCTTTAACAACAACAATAACGAACACTATAAACGTCATTAAAGTCGCTGCATCTTGTTATGGGTGGTGCACCGGCTGGTCCGGCTGGCACAGGTAAAACTGAAACCACAAAAGATCTCGGACGTGCACTCGGCGTAATGGTTTATGTATTCAATTGTTCAGAGCAAATGGACTATAAATCCTGTGGTAATATTTACAAAGGCCTGGCACAGACAGGTGCATGGGGTTGTTTTGATGAATTCAATCGCATCTCAGTGGAAGTATTATCTGTGGTTGCGGTGCAAGTAAAGACTATACAGGAGGCGATAAAGGTGAGTAAATAAAATGGACAGGACACGCATATTGTGTGCGTGTTCTTCTTCATGGGGGTTAATTAAAGTCCTGGTAAATGGCATTGCAGCTGTAAAATTTTGTTGTTAAAGATTAAAATGTTTTTTTATTTTATTTCCTCCTCGCCTGCAGATGCACAAAACGACGTTTTTATTCATGGGTGAGCAGATACCTTTAGTGTCCTCAATAGGCATTTTTATTACCATGAATCCTGGCTATGCTGGACGCACTGAATTACCAGAGAACCTTAAGAGTTTATTTCGTCCGTGTGCCATGATAGTGCCGGATTTTGCCTTGATTTGTGAAATTATGCTTATGGCCGAGGGTTTTCAAGATGCTCGCTTATTGGCACGTAAATTCATCACTTTGTACACTTTGTGCAAGGAATTGCTTTCGAAACAGGATCACTACGACTGGGGCTTAAGGGCCATTAAATCGGTTTTAGTTGTGGCAGGTACTTTGAAACGCGATGACCACAGTCGCCCTGAAGATCAAGTACTCATGAGGGCCTTAAGGGATTTCAATATACCCAAAATTGTTACCGAAGATATTTCCATATTTATGGGCCTAATAGGCGATCTCTTTCCCGCATTGGATGTGCCCCGTAAACGGGTATTTGATTTTGAAAAAACCATACGCAAAGCAGTCAACGATATTAAACTCCAACCAGAAGAAGGATTTCTCATGAAGGTGGTGCAGCTTCAAGAGCTATTGGATGTACGCCATTCGGTTTTCATTGTGGGCAATGCAGGCACAGGCAAAACAAAAATCTGGCAGACTTTAAGGGAAACCTATCGCATACAGAAATCAAAGCCCGTGTGCAACATTTTAAATCCCAAGGCCTTAACCAACGATGAGCTCTTTGGCATTGTTAATCCCACTACTAGGGAGTGGAAAGATGGTTTGTTTTCTGCCATAATGAGGGAACAAGCGAATATGGCTTCTAACAATCCCAAGTGGATTGTTTTGGATGGCGATATTGATCCCATGTGGATAGAAAGTTTGAATACTTTAATGGATGACAACAAGATATTAACCTTGGCCAATAATGAACGCATCTCTCTTAAAAAGGAAATGCGTTTGATATTCGAAGTGGGCCATTTAAAGGCAGCTACACCTGCCACAGTTTCCAGAGCTGGTATATTGTATATCAATCCTTTGGATTTGGGTTGGTCACCGTAAGTTTGAAGAACAAAATATTAAAATTCTGGATTTATTTCAATTTCTTCTTCTGCAGATATGTCTCCTCATGGCTGGAAACCCGCACTGATATGATTGAACGTGGCATTTTGACTTCCCTGTTCGAGAAATATTTTCCTAAACTCTTACAACGTCATCGCGACTTTCGCCGCATAATACCCATATCCGATATGGCTGTCATACAAATGTCGTGTTATTTACTTGAATGCCTTCTGGATACTCCCGTAGATCACGATTCCATACCCTCCAATGATAAAATAAATCCCCATAGCTTGCATCATAGCGGCGTAACGCCTGAGTCTTTGGATACATACATAGAACTGGTATTCGTTTATGCTGTAATGTGGGGTTTCGGTTCGGCTTTGTATCAGGATCACATAATCGATTGGCATCGTGAGTTTCACAAATGGTGGGTGACCGAATTCAAAGATGTTAAGTTGCCCTCGCAAGGTTCCATATATGATTACTACTTGGATATACGCACAGAAAAATTCTGTAAATGGTCTGAGATTGATGGCCAAAAACCTTTAACGACTTGTCCCGAAGCTCATCTGCCCATACAAAATATTTTGATACCCACTGTGGAAACAACGCGACTTGTTTACTTTCTAGAGCTTTTAGTCAATCGTAATTTACCGTGTATGCTAGTGGGCAACTCTGGTTGTGGTAAAGGTGCCATATTTCGTGAACTATTTGCTTTGTATGGCAGTGAATCGGACACACAAGCGCGACGTATTTCTTTAAATACAACCAAGTTAAAATCTGCCTTAAGTACTTCGGTGCAAACGACCCACTTTAATTTCTATACCTCCTCGGAAATATTTCAAAAGATATTGGATCGCCCCTTGGAAAAGAAGTCGGGTAAGACGTATGCTCCTGCAGGAGCCAAAAGGCGTTTAATTTATTTCATCAACGATTTAAATATGCCTGAGGTGGATGCCTATGGCACTGTACAGCCTCATACCATAATGAGACAATTCATGGACTACAAGCAATGGTAAGTTAAGTGTATGAAGGACCCTATAAACTTGCCTTTTTTGTTTTGTTTAACCCTCCACAGGTACGATCGCCAATGTCTGCAATTAAAAAACATACGTCATTGCCAATTTGCTGCTTGTATGAACCCTACAGCGGGCTCTTTTACCATTGATCCCCGCTTGCAGCGCCATTTTTGCGTTTTCTCCGTGGCTACGCCTAGCGAATTTACACTCCAACATATTTATGGCAGTATTTTAAGCGCTCATTTGGAAAATCCTGCCAATAATTTTAGCAAAGAAATTAAATCAGTAGCCGGACTACTAGTTAAAGTGGGTATAGCCTTACACCGGCGCATGGAAAATGGCTTCTTGCCCACGGCTGTGAAATTCCACTACATTTTCAATATGCGTGACTTGACCCACATCTATCAGGGTCTCATGAATAGCATGGGAAATGCTAACCTAGACTCGAACAACTTAGCGTGTGGACGTAATTTTTCTGGAACGATTTGTAACAAGCCAGCAGACTTGATCAGACTTTATGTTCATGAAGCTTTTCGAACGTATCATGATCGTTTGGTGGATCCATATGACATTAAAGCATTTCGCAGTTCTATAAGGGATATTTTCAAGAAAGACATTGAAGATTTCGATGAGGATTACGTATTTGCGGATCCCTTAATTTATTGCCATTTTGCCCAGTCACTGGCCGATCAGAAGTATATGCCTTTGAAAAGTTGGAATTGCTTATATCAGCTGCTAATGGAGGCCCAGGCGAATTATAATGAAGTGATCGGTTACATGAATCTGGTGCTGTTCGAAGATGCCATGAAACATGTGTGCCGGTAAGTGGCAGACTTTCATTAAAGCTCGTTAGTGCATGACATGATAAACAACCTGTTTCCTGTTTCTTTCAGTATCAATCGAATTTTGGAAAGTCCCCGCAACAATGCCTTGCTAGTTGGTGTTGGTGGTTCTGGCAAGCAAACCTTGGCCCGTTTAGCTTCGTTTATATCCTCCTTTAACGTTTTTCAAATACAAATTAAACGTGGCTTTTCATTGCAAGACATGAAGGAAGAAATCGGTGCTCTGTACATGAAAGTGGGCTTAAAAAACATGGCCTCGGTATTCCTTATGTCCGATGCTCAAATACCTGATGAGTCACTGCTTATGCTTATCAATGATCTGTTGGCTGCCGGCGAAATACCAGAACTCTTCAGTGATGACCAATTGGACACCATTGTCAATGGCATACGCAATGAGGTGAAACAAAGTGGTACATTGGATACGAAGGAAAACTGTTGGCGTTTTTTCGTTGATAAAGTACGACGTTTATTACGCTTAATACTCTGTTTTTCGCCGGTGGGTCAAACGTTACGTGTACGTGCTCGTAAATTTCCAGCCATTTTAAGTCACACCTGCATCGATTGGTTTCACGAATGGCCCAAATCAGCTTTAGAATCTGTATCGCAAACATTTTTAAGCGAAATTAACAACGAAATATTACCGGTGAGTGTGTGCATTAGTATGAACCACATTGATTGCAAAAATAATTACAACTGAACGGCATTAATTTCATTTATTTTTCTTCCTCTCCTTTCTCCCTCTTCTTTTCTTTCTTCTTCTCTTTATTTACCACTCGCCATCTCATACCGTTTTTAGCGTGAACTTATTAAGCCTGTCGGTTGTTTTATGGCCTACGTACATGGCACTGTGAATCAGATTTCAAAGATTTATTTGCAAAACGAAAAACGTTATAATTATACGACACCGAAAACATTTCTCGAATACATATTTCTATACCGCAAACTATTGGTGGATAGAAGCGGCGAGCACACTAGCCGCATACAGCGTTTACAGAGTGGCATGGCAAAATTGGCAGAATGTGCTTGTCAGGTCGATACGCTAAAGGTGAGAAGAGATAAAAGTTCAATTCATAAATATTTAGTCGTACATATGTATATCTATGCCAAGGTAGATATGCATACACAGATGAAAGTCTACACGGGGAAAAAAGAGTCGTAAAATGTTTTTTAAAAAAAAAGTAATCGATTATAAACGATGGATTATACTTTGATCAGCTCAAGTAGTTGCATCTCAAATGGTGGTTTCTTAACTTTCTATGGAAAGAATCGAAACAGGAACAGTTTTTAAGGAAACCATCATTTAAAGGGTGTTTTTTATAGAGGTATAGAACTTTAAGTTGGCATTACTTTTCAAGATGGCGACCGATTTAACAGCTGTCAAGTGATTTATTCTCAGTTTGGTTTGGCAATTCATCATGAATAGACTCACGCCTGAACAACGCTTGCAAATAGTGCAATTTTATTTCGAAAATAATGGTTCTCTGCGGAAAACGTATCGCGCACTACGTCCATTTTATCGTCGACAAAATCGTCCATTAGAGCAGTTAATTCGATTAACCATGGAACGTTTTCGCACCACGTTTACTCTTATTGATAACTCGCATCCCCAGAAACGCTGTACGATGCGTACAGAAGAAGCTATTGCTGCTGTAGAGCTTAGCATTGAGGAAGACCCGAATGAGTCCATCCGCCATCGAGCACAGGAATTGGATCTCTGTCCATCCACTTTATGGAAGATTTTGCGGAAGGATCTTGGTTTGCGTGCTTACAAAATCCAACTCGTGCAAGATTTGAAGCCAAACGATCATCAAGTAAGGCGTAGATTCGTCGAATGGGCCCAAAACGAGATTACCGTTGTTCCCGATTTTCATAAGCGAATTTTGTTTAGCGATGAAGCGCACTTCTAGTTGAATGGCTACGTCAACAAACAAAACTGCCGCATTTGGAGTGAAAGTAATCCTCAAGTGTATGTGGAAACACCGTTACATCCAGAAAAACTGACTGTTTGGTGCGCTTTATGGGCTGGTGGAATCATTGGTCCGTACTTTTTCAAAAACGATGGTGATCGGTATAGAGCCATGATTACTATCTTTTTCATTCCTGAATTGAATAACCATGATGTCCAGGAGATGTGGTTTCAACAAGACGGCGCAACATGTCACACAGCTCGTGCCACAATAGATTTATTGAAAGACACGTTTGGTGACCGCCTAATTTCACGTTTTGGACCTGTGAATTGGCCTCCAAGTTCTTGTGATTTAACACCGCTAGACTACTTTCTGTGGGGCTATGTAAAGTCATTGGTCTATGCGGTAAAGCCACAAACGCTTGACCATTTGGAAGACAACATTCGCCGTATTATTGCAGATATACGGCCACAAATGTTGGAAAAAGTCATCGAAAATTGGACGTTCAGATTGGACTACATCCGCGCCAGCCGTGGCGGTCATATGCCAGAAATCATATTTAAAATGTAATGCCACAAGATTATCTTTCGGATAAATAAAATTCATGTCAATCGAATAATCCATCATTGTTTTATTGCAACTTAAAGTTCTATACCTCTATAAAAAACAGCCTTTATATGCCTTCTGTATACATCATTACTTCCCTTCAGTCAGGATTACGGCCTAGTTTCTCAAACCACTCATGTTACGTGTGTTAATTGTATACATGAGTGGAGGGACCTACAGTTTAAAGTTGACTCCGAACAACAGATTTTTGAGAGACTTTTCATGGCAGAAACCTTTCATATTTCGTTTTAATCTCTGACCTGGGTTTTGAACCTTGGACTCGTGTCCAAGAAGGCAACACACTACTGCTAGACTACGGTGACTACTTATGTATATAAAAATTTTCCAAATAATGAATGCATTGGCTACACTTTTACAGTAGAAATTGAAAAGTTTACTTACGTACTTAATTGTTCATTGCAAGCCTTTAGTCAGGATTACAATCTAGCTTCTCACACCACCCATGTTATACGTATTTATTTTCCAGATAAGTGGAAGGACCTACAGTTTAAAATCGACTCCGAATGACAGATTTTTTGAGAAACTTTTCAAAAACTTCAGAGTTTTTGCCATAAAATCTTCTGAGAGAAAATTTGCCGAAAAAATATTTTTTGAACGGGATTTCTGACCTGAGGTTTGAAACACGACCTCAGCTCTAATAAGCCATCACGCTACCTACTAGACTATGGCAACTTCGAGCATACTTACATACTGAATTGGTCATTAGAACCTTTCAGTCAGGATTACAATCTAGCTTCTCATACCATCCATGTTGTGTGTATTAATTTTAACCATAAGTGAAGGGAGTTTTTAATCGACTCAGATTTTTTGCCTAAAGACTGTTGATAAGAAGTCATCTAACGAAATATTTTTTTTTCTTCCATATTTCCCTTCATTTTGTTGGAGATGTCTGACCTGGAGTTTGAATGATGGCCTAATAAGCCAACACACTACCTACTAGACTACGGCGACTTGCAAGTTGGACAAGTTTGTTAAAATAGATGAACGTGAACCAAATACACTTGAAATAACCGATTAAAGGTTTTCGTCGTTTAAAACTTTCCCAAAAAAAATCCTTTTTTTTCCGACTTTCCTTAATCGAATATTGAAAGTCTCCAATGCTTGCCAATCATACATATGCCATCACACCTATGCAACAGCAGAAAAATTTCATCTATTACAGCCGTACAAAGAGCAGAAGAATGAGAGTGAGAGAGTATCGTGGCCAGTGACTCTTAATTTATGAGTTTGTTGCAACTTCCACATACATTTCTGCCACATTGACTCTGATTGTAGTTGCTCGTACTCGTTGTCGACGAAGAAGCAGCTGCATATCTCACATATTCTATATCAGTTTCCAGGTGTAATACACACTGACAGACATACATACACACACAGATAACACAGGCGTTTACACACCTTGGAACGACATTCAATTAGTGCGCGTAATTGAAACGTTGAATCCAACCGAAATGTAATTCGTAAATTCTTTTAAATCTTTTTTTTTTAATTTAATTTCTTTTGCTCTGTTTTTTTTTTTTGTATGGCTGTGTGTTTGTATCTGTGTATGTATGTGTGTGTGTGAAATATATTGAGTTCGAAAATAAATTTTCTGCTTCAATTTTTACTTCTGCAACGAACGACAAAGTTTCGTAGATAATGAAAAATTGATGTTGTTGCCATTGCCATTACTGTTGCTACCGATGTTGCTGTAGTTGCAGCAACACCACTTAATGGCCTTCGTTTGTCACCCTGTTTGGCTTTTCATTAACCTCATGCCCGACGCTTTATTAATGCTTATGAATCGAAATACAAATAAAGTTCCAGTTTCTGTTCTGTTCAGTTCTGTTCTGTTTTTTTCTCTTTTTTCTTTTAATACGTAAAATATTTCCGCCAGTAATTGAATTTAAAGTGAAACAGTTTTCACCATTCATATGGTGAAGATTGACAAATGGTTGGTTAAAAAGTAACACATCATCGCATCGATGACAGTATCAAGTCTTGTGGAAAATCAAAAAAAAACGAATTCATTGCCTTGGATTTGAGTTTAATTGTTGCAACAAAAAAATATGTGCGAACTTAATTGAATCGTTTACCATGGCACTTTTGAATTCGATAAAGTTATTACTTTGGCAATAAGTCTCTGCCTTTCCAAAAAGACAAGTTCATTATGAACAAAGGAAATATTTATTGAGGTGCCTAGTCAGCACACATACACACATATGTATGTATGTACATACAGTGGCTCCATCGCATAATCGGACAAGCATTAGTCTTTAGCAAATTCTATTCTCTTGTTTTTATGCTTAGGCCTAATAAATGGCTTTTTTTTGGCAACTCTACCATGGTAGTTATATTTGTGCAATGTACTACGAATAGTATTTAAGCAAACATCTTTTCCACTGCTGTCTTTAAAGATATTTTTAGGCATTGCTAATGATTTTGCTTTTTACCAGGACAATGATCCCAAGCACACTTTGGGTGTGGCAAAGCTTTGGTTGATCCATAATTGCCCCAAACTTATAGAAACCCCTGCACAGTGCCCAGATCTCAACGTAATTGAACATCTTTGGGAAGAATTAGCTAGAAGAGTATACCAACAACAATTTAAAACTTTGAATCAGCTTAAGATGGCTTTACTGGAAGCGTGGAACTCCATAGAACCTGAGGTATGCTACAATTTGGTAAAATCAATTACAAAACGCTTACAGACCGTTCTTGAGAACAAAGGATATGCCACAAAGTATTAATTGTTCTCTTTCGTCATTTTTAGCAATGGTGCTCTTCTTTGTCCGATTATGCGTTGAGCGCAAAAAATTGAGTTCATTTTCTTTTTCTTTATAAAATTACCGTTATCATGAAAAATGTTGTTATTTTTTTATTAATCTGAAAGTCTGTAATGTAGAGTACATATAAGTAAAAGCAAAAAAAAACATATATTTCATATTTTCTTTTTATATTTTAAGCACATCCATATCAGACTAATGCTTGTCCGATTATGCGATGGAGCCACTGTATATTGAAGAGACAGCGTGCCCCATATTTGTTAAATGGAATTAACACCTGAGGGTAAAAACCAAAAAAATACCATAATTTGATGATTTGAACAAGATTGGCTGGATTGTTTAAAAATCTGTTCGCTGAACTACATATCTAAACCGCATGTCGGCTGGGCTGAAGTTGAAATACTATTCTAGATTGTAAACAATAATTTAAACACTCGATTTATATTGACTTATATAGAACTCGCCGTAGTCTAGTAGGTAGTGTCATGACTTATTAAACGTGAGGCCACCGTTCAAACCCCAGGTCAGACATCTCCAACAAAACGAAAAATATTTATTCGGATACTTCCTTTTAGCAGATTTCTGGCGAAAACTGTGTGAATTAAATAAAATTGCTATGAAAAGTTTCTCAAAACATTTGACATTCGTAGTCAGCTTTAAACTGTAGGTTATGAAACAAGTTAGGCTGTAATTTTCCCTAAATGAAAAGCTAGGTCGCAATCCTGACTGAATAAAAACGTAAGTAAGCTTTCCAATTTCTAATGTGAAAGTGAAGCCAATGCATTTATTATTTGGAAAATGTTGTCAAAAGTATTACGGTTTATATATTAAACATGAGCCAGGGTTGAAACCCCAAATCTGACATCTCCAACTAAATATGAAAAAATATCTCTTCAACGAATTCCTCTCAGCAGATTTCTGGGAAAAACTGTGAGAGCTAAATAAAATTGCTATGAAAAGTTTCTCAAAAATTTGTCGTTCGAAGTCGACCTTAAACTGTAGGTGGTGAAACAAATTAGGTAGTAATCTTCACTAAATGAGATACCAAAGCTCACTTGAGCACACAAAGTGACCCGTTGTGACACCACGGGTGAGCACAATACCCGTACTGAACAAATTTCACCGAACTCATAGAAGAAAGAAAAAACTCATAAAAGTACGACTCCCCTAAACTGGAAACAATCATGAAAGTTTTATGAACGAAGATATATCCTTGATATCAATGGATGATAACTCCTTTAAGTTGACAAGGAATGGAGAGCCAAATAACCCCAAAACTGAGCCTCGCGAGAGATGGGCATTGGCAATGAAAGTGGATAGCAGTTTCCTCCTCTTCAGCAGTTCCACAACCTCGGCAGTAGTCGTTCGATGGGAGCTGCAGTCTTTCCGCGTGTCTTCTCATAACGCAATGACCTCTTAGAGGGTCATAATATCTTGTTTAAGGATTGTCAGGATTATCAGAACCCCGACTATGTTTCTAAACATAATTCAAGAGAATTTTAGACCCAAAGTTAACTAGTTTCCGAGAGATCTCAAAATATCCTAAAAACAATTCATGGTGTGATCATCATAAATCATAGAGGTTAACCAGCTTTCGGTTATAAGTCAGGTTAAATGCACAAAATATCTTACAAAAATTGTATCCCATCTGCAGCCTACAAGATACCGGATTTACTGGCAGTTTTTTGTAGAATATTTTGACAATTTTTTATCAATAAAATACTAGAACATCCTGAGCAAAGGTTGGTTGTGTTTTCCTATATGCAACTAATACTCCAGATATATTTAGTTCTCGCGAAATGCATGGCAAACATAACTACCATAAATTGATTAAAAGGCGAATCCCTTCTAATTAAGCTAGACACCATCACTAAATGTCCACATCATCACTTCCTTTTTCGAATGCATTCCAAATTCCGAAATCACTTTACTATTGTAAAATCTAGAGAACTTTTCACATACCAATCACAACTTAAATTCCTTAAATGCCAATGGTTTTACACCATTAGCGAGCGATTCCTACAACGACCTCACTGCAATCCTTTCAAAACAATTGAATAACAGAACGGATTTATTTGCCCCCTCCGCACTCTATTGTATTGGCTGGCTATTCATGCAACTTCTATACGTTTTAGTCGATGTTATTGTTGTTGTTTTTATACATATTTACACACAACATTTTAGTTATTTTAACAACAAAACCCGAAATATTTATTTTTGCTGCCTGCCTGCTGCAGGCATTCTACTATACTCGTGTACCAACCGGACTAGTTGAGTTCAGAGGGGAAATGGCAAAAATCAATAAATTTATCAACAGATTGAATGGAACAAAGCAAACAAACAAAAATACAAATTTTATCCCATACTTCTACACTTCATCTCTCTTTTCTTTTATTTTTGTTTTTCTTTTTTTTACAGAATCAATTGGCCATTCAGGAAATTCAATTGAATGCCAAAAATGCGGCTGCCGACAAACTCATACTCATTGTTAGCGCGGAAAGTGAAAAAGTCAAAAACGAAAAACATATCGCCTCCGAAGAGGAGAAACGTGTGCGTATCATCGAAGAAGATGTTTCGCTCAAGACCAAGTTGTGTGAGGATGATTTACGTAAAGCTGAACCCGCTTTAGTTGCTGCGCAAGCGGCATTGAATACATTGAATAAAAATAATTTAACGGAACTCAAATCGTTCGGTTCACCTCCCAAGGCGGTGGTAAATGTATGTGCAGCTGTTATGGTTCTATTTGCTCAGAATGGTAAAATTCCTAGAGATCGTAGTTGGAAGGCCGCCAAGTTAATGATGGTACGCGTAGATCAATTCTTAAATGATTTGGTCAACTACAATAAGGACAACATACATCCGAATATAATTGAAGTTCTTCAAGAGTATTTGAAGGTGAGTCGCGTATTGCGTAATAATGAAATTGTCTGTAGCTTTCCGGTTCTAGAGCGGGTTCTTCTGAAACCGACATTTTCATTGGAGTACTCCTATAGTAAGTCACAGAATCTATGGACATATTTACCATTTGACGAACCCTTTCCTGAACAACTGTTCTTTGTGTCTGCAATGTTGGACCAAAAGGCTGATTACTGTCCTTAGGCTTCTTCTGAATGGTCTGATGCACGACATAAATCGCTTCTCTTCCCACTTCCGTTCTTCTGAGAATATCCTTCCAAATATATCATGGCGTGAAAGCTCTCCTCCTTAAAAGCTCGTTGTCGTGAATTTCCACATGACCTGGAATCCAGCAGAGCGTGACCCTTTTTCCCCTGTACAATTGGGGCTAATTATAGGACTCGTGCTCGAAATAATTTTGATCAAACTGGTTACAAATTAATTTCGAAAAATTCGTGCAATCGTTATCAAAATAATTGCGATAACGAGTCTTGTTAATTGCTTTCTAATTTAGCTTGTAGCAAACTATTCTCGGGTTAACCTTATACGAGGTGAGTACTTGAATGGCGGCCTGACTATCGGCATTGCCGTCGTTAGTGCTTTTTGCTTAAGTTAGATTGAACACACCTTTTGATGGGAGATACCCTTGAGTTTTGCCACAAAAGTCCTGTAAGTGAATATGAACTTAATAATCGCCATAAAGCCAATATATTTTCAGAAACATTACATACCTGCTTGATAACATTTGGTTACCATTTTTATAAAATTATAAAACTATCTTCTCATTTCCAGGATCCTGAGTTCAAACCCGATAAAATTGTACAAAAATCTGTGGCAGCAGCTGGTCTCTGTGCCTGGGTAATTAATATACATCGATATCATCAAGTATTTCTAGTGGTTGGCCCCAAGCAACAGGCTCTTAAAGACTCTCAAAACGAATTGATAGCAGCCCAGGAGCGTTTAACATACTTAAAGGATAAGATCACGGATTTAGAACGTAAACTAAGCGAAATACAAGCAGAATTTGAAAATGCTGTCGCAGAAAAGCAAAAATGCCAAAAAGAGGCGGATAAAACCACGTTCACCATAGATTTGGCACATCGTCTGGTCAATGGTTTGGCCAATGAAAACATACGTTGGAAGGAATCGGTGCAAAAGTGAGTACAAGTTTGGTTTATTCTTTAAATGCTTTAAAATTACTGGCTTTTAAATTTTAATTCACTGACCTATAAAGTAAAGTGTTGTAAAACTTAATTATTAATATTCATAAGTGCTGCTTGCTACTCCAGCTGCATACTACAGTGTATGAGTAAGATTAAGTGCCCTTAAATAAGACTTCATTTATGGTGTAATAAAATCAAATAGCATTTCAATTGAAACATGCCAGCGTTATATGGAAAAAAGAAATCCATCACTTACAATAAAATCCATAGGGTACTCGTCAATACCTCTCCATATATGTATGTATGCAAAGGGTGGATGAAACGCAGCAGAACTTTCATCAGCAACATGCCACCACAATTTCCTGATGAAACATCAATACCGTTTGAAATTAAATCGAAATGGTATTAAACCCCTCACCTGCTCCTCTTAAGTACGCCGTCCGTCCTTTTTTATGTTTCCTTTTGGACTTCACATCAATTATGAGTGAATATATATTGTGGCCACAAGTAGCCATAATAATAGCGAAGCACTTGCACACACAAGACAGGAGAGAGAGAGAGAGTACGTTTGGCCAATTTATCGTCTGTGTTACAAATAATTACCCATCTCCACTTTATTTCTCTCTTAAGCTCAGTCCACTTATTTTATTTTTCTTTTGTTTCTTTTATTATTGTATTTTCTCTCTCTCTCTCTTGTTCTTTGTTTTCTTATACGTCTTCCGGTGCTTGTTTGTTTTAGCCATTAGGGTAAGAGTTAAGGCAAGAAGAGCCTTAATATGTATGGCCATCAATATCGATTCCATGAATGTGTAACAACATGTACTTGTTTTAATCCTTTTAAGGATGAAGGAAAAAATTGACTTTCATTTTTCGATTTCCGTTACTCGTTATTATGCTACACATTTCCGTTTAACACACACACTCTTGCGAACACTCACACTGTGACTTGGCTTTTCACTCCCACACACACACACACACACACAGACTTTAATTCATGTGTTTTCTTTTCCCACTTAATTTCGTTTCTTTGCTGGCCATTCTCATTCTGCCGATGCTGATGTTGATGCCGATGCCGATTATGGTGGTGATTGCTGCCAAAAGTCTCGAGTCTAAGAGTTCAACACTACCTGGTGATATCCTGCTAATTTCCTCTTTTCTCTCGTATGCCGGTTGCTTTACACGTCGTTATCGCGAAGAGTTGCAACAGAAAATGTGGATGTCAAACTTTCGTAAAATTCAGGTGAGTACATAAACGTTCAATGATATGTTTACATATGGACATGTATGTACACTCCAGCATAGTGAATATAATTACTTTGGAATTCTCTTTTCTTTCGAAAGAAGGTAAATATTTACCTTACGGACTTACGTATGCGGGGTATACATACATACGTTTATTAAGAGGTTTAGTCATGGAAGGACTAGGAGGCAGTTGCAGATGCTTAAAACGCCTTCAAGTTATTCTTCACTAGGATGGCCTCGATAGAGGCTCTAGAATGTTTTAAGAGTTTCATTTGATTCACTTATTACATAACCCCAGTTGAAATAATCTACCATTAAGTTAGGTTAAGTTAGGTTAAGTTAAGGTTAGGTTTGAAACTCAGAGGTCAAAATGACCCATTGTAATAGGTCCTAAAGGACAGAGAAAGAGAGAGAATAGTAAAGGAGAAGAGGTAGGAAAGGGAGGATAAGGAGACAGGGGAAAAAACAGATGGACTACAAACACACAAGACAGCGCGACTACAACCTTGAAACCCTAGCACTTCCCAATCAGCTCAACCTATTTATCTATGGAGAGCATTAATGTTGGCAATCGACAGAGTTCAAACCTCCGAAGAAGCCGCTGCCCAGGGTCCTCAACCTACTAAGGGCTGGACAGTTACAGAGGAGGTGTTTGATAGTTTTCAACTTCTCCTTGTTGCAGCATATCCTGCAATAGTCCAGCTAAGATCTGTTCCAGATCATTGTCAGCGATCTACTCTAGCAGTGTCCTATAATGAAACCAATAACTAGCCTCAGACTGGCCTTATCTAAGCCCAGCAGCAAACCTGCTCTATCACTGTCAAAAGCAGGCCATAGACACCCAGACACATAACACCCCGATCAGTTGAGCATTATTGTTCACCTCTATTGAAATTCCAACTGCTTTGTTCGAAATCTGTCGCGTTATGTGAGCACAGACATAAACCATAGCACCGGCGTAAAGACGTAACAGGAGTCTCTCAGCTAGGGCAGAGGTCACAGGTTGTACATTTCGCTTTCTAGATGGACTTTGGACGTACTCGCTTGAATATTCAAAACAATGTTAATATTAATTTCAGATTCAAACTGAACTACTTAATCCATCAAACGTCCCATCGAGCCTCACATTTCGATCTAACAGAACTATGTATTCCTCTATTCTAGCCTCCTATACCCCACACAGATGGCGTAGATCATTTAACTTTATTCACCGATGATGCACAAATAGCCACTTGGAATAATGAAGGTCTGCCTATGGATCGTATGTCCACAGAAAATGCCACCATACTAGTACATTCAACACGTTGGCCTCTAATGATAGATCCACAATTGTAAGTTCGATTCCTCAAAACCTCTTCTTTTTAACCATTCAATCCTCTATTTCGTCTTAGACAAGGCATTAAATGGATCAAGAATCGTTTTGGAAACTCTCTGATCACCATAAGTTTAACACAAAAAAATTTCTTGGACACTTTGGAGAAAGCCATGTCCAATGGGGATACAGTTCTGCTCGAACAAATCGAAGAAACTGTTGATACTGTGCTAGAACCACTTCTCAGTAGGGCCTTGATTAAGAGAGGCCGTTTCATTAGAATTGGCGATAAGGAACTGGATTTCAGTAATAACTTCCGTTTAATACTTCACACGAAACTGGCAAATCCACACTATAAACCTGAAATGCAGGCCCAAACGACTTTAATTAATTTCACTGTTACCCAGGATGGTTTAGAGGAACAGTTGTTAGCAGAAGTGGTTAAAATTGAACGACCCGATTTGGAGGAAATGAAAACGGAGCTAACCAGACAACAGAATAAATTTAAAATTTCTTTAAAGGAACTGGAAGATGATTTACTGGCACGTTTGGCTTCGGCAGGGGAAAATGTTTTGGATGATTATGAACTGGTAACCAATCTGGAGTCTACAAAGAATACAGTGGATGAAATTGAGGTTAAGGTACATGAAGCCAAAGCTACCACTTTACAACTCGATGAGGCGCGTAACATGTATCGTGCAGCGGCGAAGAGGGCCGCTGTTTTATATTTTGTTCTTTCCGATCTGAGTCGCATTAATCCCATCTATAGATTCTCTTTAAAATCCTTTATGAATGTGTTTAAGCAGGCCATAATGGTGGCGCCACAACATCGCCAATATGAAAAACGTGTAGCTGCTCTGGTGGACTCAATTACTTGTCAAACCTTTAACTATGCTTTGAGGGGTCTCTTCGAGGTAGACAAATTGACTTTTACGGCCCACATGACTTTACGCATTTTGGCCGCATCGGATCAGATTTCAGCAGAAGAAACTGATTTTCTGCTGAGATTTCCTCATGATCCGAACACTTTGTCACCGGTAGATTTTGTAGGCCGTATCGGTTGGAGTGGCATAAAAACTCTGGCCTTAATGGATAATTTTTATGGCATCGACAAAGACATCGAAAACTATCCTAAACGCTGGCGTAAATTCTCTACAAGTGAAACACCAGAACGCGAACCATTTCCCGGGGAATGGAAGCATCGCACGCCATTACAAAAGTTATGCATTATGAGGGCCTTAAGACCGGATCGCGTAACAAAAGCTATACGCCTATTTGTGGAACAAACTATGGGTAAACAGTATGCCCAGGTGAAATCATTTCAACTGGCGGATATTTTTAATGAAATCACAGCTGCCACGCCCATTTTCTTTATCTTGTGTCCGGGTGTGGATCCTATATATGATGTGGAAAGACTGGGCTTGCAGTTGGGTTTCACAAGCACAAACGAAAACTTGATTAATATCTCCTTGGGCCAGGGCCAAGAAATTGTAGCTGAACAGGCCATAACACAAGCCTTGGAGACCGGCCAGCAGTGGGTAGTTTTGCAGAATGTACACCTGGTAGCCAATTGGTTACCCTCTTTAGAAAAGCTTATGGAACGTATAACCTCCGAAAGTGAAAGAGTAAAAGATACAAAATTTAGACTCTTCATAAGTGCAGAGCCAGCACCCGATCCCCAGTATCATATAATACCCCAGGGCATATTGGAATCTTCTTTGAAAATTGTTAATGAACCACCCTCAGGCATGGCGGCTAATATGCACAAGGCTTGGGATAATTTTTCACAAGAAACTTTGGAAACCTGTACCCAAGAGGCAGAGTTCAAGTCCATATTGTTTGCCTTGTGCTACTTCCATGCGGTGGCAGGTCAGAGGCGAAAATTTGGTCCTCTGGGATGGAATAAAGTGTATCCCTTTAATATAGGCGACTTGACAATATCGGCTTCAGTGTTGCACAATTATTTGGAAGGCAGTAATCGTATACCCTGGGAGGATTTACGTTACCTTTTTGGTGAAATTATGTATGGCGGCCATATAACAGATGATTGGGATCGTAGGTTGTGTCAAACCTATTTGGAGGAGTTGTTGCAACAAGATTTGGTGGATGGTGATATGGAATTATGTCCTGGATTTCCTTCTCCACCCAATATGGACTTTCAAGGTTATCACAATTACATCAACGAAATGTTACCCGCAGAGTCACCGATACTATATGGTCTGCATCCCAATGCCGAGATTGGTTTTCTAACAAATGCCTCCGAACAATTGTTGAAAACTGTATTCGAACTTCAACCCCGCCAATCGGAACTAAGTACATCCTGTGGTGCTCCACGCGAGGAATTGGTTAAAATAATGGCTGATGATTTCCTAGACAAACTGCAGGTGGAATTTAATCTTCAAGCTTTGCTTAATCGTGTAGAAAGAAAGACACCCTTTGTGGTGGTCGCTTTGCAGGAATGTGAACGCATGAACAATTTAATACGGGAAATTAAAAGATCTTTACGTGAACTGCTACTGGGCCTTAAAGGTGAGCTTACCATTACCACAGAAATGGAACGTCTGGATTATGCTCTGTTCTACGATCATGTACCAGAGTCTTGGACACAACTGGCTTATCCCAGTATGTTGGGTCTACAAAGTTGGTTTTCTGATCTCTTACATCGCATAAGGGAACTATCGTTGTGGTTAAATGATTTCAAACTGCCCTGTAGCATCTGGTTGGGTGGCCTATTCAATCCGCAAAGTTTCCTAACAGCCATTATGCAGGAGAGTGCCCGAAAACATGATTTGCCTTTGGATCGTATGTGTTTGGCTTGTGAGGTTACAAAAAAAGATGTGGATGGTATCACGTAAGTAAGGGAGACGTTTAAAAGATAAACGATTTCTCAAGATTTCTTTCAATTTCAGTTTACCACCGATAGAGGGAGCTTTTATTCATGGTCTCTATTTAGATGGCGCCAGCTGGGATTGTCAATTGAATTCTATTGTTCCATTGCATCCAAAAGAGTTATTGTGCTCCATGCCGGTTATTTGCATAAAGTCCATTGTACAGGAAAAACAGGATCTGCACCGGATTTATGAGTGTCCTCTGTACAAAACGAGGTAAAGAGCATTGTAAATCGGCTGAAAGGGGATCGATTGAAAATATTTCTTTTATTTCAATTTTAGATCACGTGGTAATACTTATGTTTGGACTTTTAATCTCAAGTCCCGTGAACGTCCCTCAAAATGGATACTTGGTGGAGTGGCACTTTTATTGCAGTCTTAACACCAAAAACGGAAATCAATTTAAAGCACTTGTTTCCAGATATGGATTTAAAGCACGTTATTGTTAAATAGCACCCAGTCAAGTTTCTTGTTAAAATTTTTTTGCTTAAGCACTGTGCAAAATACTCAATTCACTAATAAAGATTTGCTCATAAAATACATATGTGCGTTGAAGTCTCCTTATTCAGATGAAAGTTCTGCTATGTCCATAGCCGCTGGGAAAAAAAATTGTGCAAACGCACAAGATCTGCGTATTTATTTGAAGCCAGAAAAACATTGCCACGTTCGAGACGATGATCATGGACTGTTTGAGACCTCCGAGAAAAATGATTAATCTTTCAGTGAAGAAAGTTGTTGGCCTTATCCAAAGCTTAAATCTTGAATAGTGATGTCCAAAATATTTCAAAGCTAGATTATGTCACGATGCCTAGGGCTATAAGATTATTACGAGAACTTTCAGTTCCTGAACAGTTCCCTTAGTTAAGAAATATTTGACTTCCTGTGAATAACTTCTACTGCAGTTGTTAGGATGTTAAAGAAAATGAGACTGTGACGTTCGTTCTGCGTACACGAATGAAACTCGAAAGCTTTAGAAAAAGAGTTCCGGCAGAGTTCATAACATAATATGTTTTTAGAATAGCATGCAGTTGGATAGAGGTCGAGGATTATTCTGAGTATCTTTTATTCTGCTTGAATGCTTTTAGTAAACACCTTCAAGAACTCATAAGAGAACAGGAAAATACAGTAAAGCGTATGGACATTGCTTAGAATTGTAGACTGTTTCAAGATCTGTAGACTCGTTCAAGTTATGTAGACTGTTTCCAGTTCTGTAAACTGTTCGAAGCTCTGTAGACTGTTTCAAGTTCTGTAGACTGTTTTCAGTTCTTTAGTCTGTTTAGAGATCTGTATACCGTTTCAAGTTCTGTAGACTGTTTGAAGCTCTGTAGACTGTTCCCAGTTCTGTAGACTGTTCGAAGCTCTGTAGACTGTTTCAAGTTCTGTAGACTGCTTCCAGTTCTGTAGACTGTTTCCAGATCTGTAGGCTGAAATTTCGGCCATTTGTAGAGCATTTATGAGAACAGGCTAATGGGATACACATTATTGTAGCACATACTGAGCATGTTCAGAAGGATGATGGAACATTGGGGACCAAGAGATTCCCTTTGATAATGTTATCTGCATTGAAGTCATCGTAATTTAGTAGTAGATGTGTTGGCTTATTACACGTGGACTCGGGGTTTAAAACCCGGCTCAGATATCTTGAACAAAACGAAATCTGAGAAAAAATATTTCTTTGGTGACTTCCTCTCAGTAGTCTTCTGGCAAAAACTCTGTCCTTCAGAGTTCAATTTAAACTGTAGGTTCCACCATTCATGGATAAAATTATCACACCCAACATGGGCGGTGTGAAAAGCTAGGTCGTGATCTTGACTAAAGGGTTGTAATGACCAATTGAGGAAGTAAGTAAGAGATTCCCTAATATGCCTCAAGATCATTAAATTAAATAAATTCTATTGCAAGCGGGCCAATTGGAAAAAATTCTCAACGTACTAGAAGTCGCAGTAGAACGCATGATAATCCAAAAATCAACACAATGCAACGTAATTCAGAGAGAAAGATAGAAATGATTTATGAAGATCATACGTACACACCCAAGAGAAGTAATCGGAAAACACAAATAATTTTTAATTTTAGCTGCCGTTTGCAATATATTTTTAATTATTTATGTGACATGACGGTCAACTCTTTCAACCGCAACGTTCAGTAATTTGTTAGACATGGGTAATCCCCTTTTTTATAATTCCAATGCATTTTCAAATATTGAAATGGCATTGCCTATCACATAAAGCACCCTCTGCTACGTATGACCGCCATCAGGTCACAATTTTCGCACATGCCTCAATAACACCTTCCAGTTTATCATGATGTTCCATATTAATTTTATGGCGGTCTGCGAGAAGATTTTTAAGTAAATAATAAAAAACAAAAACAATACGAGATAAACTAAATATTTGTATCTTATATGTATATACATACATACATATGTAGTCTGTGTTGTATGGCTGCCTGTCTACATCTATTAAAATAAAAACTATAATACGTTCTGTATGTAAAAAAATCTTTTCGCAAGAAAGAAAGCAACAACAAAGATTTTCATTATCAGGGTTATTCATTTTATAATTATTTGAGTAAATACAGTGAAGGTAAAAAGTCTGCATTCAGCAAATACCACCTTCCACATGTAGTTAAGTCTGCGGTTTTCGAAAGATAACATTATCATATAAATTGCTTAAAACCATATAAAATTACAAGTCATTTATATTGTCTACACAAAAACTAAAATAAAAGAAATCAACGTGTCTGTGTGAAAACTTTTGTTATCACATACCATGGAGGATCGATTTGGCCCGTTTGTTATTTCATAAAAACCGTTTATAATTACATCAGCAAACGTGCTGGCAATCAATCAGTTTTTAATACAAAAATTACTGCTACTGCATGATTTTATGAGTCAGGTGACATACATCAAATATTTTTTATACTTACATACAATAATAAAACCATGTTTATTAACAGATATTCTAGAGGGTGTACAACTTACTTATTAATTACACAAGTTACAATGATCAAGAAGCGACCAATCGAGCCGCAATAATAAAAATAATCTGAGCATATTCATCTGTAACGTAAAGTTAAACCTATTTAAGGATGTCAATCTTGGCGTGACTATCTATTAGAAATTGTACGTTTACATTGGCCAATGTTGGTCACAAAGAACCGCTTGTGATCCATAATGAAACAGCAGCCAATCCACGTCCAAATTAAAAGAAGAAACCAATGAATAGGTCAGACTATCTGACAGACCATAGAGGTAACACTTTTCACCAGCAGACGCAAGCCACCACTTTTTCGTACATTGAGACCGTATAAGGCAAATCGTGGAGTCAAGGAAAAAGACACTGCCTGGGGCTTACTTTTGATAACTATCCTAGAAGTTGATAATGTTGAACTTGATGGAAAAAAATTCAACTCTTCTCTATGCTCGCAATAAAGTGTTGGGGAAATAACGAGATCTCGTACCTATTATGACATAATGGATAAATGCCTGATATGATGTAAATCCCTTGGCAAGACTACTAGCCTGAACTTGATTATTACTAAAGCACTGCGTACCACGCCCATATCGTTATATCGGGTCGAGGCGACCCTCATGGCTTCTGCTGTACAGCAGCATATTACTAGTCAGCATCTAAGGGCGGCTGGACAGTGACATGGATCGTATATGCCACACTATAATTGCTCCAAGAAATTCAAAACGTTTTTTTCGGAAAAACGGGAATAGGAAAATTGTGTGACGAATCTTGTAAACAATTCCATACAAATCTTCACGGATGTTTGGAAACTGGATGAAGCTGTAAGTGTGTACGCTACTTCGAAAAACTACAGGACCATTGCATCATTTTTCAGGTAGAAGTGTCGGCCATACAGACTACGGTAATGTAAATGATATTACAATACTTTCTGATAGTCTAACGATTATCATGGTCTTAAAGTAATAATCGCTTAGACTGTCTACAGCTACCGCGAGGCTCTAACGAGATGTCAGAGCGATATACATCACGTGTGTACTGAGTAATAACGGATGAGATCTCTACATTGAGAAACTCATTAAAAAAGCACAAGTTCGAAATTGATCATGCAGTAATAGAGTCCGTGAACGCTGCTTGGGTGGCTTTTGATACAGGCAAGATAGTGCAGCAAATCTGGCCAAGGCTAGGTGAAGAGCACACCTTTATATGTTTGCTTTCAAATTTTATTATGATAATGAATAGTTTGTTCGAATATCTTTCGATTTTATTGACTTAACATTAAAGCATTGACGTCAAATTGTTTTTGAGGTTGGATTACTAACTTCGCCTTCATTTTTTCCAATTCTATTAGTGCCACTAAAGAACAAGGGCAGAGCATTTACTTAATTTCAGTATTTTAATTTCTAAATTATTATTATCATATGGCATATACTTATAATATTTCTATGTGTGCACACTTTTGGTACACACTGTTTAGAAAAATAAATCTCTAGAACACAAACTATCGCAAATAGCCAAACGTTTTGGTAACAAACTACATACAAACACTCATATTTATTAGCTTGCTAACGTTTTAGACCGCTTTCATGTGATTGTTAATGATAGACAGACAGAGAATATTTTTAAGTTTTATTTTTTCTAGTTGTTGTTGTTGTTTTGGTTTTTCAATATAGAATTCGAAATTCTAATAATTACTGTTGTATGAGTGTGTGAAAGGTGTAAGAGAATGTCTTTAACATAACAGAGCAGAAAGGGAAGTGAGGAGTAAACAAAAAAAAACACGGGCGGTAAAACGGCGAGCACACAGAAAATAATTTTTTCATGACGATTTTGAATTTTATTAAGAAAAAAAAACATTTTTTTCTGTATTTTTACAAACGGATAAAAAATAATTTTTATTTGCCTAGACAACGGCAAGACGTTTGTACGACGGCATTGTAAGTGTTTTTAAAAAAGCAAAAATATTTCGCAAAAAGGAAGAAATTTTTTTGAAACGGCAACGGAATTTAGAAAAAGAAAATTATTTTTTGTCAATGAAATTAAAATTTTTAATCAAAGAACACTTCTTATAACGATAACAGTGGATGAAGAGATTTTTTTTAATTTGTTTTAAAATTAAAGAAATTTTAAGTGAATATTAAAAAGAAAATTTAACAAATTTCACCAACAGCCAACAATAATTAATAAATTAAGGTGATTAATCCATACATACATATGTATATCGATATCGAATAATTGTAATCGTTTTTAAAGTGAATTTTGCAATCTCTGTCTCTTGTTTTCAATAATTTATTGTATTATTTATTAATCATGTTAAAATAATTACATTAACTGATGATTAATTATTAAACAAAAACAAAAATAACTTCTACAACAACAACAATACCAATTAGCATTACAAGATTACATATTAAAAAGACAAACAACAAAAACCGAACACAAATCGAATAATATTGTTATAGTTTAAATCAATGTTGAAAAATTCAGTACTTTTGTATTACTTATTCATTTGTTCGTTCTTTTCCGGGTTTATTAAGTAAAAATTAAACCCCGTTTGTTTAATGTACTTACTGACTGCAATGTCTGTCTGTCTAATAGGTGTTACAAGTTAAAGTAGCCTTATTAGACGCCACGTTCAAACCCCAGGTCAGGCAAAACGAAAACAAAAAACATAACGGCACATGTTAAGTGTGTGAATGTTGTAAGGTAGAAAAGTAGGTAAAAAAGGTTAGTTCGCTCGCCAAAAAGAGGCCCAGTTCAACCGGACAAAACGAAAACAAAAACATAATGGGGATGTTGGTTGTGTGGGGAATGTTGTTGTTGTTGTGTTTGCTGCAAAAAAAATTTCATTTTTCAAAAAAAAAATTTGAAGTGTGGTGAATTTGTAGTTGTGGTGAGTTTTTACAAAATGTGGTGAATTTATTCGGTGTGGTGAATAAAATCGAAGTATGGTGAGTTTCTAGAGTGGTGAGTTCTTCCAAAATGTGGTGAATTTATCCGGTATGGTGAATAAAATCGAAATTCACCAAAGGGCCGTTATTCGAAATGGGTACTGTATTACCATAAAACCATGTACTGTACATCGTGATTTGGACGATGCGTGTCTTAAATAAGTAATTTTCACATATGTTAGTGGAGGCATTAACCGATATGTCTGGTTACTGCATTAAAACAATGTTGCCATTGTGTCATTCTATTTAAAATTCTAAAAAATTAAAATTAGAAAACTGCAAACAAAAAAAAATAATTAAATTTAAATTATTTTGTAAATGAATTTTTGAATAATTTCTCTCTTTTATGTTTTATTTCCAATTCAAACATTTTATAAATGTTATACGCCCCAAAAGCCTAGACAACAGTGTTTAAAGCAATACAATATAATAGTGAAATGTGCTACTAAGCCCGCAAAATTTAACTTTGTTTTAAACGTGTTGAAAAAGCTTTTGTTTCCCTCACAGATTTTAATCTGTTAAAATACACTGACATGTTAAAGAAAACCTTACAGACTGTAAAATGTAAAATATTTTCTCTGTTAAAATACTAGAAAAAGAAATCATATATGTGTACACGATTTAGTCAAGGTCATTGCCATTAAACGATACACAGTTGACCACTAAGATCTGTCAACTTGTCGTCTTGCTCATGTTGAAATTTCCATAAATATTTACAACAACTACACAATAGTGATTTTTTTATTCTGGGCAAAAAAAACCACAACAAATCAGTTGCGAATAGATGAGTAATAGCACAGTATTGGGTGCGTGAAAAAGACTATTTCAAGGAAATTGAAAAAAAATGTAAAATACATGCGAGAAGTGTTATATCGCAGTATGTCTACAATTGATTACGTTTTTATACTATTTTGGCACTCGCGTTCCGCGCACATGACCACAATTTTAAGTGCAGAGGAATCTAACATACATACAGCCATGAGGTTGTGGTACATATGTATATACAGTGAATTTAGTATGATGCAGCAAATTATTATGCGATGTACAAGGTCTGTCCAAGACAGAAAACGCTCAAAAAGTAAAAATTATGCCTTCATTTATCCTAGTCCTGGAATCATCCAAAGCTTTTAAAGAAGCCACTTTAGGGCTGCTAATGTCCAATTTTCTCCTTTTCCGACATAGTTCTGGGCTCTTACGCAATATGGCTTCCTCGTCTGTTGTTATATGTCCAAAACCAATACATCTTTCATTAGAGCCCATAACGCAATGTTCAGTAAAGACTTCAACAACCACACTGAGCCTGCTGTCGTAAGTTTAAGCAGACTTCATTCATGACCATTAATTTGACCTTATCCGAAGCCGCCCGCATAGCCACGGCGGAATCCATTATCATAGACATAAACCGCAGAGTTCGTTACGTTTCAACCCAATGCTCTAACAGGCGCATGGCAATCAGAAATTCTGCTGACATCCTTTCCAGAAATATTTTCGCCTTTAATAATCCTTAACGCAGTCGTATCACGGACACTTCTAACTTTAAGACGCTGCAATGATGCGGTGGCCAGCTTTGACGTGCAATCGATCACAGACCACATGAATTCTAAATTTTTTTCAACCTAAGATTCGATATATTGTTGCTTTTTTTTGTATCCTTATGTCCAGTAGTCTATAGTAGCTTACAGAAAGTTAAAAAGCTAACGCAGGTGAAGATACGGAAGTCTGTGGATGTAACAGAAGGGTCTCAGTACTTGTGAACAAATGGCCAAGTGCTTTTCAAACTGAGATTCAGGCAGATTCAGTTTATGCCGCACAGATAATACTGTATCGTATTATCGTAATCGTATTCTAAAGACGAGCGGCAGATCGGGATCATCTTCAACAATTTGCTGTGACGAACAAAGATGTCTTTTGTTGGGCTCAGAATCACTGCGATATAGCGTACATAACATAACATAATGGGTCATTACAACCGTTCAGTTAGGATTACGACCAGCTTCTCACACCACTCATGTTGTGTGTGTTAATTTTTTAATAAAGTGGCGGGACCTACAGTTTAAAGTCGATTCTGAACGACAGATTTTTGAGAAACTTTACATGAAAATTTTGTTTATTCTCAGAGTCAGTCAGAAATCTACTGAAAGGCAGTCGCCGAAGCAATATCTTTTCATTTTTTGTTTGATTTGAGATGTCTGTGTTGGGGTTTGGACCAGGACCTCACGTCTAATAAGCCTACCTACTAGACTACGGCGACTGCAACATTGCTCTCAATGAAATTACTGATGAACTGGCGAGAAAAGGGTTCGCAGTGGATGTTAATAGTCCACTAACCTTTTATGTGATTGTCAAAAAAAAAACATTGGAAGGACTCTGAGAACTGCGCTAAGGTAAATCATTAGTAGCGCTTTTCTCCTATGCAGATATGAGATATGATCTCAAAGGAGTTTCTTAGATGTTACGAAGTGCCAGCTCTGATCGAAAACGGAAGAAAATCACAGAGTAGATTTTATATAAACATTTGCGCTGACTAGAACCATCAATTGGGTACAGGAAAAGCTGTTTTAAAAATATATATTTGTTCATGTGAATTTGGAATGGACAGCAAAGTAAAAAGTGTTTCTCCTTTAGGACTTGTGAAAGAAAACTTTCTTACAGGATATACAAGGCCAAATACAGAAAAACTTTCTCCGTCGATAGCTACTCTTATAGATTTTCATTTTCCTAAAGCAAAACTTTTCACACCACCAACTAAATTCGAACAAAAGATAATATTATGATGGGAAACGTGCGCTCATAATTAGCATAATATTTTATCGTTAACAAACATATTCATGTATGTATGCACATACATGCATATGTGTACAATGCAATTGTCATTCATATTTTTGAAATTCATTCAAAATGATTTCTAATTTAAATTAAAAAATGTGAGATTGCGACATACAGACAAAATTATGCCAATTTCCTTTGCATATAATTCATATTTTATTAATAAATAAACCAAATGAATGTTTAATTTGCTTTTAAAAATTAAACGGGAACTTGTAAGACCCTGTCCTAAACCAGATTTAATTTAAGGAAAGTTTTCGAAATAAATTTTGAGTACCTAGAGTCCCTAGAGATCTGTATATTACAACATATAAATATATATGGAAAGAAAATTTACAAAATTTCCGAAATTCGAAATCGAATATAATGTGGGGTCCAATTCTTATTGCTCAAATAAAAATATTTTTCGTCACAGTAAATATAATGTGAAAAATCGATATTTTAAAAAGAAAAACCATAAAAATGTGAATGAATGGATGGGGAGGATGCCTTACAAGAAAGAGGAGGAAAAAATCAACGAAAATAAGTTTCAGTTTGTTACACAGCTGTTGTTATTAACATGTACATATAAACGAGAGAAGGTACAACATAATCAGGCAACAGCATAGAAATTTTATAAAAGCCATTAAACAAGATGAACAGAGAAACATCTACAAATTACTACAGTTTTATAAATCATTACGGGTTTTTTAGAATCTAAATTACTCGAGAATAATTTCATAAAATACTAATCTTGTGTAAATTTTCGTGTTCTTTTGTTTTTCAGCTAATGTCTCAACAAATAACACGTCCCAAAAAGAATTACAGCGCACACAGTGGTGAACCTGGCTGTGAAACAGCTGCGGAGGTTAATAAGTTCTTTAGACACTTTTGGGATCCCACCTCTTATTGGGTATGCGAAGAAGTGGGCAAGCCGGCTAAACTTAAACGATGTGATGGTTCCGAATTGTTTTCGGATAAACATGGCAAATGTGTTAACTACAGGGAATGGGAATGGTCTGAACCTGTTGAGCCAGCAAGTCGTCCAAAGAATCCACAATAATAACTTGTTACATTACGTTACGTTACGTTACCTTACATTGTTAGTTAAATACATAGTTAAAGTATAATAAACAATTGATGCAAATAATTAAAAACAATTCTTTTCGAGATTTCTCTTTTATTTAAAAGTAAAAAATAAGATCTCTTCTTCTTCTACTATTTATGTATGTATGTGTTAAATACAATTTTACAAAATAAACTTACAATAGAAAAGAAAAAGAATTATTAAATGGAATTAATTTATTTCGGAAAAAAATAGAGGCATCAGCACAAAATGAAAGAATACTTTAAGCAATTAATTTGGAATGTGATTCAATGCGGCCTACCTACCATAACCAAAGAAAAGAACATTAATTGTACGGTAATTAATTAATTAATTAATTTAGATTTAAATTTAAATTATAATTTATCAACCTGATGTTAGTGACTTTTACACTTAAGTTAGAAGGTTCAGGGGGGGGAGGGGGAGTAGAATATTTAACTAACATTAAATCCTCTGATGATGAAATAAATAAAAGGATTTATAAACTCCTGTTATTGAGCTTTCATTTCACTCAATTGTTTGATTTTAAGAGTCAAGAGCCTGTAGCCTTCGTTGTCGTTGTTCGTTTAGCTGTATAGGGATGATGATAAGCTCAGCTATAAACCGTTTTATATTGCAGAATGATGTTATGAACGGCAATATTAATGTTGTTGTTAGCAAATGATTGATTTAAATGACAAAGTCGTTGTGTGGTTTAAAGTTCAACATGTTGGCCTTGTTTGTTGATCACTTTTATCTTTTCCTGCTTGGGAGCAGGAGTGTCACTGGGAATGTGTTCTTCTACTGGAGCTGGGTTTTTAGGTGGTACACGAGTTGTGCTAGCCGCAGGCTTTTTAGTGGTGGTCGTAGTGGCTGGTTTGGGAGTTGTAGTAGTCGAGGCAGGTTTTGGTGTTGTTGTGTTTGGTTTTGGTGTTGTGGTAGTTGGTTTTGGTGTTGTAGTTGTTGGCTTTGGTGTAGTAGTAGTAGTAGTGGGTTTTGGTGTTGTGGTAGTAGGTTTTGGTGTAGTTGTAGTAGTAGTTGGTTTTGGTGTCGTAGTTGTAGGTTTTGGTGTAGTTGTTGTAGTAGTAGTGGTTGCAGGCTTAACTGTGGTAGTCACCTTAGGAGCTTCCTTGGCTGGTTTAACAACAGGTTCAATGCCAGCACCTTCATAACGTACATTGCCTATCTTTACAGTGTGTTGCTTGTTAGGTTTTGGATTCTTAACACGTGCCAAGAAACGATTGAAAGGTGAACCCAACAAGAGATTGTCGTTGAACTCCAAAACATGTGATACCGAACCCACACTCTTATCGAAACCATGAAGAGAGCCTACAATATGGCCACTCCAATCAACACGCACAATAGTTGCACGTTTGGGTGACAACAATTGAATACTTTCACCATGACCAATGAAGTGAATGAAACGTTGGGCAATCTTATTGGGATAGGCATTATTAATCAATTTAAATGGCATTTCCAACAAAGCCAACATGCGTGCAAAGAACATACGTAAATGGGGAAAATGTGAGAACATAGCAAAGCCACTGGGATTTTCACTATCGGCAGCCATAACTAACGGTACCCAAAGACCTTCATCATCGGGTGTCAAATTATCAGGTAGACCGGGTAAACCATCAACAAATACTTCACTCTTGCCTGATTTGCTGCCCTTCAACCAGTACTTAGTCAAACGCATAGCTCCAGTTTCGGCTACAATAATAAAATCTTCCTCTGGACTCAAGGCAAGACCGTTAGCAAAGAACAATTCGTCCAATAATAGTTTACTTTCATTCTTAACGCGATCATATTTGAAGAGACTGGAAAATTGAAATGAAGTTTCGTTTTACAATCATTATTTGAATTTGAATTTTTTAAATTAAAAGTTAATGCAAACAAAAAAAACAAACAGTGAGTGCTTTTCATGCCATAATCCGTGTTAGTAGTGTGAATTTAAATTTAAAGAAAAAATTAAAAAATGAAATTAAAATAACACATGAAATATTATGTACAGGAGAGCGAATACGAATCAATGGCAACAATCATACATTATGCAAAACTATATTGTACTGTATGTTCCGATACTAATTTCTGCGTCATGTGAAAAATATCAAAGTCAAACGGGTAAAATAAAACGTGATGAAACCACTACTGCAGATATGCAGTACGATCCTATACTTCCAATAATTAAATCGTCAGAAGGACGCCTGATTAGGCCAATACGAAAGGAATTGTGCTCTGTTAGGATACGTAATCAGAAATATGATAGAGAGGTTCTTATATACGGTAATCATCTTAAAGTGAAAAACAGGCACCAAGCTTTTGAAACCGGTTTTTTAAATGGCGAACTATTTTTATTTTTTAAAATTGGACACAATCGGAATAGCTTGTGCATGACAGGAGTAAGTTATAGTCACCGTAGTCTAGTTATGCAGTCACCGTAGTCTATAAGATAGTGTGTTGTCTGCTTAGAGGTGAGGCCACGGTTCAAACCCCGGGTCAGACATCTCCAACATAATGAAAATATGAAAAAATATTTCTTCGGCGATTGCCACTCAGCAAATTTCTGGCAAAAACTCTGAGAGCAAATAAGACTGGCATGAAAAAGATCAAAAATCTGTCATTCGGAGTCGACTTTAAACAGTAAGTCCCGCCACTAATAGATAAAATTAACATACACAACTTAAGTGGTGTGAGAAGATAGGTCGTAATCCTGAGTGCAGGGTTGTAATAACCAATTGTATACACACATAAATACAAATGTACGAATTAATTCTTTTAATATATAATATTAGAGTTACTATTTCGACTTAAACTAGACTGATTTAATAAACTTTCCCTTGGCAAAATACAAATATTCGTCTTAAAACCAAATCCCTCTTAAAAAAATTTCTAAAAATTCTAACATTTTTTATTTAAAACAAAATCTCACTTGAAAATCTTCTGTAGGAGAACAAAAAAACATTGCTTTACAACTATGAACGATTGAACAATAAGTGCAATGAACTGTTTACAATGAAATATAAAAAAATAAATGATAACCTAGTAAAAATGCATGATTTTAATATAAAACTATAATTAAATGAAAGCCATAATAAAATATATAAAATTCCAACATTAGATCAGAATTAATTTGATTTGCAAATATTAGATTATCAAGCACCATTCTAATCACCTTTGATTGTTTACGCTTAGTTATGTATGTATGTATGTATGTATGTATATAGTGTATGCATAGCAGCTAAAATTAGTCATACGCTTAGAAATTATTGTTTAATAAACACAAACAATAAAAATACAATAATAATATTGTATAAAAAGAATGCAAAGGTGAAAATAAAATAGAAAACAAAGACAAAGAATATAAAGTATCTTTGCAGAACTTATAAACATTTAATACAAATAAGTCAAAGAAAATACCATACACATATAATATATCTTATCGCCACGTATAATAAATAATAGAACAGAGTTAAAAATAATAATAAGAATAATATAAGGAACTTATAGACTTTAAGCATGCAATATAATAATACAAATTTGAAAATTAAAATGACTTAAGCACAGGCAGGCCTGAGTTATAAACATAAAAATATCCAATGTAAACCAACTAGTTTAAGAACAACTTCTTATTATATTAAAAACAAACATAAACGACAATATTTTCGGAACAAAACTATTTAAAAACCAGCAAATCATTTGAGAGAAATTAATTTAACCATACATAGTTAAATATTTAAATAGTTTTGAACTATAAATCAAGTTCCAACTCAGATAATACGCCCTAAAAAAAGTAGATTAAAGGTTTCTATTGTTTAAATATTTTTGTTTTTACTATACTGTCAGTATTAAGACTTGGCTTGCAAATAAGGCTCAACTTCTAAGCCCTTGAATTTTAATATTGGCAAGTTTTTAAAGTCTAGCCTCCCTTAAAGGTATAGAACATTAGGTACTAAACGGTGTAGTCTTCAACACTTTCTAAATTCTTCACCTTCAAAGTTTACAAATAAATTATAACTTTCCTTATATTTAAAGGAATTTATCAATTTTATAAATTTTTCCTATAATTTTAGCTAAAATTGTACATATTATGGCAAACATCTCGACTGTAGTAAATGAAAGACGAAAGAATTTTTAATTGTCTTAACAAACTTGTTTAAAACAGCAGATTCGGCAGAAAGTAATTGACTTTTTTTTTTAACAAAATCTACTGCTTTATCCGCCACTGTCAGTGTTTGAGTAGTTTGAAATTTGAAGGATTAAGAAAGCAATTGCTAAATTAAACTCCATGGAATCACTGAGTGAAGATGAAGATTTATTGCAGACAGTAAATTTACTGACATGTAAGGTACTAATCCCTAATAAGGTTTAAAATTTATTTGACTTCGTAGAATACAACCAAATGTGTTGGTAATTGTAGTTTTTTCTAATTAAATTAATTATAACGAAGAAATAATACATTTCGCATGATTTGCTTATATTTTGAAAAGTTTAATGAAGGAATATTAGCAGCAGAGACAGTCTCGCCCCAGATATTTGATACCTGATGTCATTCGACAAGTATTAGACAATTATGGGGAATGTTGATTATTTCTACTATTTAAAGCACAATTCATAAAATGTATTAAATGTTTTACAACATTAAAGTTGTATGAAATTTAACAAAATAACGAAAAGCATTAAATGAAAGAAATTCCCATTAGAGTGCGCACAATTCCCACAAAGGACCTTAATTCGTTACACCACATTGAGCATAATTCATAATAAAGTTTATGTCTAAGCGGCACCAATGCAAAGTGCAAATTAAGCCAACAAGAATAAAAATTAGCAAAATAATGAAATGAAAACTACATAGGTATTTACAAAACAAAAGCCATGTGTTAGTTTACAACTTTAAAAAGAAATGAATTACTACTCACCGTCCAGAGGGATTGGCAAAAGTTGAGAATACCAAATCTTGTATGGTAACATCTGATGAAGAGTCTGTCCAATAAATGTTGCCCTGTTTGTCAACAGTGACACTATTGAAGATTTTAGCTTTACGATTGATATTATCCTTGCCGGGCAACTCTTGCTGAGGTGAAACCAACAATTTCTTTTTGTTTGTGGTGAGATCAACTTGCCAAATGCCATAGTAAGCATCGGCTATCAGTAAATTGCCCTGGCTGTCAAAAGACAAGCCCAAGGGGCGACCACAACGAGATTCTTCAGTGATATCTTCTAAAGTATATAAAAAAGAATGTTTTAATAGTAAAATACAACATGAAAAAGTAAAATATATAAAGTTATTAAGAGACTTACCACATGGCTGGCCAATTTTAGTTACATGGGTAATATGGCCGGCATTCATTTTAATCACTTCACCACCATGAATGCCCATGTAAATATCATTTTTACGGGCTACCAAACACTCAGGGCCATAAACGCGACCCTCCAAAAGACGATCGGCACCATCCAAATGATTGTTGGGTTCCAAAGCACCACTTAAAGCTTTGGGTAGCGTTACGCTTTATATCGTAACATAAAAATGTATTAATTTAGCCGAAGGAAATGAAAAAAAAAAAACTATGAATACTTACTCAAATTCTTTATATGGAAATGTGGTACGTGGCGGCAGGTTGGGTATCATCACCACTAAAAGGTATATGACCATTAGGTTCATGATACGTATACCAAAAAAATATAATAGACCCATGGTTTATGGATTGTATGTGTGCCTTCTCAGTCTTTTTCTTTTAATTTTTCCAAATTTTTTCTACTGTAAAGTGAGATCTGAAAAATACAAAGTAATTCAATGCAAAATTATAAAATTGCCAGTCACAACTGCCATCTTCTTTTTTTCTTTTTGTTCCACCTTTTTTTGTTGCTTTAAATTCTAATAACTTTAATTTCTCTAATAAACTTTCTTTTTTCTTTGTAACTCACCGGTCTCGGCCTCAGCTATTCTTGAGTTGTTCTTATTGATAAATGTTGGCAAAAGAACGAAAACGAATATAAGGAAAAAGAGCCAAAGGGCGTTTGTGAAAGATGATGATGATGACGAGACGATTACCCCAATAGCAGAACCGGATTATTTTGTTTCTCTAATTCTCTTCTCTCTTTTCTTTTGTTAATCGAATAGCGGTTGTTGTTGTTGCTCCAATGAAGTATTTGAAATACAAAGTCAGGCATTTTATAACAGATGACGGCGTCATTCTAAACAATATGTTTCAGAGTTAATTTCTTATAAGAAAATTTAAGTGTAAGATATCGAATTAGAATTTTATGGGAAATTTTTCTAAATTGTTGTAGACGAGTATTCCCATACCTACCTAGGAAGGAATAATCAGCCTGCCTGGTGAAGCACGTATCATCAAAGACTTCCATATTCTACTAGGAAACTCTTTAACAATTTGAAAAAGTCAGGTAATTATATTAATGATTGCAAAAGGGAAATTAGTACTGTAAAAAGATTGATGTAAATAGATTGTCTCGATTTTAGAAACCCTAGAGATTCTATCGAACGGTTGCTTTACAAATTTTGTGGATAGCACGCCGATAGGGGTGTGTCTAATCCTGTTCGTAATGATGTCATAATGTTGGACCTAAGGGAAATTATTACCAAGTATGAGGATAAATGGGATATTAAAAAAATATTTTTTTACAATGCCCTATATCTTAACCCTGAAAATCGAGATCCAATCGCAATTGTGTTATGTCAGATATATCCTTTTTACTACGCCTTATATATCACGCCTACATCATTTACTTAACGTTACTTTTAATATCTTTTGTCATTAATTATTAATTTCATCATTTCCAAACGCAGAAAAAAAAGCCGTAATTTAAAAAAATCCTGTTTATTTGCATCCATCGGAATAACGACAACCCTGTTGCATTATTTACATTTTTAATACGGAAAACAAAAACAAAAAACTGCCTCCCATCAGAATAAAAAAAAACGTGAAAAATGTAGACACGGGGTATAGAACATATTAAAAATTGAATTTTTGTTGAGTGGAATTCAGGAATATTGTAAAAATAAAAAAATTTAAATTAAAAAGTAATCAAAAATAATATTTCCTGAAGAAAAAATTGGCAGTATGACGAAAAACAATGTAGATGTGATGAAATTGCCCACAGAAGTGGAGCATATAGTGGATACCCAGGAATGTGTGAAATTTATGCAGGTTGGTAAAGCGATTATTTTAGAACTGTGGAAGTGTTCTCTTAATTCAGTTTCCATTTTAAATTTCAGCAATTACTTAATATCTCCGGCAATTCGCAAGAAGTTGACCACTTGCTGTTGTACATCAGAGCTGTAATTGACAAGGAACTCTATCAGACAGATGCCAGATGTAGCATTCAATACAACCAGGCGGTAGTTAATGTAGCTTTTCGCTGCTATTATAACTTGTTAAAGGAGAACAATTTAGAAGATCGTTTTTTTGAGAATGTTATAAAGAATGACTTTCAAAAGGATTTGAATTTAAATGAAAAGGATTTCATAGTGATACAAAGTATTTTGCTGACCAATCCCAATCTAGATGTAAAGGCTGATATGATTCTACAGAACTTATTAAAGGCTTTTGTAAAGGCAATAGATTGCAATCATATCGCTTTAATTTCCATATTAAAAGCGCTTAATTTGTTGATGAAAAAATATCCTCAACTTAATTTTGATTCTGCATTAACATTGGATCATGTCTACTTTTGTTTGCAATCGAATCAATTGGGTATGCGTGATGAGTGCATGTCTTTATTAAACAGTGTTTGTTCAAATCGTTTATTGGCTTTGGAATATTTTAAATGTGTGCTAAACTATTGGCCCTGGACAAATCGCAATAAACTATTCCTAATGGGTTGTATTTTAAACAAACATTCCTTAGAGGATTTTCTTGAATTAAGCAATCATGCTAAACAGGAGTTCTTTTTGGGCTTAAGATCCTGTTTGTGTTACAAAAATCTCTTGGCTCCCAGCCAGTGTGTAGTAAGAGCCTTAAGTGCACAAAAATCATTGGATTTGCTGGAATTATCTGTTAATATCCTAACAACGGGTAATAAAAAGGAAATAAAAAATTTCTACAGCCAATGGTTTACACGCATTTTACAAAAAGATGAATTATTTGAGATGTTGCAACAAAAACCAGAAATTGCCTTATTCATAGACAATTCAGCGGATTATTTAATGGATAACGAGCACAGTTATCGCTTGATTTTAATATTCAGCATGTTCTCCAAGCAGGTATTCCAATTATCGAAGCTACACTTTTTTAAACTGAGTACCGAGTTGTTGACCAACTGTTTCCAGTATGATACGGAGTGCCAACTATTAATATTTAAATTCATAGTGGATAATTTAGCCAGTTTTGCCATCGAAGATTGCATGGAATTTGTACAGGTGTTTCTTAGGACCCATAGCAGTGTGGATAATGCTCAATTTCGTAATACCATATTGGGTAAAATGCCCAATGTCGTCAACTATATTGCCAAAACCTATTGTAAGCTGTGTTTGGATAATGAACAAACAACTTCTTTGGGTTCAAGTATTTTAAACTTTTTTGTGCATTTACAAAAGCATATAGACGAGGGCATAGCCTCTGATATATACCAGCCAAAGATCTTTTGTTTAAAACTATTGGAAATTCTTATAAAATCTTTCTATTCTTCCGAAGTAAAGAAAAATTCAAAAAATTGCATTGTAAGCCAAAATCAGCAATTGGGTTTGTTTCTAAAGCATCACAAGGTATATGAAGAGCTTGCCCAAGCCATGCGCTTAATACAACTTTTAAGTGATCCTTTAGGTTTTGATGATGCTTTGGATTTGATTGTGCATTTAATGGAAATGATAAAACCTCCTGAAATTGTAGTCAATTTGGCTTTGGATTTATGCCAGCGTACATGCACTCTGCCGGATGTAGATGAATGCAATTTAAGTGTTTTATATGCTAGAGTTGCTGTACAAAATTGCCAAGATGTAGAGAAAATACAAGAGTTTCGAGACATAGTCTTAAGTAATCTAAAAGAAAAAATGCCTCTCTTTGATAAGGATCCGCTGTTAGCTTGCAAAACTGAAGCAGGACATTTGTTTGGTTGGCTAAATGTACTCTATGAGCTCAACGAATGCAGACCAGAATTATGTTCTGACGAACACATCAACATGATAGCACTGGTGGAAGAAATTTTAAATATGATTATAAAGAAGCTTAATTTAGCGGTTTTGGAAAATCAAAATGAAATTGTTACGGCTGCTTCTTTTGAAGATATGGATAAAAGCTTGGAATTGCTGGTATGCCAAAGTGAGTTTAAAGAAGAGGAGAATCACGTTTTAGCTAGAAAATATTTGCTCATGTCGTTTTGGTTAAGTCTAAAGGCTTGCTGTGACTTGGCTGCTTCGATGGGTTGTTACCAAGTAAAGGAAAACACTGTAGGCCAGGAGAGCAGACACTTTTTACAACTTTGTTTGCAAGTCAATGCTACAGTGCTTACCAAATGCCGCCATAAAGGAGCCATCGAGTCAGCTGGCATTGCCATAGGCAAGCTAACTAAATGCATTACAACTCGTTTGAGTCCAGATTCAGCGGAATTTAATTTGTTACATTTATGTTTGGAGCAATTGTATAAAGAAAACGAATCGAGTGTTAGCAATACACGCAGAGGAGCTGGCTTTTCCATAATGTTTTTGCACATAGTCAAAAATGAAGAGCAACATTCTCGACCTATTTTAAAAAGAGCAATAGAAAATCTCTTAAAAACACCCCAAGAAACTAGCACTGCTTTAAACGAAACAAATTGCGATCGTTTAGAAGCTTTGTATTTACATTTCCTGTGTGTTTTGGTAAGAGACTGTGAACTACGAGAGGCGATGTCCATATATTATAATGAAATAATAATGGCTGCTGTTAAACAAATCGATCATAACGAGTGGACTATATGCAATGCCGCTTTACAATTATTTGGCGCTTTGGTGCCGAAAATAGTGGGCCAAAAACAAGCCAATGAATTTGAAGAACCACTGCCATGGGAAACCAGTGAGGTAACCTTTAGTGAAATCAATCGCAAACTGCCCAAGGCCTGTGATTACATCATAAAATATTGTTTAAATGAAAAATCATCTACCCGTTCGATTATACTCTTTCTGGAATTCCTACATAAAGTGGAATACATTTTTAAAGGTGAATTAGATTCTGAAAACCCTGTCTTTAACTATAGGCAATTAATGTGGTCTTTGCTGCAACACAATGCGGAAAAAGTGCGTAAATTGGCTGCCAAATGTTTTATACGAGCTCATGAATTTCGTTTTGAATTGCCTCAGATACTGCAACAAATCACACTTATTCTGTTCTCCATAAAAAATGAAAATTTCTTTGAAGGCCTGGTGTATTGTCTGCACGAGGGTATTTTAAAATTAAAACATGAATCACATTTTATAATACCTTCAGAAATTTATCATGAAATTGTGGAGGAAATCAAAGAAAATTTACGAAAAACTTTTCAACCCCAACAAAACCGTTTTTATAAATGCTTTACTCTATGCAAGTTATGGGATTTATTAAAACTCTTAAATCATACAGAACTTATGAAACAATTAAAAGATTTAGTGCAACCGTTAGACGAGAATGATAGCAAAAAGTTAGGCTATGATTTATGGTTGGAACGTATACAAACGTGTTAGATAGAGATAAGGATCATGATAAGTGTACTTTAAGTTTTTTTTTATTACAGTTTTTAATAGAAAGAAAGTGGAGCTCTCAAAAGAAGCCCTCTAGTAAAAGTTGTTCCCCTTAATGACAAAACAATTACAAACAAAACAAAATGATAAAAGCAAAAAGAAAAAAAAACACAAATTATATAAACACAATTATAAGTTATAAAATACCTGTTTAGACCAAATATATAGTACATATATACATATACGTATGCATGTATGTATGAATAGTAATATTCACTTTAGCTAGCATTTAAAACTTAAATGTTAAGAACTTTTTTTAATATATTAAAAAATAATAATAATAAAGTGTTGATTGACAAAGAAAATCTTAAAAAAAAAATTAAAATAAAATTTGTAAACGTATGCTATGACAATTTGTTATTTAAAATCGATTATTTTTTGTTGTTTTAGTTGTTGTTTTTGTTATTATTTCTTTATAAATATATACACTTTGGCTTTAATTGTCGATCAGCTAAATCCATCACAGTCTTGCTGATCCATACTCATGCTTTGTTGCTGTTGATGTTGATGCTGTTGTTGCAGTTCTTGAACTTGATTTACTTGCAATTGCTGCAAAGTACGACTCAGTATATTTCTTAGTATATGAGGCTTACAATGCTCTTCCAACCAGGGTATAACACCGGTAGTTAATTGTTTGAAATTGTCCATGGGGATGTGTTGGAAAGTTTCGAACATTTCATCCATAACAGCTTGAAACTGAAAAAGAACAGTAATACGTTAGAAAGAATAATTGATTAATTAGGGAAACAGTGTAGAAAAATAGGCAAAGAAATTTGTTGTTTCTTTGTATGAAATTCAAATTAAAAAAATCAAATCGTTAATCATTCGAGACTTTATACGAAAAAAAAATCAATTTGAATTATATGGGTGTTAGATGTATCCAATTACAATGAACCTCAGCATGGATCTTATGTTTCTTCAACGTGCGCCCAATTTTGAACTGGGCAACGTAAACACTGAATTTTAAGGTTTTTACTTGGAGATCAACAACCTTATAAACAAAATTAAATTAGATTGTATGGGCGATGGGCGTGGCCAATTTAGAAGAAATGACAGTTTTTTGCAATACGATGTTCAGTGCAAACTTACAAAAATCTAGCGCAATCCCTTAAATTTTTTTAACAATAATCTATGAAGCCACCACTGTGCAGCACAACGAATTATATTCAAAGAGCTTTGTGATCTAAAGAAGGTTACTGGAACCATTTTTAAAAATTATATATAAACCAATACGAGAATAATAATACAACTTAAACACCAAAAATGATTCTATAATCCCTAAACAAAAATTAAATAAAATTTCCTTACCACTTGAAATTTGGCTTCATCGGTGAGACGCTCTTCCTCAGGACCTGGATTGGCCTGTTGATGTTGTAGCATATGTTCATAACTATTTTGTATGATACGCAATGCGATGACTTCTTTTTGTAACGCAGCGCTATCCTCCTCTTGCTTTTTCTTTTGTTGATTTAAATAGCCAATGTAATCAATTGATTTTTGCAAAATCAGCGCTTTACTTAATTTGTAACCTGAAGCTGAATCATTCTGCTGGCAAGTGGGCACTAATTCTTGTAGACTATCATAGCCCTTTTTAATAGCATCACGTCTCTTTTGCTCTGCCTGTGTATGAGCCTCTCTACGGCGTTCCTTATAGCTGAGCGTTGAAGTAGCCGACGATCCACCACGGCCACTACAGTTATCACCACTATCGTCGTCATCGTCTGCAAACGTTAAAACCGTAATACTATTAAATAATAATGTTTTGAACACAACCATTAATCGTTAAAACTTGCCAGTATTATGCGGTGAAGAGTTGGGTGTATGTATACTACCAGCACTACTACATCGGGAATAGTGTTTAATGCCCTCCTTGTTGTCTGCACCAGTTGTGTCCTGTTCCATCATGGTTGCTGTTGATCCGTACTCTTCTTGGCCTCGTCCTAAAGCACATGCATGTTGTGATTTTATAATTGAATTTTAAAATTTGTTGTTGCATTCCACACTATAACGCTTACCTAAATCTACTGTGCTCGGTTGCTCGGCCATTTTAAAGAGTCTGCCTTAATTTACTCACTGATTTGTAATTTGATCAATGTTTACTTTATCGCTGTCATATCTTTATTATATTGTTGTAATTTTCCATTTATTCAGCGATTTTGTCGATTTTTTATTTCCCAATACAACGATAACGACCGCTCAGCTGATCGGCTCAGCGAAAGAGACATCACACTACAGCTGACATGACAATGTTTTGACAAATAATTCAGGAGCAGCAACTTTAAATGCTGTAATCGTTTATTAACCCTTTAAGGGTGGTACAATTTACTATCGTGGTGCAAAAAAATAAATAAATAAATAAATGAATTCAAAAGGATACAAAATAATTATAATAAATAAAAAATAAATTATATATAAGACATGATATTTATGGTAATATGTAAAAAAAGCTTGCTTGCTACCGAATGATTAACTTCGAATTACGACACGCCGTTAATAAGAAAGATTGGAAAGAAAAAAGGAAATAAGGAGAGAAAATAGAAAACAGAAGTTAGCCCAGGTTCATATTTGTCTAATCTAATTCTTCAGTTATTATCCAATTCTCTTTTAAACTTGAGTTTACAATCAATCAATCGTCAGTTCTGAACTGCGTGTACAATATTATGAATTAAAAAGAAGGGGAAATATTTGATGTAAAAACTCAAGACTTGACGAGTCGTATTTGCCGGGTCTAATCCTAGACTTAGCCTATAACCATTATGCCCAAAGATGGTATTATGATCTTAATGTACCACAGAGTACTCTGTTTTATGTACGTACCATGCTACAAGCAATACTGGTTATGAACTCAATTGGATCTTCCAATTGATAGTTCTTCAGATCCCCTAGTTCTTCAATAAACCATAATTTCCCATCAGAAATATTGGAACTCACTCATGCGGTCTAAAGAAGCTTCTATGTTTTTTGTTACTTTTTTTAAAGATTGAAATGTTTCTACACTGCTACGCAATTTTCTTCTCTTAGTTTGTCATTCTTTGTTCTAGATTTACTACATTTTCACAAGCATAGTTGTAATTCCTTTAAGGACATTTTAATTTCAAAATATTGAATTTTTCATGTTTTTTTTTTTACTTGAATATATGTTTACCGCTTCTATTAGTACGTCGTATGGCAACACTTTTTGCTCTGTTTTGGATACATCTTTTTCTCACATACGTTTTGTACATCATTTATTAAGTGACAAGATGGCGATTGAGACGAATAAACTTTTGCTGTCCACACAGCAGGAAAAACCTAATCATTATACGTAAATAAATAATAAAATTTCAATAAATTTGTGCTCAACTAATTGTTTGTGTTCTATTTCATGTGCCAACATCAATAATATGCAGATATTTAAAGGAATTTCGCGTGGAACAGTGCCAATCGTTTCTGCAACACAAATGCAATCAGCACCGTCCGTTTGTCTGTTTCAATTGGCATTTTCAGAATCAAAGACGCCGCAGACCGATACGAAAGCGGGATGGTACATTCAATTATAGTGCTGATAATTATTGTACAAAATATGATGAGACCACTGGTATTTGTCCAGATGGAGACGAGTAAGTAATAGAAATTATAAGAAAAAAACTCAAACCTTTCCTACCAAAAAAAGTTTTCTTCGAGCGGCAGGAAATTGCGTATTATGAAAAGACAACGAAGCGTATAGAAGTGAAAAAATCATAAAAAAGTCTGGTTGAGAAGAAAAAGTTGTATGTGAGGATTTGTGTTTGTGTGTTTTGTACACAGTGTCGTCCACAGTGCTTATGTTTGATTAATATTGACTGAAGCAAAATGCCATTTAAAGAGCGCGGGGTGCATTTTGAATTGTAAACTAATTCCTTTTTTAGTACAGTATTCATCAAGTGATTAATTGTTGTATATTGCAACTTGTTGTTATTGTTTGTACATAGTTTTATTTGTTGTGTGCGTCAAAAAAAATTCATTAAAAAGATTTTGTTTAAAAAACAGTGCTTTTGTTGTTGGTGTATTTTTGCAAAATGTTTTTCTAGTTTACTACTTTCGTCAATTTTACGCATTTATTTTTTGTTTGCATTTGTTTTTTCTCTTGTTATTCACTTTTTCTTCTTTTGTTTTCTTTTCGTATTTTCTATTTTGTTTAGTTTCACTCAGTTCGTTGTTTACTGTTTGTTTTTATTTCTTTCTCTTTTTTATCTGCCGCATTACTATTTACTTAAATTACTCACAATCGTATCTTCTATCTCCTTCCATTTGGCTTCTTTTTGTATATTTTCCTTTGTTAACCGTTTTCGTATTCTTTTGTGTATCACAACAAAACTGGCAAAACAAAGTGCTGCCATATCGTTGGGTATGAAGTTGTTAATCCAAGCAGAACCAAAGGAAATAGTATTTAGGAATTTATATTTTCGAAAAAATATTTTTACTCACGATTATAACATGAGGTGTGTTTAACGATTCAAATACTAAATCGTATCTTGAGGAAAGCATTAAAGGTCCTAGTCGAACAAAAATATTGATTTTGCAATTATTGGATTTTTACTAGATGAAACCAACTAACACTTATTGGGAGACTCAATCTCAATATTATGAATCTTTAGAATCGAATAGGTGAAAAGAGAACTGATTCACGACTATCATTAAATCGCATGGCCACAAGCACAAGCCACTGTCATTTTGAAACGCACGTCGAAAGACTTGGCATTCCATAAAGTAACATCTGCTGCGGGTATGAGAAGGAAGAGTCTCTATTTCACTTCTTATTGACCTTTTGTCTTGTGACATTGTTAACTGGGCCCTCTAATTACAGCAGTAGCAGCATTGGTTCCATAAAGAGATGAAGGTTCTTGACATTTTTCTGGCATTGTTAACTGGGCTCTCTGATATAAGGATTGCTGCAGTAGTATCATTTTTTTCCTATAGGGATTGTTCGATCCCGGCGTTGGATATTAATTGTGGTATCACAAAAGGCTTAAATGCTGGTCTACGTAACAAATCGTTCATCAAGGAGGGTCTGCAACTTAACATAACCTAACCTAACACATCGATCATTGCATTTATTGATTTAAAGAAAATTTCCTTGTCATTCTAAGTACGTTTAACTGTTACTGAGATCTGTCTTACCCCTGCTAACGTGATTTAGAAGCGAAAACCATATATGGTTTATCATTTTTGATATCTTTGTCTAGTTTTTACGAGTAACCTATGCTGATCATTTTACACAGTGCATCCAAACCAATTAAAACACTGTGTAGTTTTTGATGAGTTGTACATCGATTATGTCTTTCTTGAATCAGGACCTAAAATTGAAAACGGGTTTTAATGCAATTGGCTAAGAATGTACTCCTCGACTCGGCATTTTAAGCTCGAGTTCATTATCAAAATTTAACGATTTAATTAATTACGCAGTTAAACCTATTTATTATCTTGATGGGAACATTTATAAGAGAGAGTAGATTACAGTGAGGTTTTCCAGTGCTTATTTCTGAACCCAGCATTTATAAGAAGTTATTAAAAAAGAAGGAGAATCTTAATAAAATACCCACATTTAGGATATATTTTAACATTTTTTAAATTGAATTTATATTATGAAATGAAAATAATCAATAACTTGTATCTCTCATTGCAGCTGTCCATTTCTGCATCGAACCGCTGGTGATACAGAAAGACGTTATCATTTGCGTTACTATAAGACATGCATGTGTGTACATGATACTGATAGTCGCGGTTATTGTGTTAAAAATGGGCATCATTGTGCGTTTGCACATGGTGCCCAAGATCAAAGGCCACCAGTATATGATATCAAGGAATTAGAGGCATTACAAAATGCAGAATTAACATTAGATGGAGCAAATGCCCAAAATGCATTAGACAAGGAACGAAATCTAATGAATGAGGATCCTAAATGGCAAGATACTAACTATGTATTGGCCAACTATAAGACAGAACCTTGTAAACGGCCACCTAGATTATGTAGACAAGGTTATGCTTGTCCACAATATCATAATAGTAAAGATAAGAGACGCAGTCCACGTAAAGTCAAATATAGGTTAGAATTACATACAAATATGCATTTAAAAATATGTGTACTAAAGTATTTAAACGATTTCATTTAATAGATCAACACCTTGCCCCAATGTTAAGCATGGCGAAGAATGGGGTGAGCCGAGCAATTGTGAAGCTGGCGATAATTGTCAATATTGTCATACACGTACCGAACAACAATTTCATCCGGAAATCTACAAGTCTACCAAATGCAATGATGTTCAACAAGCTGGTTATTGTCCTCGCAGTGTATTTTGTGCATTTGCTCACGTTGAACGTAAGTTTTTTTTCTACATTTTTTCTCTCCCCCCTTTATTTTATGGTTACTTTATTGTTTTAATTAAGTATAAAACTATTCATATAAGATTTATATCTCTATTACATACGTATACTTATATACTTTTTCGAATTGGTGTGCTTTTTTCCACAACCATTTTATTATTATTCTTGAAATTCTACTTCAATGATATAAGTTTTTCAAACATGTTTATATACATAAATTGTTATGATCAGGAGATTCTTTTCGGCCACTTAAACAAAATTTTTAGTACTTTTGGGTTTTTAAGTATTCTTGTAGTATAAGCATATGAGAGAGATGATGAAAAGATTTTGATTTAAAATGTAAAATTTTTTCATTGTTCTTTTCTCTTTGTTATTATTTCTTTAGTTTTGATTAACATTATTGTTGTTTGTTTTTCCATAAACGGTATGAGAATTTGTATGGATTTAAAGTGAATTATTCTATGTTTAATTGCAAATTGTTTACGTTTTCCACCTTGACATCTCGTCTTTAGCTTGATAGCATCACAAGAAAAATAGATTTGTATTTAGCATTCTCTGTACAACACAAATTTTTATAATTTAAATGTCAAACGATTGCGTAAAATTTGATAGTGTTGGTTTCCTGTGGGTATAATTTTTTAGCCCTATAGCGGAAATTATACGCGCTTTATGCCCGGCCAGTCGACTTAATATTTTCGAAAATTTTGAATTTTTTAACAGTTTAACCAGTTTGATAGTAGTTTTAAATTATTTTATATAGTTTCTAATATAGTATTAAACATCCGTATCTGTCAATGAAAGAGAAATATAAATGAAGAACGTGTCAAAAGTTATAAAACACAATAAATATGCGGACGAGATATAAAAAGTCCCTGTATTACTAGAGTAGGTAGTATGTTAACTTATTAGACGTAAGGCCACGGTTCAAACGCCAGGTCAGACATCAAAATGAAATATGAAAATATATTTATTCGGCGACTTCCTCTCAGCAGATTTCTGGCAAGAACTCTGAGAGTAAACAAAATTACCATGAATAGTTTCTCAAAAATCTGTCGTTCGGAGTCGACTTTAGGTCCCGCCACTGATGTAAAAAAACTAACACACACAACATAAGTGGTGTGAGAAGCTAGGTCGTAATCCTGACTAAAGGGTTGTAATGACCAATTATGTATGTTATGTACATATGTATGTGTATTTTGTTTAATCAAAAATATTGTGCTATGTTTTGGACTATTTAAGATTCTGCTGTGCTAAAGACTTTATTGCGGGATAATACTTTGTGTGTAAACCATTGTTATAAAATGATCTTTTTGATATCATCGTTGTAAAATCGAACCCATGTTCAAATATCATGTAGGCGATAAGTATATTCAGAAGATTTATGATCAAGAATTTGGCATTTCCTTTGTCCTCTAAATAATATTCATAAAAAAGCCTAAACGGCAGAGGTTTAAACCTAAATATTCTATATGTATATTCGACCGTAGTCTAGGGAGTAGTGTGTTCGCTTATCGACATGATATCTTGACCAAACCTTTACATTCCTATGAAAAATAGTCTCAAAATAGTCTCTCATTCGGATTCGAAATTAAATAACTACTAAAATTACGCAATGTGAGAAGTCAGATTACAATCCTGTCTAAAGGGTCATAGCGTACAATGTGGCGTATGTATGTAACTGCAAAATATAACTATGCGAAGGGTAATGATGTGTTCTAGCAGAAAACATCGGCTTCATATGACGAGTATTTCTCGTTTTATCTATAAATAAGGATCAAATGGCGTAATATGCAGACTTTAGGAGGATGATAACCTCATGCGTTCCTACAAATTTGGTTTTAGAGCAAAGGGAAATACGTTTTAATTTGATTTGCTAAATTTGCTGAATAGGACAATAAGAAATCTCACTTAGCAAAAGAAACTGAGAAGAAACTGAATGAATTGTAAATCAACTGAATGAAATAGTAAAACAAGAAAGATTTTAAATAACAAAAAAATTTTTTTTTTTGCAATAAACCAGATTTAATATAATATCATTGTCAATTAAACGAGGTGTAAATAAACAGCAAATAATACTTCTCAAAATACTGAAATTTACTGGACTATTTTGAGAAAAGTAGTTTTAATTCCTCAACTAGATTTAGAAACTGAATATTAATTTTTGTATTTTTGAGAACTAACCGTTTAACGTTTGATAACCAACAGAATATGTGAAAATTAAAATACAAGTTCTCATATCGTATATATGGAAAAATAATACAATTATCTTTCTTCTATCTTCATCTATAACATTAATTTATCATTTTCTTTTGCAAAAAAAAAAAAAAAAATTCTAAAAACTAATTATATTTACTAATTGGGTAACCAAAAACAAAACCAAAAAAAAAAACCAAAAAATTAACAACAGAATATCAATCAAGAGAAACAAAAATTGATTTGTGCTTTATCGTTTTTCACTCTTTTATTTATTTATCCTGCATCATATAATCGTCATACGTGTCAAAATAATAATAAATTACAATAATTTCAAACAATAAAATGTTGTGTGTACAAATTTAAAAATCGTTATTAATCATCATTAAATTCATAATAAACGAAACGATTGGTATGATAAATAAAACAAAAAAAAAAATATCAAAACATTTGTCTGATCAAATATAAACAACAACAACAAATGTTATATAAAACTGTAACAAAATTCAAAATGATATCCAACAAACGAAACAAAACAAAAATGTTTCAATGAATGAAAATGCAAAAACTAGCATATATTGTCACTGAGGAGAAGCCGCGTGATTTAGATGCGATTACAACAAATTTAGCTCTAAGTGATTTAATATCAAATGCTTTGCCCGATATCAAAACTAAGGATGCAACAAACAACAAAACAGGATTAATGACAATTGGCGAAAATGTAGGTATTTTTTTAAAATTTTGAACAAATGAATTTCAATAAAAAAATAAAAAAAATAAAAAAAACAAAACTAAAAGGAAAAACCGTATAAACAAAACAGTCAAACAAAATTTTTCCCCGCTTTACTTATCTTTATTACTTACTACCACTATCACCACCACATACCCTCTTTAATCCTAGTAGTTTAATAAAGTCATTGAAAACACTCTAAAAACAACTCTTAGTAAATTTATTTAAAAAATAATTTATTTTATTTGCTAATGCAGTGTGGTTTACATTTATTAACTTTAACACTCTATATGAATGAATATGTATAACTCACATACAATGTATATTATATATTAATAAGAAACAAAAAGAAAAAAAGAGTATTATTACAGACAAACTCTCCTAACACTTGCATATCACATGTTAAAAATGTTAATTTTAATGCCGTCTCAACTGAAATAAAAATCAAATCAAACATCTTTACGACAGATACTTCTACACTACCACGTAACTATATTTTCCAATAACATTTTTAATATATGCTAAGAAGTTATTAAATTAGATGGAAATGTATATTTAGAAAATTTTATTTTAAGCTGTGCCGTTTAAGATTCGTCAAAACCCACCCAGTATTAAAGTAACAAATCACATTTTAATTGCTTACAGGTTTCAATTTGTTTCACGTTTAGATATTTATTTTCCGTAAATATTTCTACTTTTTTTTACTTATTTTTATACATTCTTAGATGCTATAGGCGGCTGTAATTCGTTGCTAAATACGAATAGGACTTCCATGAAGATTATAATAAAGGAGAGCTCTTGCATTGCAACCGAGATGCTTTATTGTCATGCCACGAAATTTTGTTATGAAATAATATTTCTTTTTGAAAGTATGGAACACTTGTGAGTCCATTTGGAATACAAAAAGGACCTAAAGGAACAAAAGGTGTATTTGGGGTTTGTTTGTTAAAGGAATGCCAATAAATGTGTTGAAACCCATAAAATTTTCACGACATTTGCAGCCGTTTCATTTGTTGACTTCTAACCCGACTTTCTGTATTCACCATCCAATACTAGAAAGACATTCAAACTATACTAACTATACTTTCGAGAACCGAGAAGAAGCCTGTCTACTTATCTACAGATGCAAACAAACATTGCAGTTTCCCCATCATATTCTTCCCATGTGCACAGATCTATCCAATCATGCAGTGAACTGTAATAATTCTGAAAAATAGGGACAAATTCTATCTATCTTAAGTAGTTTTATTGACCTTTTATAAAACAGTGAAGGTCATAAAGTCTTGAAAACGGTTAACCACCTGCTTCTGAGTATGATCTGACATTAGGCGGCCATTTCTTTATAAGGAAAATTTAGTGTCACGATGTCCAAAGTGGCCGACTAATGTCAGGGTCATTTCTTTATAAGGAAAATTTAGTGTCACGATGTCCAAACTGTCCTTCTGGTATTCCTAGCTAAGCACTTCAGTGACGAAATGCAGTTGTATGTGGACTTTACGATTAAGCTGATAAAGTGAAAACATTGGCCTCTGCGAGATTATGCACAAAAATATCACTTCTATTACCATTGTTAATAGCAAGAACTACGTATTTAACGTTTGTTGAACTGGAGTTGGTTAAGGTTTATGTCGTCGCCTTTGTAACAAAATAACAAACATTTCAGGAGACATCGCTTAAGGAATGAATGGCTAATTGGAAAATCTACACTACGTCGATGTTTTTTGTCCACTGGTTTATTAATTTGAAATGTATGGAATTTGAGTTGGAAATACATCTATGTTTTGTGTCTTCACCTGAAAAATTTTATTTTTATTCGGTATTAACGAGACCAAATGAATATGCTGCAAAATATAGCTGATAGCGTAAAAACGAAGAGCAAGAATTTTCGGCCAGCATAGGATTCAATATCTATAGAATGATTCTATATAAAACGTAGCGAAGGTTACACCCTTCGTTCTGCATTAATGATAATGGAAATTGGTCTGAAAGAAGCTATGGTCGCTAAATCTGGAAAAATGGTTTAATATCAAAAATTGTTGCAGAAAATGTTTCTTTTTCCGGAAAGTTTAAAATTCTTCTTAATTCTCCTACTCCAAAATCAAAGCGCAATATAAACGATTTTCTTATGATTTTTGAATTAGAAGTTTAGGAGCTGGAATATTGCCAAACAAAATAATAGAAACATGATAAAATATCCAAACACACATGCATACATTATTGACACACTATAATAACAGCACTTATACATACATACATACATAGTTTTTTAATTAAATTATTTTCTTTCGCTCCAAATTTGTTTTAATTTTTAACATTTTTTCCTTACAAAATCGCTTTCATCCTCTCCATATACATACATATATACATACATATATAGACACACTGATCAGAACAGAATAATTACAGATCACAACAGATATTTGTTTTTTTTTTTTTTGTTATGCGTTCATACGTACATACATTGTATTTGTAATTTAATTTAATGCTGCTTTTTAATCTCTCTCCTCCCTCTCTCTCTCTCTATCCGTCTCTCTATACCTTTTTCGACAAAATCATGTACATGTTTATCATATTATTTTATCATGTTGTTTTTTGTAGTTATTGAATATTGATGGTAATGATACTACCAATAATATGTTGGTTAATGCATTGGAGAAATCCGCTAATCAGAGCAAATATTTAAACTTCTCCTTGCCAATGGATCGAATTTGTGAGTATTCCAAACCAAAAGTGATTGATTGTGTGATTCTTGTTATGTTTTTTTTTTTTTGAAATTGTGTGTGTTTGTGCGTATCAGAGATGCAAAATCGTTATTTTTTTTGTTAATTTTGATTTCGTTAATTGGTGTAAATATATGGTTGTGGATAAATTGCAAAGAGAATCGGATAATTTGTTGTTTAAGACATCGAAGTGGCATGAGTTTTCTTGAATTTGTTTAATTATTATACATACGATATATTTTTTGTAAATTATTCAATTGGTTTAGAAATTTTATTGTAGGTTTTACAGTTTAGTTGCAACATTCTTTAATAATTTTGCGTTTTTGTTTTTATTTTGTATTCTCTAAAACAATACTTACAACAAATTGTTGTTATTAGCCTGTTCCATTGACGAGCAGCGTGATAATGCTTTATCGGCCAGTTTAGCTAATAGCAGCTTAATGACACGTTCCTCAGCACCCATAAACATTCCGAATTCGGCTCTTAATAATTCTCTAAATGGTTTGTATAGTATTTTATTTTAAATTCTAATGCCAAAATTAATTTTTGTTTGTTTTCTTTTATACTCTTTTTAGATTTTAATTCCGGTAGTTTTGCGGTCAACATTCCCTATAGTCCTACGAATCATTCGAACCTTTTCAATGTCGATGCTTTCAATTATGGCGGTTCCAATTCAAATAAACTTAGCAATTCCCTTACCGCTGGCAATCAAAATGATTGTAGTAATAATTTCTTTTTTCCTTCTCACATTATTTCGCCCGGTTTTAATGATGGTCTCTCAATTAGCCCTTCGGTTCGTCTCTCCGAATTGAATGCTTTAACCGATGACTTGAATAGCAGTTCGGTTGGCAATAGTTTAACAACAAATAAAAATGCATTTTCATTGCAATCGCTGCATACGCAAAATAACGGTGATGTTAATCGCATGACACTGGAATTGATGGCAACAAAAAATCAATTAGTGAAATTAACTGGTCGCCTAGAGGAAATTACACGAAAGGTATGTAAATGCGAACTGCTGATATATGTATGTACATGTGATTATAATTTTAAATTAACAAATGTTTTTTGCTTTTAATACAGTTTAATTCGGCTAAACAAGAGGCATTAGAATGGAAAGATCGTTATGATGCGGCACAAATTCAAATGAATTTATCATCAGAATTACGGAATTTATCAATACAAAAATTAAAACAATTACAGGTACATACATACATAGAATTGTTTGTAAAAATATTAAATATTCTTATATTAAAATTATAAAAAATTTTTTTGTGATTTTGAAATCAATATTATGGAAATCCGCTGTTGGTTTTGACGACCATGTAATTAATAATAAACTTTACATCTTATAAGATTTAATTCTCTACACTTCTGATTCAATAAGAGTTCTGTAAAGGATGATACAGACACTATCTTAATATCCGTATTTGTTCTTCAATATACCGCATACTTAAGCTAAAAATATACTCTTTGGTCCCTGAAAAAAGATTATTTTTTTTTACTTTATTAGATCGAAAATACTAAAACTTAGTGTTTCACTAGGTATATGATCGATAAAATATTTTTTAATTCCTTTTCTTTTTAGTCAAAATTACGCACAGATTTGGAGGATGTAGAAAAAGTTTTATATTTGGAAAATGCTAAGAAATGTATGAAATGCGAAGAAAATAATCGCACTGTAACACTAGAACCATGTAATCATTTCATATTATGCGATACCTGTGCTACATCTGTAACGGAATGTCCCTATTGTCAAATACCAGTAGCCACAACTCATACCTAAAATATTTTAAACTAAAAAACAAAAACAAAAATAAAGAAACTGAAACAGAAGCAGAAGCAGAAAAAATATAGCAACAGCAGTAGAGCAACAGTAAATATGGAAAAAAACTAAAAAAAATAATTCAATTCATACAAGATAAATGTGTCCGCATAAACAGAAAAGAAAAATATTTAATTAAAGTAAAAAAGGTAGGCATTTTGTTGTTTATTTAAGTGAAAAGTGTGGCGATTGTATTGTTTTATTTCTTAAACTAGAATTTATAACAAATAAATTTAAATAAAAAAAACCTACATTTAAAAATAATATATAAAATTATATTAAAAACTAACAAATTATAGGTAACACATATTAAAAACAAATTTATTCAAAACAAAAACAAAATTATATACATACATATAGTATATGTAAAGCAAAAAAAAACAACAAATTTCTAAAATATTTTTAATTTAAATTCTTAACAGAAATAATTATTTTTTAATTAATTTGTTTTAGAACCTTTTCTCAAATTGATAATCCAAACAGTATGTTGCATAAACATATTTCATGTTTATTTTTTTTTAGGAATAACAAATTTAATTAATTTTATTTTTATATTTTATTTTTTATATTCAATCTTTTATTTTTTTGTATTGTATTGTATTGTAATTATTCTAATTGCTTAGGTAAACAAAAGTTTATATAATTTTGATATGTATTAAAACAAAACAAAAGAAATACAAAATAATTTTGATTTAAAATTTTATGTCAAAATTTATTTATAAATATTTGAAAAAAAAAAAAAAAAAAAAAAAAGGAAATTACCACTAAAGTTACTAATTATTATTATTATAATTTTTTTTTAATTGTAATATCCATCAAATTATGTAGTTATGATCGATCTATAATATAATATTTAATTACTATATACAATTTTTTATATTCAACAAGAGTTATTATTTTAGTTAGTTTAACAATTAATAAAACATACAAGAATAATAGTGTAGATTTAAAAAATGTTTATTAACAATTTGTCTTGATATATCAGTTGCATTTTCTTTTGAAATTGTGACAAATCAAAGATCTTAAATAAAAACCAAGTCATATTTCAAACAAATTCTCATTAAAAAACTTTTTTCCTGAACAATAAAGTATTTTCTCTTCAAAGTCATATTCGTATGTGTGTTAGTTTTAAAGTTATGCATTTTAATTATTCAAAATTAGAATTTAACTTGCAATCACAATGATTATTACTAAAATGGATTGTCTTAAGTAAAATATTTTCAAAACTTTTCGGTTTAAAATCCCAAAAATAAAAATTCAATTTAATAAAGTTGTTTTTAGTATTAAAAAGATATTATGTATGCCAAGTGCATTATCTAAAATGATATTTAATTTATTTATTAAACAATTCTAAACAATTTTGATATTTTAATGTCATTGAAAGTGTTAAAATTTTTTATTTTAATATCGTTTATAATTTTTTTTTTTGGAAAGCAAACAAATTTTTTTTAAATAGTCGTCTATATAAAAGTACCAAGTAAAAGTCTTCTGTTTTACCATAATAGTCCAGTGTTCACATGTCTTAATGTGAGGTGGTTGTGATTATGGAATTATTTTATGAAAATCTAAGCATTAATTCTACACTTAATCAAGTTAACTTTAAACACCAATTCATCATATGCAATCAGTATTTCGTCTGAAGAACAGTACTGCACACATTCTCTTGTTTGTAATTATAAAATTCTCTTAATGTATACGTTCGAAGGGCTTTAACAAATATTTTCTAAAAGTCAGTTATCAACATCCAGGCCGCGCAATAATTACTTAAATTATAATCCACGTTCTGTAGCATATTCTACATACTTATAATGGCTTAATGAATTCGATACAACAGTTTTGTAAGCAACTTCTGCATTAAACAGGTACTAAAGTAATTGTGTAGTGTCTGCTAAACATTCAGATATTTCCTTTTAAAATTGACTAACGTCTCACAAGTTATAAGTCACATTGCCTGGATATCGTACTTGAAATAATTCTTATCCTCGACAAATGTTCCTTGAGTCTCCCATATCCAATCAGCAGACTGTTAACTATTCCCAGGCTATTCCTAAATAATCTGATACAAGAATTAAATTGCTTCTCACTGTATTTAGGTAGCAGATGTTTCGAAAAGTGTAACTGAAGTACTTCATTCTAGTATCCTTCCGTGAATAACATATACAGTGTCATACCAAAATCCATATTGTTGTCTTCTGGTAACCTTAAAGGAAAGCCGTATTCCCATTCCTCATCAAATGTAATATATCACTATAGTGGCGCTAAAATCCAAAGAAACTCATGGCCTAATGACTAATAATTCTCCTCATCAAGTAGTCCACACCAGGGCCAGAATTATATCGCTGACAAATTATTTAAAAAAACTGAAAATTTTCACGGAGGAGGATCCCTTGGAAGAGTGCGAAAACTGGTGAGCCACAAGAAAAATCTTTTTGGTTTCTATATCTAACATTCGAAGCATTCTTCTAGTTACTGGCTTTCTACTGGTTGCGGTTATTATTATTCATACTAAACTTTCTGAAAAATATCAAAAGCCATAAAATAACGATCTCTTAAGAAGTTATTTGCAAATATTAAGGTTGTGTAGATTATTTTGTTAAACTCAACTCTACAAGAGTGCAAGGAAGTACTGCGATTGTTACTTGGGAAAGTCGGATTACTTTACTTTTTTCAACTTACATTCACTTTCTTGCATAAAATAGGCTTTTTTAGATTCTTAATTTGTTAACCTTTTTTTGAAGGAATGGCTTCCAATATTTTCGAAACAATTTGACTGAAATTCCGTTTACTTTTTATATGCTAAACTAATTCTAAAGTATTTCAAATTATTGTACATACAATGAAAAAAGTGCATTTAAGAGAACTTAACTAATATTTCGAATATTTAATTATTTATTTCCTTTTATATTTTCTTGGTTCTGTTAAACTTAAGAATTATCAAAGTATTTACACAATAAATTTTACTTAAACATTTTAATGAATTTATTGAAATTTTTCCTTTCTTAACTACATACTACATACATACTACATGCATATATGTATTGAGAAAATTAGTATTTTAATTTCATATTCTTTTCGATTCTATACTTAAAATTTTAAGTTCCTTTCTCTAGTTGGAGACAATTAATTAATTAATTATTAACATATAAAAATAAAATAAAAACAAATAAGTATTGTAATAAAACAAAGAAAAAACAAAGAATTATATGTAAAAAAATATGCTTTTTTCTAGGTACACAAAACAAATCAATTGTAAAAGAAAATTCTAAAAAAAAACAAACAAACGTAAACTATGTAACTAAAACCACCATGAAATTAAAACAAAAAAGGAAAATGTTTAAATTAACAAAACAAAAGTAATACAAAAGATAGTAAAAAAAAACAAAAACTAACAGCGATAATTAAAAATAAAACAAAACAAATTATTTCTTTTATAATGTAACATTAAGAATTGAAACCAAAATTATGTTTTTATCTACGTAAATAGTAATTATTTAGGCCAATAACAAATTTTCTTACACATCCATCATACATAACAATAAAAATATTATTAAAAAATAAAAACAAAATTAAAAAAAAAGTATTATTCTATAAATGTGAATTTGTTTGTAAAAAGCAAAGCAAAAAACAACAAAACAAAAACAATATTGACTGAACATTTTTACAATGACACCGATACCGAGAACAGTAGTAGTTTTTATTTTCTTTTCAGTATAAAAGTTTTTCTTTTTTCTTATATAAAAAAATAAAATATGAATAAAAAAACATCCGTAAATGTTTAAGCATATAATGCAACTATAAAAAGATTATAATTTTTTTTTCCTATTATGATTTCCTATTTCTTAAGAAAAAAAAATATTATTTAAAAATTTATAATAAAACCCATAAAATTGTTTAATATTTATACTCAAATTTACTTAAAAATTAAACAAAGAAGAAAAAATATTAATAATTTGTTTGCAAATAATACATACACACACACACTACTTGTCATTAGCGTATATGGAATTGATTTCTAAACATATGAAATAAATTTCATCAATAGGATACAAAGATTAGCGAAACTTTAATCAAAAGACATAGGAATGAGTCATCAATGCGTAAATTAATAATAAAGTGGATTCGCAAATTAATTTCAAACTTAAAATACCTTAATTTCAGCATATTTCTACATGAACAGCGTTGACAAGGTTTTTGATGTTTGTATTAAAACTACTCTTTCTAAAATATTTTTGAGTTGTTTTTATAAAAAAAATTTGTTTTTCTGAAATCGCTTGGGTTAAACTGGCTGCATATATTCTTTTCAATTATTCATGTACAGTGTCGGTAAAAGTAATGGGCACATGCTTAGAACAAACTTGTAATTTTTTCTTAGACTTTTGCTTATTATAAGACAGATAAAAATAGATGTACAGTAATCCCTCGATTTACGTCACAGTAGGTTCCAAACAAAGACGACGTAAATCGAATTTCTTAATGCTCATACTACAAAGTAGTATGATTTTAACAAGGAACATAAAATAGTTGCAGTAATCCCTCGATTTACGTCGCGGTTGGTTCCAGAAAAAGGCAACGTAAATCAAATGACGACGCAAATTGAAGTTAGAGGGAACAAAAAATTTGACGACGTAAATCGAAACAACGTTAATCGAGGCGACCTAAATCGAAGGATTACTGTATGCAGAGTATAGATGTTTTTAAATCTGTTTAAGAAAATATCAGCCTGGTAAATTGATTTTATTTTTAGTCGTGGCAAGACTTATGCAAAGAAATTGGCAAAAAAAAAATAATGGACAATTGAAATATGTCCTTTCAATTCTTGTACAATATTAAGAATTAGTAGAAGCTTCTTTAATTTCTTTTTTAATTTTATTTTATGCTTATAACCTTATTGAAATGGATTCCACAATAATCCGCTTATTTCTACAATGGATTCTACCAATATCGGCTTGAGTTATTAGAAACATTGTCGTGTTTGTTATTTCGTTTTGATGTCTAACCTGAGGTTTGAACCTTGGCCTTACGTCTATTAAGCCAACACACTACCTACTAGACTGCGGCGACTTCATGAGAAACTTTTCATGGCAATTTTATTTACTCTCAGAGTTTTTGTCAGAAATCTGCTGAGAGGAAGTCGCCGAAGAAATATTTTTTTTTCAACTGTCGTTCGGAATCGACTTTAAACTGTAGGTCCATGAGTGGTGTGAGAAGCTAGACCGTAATCCTGACTGAAGGGTTGTAATGGCCAATTATGTACGTCGTGTTTGTTAAGCATTGTTGTTTAAGCATTTTGTTGCGCACTATATATACCCACAAGGTCGAACGATTTGAGACGATCGACAATTGGTATAGAGATAACACTAAACTATTTAAGAAATTAAGTACACTCGGACCTTGATTATCCGTGATTCGATTATCCGGCAACATCAATTATCCGGGATGGAAAAAGAAAATTTTTTGCATCGACTTACTTTTATTTTGGATCGACTTAAATTTTTCTGCATCGTTTAACAGTGATTACCTCTATTATCCGTGATTATAAGTAAAATTTTTTTTGTTATTTTGGACAAACAAGCGAAAAAGGGAAATTCCCTCTTTAGTATACGATGAGTCAGAAGCATACATGTAAACCTGTTTAGTTTAATTTAGAAATTTGAGAAGTGCGGTTTTTTTTATATTTTTGAAACATGTATGTATATAAAATCCTTGAATTATTTAGTTTTTATATAAATATGTACATATTCATTTATTAATTAATAAAAATATCTATTAAAAAACTAGCCAAAATTGGTACTCAATTAACCGGGAAAATCGATTATCCGAAATGCTTCCGGTCCCGACCATCACGGATAATCAAGGTCCTACTGTATTTCTCTTATAAATTTTGCTCGGCTTGTTATAGTAAATTGTAAAGGAAGGAAAAATCACACAAAGATTCTCCGCCAGATCTGTACTTCGAAATAAACTGTGCTGATTTCCAACGGGTTAGACGACAAAACACTTTTTCTTTGTTGACCTTCAAGTGTTATCTGGCGACCACCAAAATGTTTTTGTGATTGTTTCTTTGCTTTGATTCCGGCAAATAAATTCTATTGCATAGAATTGGAATGTGCTGGCTTGAACAACGGGCTCGTTTTGAAATGCCAAATTAAAAGTTGCCCCAAAAATCCTGTATACCCTTAGCTGATAGAACGTTGAAGCACTAAATCTTCTGACTTGAATATGCATTAAAGCTTTTCGCCTGTGGTATATTAACATTTAAAAATCTTATAAATGCTTCGGGTTTTATTTATCTGTTAACTAATTACCGACCAAAGTACTATTTGGTTATATTTTTCCATTGAAATTCTTTTCATTTCTATGTAATTTTGAAATCAAATTACATTTGAAACAATCAATAGAAGTTCACACACACATTATTCACTTGATTTTCAATTTTTATAGAAAATATCACAATGTTTTTTGTTTTAATTTTTAAAGTTTGTATTGTGTAGGATTATTAGAAATTCATTTTATTTTTTAATGAAATTATAAAAATTAAAACAAAATTTTGAAAATGAAATTTAAGTTTTCAGCATGTCATACAAAATAGACGAGGTTTCAAACTGAATGCATTTATACTATTTTATTGTAAATATTTGAAATTTTAGGAGCATATTGTAACATGTACCATATTTTTTGTTATATAATTTTAAATTATTGTTTTAAAAATAGTTTCCGTTTTTCGGTTATGTTGTGTCTACAATTACATTTTTCGCATTCAGTTGCTGTTCACAATCGGGTCATAGTTAATTATTAATTTGTTATGCTATTTGACATACTTTCCAATAAAGTTTAAGGCTTCCAAAAAAATCATCTTGGAGTAAATTGTTTAGAAAAAATAGAGGTTTATTGAAGTATTAATTGAACAGTAAAATTTTTAAAAAATATTGTTTCCATTCAAAAACATATTTCTTTTCCATTACAAGAGAATTCCATAATTACGGCAATGCAAGTGGTTAACCTTTATTTTTATTTCTTTTTTTTTTGTTTCATTGAAATATTAATATTAGAGAATCAAACATATATACATACATATATAACGCCAATTTAATTCGATGTCTATCCAATTTTTCTGAAAGCTTTATAGAGTACAACAATCAAGAATTAATTAAATTAACAAAAAAAAAAGATACAAAAAAAAAAAGGAAATGAAATGAATTGAACAAAAATTAAATAAAAAAATATATAAAATTAAATTGCAATAAAAAGTAAAAAATAAAAACTAAAATTTAACACCAAATTAAAAACAAAAACAAAAAAAAAGTTACAAAAAAATTTAAAATTTTATGGCAAAAAAAGATAGAAGTGTAATAACAAATTTAATTAACAAATTAAAAAAGAAAAATAAAAATAGTTTATAAATGTATTTCAGAATTTAATATTTCTTAAAATTTTATGTGTCTAAATTTTGTAGAAATTGATGTTTAGTTAAAAATCTTAAATATTATTATATTAAACTATTATACAATAACAATTAAATTAAAAAAAAGAACTCAAACAACAATAATAATACATAATTAGACATTTAAAAATAAAAAATTAAAAAATAATAATATAAACACAAATTATATGTGATGTTATAATAATAATTACGATGATAATAAATTAAAATATAATAAATTAAATTAAAATAAATTTAATAACATATTGTTTTAACAGATATCAAAAAGAAAATAATTGTTATTATTAAAATATAAAACTAAAAAAATTTAATTCTAACAAATACTTGTTTTTTAGACAGGGTAGTCTGTTTGAATTGAAAAAATAAATTGAAATGAAAAAAGAAGTATAAAATGCCCTGTTAACAATTAGTAAAACAGCGAACTAAAACAATTAAATAAAATCAACTAAAGTATTACAAAATTATTTTATAAAACGAAATTAAACTTCAAAGAAACCTTAAAATTAAAAAAAAAAATGGAGCTGAGTTTCAAAAGTCATCATTTGTAACAAGAAAAATTCTAAAATTTTTAAAATTATTTAAAAATAAATTTTTAATTACACAGTTGTCGGTGCTTTGAGTGTTACCAACTAAAAATGGTGTTAGATTAGATTGCAGTGCTAGCTTTGATACCAAAGCCAACTTGAGCACACATAGCGGCCCATTATGATGCCACGAATAAGCCCAGCGCCTGTACTAAATGAATTCCACAGAAGTCATCGAAGATGTTCGTCAGTACAGGGGCTGCACAATTAAAAATGATGTAATTACCACTCTTCATCTTAAAAAGAAATTTATTAAAATTAAAAAAGAATTATGGCTCGTTTATATATACAGTGAGCGTCAAAAGAAACTGTACACATTTAAAAAAATATACATTAATAAATTACCGTTATTTTTATTTTAAAATTGTTCTATTGCCTGTTTTTAAAATTGAAACAAAAAAAAATTACAAAAAATTTCGTCATATTGTCAAAAGGAAAGTGCCCTGCTTAAGCGATAAAAGTTGAGTTTTGTGATTGTTAGAATTTTATCCTTAGTGTACAGTTTCTTTTGACGCTCACTGTATATATATACCTACTATATATATATACTATATTTTAACGCAGAACAACACAATGTTAGCGTGAGATAATCCGCGAGACAGTCGTCTAAACTAAACGAATTGAGTTTATTAGTGGTCCTTCTGTTCTATTTTAACTAAAGCAGTTTCACTTGCTCCTTTTCTCATGTGTTAAAACGATAAGATTTTAAAAATGTACCACGTTTCGATTAGCAGTTCGTTTGCTAGAGTAGAGGAAATTTGTTAACACTTTAAGTGCCTGCCCATGTTTTTTCAATTACCTTTTGATTTTGCTTTTAGTTACAAGTGATGACTTTAATTATTTCTTAAAAAAAATATTTTTATTTTTCCTTTATAAAAAGAAATCAGTGTGTACCAGCCACATTTATTAATTAATGTCTTCAGAAGAAAATAATTAAATTTTTTATTTAAATTTTAAAATAAAAAAAATAATAGTAACGTAAACCACCTTCTCCCTCCCAAAATATGTATGTAAAAACACACAGATACACAAAAAATATAAGATATTTTATATTTTTGTATACGTTACTGTAAAAGAGTGATTTGATATGTGATTAACATTTGAACAAAAAACAAAAACAAAACATAAAACAAAAGAATATTATTAAAAAAAAATGTGATCAAAATAAACCGTTAAACAAAATAATTAAAACTAAAAATCCACAATAACATTCAAATGCACTAAATTAATATACGAGTACATATACAAAACAACATTATTCTATAAAATAATAAAAATAAATTAAATAAAAAACGAAGGAAATTATAGAAACACATTAAAAAATTAAAACGAAAAAAAAATAAATATTTAAATAATTAAACGACCATTAGGAATTACAAAACAAAGATACATTTTTTTTGTTGAAATTATTATATAATAAACACAACAGCAGCTCCATTTCATATAAGTAGTTGTCCTATTTACATAAAGAAATTTATAGAAATTGCAAAAGAAGTTGAAGAGATGTTAAAGAAAATGTTCTAAATTTTATTTTTTTTAAAATTTAGTTTTTAAGATATGGCATGTACATGTCTATGTATGTATAATGTTTTTTAGAGATATTATTTTTTTTTTAAATTTCTTACCAATTACTTTAAAATTCTGACTGAATCTATTCTAAAATATTTCTCCTAGACTTTAATTTATTTTTGGAAAAATCATGATCAATCTGTAAATTTAATTATTCACGTTTATGGTCTAGATTTTTTGTTGGAAACAATTGCCTGGTTCACTTATCGCATGCGTATTCATTAGAATACAAAAAATCGACGTCCTACATTGATCCAACAAGCCCTCTTAAAAACATAAATTCGGCTTCCGAAATGGATGATCTCAATATATTTGCATTACTAAAACAATATAATGAGAATGCTATATATGTATGCTATATAAAGATTGTTCCTATGAAGATGATATGCTAATAACTGACATAAATTTTCCTCTAAAGCGGTTATTATACTAGCGCACTATGTCTGGAAGGGACTGGTTATACTATCCAGTGAAACATCAAATATTTTTGATATGCATCAGATGAAGCTTGCATCACGAGTTTTTCCCTATTACATGAGATGAGTGTTTTGCCATCAGGTCGCATTTTCAGGCAAAGTCGCTTAATGTGAAGTAATTTAATCGTGTATACTCTCCAGTTTAACATAAACTAAACAAAATTCTCTTTCTAGTCATTTAAATTTTTTATTCGACATCATTTCGGACATCGGTAATATAAAATTATAGCTTTCAATGAAGTTGAAGTGATGGCCTGATGTAACGACAGCATAACATCATAGTAATTGTATCAACATAGTAACTAATCGATTTCTCATTGCTTTCGTTAATATTAGAAAAATTCTTGAGCAATTGTTTGTTGTCAAAAGGCTCTTACAGAATCGATCTCTTACAAGGCTAGGTTTATCTATGTACAGTGTTGGAAAAAATAATAGAAACGATTACTAGTTCATCATTAAAATGTTGTATACTTTTTCGTTATAAACTTTTATAGTTGAAAATTACTGTCAAATTCGTGGCTAATGTAACGGGATTTTATTATTTGCTTTCTTTATTGCTTTCTTCTCTTTTAATTTATTAGTTTTCAGGAAAAAGTAAGAAAATACGTAATTTAGCTGGAAAAATTAATAGAAACGTTTTTCTAAAACCGTGTTTAAATTTAAAATAAATATACTTTTTAAATGAAATATTTAGAAGTGGTAAAAATTGAGTTAAAACAACTTTTTTTTTGACCATATGTAAAATTTCCGGGTTAAGTGTGTGTTTTAAATCTTTTAAAAAAATGGGTCGAGGTGTTCATACCATTGATACTGAAAGAAATGTTATCCTTAAGTTGAAATCTGATGGCTTATCACTTGGAAAAATAGCCCACATAATGAAGTGTTCTAAACATAAAATATTTAAGTGATTCACTATACAACAAATATCGAAACTAGAGGAAGAAAGAGGAAAACGCCCACGCGTTTTGACCAAATTTTAGTACGTTATTCCAAAAAATTTTTTTTTTAAAAATATACTAGATGCTCCAGTGACAAGCAGTACTATAAGAAATAGGCTCGAAGTTTAAGGTCAGTACCTCTTTTAAGTAAAATAAAAATATACAAAAAAGGTTACAATTTGCCAGATAACACCAAAGTCGGAAAAATTGCAATAGTGCTCCATCAGACGGAAATTGTTTTGTACGTCGCCCTGCCAATAAAGAGTTTGATCCAAAATGCACAAAAAAGACAGTCAAACAGGGTCCCTAATGATATGGGGATGTTTTCAAAATTCTTTGATGCGTTTCTATTATTTTTTCCAACACTGTACATTCAGAAGCCACAATAGTATTATACGGTATTCTTTCTGAAGTGATTAGCATAGATTCAGAGATAAAACTCTGAAGAGTCTAAATTTTCTGGATTGTATTTTTGCACTCAATAGAGTGTGATCTCATTATATTCGAGTGTATCATATGTCGCTGGAATCTCTTCATCTGAGAAAATTACACAGCCCTGCAAATTTGGACTTTCTTGGTGCAAATAAGATGGCTCCAGGTGTTTTCGAAGGCATTTTGCGCGCTGAACACGAATCTGGTTTCATAAACTTTCCATCACATCAGATTTGAAACTAGAAAATTTTTGAAACTATATTCGTGTTCAGCGCACAAAATGACTTCGGAAACACCTGGAGCAATCATATTTGCAAAACCCATGCAGGGCTGTGTTATTGATCTCTCACTGACACAATTTTTACTGAAAAGGTTTATAGTTTATAAACAAAGCTTAAGAACACGAAGGTCATTGAACTTTCACCTGTATAAGGGGGTGTGTGGAGAAACTTTAATAGATTAATATCAATTGAATTTTGAATAAAAGCTCATTTCATATGCTTGAGTTGCTGATCAGGCACGTAACTATTATAGTTATAGCAAAGAGTCTTCCCCACCATTATATTGTCTACTTCGAAAAGTTTTTTCTACATCTTTTCAGATTATGGACTCTTATCTTTTGTTTTGACCTCTTAATTGCTTTAGTAAAAACTCTTTAGTATCTCTTAAAAACATTTACACAATAAAATAGGATTTATGGAATTAATTATTACAAAATTATTTATTTATTTGCAATTGAAATTGAAATTAAACAAAATTATGTTTTGCCCGCCCACTTACCTCCAAACATTTACTTAATTAGCTGACATTCAATTAAATTATACTCGTACATATTATTTACATATGTTTTGCGTAAATCGTTTTTAAAAAGTTTATAAACATTTATATACAAATAGTTAACAGTCATAAAAGCATATGTATTTTAAAATGTTACAAAAACTATTCCAAATAAAAATAAAATGCGATAATATTAGAACAATAAATTCAATTAAAAACAAACAACATAGTAAATATTTAATTACAATAACAAAAACATAGTGACTAAAAATTTAATAACAAATTTAGAAGGCCAAATTTTGTAGCATCAAGAAATGAAAACCTTAAAGAAACAAATGTATAAAAAGCAATAACAAAAATTAATAATTATTAAATACATGTATTCAACAAATTTATTATTAAAACAAAAACAAAAAGAAAATTTAAAAAACTAAATCTATTAATTCTTAAAATCTTGGCAACTAATTTTCGTATGTTACAAATCGATTTCATTCGAAACAATTGTGCAAATAGACTGTTTCACTTAAGCTTGTTTTTCTGCGTTTACATGATTAAACAAAAAGGCAAAGAAAAAAAAAATAATAATAAATAGGACATCATATAGAGTAATAGGAAAAGAAAAAAATTAGATAAACTACTCAACATTTTTAAACATTTAAAAGAAATTACTTTTTATGGAAATAAATAAACAGGAAATACATTTTTTTGTCTTTTAATAAAACTGTTCTTGTCAGCTATCGTCCAAGTAAATCAGGGGCTTAACAAGTATCAAATAATCTCTAGAAGTTACAATCCTTATTATACTTTCTGTTGCTGTTAAGGCATGCGTGGATTCTAACGTACTCAGACGTCAGGCCATGCCAATTATTCAAAAAGTCCCCGTATAGGAATCTATCGCTGTTTGTTGACAACGCTGAATAGTCAGTGAGTGAGGAAATTAGTGACACGAACTCTGTATGTTATAGCAGTTTCTACCAAAGCCGTAAAATAGAAGAGCTTATCTTCTCACAAAAGCACCGCTGAGGCAAGAAGAATACCAGAAGACGAGAATAAACATTCACCCAACTGAGGCCGTTATGGCACATTGGAACCTTTTGAAGCTTCTCGTAGGGTCATTTGAGCTTCCAATGTTCATTCTTGAAGGACAACAGAGAAATTATTTGTATAGTAGACGGCCCAGGCGTCATAATCCTCTTCGTGCATCCAAGAGGTGAACAACAATTTCCTTTTGTTCCTCATCTATACAGATCTTGCAGAACTCATTGCTTCTGTACCCAGAATGCAATGTCCAGTAATAACTTTAACAACTAGTGTGTGCTCCTTTGAAGTTTGAGTAAACTATGGCTGCCTTCCAAAATGTTAGTTGCTTTGTGTTTGAACAAAGTATCGTGTTTCATAATACCGCTGTACAAAATATATACAATGTATTCTATTTCAAAACGTCGTCAATGTGTATTTTTAACGCAGTCAGAAAGCAATCAGGCATCGGATTTATAGTTGATGCATTGTTTGGTTACTTTGCATATCTACATAGTTTATATACAGTAGTAGAACTGCATACAAACTTTGTATTGATACATTTTGGAAGGCAGCCTATTCGTTTGCTTTCCTTTTATTTTGGCTAGGTGTGCTGTGCTATTTTGGCCATATCCGAACCAATCTATGCGGCGTTAACGGAAGCTATTATTGCTTTATGAATTCTGAGCTTACAGATCTTCGCTGTGTAGCGAAAGTTCTGAATTGTGGCTGGTTGTACCATATCTGGCCAAAACATTTCCTCTTACTCTGCTATTGACTAGCCTCTTATGGGCTATTTACACAACAAAACTTTCCTTTCATTCCTCTCAATTCTGGCTTGATTGTTGTTTACGTTGGCTTACAGCAAATTGTTGAAGACCTTTTTCTCTTGACATTTTAGTAAGTAAACCACTTTGTACTGAAAATCACCAGACTATTTTAAAATGTAGCGATTTTGAAACGTTTAGCATATGAATTTTTATACATATGTACGTTGTGTGTGACCCTTTACATAAAGCTTCAAGAGTATAACAATATTTATTGTTTATATGTCAAGTGGACTTGACAGTTTCCTTTATATGATGGACACTTTATATATTTGAATGCCTTATTTGATATTCTTTTTATTATAAAAGTTGAGTAGTTTATTAAAGATAACATCTTTAACTATAGACCATGAACACGAAACATTACCGTATACAGGATATTCGACTTAAAGAAGAAGAAAAATAAAACAAATTGAAGGAACAACTTTTAACTTATAAAACTTATAACAACTTTTTTTCTTATAAAAAAAAATAAAATAAAACAAAAGGAAAAAAAGAAAAACAAACTAACTATTTACAAACTATACTACCGATCTATTTTATATTTATTATATTTTTTATAAATTGTAACAAAAAAATAAAGCAACAACAAACAAAATACGTGACAATTGTTAAGTTAGAAACAAATAAAAAAAGAAGTAAAATGGAATATTGAAAGAAAATTAAATGAAGTAAAATGAGTGTTTCATTTTCATTATAAGAAACTATTCAAAATAAATTTAAAAAACAAAGAAACAAAATAAAATATTTTAGCAACAAAAACAAAGAAACATTTCAAATTAGTTAAACAGAATAAAAATTATAAACAAAGCAAAATAGGAAACTAGATTAGAAATCCAAAATTTTAATTATATTTGTATAGATTAAACAAAAAAATGAAAAAATAAATAAAAAACTATGAAATTATTAAACAATTAATGAAAAAAAGAAATCTAAAATTAATAAATAATTATTGAAGAAAAAGGAAAACAAATCATAAATCAAATCTAACAACTCAATTACAAAATAGGTTTATTAACAGATGAAAAAAATAATTAAAAAAACTAGAGAAAAAACAAAAATCCAAACAAATTGAATTGTAAAATTATTTAAACAAATAAAATATATCAAAAAACGATTAAAACAAAAAGAAAACATATTAAAGAAAAAATGAATTAAAACATTATACAACAATAAATACATATATATATATATATACAACACATAAATAAGTAAATAAATATATAGAATCTTAACAAATTGCATTGGTTTATTGAAAAACAAAAAATTAAAAATTAAAAATAAAATGACAATTAAATTTGAGAATAAAACCCAAAACAAAATTCAAAATGAACAGAAATTATTTAAAGAAAGTGTTTAAAAAAAGAAAGAAGCACAACAATGAGTTAAAGTTTAAAAAAATAATTTTTATTTTAATTAAAAACAAAAACAAAAAAAGAGAAAAATTTATTAAAACAAATGAAATTCGTAAAATTATGAAATTATTTAGAAATTATAGAAGAGAAGCTGGTCTAAAAATTATAATTATTATTATTATTACGTCAAACTGCTATTAATTAACAAATTAAATAATTAACAAATTTAATTAAAAAAACAAATCAAATAAAACTAATTAAAAAAGAAACAACAATTAACAAATTGAAACAAACTAATAAACAAAGAAAAGTAATAAAATCTTTATTTATATTATTATTATTATTATAGCATTATCAAATTATGGAATATTATTAAAAAATTGTGTTAAAAACTATGAAAAATATTTATGAAAAATAATTACAAAAAACAAAAAAAAACAAATAAATAAATAAACAAAAACAACAAAGTGTTTTAATAGAAACGAATCTAAGCGTGAAAACCAAAAGCTCTTAAGGGGTTAGTATCGAGATCGCCATCTAACGTTTTTTTCCAACTAGTGCTTATTTCGTGAATGGTAACACTTAGCTCATGTCTGATTTGACAGATAATTAGTTTTATCCTTCCGCTGAACGAATATGGTTGTGTATACGCGTTTTCGCTTCGCTAAGTCAGCCTGCGATCGACTTACAGAAAATGCCGATTTTGGCAAAAAAAAAAATCATCTTTTCAGATGAAGCTCATTTTGATCTTGGCGGGTATGTAAACAAGCAAAATTGTCGTATTTGGGGCACAGAAAACCCGCACGCATACATTGAAAAGCCGACGCACCCAAAACGAGTCACTGTTTAGTGCGGATTTTGGTCCAGAGGCATAATTGGGCCATTTTTCTTCGAAAATAGCAAGGCGTGGCCGTTACAGTCAATGGCGATCGTTATCGGGCCATGTTGAATGAATTTTTTGTTCACAAAAATTGAAGAGGAGGATATTGGCAACATTTGGTTTCAACAGGACGGCGCTACGTGCCACACAGCCGAAGCTATACTCGATGTTTTGCGCCCTGTTTTTGAAGATCGCATTATCAGCCGCAGAGCTGATGTCGTTTGGCCACCTCGCAGCTGCGATTTGACACCGTTGGAATATTATTTGTGGGGTGCCGTCAAAGATAAGTAGACAATTAACGCTTTAAAGGACAATATTCGTGAAGCCATTGGTGAAATACAGCTGCACACAATCGATAATGTGCTTAAAAATTGCACCGATCGTGTAGGCTACAGCATGGCCAGCCGAGGCAGCCATTTGAATGAAATTATTTTCCATTATTAACCGGAAGGATTGTTGTACTTTCAAATAAAAAACGAAATTTGAGAAAATATTCAGTAGTTTTTTTTTTAAGCATTTTCAGAAAAAAAAGTTATTTGGCGGACCCTTTATAATTTTCAAAAAATAAAAGTCTTCACGGTTTTAGTTACTTTAGAACCATGAAATTAATGTAGAAATATTGTTTTCGACAGAAGAAGACAATCGCAAAATAGTACAATGTGTACAGGTGCGTGCAACTTTAACGCGTTTTTCTCGAAATCCCTTTTCTTTCGATGTTGTGCATGATTTAGCAAAAACTACTTGACCGATATCGGTGAAATTTTGGACAAGTAGTCTTAGCTCGAATTAGGACATTTTTGATTCGTCAATAATTAATAATTTTATTATTAAAGTAAAAATATTGGCGAAGATATTTTTTGTCCTCTTCGAAATATACTAGTTCCGCCTATAGCCAGTAACACGTTTTATAAGATTTTTGCTTTGAGACACTGCTAACTCCTCAAATCATGGCCATCAGATTTTGAGCTGACATTCTTCAGGGTGCTTAAATGTACAGTTTCTTTTGTTGCTCACTGTATATTAACTTAAAATTAAAAAAATTTCGACAGTGTTGGTCATACAGCAATAACGTTGGATTCATCTGCTAAATTCCAACTGAAAACAGCACAGTCCTAATGCATTTACGTCAAGGTTAGGTCCTGGCCTTTCTCAAGAGGCGGTGCCTGACCTTTGTAAAAAAAATATTTGTGATTGGAGTTATACTCTCTGGAGCAATAGGGTAGATGTTAATTTAATAATTTTATAAGTTTGAAACTCATTTTTTTGGGTTTTTAGTCAATTTTAATCAATTTATTTAAGTTTTAAGAAATATAGGAAATTTTCAAATTCCCAGTAAGAATTGAAGAAAAAAGGAAGCAAATTTCGAGGGAAAACGTCACTTATGAAAATGGTTTTTAACTCTAAAAACTGTTTAGTAATTTATCTGAGAAATATATCAATAATTGAATTGAATTTGAATAAAAGAGAAACACATTCAATGCATTCAAACCTGATTTGCATAATTACACCTGATTATAAAAATTTAATATTGTAATGTTGGCTTGTGACATTTTTATGCTCATACTTACTTCATGGGTATATAAAAATAATCCAATGTTTTTGTAGTAATTTTAAATATTTTTCTTCAAATATTTGTTAAGATTTCATGTTCATGTTCGTTGCTTAAGTCTTTTGTTTTTCTTTGTACATCATTAAATATCAATATTTCAAGTCTTTTAATTAATAATGAATTTCCTGTGTTTTTCTTTTTTTAAAGGAGTTAGCAAAACATTTGCCAACACACCTAAAAACCAACAACAACAAGAAATACAAAATAAAAAAAGCACAAATAAAAAAAATGTTCAAATAACACTTGAAATGAAATGATATCAAAAGCGTACAACAAACGAATTAAACATGCAAAACAGTTGACATTAAACAACAGAAACAAAAAGAAAAAAATGTGAAAAGAAAACAATTTTTTAAGTGGAAAAAGGATGGAACAAAAAATAAACACACACACACACACAACTTAACGTCATTGCTTTATAAACATAACCAGTCAGTGCCACAACTCCCAGAGAGTAATTCCCACATAAATTGTGCGCGTTGTCAAATTAAAAATGCCTAATGAGATGTTGTTGCCTGCCACCAATATTAAACCTTAAGTATCATCAACAAACAGCCATGCAATGCTTGGCTGTCTGTGCTTTACTTTACTTTATTTTGCTTTGCTTTGCTGTTGAGACAACAACAGAAAACAGAGAACGACAAACAACAGACAACAGACAACGGAAAACGACAGCAATATTGTGTACAAAAGGATGAAATAACGACAACAACAGCACCAGCACCAGCAGCAGCAGCAATAACTATAATATCACTACTGCAGATCAGACAGATCTCAACAGATCACACCACAGCAGCAGACAAGAGTAGCAGTCAGTTACACAGTCACACTGACGTGCAGTTGTTTAGTTAGTAAACAACAACTGGGCGACAAACTTGTTCATGCATACCATAGCAATGCCTCTACCGGCACTTTAACCACAAGTCAGGCAAACAAGCTGAAAAATACATTAGAAACCAATAAGTATATCGAGTTACAAATGAAATGTTGAATGTTTTAGCTGTTGTTTCTTCGTTGTTGCATTCAACAAAAGCTCTCAGCAACTGATCTGAGCCATAAGTCTTTCAAGTACCTCCGTATGTATGGCTAAAGAAGGGTCCTTGCCTAGATTACCAAGTAAAACAAGTTCTTCTGCCAACCCAAACTTCTTGCCACCGTTGCTAACATTTATACACACATAGGACATGGGAGTAGTATGTTCCACTCAACTCTGACTGAACTATGCTCGCTTTAAAGATATAGTTGTGCCTTGTTGCTGCAGCTGTAGTTGCTGCTCGCATTGCTTATTTTTCATATCTTAAAGATGTTGCTGCTGCTGTTAAAAGGATGTTGTTTTAACACAAAAGTTTAAGTGCCTTGTACATTGGCATGATGGCATGATGTTCATGATCATCGTCGCCTCAATGCACACGGGCGACAAGAGAGATGATGATTAAGTGGAGGTGAATATTCATATAATTCTTAACGATTGTTTTCTGTCGTTCTACAAGCACTTGTAGTCACGCGGCAGGTAAGTGACTGAATGACTGAGTGAGTGAACGAGTGAGTGAGTAAGTAAGTGAAGAATAAATATTAATTTATTAAAAAGTGGCAACGTAACGATTAATATTGAATTATTGATGTTTAATGAAAGGATTTCCGTTTAGAAATGTTGAAAATTTCAATTAAAGCTGGAGATTAAGAAAAAATTTTATATTGTGGACGGCTTGTGGGTGACAAATTCGTGATAAAAGTTAAAATCCTTAGAAAAAGTCGTAGAATAGTAAATGGAATACGGATCTGTGCTATTCCTAATATTTTGATACCTTTAAGGACTCGGCGTTGTGGAATGCTTTCGAATGTAATGATTAATGTAAAGAAATTAATTGAACTTATCAAAGCTTTATCCAGAAATGTCACATGTTGCAACTTGTATGAAAACTTACTGGGGAATATCATTTCAATCAAAGATGCTGTTCGTCAAGGTTGGGTACAATCATCTCTACGTGTCTAAACTTCATCAAACATTTTGATGTGCACTAAACGCGGGGTATTACGTTCCAATATAGAAATATTCTCTAACCAAAGATAATGTAATTATCGAATTAAGAGCAGGGATCAAATGAGACTGTCGGCAGGAGATGATGCCGACACGAATTCTATTGAGTAAAAGAAGTAGCCGGGTAGGAAAACTTACTTACGTACTTATTTAAAAACATGCTGAAACGTGCGACTAACTGGAACATAGTGAAGCAGCACGTAGGCCATCTTTAGGCGGCGTGGAAATTCATCACCTTATCTGCTTTCTAATTGTCGCTGGTACCTAACGTAGCGCAACGCTATTTTCTCTAACCTAGCTGATTCGCAGGGCATGGTTGTCGGCACCAGGTATGAGCAATTTGGTATTTATTGAGGAAATAATGACTAAAATAGAGTATCTAAAGAACAAATTCAACTAGAGCATGAAAGAAATAAGAATTCGTTATGTCAAGAAGTCGTCGTAGTCTAGTAGGTAGTATGTTGGCTTCTTAGACGTGAGACCACGGTTCAAACCCCAGGTCAAACATCTCAAACAAAACGAAATGTGAAATAATACATATTTGTTCGATAACCTCCTTTCAGCAGACTTCTTACAAAAATTCTGAGAGTGAATAAAATTACCATGAACAAGTTTCTTAAGAATCTGTCGTTTGGAGTCGACTTTAAGCTGTAGGTCCCTCCAGTTATGGATACATTTAATACACACAACATACATGAGTACATACATACATAATACATAATTGGTCATTACAACCCTTCAGTCAGGATTACGACCTAGTTTCTCACACCACTTATGTTGTGTGTGTTAATTTTATACATCAGTGGCGGGACCTACAGTTTAAAGTCGACTCCGAACGACAGATTTTTGAGAAACTTTTCATGCCAATTTTATTTAATCTCAGAGTTTTTGCCAGAAATCTGCTGAGAGGAAGTCGCCGAAGAAATACTTTTCGTATTTTATTTTGATGTCTGGCCTGGGGCTCGAACCCTGGCTTTTCGTCTAATAAGCCAACACACTACCTATTAGACCACGGCGACTACAACATACATGAGTAGTGTGAGAAATAAGGTAGTAATGGTAGTAGTAAAGATCAATTATGCATGTATTACAATAAATCATTTGTATGTATGCAAATCAATGAATACAGTCATCTGGGTACTATATTGGAGATATAATTTGCCTACCAAAGTCCTCACAGGCCTAATACTCTTGCTCAAACTTCCGATATGACTACAAGAGAGTATTTAGGGGATTAATTAGAAAAACATGTACAAAGTCGCTGAACCACAAACAAGAGTCAACTGAAATGTTTTCTTAAGAGTGAAATTCTAACAGAAAACACAAGAGAAAAATGGTACAATAAAAGCCAAATATATTAAATGGAGCGCTTGACCACAAGGGACATTCATTTTAAATTTACTTCTTGGTGGTATCTACCCTTTTGCAGTGCAAAAATATGGAGTCATCAGAAACTTTTCCTTGTTTTTTCTTTTAGTTTGTGAAAAACATTAAAAATTTGTTTGTTTTATAATAAAATGGAAGCAAATTAAAAAAAATTAATATAAAACCGGGGTGCCCTGGTAGTCTAGTTGGTAGTGTGCTAGACTATTAGCGGTAGGCTCGTGGGTTCGATTTCCACCTAAAACTCTGGTCTGTGACACTACACCGAGCATATGGTCATACTTACTCAGCTCGTATATAATTAAAATATAATTTGTAATTGTATTGTAATTAATAAATAAATAAAATTAATATAAAAACATCAAGTATTTTTGCATACTATTGCATAAAATTCATGATTTTGCTGTCCACTATATATGCACCTACCCCTCAGGATATCAGAATTAACAAACTTTTATAAATATCCAAACTCTCGACTAGCCTTTGAGTGGATTTCAGTATTCCTTGATTTGTCATCAAGGGTTGATCTTAGAATTATAATTTCGGTAAAGCAATAGAATTTTTAATCCACAGTCCTTTACCAAACTATCACCATGTAAACTTACATACATATTTAGACATCTCAGATCAAATGTCTTACAATAAATCATTTTAAAATCTTTGCATATGAGAAAATAAAACGAACTTAAATTAGCTGACAATTACAATAAAAACAACAATTTATGTGTGCGCGCGCGTGTGTGTGTGTGTGTAATTCATTAATAAAAATTCATTCAAGTATTTTAATTACGAGATTATTTATAAAATTAAACAACAATGAGGGGAAATGCAAATGAATAACCACCGTTGCTCCTGACTCATATTGTAAAAATGACAGGCAACAGTTAGCGGCACAGACAACACAGAGAGTCGAAAAATTCAGATTTCAGAACCAAAAACCGAAAAAAAAAATTATTTAAAAAGTCACACACACCCTTGGCTTCTTCCCAAGGCTGGATCGGTCGCCTGTTAAAATCCATTAAAGCAACACTAAATATACAACAATATGGCAACAACAACAACAACTACAACAACAAAAATAAAAAATTCAATAAAACCGAAACGAAAAATTAAAATTAAATACCAACAACAACAGCAAAAACAACAACAAAAGAAGGGCATTAAGCAAAACCACAATAACCAGAATGCACAACAAAAAAAAAATATCCCATAAGTATGTATGTTTGTATATATGTTTGCTACTACTACATGGGGTGTATGTATGTACATATGTATGTATGTAGTTATGCGGAGTATACAAGTCTAAACAGAAACAAAAAAAAAATTAATCGAACAGAACAGAACGGAACATCGAAGAGAAATCAGCGGCTAACATCTACAACAAATGAGCCGGCAAAAGGAATAACATACAACAACAACAACAATAATAATAAACAACAACAAAATAAGCATACAAAACCCCAACTCTTAACATCTCTCGGACAAAACAAAACTTTAACTTAACTTAACTGACAATAAACTTTGATTTCTTTAGTGCAGAAAAATACAAGAGTACGAGTGAGTATCATGAGTTCATTTGTCTGTCCATCTGCATGTATGTCTGTCTGTCTGTCTGTTTGTTCATCCATTTGTAGGACTGTTGGCCAAACGCGTGAGATGTGTGAATTCGATTTCATGAAAAAAAAAACGAAATCGAAACGATATGAAATGGAAACAGAAAAAGAAAAAAAAACAAAATCTCAACCACATTACAAGGAAGCCCAACACATGGGAAACAACTTTAACGATCTCACAAAAAAAAAGAAAAGAAATCAAAAAAAGGAAAAACCTATGGAAAGACAAAATACTACAATCGGCATTAGGGCTTAAATGCATTTCAAGGTGCTTAAAACCACCTATGTATAGCTTACAAGCCCGACTTTGTGTGCAGCCGATTAACTCAAGACTCTAATTGTGTTTTGGGCTCTATGAATCAAAATTCCGTACTTTTCATTACGTTAGATTAAGTGTAATGCCATTACATTAGAAAGTTTAGAAACCTGAAAAAAGTAATCGTCCAAGTGCTTGAATTTCCGTATACGATTTCTCTGAGCCGAATAGTAGCACATGCTCTATATATATATATATATATATATATATATATATATATATATATATATATAGCTGGCGACTGTTGGATTTAAGCAAATGATTTGTGAGGATAAGAGCTACGAAGACTGTGGTTATTACAACCACAAGACATGTCTGACACGATATTCATGAGAGGTTATCGTGATCAAACAAATTAAGCAAGCAGAACCAGTAAAGTCAGCGATTTTTTGAAATGCTTCGCAACGCGACGGAGTAAAAAAAGTGAATGACGAAATTTAGAAGAGGGCGACCATTCTATGATGTATGGCTGGGTCGTAGATAGATTAAGGAAGAGGAGCGGGGGTGTTCGGTGTCAAAATAAAGTATTTGTAACTCATGGGAAAAATTTCGTGTACCCTCAAAGCGGAAGTCTACGCCATACAACTTGGATAAAAGGTTCAAAGGACGGAACATAGCAATACTATCTGGTAGTCAGGCACAAAGCACTCAGCTCTTATGAGGTTCAATCGTAGGGATCCTATTTTCCCTATCCTCTGCTGACGTCCAGGCCAAGTGAAAATTTAAGGTAATGATTTAAAATTACTTCTCCCTTAGAATCTATCTCTCGATTTTGGTCTTTTTAAATGCAATCAGAGCGATCTTAACATCCAACGTTTATTTAAATCTCGAGCCTTCATCAGTGAATTTAATTTTCACAACTGTCCAAGTGTGAAGCTGTGGTCTCTCGTTCGGCTTATAAATCGCCGGAGTCTCTGAATTAACTTGTAGCCTTATTTGATTCATTTTCAACATTTTTGTATTTTTTTTTGGGTCTCCAAAACAACCGCCTGCCCCAGCTATAGTCCCAGATTTTATATCCAAATTCTCATACATTTTCAAAGATTTCTTTAGAGAACAATGTTCGTAAAGAAATCTTCCAATTACCGATTCACTATGCTGTTCAAACAAAGCGTAGCGCCCGGCTTTCCTAAATGGTTCACCACCATGCATAGTGTTACGGCTAAACTGGCTGATATATACACATGCGCACATGCGCACATGCGCACATGCTGCATCACATCGAAATACCTTTGGCACACAAAAGCAAGAAAAAGAAAAAGAATTGCAAACTAAAAACGAAAACGAAGAATGAAAAAAAATTCATAAAAAAACGCGCAGCAGCACAAATGCCAATCGTCGTTCCAGAGTTATTCATGAGATCCGAGACCACACAAATACAGGCACGCGTTTGCTGACAGCATAAAAATTGTTGAACTGGCGTTTAACGCGCGTGAACGAGGAGAGATATTGTAGCACAACGACACAATACAACACAAACCCAACAACAACAACAGCAGCAATAATAGCAGATACAATAAAAAAAAAGAAAATCAAGTTAAAGATAAAAAAATACACTGTAGAACACAAACAAACAATCAATGAAAGAATGAATGGGCAAATGGAAGGATGGACGGACGAACGCATGGACGGACAGACAGACGGATGGATGGATGGATAGATGGTTGGATGGTGATAGTGATGGTGGTGGTTAATGCCTACACACAAATGTACAACAACATATTACAAGAACAACAACAAATAACGATCATACAAATGAATGTCTAACAAGACAGATAGTCAGTAACAAAAAACAAAAAGGAGAAAAAGGAGAAAAAAAAAGAAATAAAAAGAGAAAAAAAAGAAAAGAATGAAAAAAACACAATTAAACAAAACCAAAGACCAAATCCATAAATACTGAGAGAAATTGAAATGGAAATATGCACACTTGGATGGATGGAAATAAAACAATTCCATTGGAAGGAAAAAAATAGGCTCCAAAACCAAAGTAGTAAAGTGAGGTGATTATAATTTTCGATTCTGTATTCGTATTTTATCCTCTGATTAGCACTTACAATACAGACAAACTACATACATTCATGCATTCATATATAATTGGTCATTACAACCCTTTAGTCAGGATTACAATCTAGTTTCTCACACCACTTATGTTGTGTGTGTTCATTTTATACATGAGCGGCCGGACCTACAGTTTAAAGTCGATTCCGAACGACAGAAATTTGAGAAGCTTTTCATGGCAATTTTCATTTGGTCTCAGAGGTTTTGCGAGTAAACTGCTGAGAGAAAGTCGTCGAACATATATTTTTTCATATTTCGTTTATTCGGAGATGTCGGACTTGGGGATTGAAATGATACCACGTTACTCACGTTTAATAAGACAACGGCGACTAAAATAGCTAAACATACTAATGTAGTCAGCTAAGCATACCAATATTATCCAACACCATCAAAGATTCGAAATTTGTTTTTTTCTTGGTTTTTGTACTTGGTTTTGCAGGCGATATCTACCCTTAACCAAACAGCGATAAATCTTTTAATGGGTATACACGCCAACAAAACCGTATTCTCCGATCGCCTTAATTTACATTTCCTAGAATAAACGTGTAAAGATTTAGTTTAAGCCCCACAGTCCTAACTCTAGGTCCGATACTTCATCTAAGCTAAACTGAGAGGGCTTTTAAAGCAGCTTGCGTTACCTAATCACTTAATACTGCAGTTGCTCAATATAAAATATCATTCGTCTTCGCCTTGGTGTGGTTCGCTGAATTTATTCGATGGTTATTAAACCTGGAGTTATCCTCTGGTGGACTGCACTCGATATGACGAGATTTGTTGTAATGCAAGTTGTAACGTGTGCGCTCCTCTCTCCCTGTAAATGCCCTCTTACATACATGCGTTATTGGTCATTACAACCATTTTGTCAGGATTACGACGTAGTTCCTCTACGACGTAGTGCTCTCAGAGTTTTCTCCAGAAGAGTACTGAGAGAAAGTCGCAGAAGAAATATTTTTTCATATTTCGTTTTGTTGGAGATGTCTGACCTGGGGTTTAAACCGTGGCCTCACGTCTAATAAGCCAAAACACTACCTACTAGACTACGGCAATAAATACCCTCTCTGTTATGTTTAATTAACTTCCACCGAGATAACTTAATGCTTTGAAAAGCAGTCTGGCCACTCCTCGTACCTATCTGATGATTCCCAGGTTTTAAATGAAATTGGCTACACATCATCTGAACCTAGTATTGATAGGAGATTTCACACTAGAATTCTCAACATGTCCACTGACGTGGTCAGCTCTAGCGATTTATGGATTTGCGAATAAGATGGGCTGTGTAATTTTTAATCTTGCCTTCGCCCTGAATACGCTGTGGAACTGATCCTGGTCCTGATCCATCTTCAACTATTAACATATCTATCCTCTACGCTATAATCAGATCTCTTCGAAATTGAATTTCAGACCTAAACTGGTTGGCATATGCCGCTGTAGCATTGATCAATTCTTGAGGCAGTTGTATGTCAAGCTAATACGCATTTCTGTTCACAGGAAAATCGCTTGTAACTGTGAAGCAGAGCAGGGATACTCCTGCCGGATACCAATCCACACATGAACGTAATTATACCTATTACTTCAGATAGACTGTCTCTTTATTGTTGGCTGACAAATCCTGGGTTAAGGAAGAATTTTATGTGAAGCGTGGAGATATCTCTTTCACTGTGTCAACTCCCACGGGCATATTGCGTATTGGATACCAATGCAGAGATACTTGACTTTTCTGTAAATAACTTCAGTAGGGGTTTTAGATTAGTTGAGAAAAAAGAGAGGCTTTGTCATAGGCGTCTGTCATTTGGTTCACCCTTTCCCTATTGTTTAATGGAGCAATCTATCGTTAATGGATAGCGAACAGATCGCTTCAAGGTTCAAACTGTTATTCAGGCTTTATTCTAAGAGTGTCAGGCTTTAAATACAAAGTTGTTTTGCTGATTGTCAAGAGGGGTAAATACGGGGTGTTGCTTCAATGTGGATTCACATCTGTCCGCTATGATTGCTCAAGTGAGCTTTAATTTATCAAAGCTGCTACCATTTTCTGAAATGTCGTTTACGCAGCTTATTACCAACGGCTCGATAGAGTACTATGAAGTAAATTTTTTGTAAGACAACGATTCCTTCAAGAGCTAAAATTCGCTGCAAGGAATTCACACCGTATTTCGATATTTTGTTTCTCTCAGTGTATTTATTGATGAAAGTAACATACGGAGGTTTACGTATTGAATGTTGCACATTAAATAGTTTATGTTGTGATCTGTTAGAGGTGAGGTTGAAGAAGAATGAATAAGCAACAACAGCAACAATAGCAACAACAACAGAAAAACTAGATTAACAGATATTAACGATTATCGAACTCTTTAAAATTTTTTTACCAGACTCGCTGAGTCGTTTTTCAAAACTGGCAACGAATTTTCTCACACTATTTAAAAATCAAATACATTTAATGTTGTTGTTGTTGCTGTTGTTGCTGTTGTTAAATGTGGCATATAGAATAAAAATGATACGTTTTGGTTGGGCTAAAACAAAAAAACAAACAACAACAAAAATATTGTTTATGAGCCACAAGTATGTGAATAAAAAAAGTTTCTGTTTCAATATACGATTCTTTTTTATTTTTTGAAAATCATCATTTCATCTCATGAAGCAAAGCAACCGAGAAGAAGTCAATGATAAAAAAGCAACAAGTGGATGTTAAGCAGTTTTACTTATTAATACTTGTGGTACCGAACCGATGCCATATCAACACCATATACATACTCGTACGTACATACCTACATACGTACACTTTTAATGGGGACATCATTAACAGTCAACTACCACTAGTCCAGTCATACGTACATACTTATAGAATGATTGTACATATGTAAAGTGTAATGTGTGTGTGCTTCAGATGGTTTTATTGAAATGAATGCGTTATAAGCGCCACTTATTGTTGGCTGCTGTCAACTTGAAATTATTAAACAAATATTAACCCTCTCCATAATCTGACTAGACAATGGCCTTTAACAACAAACAGCGTTAATGTGTTGCTGCTCCTTTAACTCTCTGTACGTCCGTCTCCAGAACAATGATAGACAGACACTCGTTTGTTCGTTCGTTCGTTCGTTGTTAAATCATTGTTGTGAAGCAAGTGACCATAAGGCCTGGCTGTCATGCTAAAGTATCATCACCGAAACCAGTCAACGAAAAGCCAAGCCAGCCATCATGTTATATATGATTTTGTAATCGTGACGAAACCAGGAGATGACTTTATGTTTTCCTTAAAAAAAAGTGATGTGCCAGGGGAGTGAAATATTTTTCACTTTAATTGTGGCCATGACTTGCCAGTATATGTATTACTGCTGTTTGTTGTTGTTGTTCTATCAAAAATGTTATCATATTATTAAATGTTTAGAAATACTTTAAGGATTTGCAACTACATTGTAGTGTAAGCTGTAAATTGCAATTTATGATAAGAAAAAAATAGAAACTTATTTATGATTTATTATTACTCGTGTAATGCACTCATATTGCAACTGCGGCAAGAGAGGCTGTTAGGCCATGTTTTATTGTTGCCAAGCCACTATGGTACGGCTTTAGAAAAGTTGAAGCAAAGTAACAAGATCTTCTAATTGAATCCCAAAAAAAAAAAAAATTTAACAAAAATTCAAAAGGGTGCCCTGGTAGTCTAGTGGGTAGTGTGCTAGACCATTAGCATGAGGGTCGTGGGTTCGATTCCCATCAGAGACTCTGGCCTGTGACACTACGCCGAGCATATGGTCAAGTTACTCCGCTCGTATATAATTTGTAATTGTATTGTAATTAATAATAAAAAAATATGAGGAGTTTCCAATCATTTTTTATTTTCAGAACCGCTAAAGTGTATCGGGTAAAAACTTGGTCAAGTGTTTTTCGATGGTTGTTGTTCTGTTAACCAATTTTTATTGGGCTCAGTAAGTAAGAACGTACAACAATTAATAACATTAGCAAAGTCTGTCGGCTTATAAATAGCACCAATCGATGCGCTCATTTTGAGCAGTTACAACAGCGTTTATTTTTCAGTGCTTGTCTATTTCCATCCAAAATGTAAAGAAAAGCTTGCCAGATGTGCCTTTAAGCTTACCACTGTTCAGAATCTGCTCAACTAACCTCATTCACAATATAAGTACGGATTCAAACACAAGCAAAGAGGCACAGAACTGAAATCCACAGAGACCTGGAAGGAGTGGACAACGTCGAACATTAAATGCAGAAATGAAAAGCTGGATTCAAGTAAAGGTGATTGCAAGGAAAAGGGAAAACTAGAAAACGTTTGTGCAGTCTAGGTTGGATGCTAATATATAGGAAACATTAAATAAAACAAAGTTTACCATTCAATTTTAACTTAAACATGCAAAATTTATTCAAGATGAGACCTGTTCTCAGTGGAAACCTTAGGTATTTAAACGACTAGAGTATTACAACCCTTCAGTCAGGATTACGACCTAGCTTCTCACATCATCTTTATTGTTTGTATTAATTTTATATATGAATGGCGGGACCTACTGTTTTTAAGTCGACGATAAAATTCCTAAGAAACTTTTCGTGACAATTTCATATTCGCTCAGAGTTCTTATCAGAAATCTGCTGAGGAAGTCGCCGAAGAAATATTTTTTCATATTTCAGTTTTGTTGAAGATGTCTCACCAACACACTACCTACTAGACCACGACGATTTCAATAGAGTAGGCTGTAGTATATTTATCAAGGTTTCTGATATTAAACTTTCTTACAGGCTGGTCAGGCAGCTTGAGGATATTTCAAGGACGAGGTTATGGCCATTTTGAAAGCAATGTAATGCTTGTTTTCCCTAAAAATGTCTTGTTTTACTTACAGCCAGGCTATGAGAAAATTCCTAAAGAAAGCCTCTTTGACGTCCCTCCTCGTCCAAAAATGACGAGAATTTCTCATGGAAATTTCGAATCATTTAAAGTTAGCTCTTATAAGGATTCCAGAACATATTTGCTCATTGCACAATTGCGATTCTAACTGGCCACTGTCTTATTAAAAGGCAGTGGCCGAAAGAGTCTGTCATCGGCACTGTGGGTCGGAGAAAAAGTGGACGAGACTATCTTTGGCTTCAGGTGTGGGTGCCTGAATCTTGTTATGAAGAGAAGGAGATTTCCAATCTCTTATTTTCTGTTGTTCTTAAGCGAACCCTCGAATATAAAGATTTATGCGAACGTTGAAATTACGTTCATTGTGGACCTAATCGCCTATGCCTTAGGATTAGAGGTGGCATAATTATTATACCCCCATCTACTTCGGATATACATATGTGACGTCATATCTCCTTACGTAATGAACAGTGTGGTTTTCTTCTTTACAAGTCTGGCATTGATCACATCAACAGTCTGCACATAATTATTCAAAAAACAATAGCGTGGCGATCTTCATTCGTAGAGAATGAAAATGGTGATCAACGCCATTAAGTTTAATCCTCGGGTTGGTTATTAATTGTGGGCCTTAACACTGACCTTGTGCTTAAATGTGGGTCCGCTACTGAAACTAACCCAAGTGTTACTCTTTTTTTAAATATTTTTTTCTTTGGAATATTGATTTTACTCGATTCTTAAAATACTTTTATCATTTACAAGATAATAATAATTAAATTTTCTTAATTTTATTTATTTTTATTTTTATTTTTATTTTCTTTTTTCATTGGCTTCAACTCTCAATCTCCAATAAATTTAAAAATCTAATGGTATTATCAAAGAATATGGATATAAAGAATACGCATCATGTAGAAGTAAAATTTCTTATGGCGAGTCGTAACATTACGACCCGCTCTCACCAAAATGTTTTTAAAAATCATTTCTTGATGAGAGGGAGGAAGGCAGAAGGAAAATCAACACAAACAAAGAGCGTAACAATGTGTTGCTCTCATCGTACGTATGTACATGTGTATGTATTCTTGTGTTTTTTGATTTAGTTGTCCTTCACACTGCGACAAGAATACATGTGCTGCGGATGCTTTATCGTTTTATTTCAGAATAACACTCGAAGAATATTTTGTGTTAAAAATGTTCTATGTCATTAGCTGGGCGTATTTTATTTTTTATTTTGTCCCATAGTATATTTTTTTTAAATGCTTTGGAATGCTCGTTTTTTTTCTTTTAATAAAAAATGGTTTTTTATTCTTTTTATTTTTATTTATCTAAAAAACATGGCCTAATTTTTAAGCCAAAGATGGATAGCTTTATTTTCTTTTAATAATAAAAACGATTTTTATTTTATTTTTATTCATCTAAAATTATCAAGTTTTACATATGTATGTTGATGAAATGAAAATAAAAATAGAGTATATTACTAACACTTTTATATGGCTGTAAATAAATAAATTCTCTCAACTTATTTTCTCTCTCGCACTCACTAATCCATAACCATAGGCATGTGTTAACCTAGAGGAAAATTGTTAGTAATAATGTCAAGTCTACTTATTAACCCAATGTATATGTGATCGGAAAATATAGAAAAATTGTACTGCACTAAGACACTAAGACACCGTACTTAACTTGGCAAGTATTCTTCCAAAAATCGAAATCATTTCTCATTGATATTAGTGAATACTACTGTGATATTTCTATGGGTGTATCATTGAAGTCTGAAAAAAGCGACATGAACCTTCTTCTTTCAAAACTGACAAGATTTTTACGCTCTTTTTAACGAACATTCTTGATGTTCGTGTCCTATGTGTGTAAAAAGCCGAAGATGCTCTTCCCCTGAGGGACATTGGTGCCGACGTCTGCTTTTAACACCAGAAAAATAAATAAAAAGTGGTCAAACAACAAAAACACACGATGAGAACAACGCATTGTTACGCTCGTGGTTTCTGTATTATTCCCTTCTATCTTTCCCCCCGCGTCATGAGATATTTTTGAAAAATATTCCAAAATATGTTAAAATGCACATTCTTTATACTTTATTTTCTTTGGTATTATTCAAACAGGCTGCCAAAGGATCTGTTTTATATGGATTTTATTATATTATCTCAACTTCCCTTAAAGGCTCATAAATTTTACTAAATTGTCATGAGGGAATCGATAGTGTGACAGTAGCAAAAACTGCACACACAACAAAAAAAAGAATGAAAAGAATTCCAAGGAATTTAACGAAATATCAAAAAAAGGAAGAAAATGTATTACTTGTGACTGTTGTACGGTTGCAACAAGGAAGGCCAAATAAATAAAACGGTACTAAAACACCAAAATGACAAACAATGACATTCAAAAAGGCAAAAAGGCAATAGGAATAGATAGACAGACAGACGGAGCAGAACAAAAAGTTTAGTGTAGTTTATAAATGTGTCAAACGAACATTTTTACGGTATAAGACGACCGACAATGATGTAAAAAGAGTAGAAAAAAAGTAAAAAAAAACTGAGTAAGTGAGTAAGTGAGTGTTTCATTTGTTGTCCCCGGCATTCTTGTAGCATAATAACACACAATAAAGGCCAGAGACATAACGAACCCTAAACATTTACAAATTATCACATAAAAGCTGTGTATTTAAATACACAGCAAATGACCAATGGACCATATCATACCACTCTACCATACCGCTTAAGTAAAACAGAAAACATCAATGACAGTAATAGCTACAGCTAAAACAACAACAACAACAACAACAACAAAACAGTGAAACAAAAATCTGATATGACTTTAAAGATAGTTAAACACAGAAACAAACTTAAAAGCCGAGATAAAGAAAACTGTCTTACTGTCTGCCATACTTACTTGCAGCAGCAAAGTCAATAAGCTTCAGACAACAACTGCAAAAAATCTTTTGGAAATCTTTGACTAAAACATGCTCAGCAAAAAAAAAAGAAAAAAATACTTACAATTGCTTAGCATTTGTCAAGAAGCCAAAAGGAATTTAGAAGAGTCTTTGGGAAACCATTTACCTTTTTTTAGCCGGCAATATTAAACGACACTCAAAGAGCCTCAAAGGGCACATCGTACAACAACAATAATAAGACAATAAAATCAAACAAAATTGCAAGTAATAATATACCATAACCGTTGAAATACCATGAATGCTGAGTATATGTATATGTATGTGAGTATGGGTGAGAGAGTTTTGATGTATGCGGTAGAGGCCCATTACAAGGTTCTAAGTAAGGAAATTATTTCATGTGCAGCAAATCGTTATTGTTTTCAAATCTGTTTTTGCAGTTCATACTAGTTAGTGCTGTTTTGCTTTACAACAACAACAACAACAACAACAACAACAACAACCATGAAACTAATGTTTAGAAATTACTACAGAAGAGGAGAATCGATAGGAAAAGAAGTCTGTTGTTGCAGTTGTTTAAACCAACACAGACCTCATGTTGTGCTTATTGGCAAACAAACCGTACACTATGCTGTTCTGCTGCAACATGTTTAATAATACCCAGCTTGTGTGTTGGCTATACAGCCTCTAGTGTAGCAAATCAAAAGAAAAAAATTCTTTTCTTTTCCTTGTTTTTGTTTTTTATTTCTTTTTGCTCTTTGATTCCCATTTTATATTTTGACTTTTCTTTTGTAGATTTTTTTTTAAACCGCAAAGAATCATTTGTTCATTGATCAGCTACTCATGCTACCTTCTGTTCAGTAATTTATTTTATTTTATTATTCTATTGTCTTCTCAAAACAACAAGAAGGATATTAAGAAAGCATTTAAGGGCAGAAAAAGAAACCAAACGAAAGAGAGTGAAAGAGAGAGAGAGTGAGAAAAGATACATTCTTAAGAATCTCAGCATATGCAAGACAATTTACTTCTAATAGTTTCCAAGTAAATGATCGTGATCAAGGTGAGTTTGATGGTGATGGTAATGATGTTAGTGGCAGTTGAAGAAGTTAAAAATTTAAAATCATTTACAACAACAATAACAAGCGCTTTATAATTTGTTGTATTGTTTGCAAACAATTTAAGCCACCTACAAAACAATGATTTGGCAAAAAAAAAATGTTTACAAAACTAAGAAAAAGAAAATAAATTTGTATTCAAATTCAAATAATTTATTACAAAAACGAAATATAAACAAAGAGTTAAAAATAATTGTAATTAAATAAAAAGAAAACATTTTTCTTTCTTTTCTTGTTAATAAATCATTATTTTTTCACAATTTTTATTGATAAATTAGAAATTTTGCGAGAATTTGTATGTGAATTAATAAAAAGACTTAAGACACATGCAGATTTGTTTACAAACATAAACGAAGACTTAAGACACAAACTTTGTATAGGTTTTCGGTCGTACTCTTGTTCCTGCACTTGCCATATTGAATAAAGACTTAAGAACGAAACTTGATTTGAATTTAAATTTCAAATACAGTGAGCGCCATAAGGGAGTCAACACCCACTATAATTTTAAATTTTCTATTATACAGAGAAAACTGAACCCAATAAATACATAGTAAATTAGAACAAACTTTATAAGATTTCTCTATGGTTTTTTTTCAAGAAGAGATTCTTATTATTTTTATAAGGAAAACCTTTTTGAAAAAATCAAGAAGAGAACTTAGGGATTTTACTAGATAGTCTTCTTGATTTTTTTAAAAAGGTTTTCTCCTTAATTTCATTAAGCTTTCTTTTTGTTTTTTCAAAAAGGTTTTCTTCTTGATTTTATTAGGCCGTCTTTTTTTCAAAAAGATTTTCTTCTTAATTTTATAAGACTATCCCTTTATTTTTATAAATAATACTTCTTGATTTTGCTTGATATTATTATAGATTTTTTATTGATATATTTACTTAGAAACTAATTTAATATTTAGTCCTGCTTTGAATTTAATCAACTCCCCAGTATATTTTTGGTCCACCTTCTTGAATAAATTTTCAACGTCTTCGATTTCCATTTTTTTTAATTGTTTGTTGATGTAATTCCATCACGGAGCTCCAGGGTTTAAAAATTGGGTGATTACTCAAAATTTTATTTGTTTTTTATAACACTTTTTTTTTGAAATTAAAACAATTTAATTTTTTATTTAAGTTTACTTTGTTTTTTCTAAGAAGGAATATTTTTATTACTTTTTTCCATTTCTTTTCTTGCCACTTGTTCACTTTTTTAACAAGCCAGCTAATATAATCAAGAAGATATTCTTATTAAAACATTAATAAGATAATTTACACATGATCAAATAGACACTTAATGAAATCAATAAGGAATACCCCTAAAAAAATTATTAAGTAGCCTAGTGAAATCTATAAGAAAAACCTTTTTGAAAAAATTGATGAGGTAGCCCAATGAAATTAATAAGAAATTCTTGTTTTATACAATTTAGAAGGAAACACAATGTGGCAAAAATGACGGAATTTGAGTAAAAAATATGGTAAATAACAAGTTTTCTTCTTAAATGTATGTGTTTTACGTCTTGAAAAAATTAAAAAGATTTATCACATAAAAATAAAAAGAAATCTCTACGAAAAAATCTTCGCTTCTTTCTGCTGTAATACCCCTCACTCCAAAAACGTTTCGTAGAGAAAATCTTCTTGATATTATTAGGCAGTTTTCCCTCTGTGTATGTTCTTAAGTATAAAAAAAGTTCCCTTATCATGAAATGTTTTTTGTTTTAACATTTTAAACGTTTTTATTTTTGGAAATTTATTCGACTATTTACTTTTATTTACTATATTTACTTTTCTCGCTATCCTAAGAAAATGAATTATTTCAGTGGTGTTTACTCACTTTTGACGCTCACTGTATGTAGTCCATGCTTTAGTTCATGTTAATTTATATATAATTTGTTAGCGGATATTAGGAATGTGGAGAACTATGTTGAACACAACTCAAGATGTCTATGGATTACATAAATCCCATAGGATAAGGTTAGAATTAGGTTAAGTAATGTGGCTGACTCCACATGGAAGGAAGAGAAGGACTAGCATTTAGGCCCATTATGATACTACAATCAATATCGAACCCGGGGATCAAACATTCCCTAAGGGAAATCTACATGAGAAATCTTTATATTTGAGCGCTTGATCAAGGAAGTTAGAAAATGATAGTTTAGAAAGCTTCATCTTTTCGTAACAAGAGCAGGGTACTGACACATGAGATGAGAGATAGTCACTCCTCCTCCTACTTACACTTACAATACAAGCAAAAGAAGTTTGTCGGAATGCCGAATCTTTCAGCATTTCTACTAAAAGGACAATGGCGTAAGGGAATTACTATTGTGCGATCGATAGCCACCCGATAGAAGGATAGAAGAGAGTCAGTTCTCTCTTTATCCACATGTGTCCAGCAGAGTTAAACAATATTGCATGTAACCTCCTCCTACCAACGAGATTAAGCCTCCCTGTAAAAAAGTGGAAAATATCAAAATTAACTGAGGCAATCGCAAAACATTCATATGCATTGTAACATGTCGGGAATTGTGAATGTCATGACGGGCCTGGTCGGCTCATTAGTATGTAATTTTAAATGATATCCCTTATATAAGAGTTACCTCTGAATGATCTGAAAATTCATTAATCGCAGCCTATGCCATAGGATTAGAGATGGCAGAATTATTATACCAGCTTTTACTACGGAAATATACGATGTCATATTCTCTCTCACAATGAAGGGTGTGGTTTTCTTCTTGGTAAGTCTGGCATTCCTCACATCAATAGTCGGCGCATAATTATGGAACAAGCAATGTGGCGGCGATCTTCAGTATATCTGATATTCGTCATGTTTGAGAAGGTGTTCGACATCGTTAATGAAGTTGGCATATGAAATGCACTTTGCTGCAGGGGAATACCAGAGGGACTCTAGTCTATAATGTTATGATGCCCATTAAGAGCAAGTGATATTACCTACCATTTAAATTATAGCCTTGAGGATCTTGAGATTAATTAAACTCTTCCAGAGCAAGGCAGTAGTATGAATGGTCTCAGCCCAGTTGAGCTTAGCAATTTTGCATATTCCCTCTTGCTGCCAACGGAGTTGAGTCGCTCTGTAAAACGTCCAACAGGCCTAGGCTTTGTAATATATCAGAGATTGTGAGTGTGAAAGAATGTAAACTTTTTTGATTCATTTTTGAATTATGTAAAGTGTGGAGTAAAGAATGAAGTCGCAGTGGTCTAGTAGGTAGTGTGTTGGCTTATTAGACGTAAGGCCGCGGTTCAAACCCCAGGCCAGACATCAAAACAAAATTTAAAAAAATTTTTCTTTGGCGACTTCCTCTCAGCAGATTTCTGACAAAAACTCTGAGAGTAAAATAAAACTGCCATGAAAAGTTTCTCAAAAATTTGTCGTTCGGAGTCGACTTTAAACTGTTGGTCCCACCATTCATCTATGAAATTAACGCACACAACATAAGTGGTGTGAGAAACTAGGTCCATAATCCTGATTGAATGGTTGTAATGGCCATCAATTGATTCATGTTTATAATGCTACAAAACAAAAAAAAAAAAGAGAATGACTTTAAACTCCTTCTCTCCAAAGGCCATTCATTAATACATACATACATATACTCCTCCTATTCCTGCGTATAGAGCGACGAGTTAAAAATTTATTTCTTAGAATTCTTAATTCATTTTATTTTTGTAACTTTTGTTTTTGGCAGCAAAAAACCCGAAATGTTTAACTATTTTCCTTATCATCATCATTTAATTGTTGATTGCCTTTCTTGAATATTTTTTTCATTTTTTTTTAGAAAATGTTCAATAAACCAGAAACCGGAAATACTTACAAAAAAAAAAACGAAAGAAACATGGTTTTAAAACAAGAATTTAAATTGAGAACAAAAGACTCTTGGCAGGTATTTCTTTGTGTTTTTTGTAGGAAACCACCATCATTCTTCCATTTATGATTGGATGGATGTGGGAAATAAGTTTTTTTATTTTCATTTTTATGAACATTTTTATGGCCTGAACGCCAATGAGTAACAGATAAACGCCATTTGTTAAATGAATATTAAAAACGAAGAACGAAATAAAAAAATATTTTTGAAAGTGAATAAAGAAATTGACGAAACAAGGGCCTATAAAGTATTCATTTTAAAAATACGAATTTTAATGTGGAAAATCCAACCTCATTTAGGTTCATTGTTATACGTTTTTTATATGCTCAAGATAAACTCCAATTGCAATGTTCGTTCGTCTACATCTGAGGCCTATAAGACTTACTGTTTCCATCTGTTCTATAATTTATTTAGGAAGCCTACCACCTCCCTAATGAATGCTTGCAAGTCTGTGACTGCCTCCCTTTATGCTTCCATGTAAACCTTTCAAGAACTCCACACTCGAATAACATACGCTGCGCTGTTTCTGGTAACTCTTTCTAGAACTCTAGAGTTGCCAATTTCACAATTTTTGTTCCTACTAAGAAAAGTAGCAAGCGGTGCTGTTTATTAAGACTTCGAAGTTAACTCAACCTTAAACCTTCGTTCACAATACAGTCCTATAGTTTTAACATACAGGACCATATTTAGACTACCGACCAGCTTTTGAGGGATGCCTAAGCGCTTCGAGGCTTAATTGGACACTTTTTCAAATAGCTTGGCCATCGAACTTGTAATTACTCTCATCGCTTGAAGTGGTGTTTAACCGATTATGGACGCTAAGGCGGCTGGTGGTGCTCTCCTTTCCTCAGTTACATTCAGTCAGGCCAATAGATGCAGACCTTTTCCACCTAGCTATTGCCTGCATAATTAATAGCTCCTCGTCTTACCGATGGAAAAGCGACTAGCTTAGAGGGCCCTTGCTGCCTTAGTATAAAGAGAGGTTATGTTTAACTCAGTCTTCTTAGCAGAGTAGTGGAGGTACCCAGAGCAGAGATATACAGTCTCACTTAAAGCTTGTATAAAAAATGTTTCCTTATTTTGTAAGAAGTTCCTGGTAACTTCAAAGGATAATAAGAGAAGAAAACCCAGAGATCCTCAGTTATAAGTCCGAGCTCAGATTTGCTTCAACATGTGTAGTTTCGTTTTCATGTTGTCTGCAACTAATGCAGCAAATTATCCACTTTCTGAATTCACTTTGACAACGTCTAAGGCCTAGATCTATCGCAGAGGATGTGTGCTCCACATCGAAATGTCCGAGAAAGTCAGATGACTCTGGAGGAAGTAGTTTACCATCTTAAACTCGAATGTAAAGTGTACACTTTTGTAGGAGATGTCAACACTATTTGTCCATTAACCGCTGGCTAATAGGCTTTCTGGGAATATTCTGGCGAGAAACGATAACCATCCAATAGTGCCATGGATAACGAAGCGATTTAATGGCAGAAGGCAGTCAGACCACTTCTTATCCATATTATACCCCAGCAAGGTCTAGAAGCACGTAAACTCCTGCTGGCAACGAAGTTAAAACTCCCTTTTAAACGACAGGATAATGCCCAATTTAAATGAGGCAATTGGAGGACCTTTATTCCTATGTTCTGAATTCAATTTAAGAGTTACAACGATCCGAATTTTCCCTGAGATATTTCCGACATTCATTGACAGGACAGACACTGAGGTTATGCTCTTAAAGGACTTTATCGCAGCTTGGCTATCCGAATAAATTTCACTACTGAAGTCGCCCTGGTCTAGTAGGTAGTGTGTTGGCTTATTAGACGTAAAGCCAGGGTTCGAGCACCAGGCCAGACATCAAAACAAAATACAAAAAGTATTTCTTCGGTGACTTCCTCTCAGCAGATTTCTGGAAAAACTCTGAGAGTATAAATAATATTGCCATGAAAAGTTTTTCAAAAATCTGTCGTTCGGCGTTGACTTTAAACTGTAGGTCCCGCCACTCATGTATAAAATAAACACACACAACATAAGTGGTGTGAGAAACTAGGTCGTAATCCTGACTGAAGGGTTGTAATGACCTATTACGTAAAATTACGTACGTACTTAACAACATTTCATGTCTTTCAGTATTGCCATGACTACTATCTGGAAAATACTGCTGTGGTCAAGCAGGCCGTACTATAGTTTCAGGTCATATCTCCTAATATGTATTCCACAGCCCACTGTGGACATACTTTTGAAGCATTCTGTATATATCATCACCAGGCCAGACATCCCTAATTGGCATTCTACAATCCAATTCAGGAAATTATAACCAGAACAACCTGTAACCCAAATCCAATGGACATACAGCAAATAAGGCAAATACTGACTAGAAAATCTAAATTCCGTTCTGTTCTGTTCTGTTCTTTGCAAAAATATTTCGTTGCACATAAAATGGAAAAAATTAACGAAATTAACGCATCACAAATTGTCTATGTGACCCTCTCTCTCTCTCTCAGTATGTCAGTGTGTGTAAAAAAAAGTTCATTTTCTTTAAGAAAATCGTTTTTTTTTTAAGAAAAAATGCATAAGAAATCCGAGGTAAATATTTCAAATATTTTGTAAAATCTCATACGCAACACAAACACACACATGAACATGATATTGACTGAAGAATTTTAAGCGTACGTACGTACGATTGTAATGAATTCGTAATGAAAAAAAACGCTAGCTGGCTGGCTGGTTGTCTGTCTGTCTGTCTGTCTCTTTTTGTATAGAAAAGCAGAATTCAATATAAAATTTATGTTGCTGGCGTCAAAAGCTGACCATACTACTCTCTAAGCGTACATCTGTCTGTCTGTCGTCTACTACAACTCGTAAAATCAAGTTAAAGCCAGATGATGATGATGAGCTTTTCTTTCTTCTTTTGTAGCGCGTTCGGTCGTCATTCATTCCATATATAATCGGCTGCCATTTATTAATGCTTTTATAGGATTTTTAAATTGTTCTTCTTCTTTTTGTTTTTGTTTTCGTTTTTGTTGTATTTATTGTTGTTGTTCGTTAAGTTCGGCATCCATGATGTGATTCTATTTTGTTTTTCTTTTTTTCAAGTTTTATTATGGGAACTTGACTAAAAGCCATCATACTTATGGCAGGAATTCCTTGTTCTTTCTTTCCTTTTTTGTTTTGCCCTGAAATTGAATATTAAGTACTTTAGTTAAAGTACTTTAAGAGGCAGAGTCTTAAAAGAGTTTAAACATTGATTTCAATCAAATGATGCTGTATAGGTACACACGGATTTTAAAAAATATGTTTACGACGATAAAATATTCGTTCGCTCTTTGGGCCAATGTTCACCAATGAATTTTATTAATCGATATCAGATTAATTTCATTCCACGAATTTCCATTCGCTATTAACTCGCTCTTAGTGCATCCACTTCATGGTCTTTCTGTCTTCCAGGTTTTCTGGAGTCTTATGAATCACGGCCTGCATGCAGTAGATTTTCGGACTAGGCATGTTTCACGTTTTACAACCATATAAAGGCACAGATTAGCTGATGCTTCCAAAAATTCTTGCCTGAATGTGAAATGATTGCTAATCTTCAAAAATTATTGAAAGTCCTGTACGCTTGTTTAGCCTTACAAAGTTTTCCCCGTGTGTCTATACTATTGATATGGATTTGTAACCCAGCTTGACACTGAGCAAATGCTTTGGAGTCCTGTTTTACTCAATATTTCTGAACAACCAAAACCTGTTCAGTGATTTGAATTCTAAATTTTAAGTTTATCTGAGTTTTACACGAATTTTTCTGGTATTTAAGATATTTTTTTATCTCAATTGGCAATTGCGTAGCAGCTTCCTTTCTCATGCGACAAAATTTATACTCTATCTGCCGCTCATTCCGCCGTTGAACGTTGTTCAGTGCATTAACATCTAACATATCTTTCGAAAGGCAGAGAATATTCCGGCAAGATGGGAGTTTGATGCCAGGATCAACAGAGGTCAGCGTAGAGAACAACCTTGTCTGTGCTGGAAAGACCAAGTTGAGAAAGCCTTGTCATCGATTGGTCTGATTAAATGCCACAGGTGCTCGCCGTGCAGTAGCTCCTGTAAGGAAGTACTATGACAGGACGAAATCAGACAAAAATATTGTTAAACCCAATTAAGTAAGTTTGTGATTTTTTTTATTAACGTGACTGAAAATAAGGGTTTCCAATCACACTGCATACTGATAGATAGAGTGTCCAGGTAGTCAACTGTTCTGTTCGTCAGTGCACTCTCTTAAAACCCAAATAAGGCAGTATTTGTTAAAACACAATTGCATTTCTTCTGATCATTTTTAAGCAGAAGGTGATGCAGGCAGCACAACTCAATACTATTAACTCCTGGTTGCAATTCTGGCAGGTTAAGATCTGCCGAATAACTATTTAACACTCGCAATTAAGTCGTGATATAGCTTCAAACTTAATATTTTCTTTGCAAATAAGCCAAATTGCAATTAAAATGGTTTAAAATCTTTAAAAAATTATGCCATTTACTATTGGTCATACATATATTTTATATTTTCTTCATAAAATTCATTACTTTAAGGCGCTGACCGTAGCAATAGTAAACGCACACTGATTTACACGCACACATTTTTAAACGGCCTGCTTTGATATGATTCGGTTTGGTTCGTTAATACGAACAAAAAAAAAAAGCAAAAACAAAAACAAAACACACGCTCTCTGTATAAAGAAGATGAGTGCAGATGATGATGATTGTACTGTTGCTGCTTGTTTATAGTCCATTGTATATTAAAACCAATACTAATGCATGTACGTAAATATAACGATGGCTCTTTTTCTCTATTCCTTGGCTTAAATGCATACGTACATACAATATAAGGGAAACCATGTGTTTTTATATTTTTCTGTTGGCAAGCATGTGGAGTGTAAAGAGATATGTTGTGTTGTGTGTGCATTCATTCACAAAAGTGTGCCTATGGGCAGCTCCGCCCCATATATTTATAAACACACACACACTGGCACACACACATACGCATATGCCTTGGCAATGGCGTTTAATGAGACTCGTTTTAAGTGTAAGAGAACACTTATTGAAGTGGCGTCCACAACGGGCATTCATACAAAAACAAATCGTTATTGTAATAAAGATGATGATCATCAGCACATATGATTTACTAACACACACACAAATGCTCATATATTTATAGTTTATTGTTGTTGTTTTTTTTAATGTTAAACTTTATGGCTGGTATTGATTTTTTTCGTTCGTTCACTATTCGTATGGTATTGTTCATCTCTTGCAAGTAATTTCTCATTATGAGTTAATATTTGTTGTTATTTATTGTTTTTGTAAAGCTTTTGTTTTGTTTGCTTCGTATTTTGCTCTTTTTTTTTGTTATTGCCATTGTTCTTACACTTCGGTCATTATGGAAAAGTTCAAAATATTAATAATCGTTCATTTAACATACATACGCACACGCGTATACGCAATACAAATTGAGAATTTGTTTTGGTTTTTATTATTATTTATGCTTTGATTGCTTAATACACTGAGAAAAATCAACACAGCATTCGATTATATTATGAATTCTTGTATAAAAAAACGAATCATTTGTTCTAAACAAGAATTTCTCTCAAGGTATTGCACTGTATTGTAAACACAACATTTATATATAAACACTCTGACAAGCACTTAAAATAACTGAGACTGTATTGAGAAAAAAAACACATACACACACAGGTATTTAAATAAAATGTCTTTTACAATCACATTTACTTACACATCGTTCCCATATGGCTCAGCTCATGATATTACATTCCTCAGTTTAAGAATTTTTATCTTTTTTTTGGGTTTTTTTCTGGTTTTTCGGAATTAATTTAAATTTAAATAAAAATGCCAGTGAATGAAAGACTTACAGTGACAACGCAGGAATTAAAGAGATGCTTAAGGCTCTGGCAACCAACACCTGTTGTATGTGTGTCAAGTCAAGACGAGTCAAATCAACTTGTTGCAGCATGAATGAGTGAATGAAACGAAAGGCATTCGAAAAATCTTTTTAAATTTTTCTTTTCCCAAGAAAGTGTTAAGAACATACATATAAAATGGGTTACTGGGTAGAGTGGGAAGTTTTGGAAAGAAATTTATTGAAAATTTAAAGCTAATCTTTAAAAACAAATTGTTTAGAAACAATATTTTGATTAAAACTAATGAGTATGAAATCATTTTGTATAAATTCCGATAGCTAGCAACAGAAAATAATTGTAATAAAAATTTTGTTGTCAACGCTCCACACTGAATATAAGAATATGAAGTTCATGTCAATAATTTTTCTTTTAAATGATTTTAAAAAAAAATATTTTCCGAAGAACATTTTCAAAACAGTTTATTCAGCATTTTTCCGTAATTTTTGAACGAAAATTTTCAGTAACGACTGAATTTATCATTCTAAAGCAATACAAAATTTTCGATTGCTAAAACTATAAAAAAGTTATTTTCCATTACAAACATTTTCTTTAAGCGAGGTTTTGAATTACAGAAATTATCGATTACAGAAATTTCCAATGGCAGACACTTTCGATAACAGAAAATTTTGATAACATAAATTTTCGATAATAAAATTTATCGATAATAAAAATTTTCGATAACTAAAATTTTCGTTGACAGAAATTTATAGAAAATTTGTGATAGCCTATGACTTTTTCGATTATATATACATATGTACATAATTGATCATTCCAATACTTTAGTCAGGATTACAAACTTGGTTGTCACTCCACCCATATTGCGTGTGTGTTAATTTAATGCATGAGTAGTGGGAGCTACAGTTTAACGTCGACTTCGAGCAGCAGATTTTCGAATAACTTTTCATGACATTTTATTTACTCTCAGATTTTTTGTCAGAAATTTGCTGGGATTAAGTTGCCGAAGCCATATTTTTTTCATATTTCGTTTTGATCGAGATGTCTGACCTGCGGCTTGAACCGAGACCTCACCTCTAATAAGTCAACACACTACATACTAGACCATGGCTACGATTATAGAGTAGATATTTCAATTAGAAAGGTTTTCGTTGATCTCAAAGCTACATTCGATAATTACTTAAGAATCGATAACAAAATTTCAAAAACCTTCTAATCTCTGCAAAAAAAATTGTCGGTAAGTAATAAATAAACCGTATATTCGCTATAGAAAGCTAAGTCAAATATTTGTTACAAAACAATTTTCGATTACTGATAATTTTTTTATAAAATGCTACGATTTTGAATTTTTATTAGATTTACAAATGCAATAATATCAATAATTAGTTAATTATAATTAGAATCCTCATTTTATATATACATATATCCTGTTCCTTTTAAGTACGAAGAACTTTTAATTTTAATTTTCCAATCAGAACAAATTATGCACTAAATTTCCTTGAGTGTATGACAATGACACACGGAGAACAAATTGCTTTTTATACAGTCAATCAAAATTATGAATGTGGATGACAAACAAAGAATAAACCGTTAATAATAATTGATTTAAAAATGTAAACAACTATGGAAAGAAGCGCAAATAAACAAAAAAATACAATTAAAATGAATTTATAACTGATCACAAACAACAACAACAACAAACAAGAACAGTTAAATGAAAATTAAAAAACCAAAAAATCTAATAAAAAAGAAATCAAACACAGCTACCGCTAACACACGCATACATACACCACTTAAGCAATTGGCAAAAATAATAAAAACAACAACAGCAGAAACAGCAACAGCAATAAATAAAATGAAGAAGATAAAACACATACACTGGAAATAAATTTTATTTATTACAAAACACACACACTCACACAAAATATTGCTCTCAAAATTCAAGCCAACAAGTACCATTGCATACTTATGCATCAACAGAGAATTGCTTTTTTGAAGTAAGTAAGTATTGAGTGGATAATTATGTATGAGAGTATATGTGCAGTTATTTTTTCCAAACTGACCAATACAGCAGCATAAATAAAGTAAACAGCAACAACAAATACTTATGCACTCTTTCATAAAGGGGAGAGAGCGAGAGTGTTTTGTATACTTTGTACACACTGTTTTTTATTTGCACGAGCATTAGTGTTAGTATTCGTTTATAAGCATTGAGTCTTTCGTTGTACAATATATAGCGATCTCCTTCTTTCACTTGTGTTTGTTTTATAAAGAGAATTGTCTTTTACTCTTCGGTTACATATGGTAGAGTTCATTTGTGTATAGTGAGGGGTTCATTTGAAATTTCATCGATTATAAATGAACTTTTAGGCAGTAAATGCGTATGCAGAGTGTATTTCAAGAGTGTTGTACAGTGGGACTGATTGCTTGAATGTAAGATGAGAATGTGGTTATTTAACTGTTTAGTTTTATTTGTAATTTAATATGTTAATCGTAAAAGACGTCGCCATAGTCTAGTAGGTATTGTGTTAGCTTATTAGACGTGAGGCCTCGGTTCAAACCCCAGTTCGGAAATCTCCGACTAGACGCAATATGAAAAAATATTTCTTCGCAGACTTCCTCTCTGCAGATTTCTGGCAAAAACTCTGAGTAATTAAATAAAAAAAATGCCATGAAAAGTTACTCAAAAATCTGTCGTTCGGAATCGACTTTAAGCTGTAGGTCCCGCCACTCATATATAAAAATTAACACACACAACATAAGTTTAAAACGCTTTTATTTTAAGTTCAGTACCGCTATTAATTCTTTCAACACTGCGTATAAAAGTTCTTATAAATCGCAAGAGTAATATCAGACATTTTTACAATTTTATTTAACTTTCAGTGCCACTGTAAAGTATTACGCATACAGGCATGATCATGATTGAATGAATCTTTGCAAAATCTGTTATCGCTGACTGAATGAACAAACGAACGAATGAATGAAAGTGTAGTTTACTTTACAGAGAGTTCATTTGAGATTCAAATTTATTGAGTGGACTTTAGTTGCTGTTGGATGAGTGTGTGTGTGTGTGTTTGTGTGAGCCGATAACAGTAGAGCAATAGGATAAACAGCAGCAGCTACAAACGATTTTCGATTTTTTTCTTTCGTTTTCTGTTTTGAAAAACCCAAAAAAAAAAAATATTCATTGCGTAGAGACAGGGTTCTTGAAGGCACCCTCGTCTCATAATGTCATTTGTCAATCAGTAGGCGAGCGCAACGGTCGTTTTTAAGCGTTTTAGAGTTTGAAATTTATGTAAAGAAAATAACAGTAAATTTGAAATTTAAGAAAAAAAGAAGAAGAATAGAAGCAATGAAACGTTTTTCCTATTAAGGAAATTAAAAAAAAAAGATCGAAAGAAAACAAAAACGTTTCAAAAAACGGAATTTCAAATGTGGTTTAAAAATTAAAGAAAAAAATAAAAGAAATTATTAAAAAAAGAAATATTTTGTAATCGATTACTATAAGAGAAGGAATATTTAAAAAAATATCGAAGAAATAAATTTAAAAAATAAAAAAATTAAGAAAAAAAAAGATGCTCGTTTTTTAACGGAAAGAGTGTTAAAAAATTTAAACTTGAAAATAAAAAAATAAGAAATAAAAACCAAAACCTTAAGAGAAAAGTTTTTCAATAATTTCAAAATTCAATTCAATTTTTCAAATTAAACTAAAATGGAATTCGATTTAAGAGTACCCTGCCTGGAAGGCCTTACAAATATGGCATGTGAAAATTGCCACATATGCGCCAATCGCTCCTCTACATACCCTGCTAAAAATCCCCAGGAACAACAACAAAGCAAAAACTCAAACGCCACTAACTTATTAACCTTCAGCTCAGCGGTATCCACATCCTCTGATTCACCTTTAAACCTTAAAACATTGCGAATTTTAAGTTTAACAAGGCTGTGCATAATCCTGCTTGTATTAAATCTGTTCACATTGGCGGCAGGCTGTGGTCCAGGACGAGGCATTGGTGGTCCACGGCCAAAACGTAAATTAACCCCCTTAGTATTTAAACAGCACGTACCAAATATGTCCGAACAGACATTGGGCGCTTCGGGTATTAGCGAGGGTGCCATCAATCGTGATTCGGCAAAATTTAAAAAATTAGAATTCAATAATAATCGTGACATCATTTTTAAGGATGAAGAAGGCACTGGCGCCGATCATGTTATGACCAGGGTAAGTGTATACAAAACAAAGTAAAAAAAAAGAAAAATTATTGAAACCAGCACACCGAAACAAAATAAAAAACAAAATACCTACGTTGCAATTATTAATCGTTTTTAAAATGATTCAATTGCTAATCGTACGCTATAATAGCCACCAAAGTTTGCTGTTCAATGATGGTGCAATAAACTTTTAAACTATTTTGTAAACAATTGTTTACTTTTGCTTTTGCTAATAATCTATCGATAATGAATGTGTGTGTGTGTGATCGATCCAATTGCAATTTCTGATGTCTCTGTGACTCTTATTCTCTCAAATGTAAACAAAACATTTTTGCTTTTCTTTTGCCTACAACTACATGTCGAGGCACATATTTGTTTAATTTATTACTTGTTTACATTAATATATGTACATACAACAACAATAACAACTACAACAAAATAATAATAATAATAAAAAATTGCATAAAATGTAATAATTATTAAACATTTTTTCAGTTTGTTTAATAAATTCAAAATACAAAAAAAATAAAAAAATTAATTATAAAAGAGGAAACAAAAAAAGGAGAAAAAAAATGAAATTGATTGATTACCTTTTAAATTGAATTCTAAAATTTAATTAACAAAAACTGTATTGTTGAAAGGAGGCAAAAACCACAGAAAAGTCAATTAAATAAAAATAAAAATAAAATATATTTAAACTTTAGTTAAGCCCGGTTTAGATCTTAGTTAAGCCAAGAGTAAACATCAATTTGAAGAAGTTTAACTTCTGAACAAGGCTTTAATCACTCAAAAAATTAATTAAATTTATAAACAAATTCGAAGTCGCCGTAGTCTAGTAGGTAGTGTGTTGGCTTATTAGACGTAAAGCCAGGGTTGGAGCCTCAGGCCAGACATCAAGACAAAATACAAAAAGTATTTCTTCGGCGATTCCTCTCAGCAGATTTCTGGCAAAAACTCTGAGAGTAAATAAAAAATTGCCATGAAAAAGTTTCTCAAAAATCTGTCGTTCGGAGTCGACATTAAACTGTGGGTCTCACCACTCATGTATAAAATTAACACAACATATGTAAGTGGTATGAGAAACTAGGACGTTGTACAATGGGTCAATTAGACCTCCGGGTACTGTACTTGTCTTAATTGACGAGTACACATCATCTAACCTAACCTAACATATAAACAAATCAAAATTTAATTTAAACCAAGAATAGGCTTAAGTTAGACCCGGTTAAATCAAGTTTAAAGGCTAATTAAAAAGGTTGGCGCAAAACAACCTAACCGTTCAGTTAGGATTAAGACTTAGCTTCTCACACCAGTTATGTTGTGTGCGTTAATTTTATACATGAGTGTCGGGACCTACAGTTTTAAAGTCGCCTTAAGAAGCTTTTCATGGCAGTTTTATTTACTCGCAGAGTTTTTACCAGAAATCTACTGATAGGAAGTCGCCGAAGAAATATTTTTTCATATTTCGTTTTGCTGGAGATGTCTGAACTAAGGTTTGAACCGTGATCTCACGTCTAATAGGCCAACCACACTACCTACTGGACTATAAGCTTTAAACACACAAGAACTAATTAAATTCGTAAGCAAGTTCAAAGTTAATTCAAACCAAGATTAAGCTTAAATTAAACCAGGCTCAAACCTAAGTTAAGCCATATTTAAATGCTAATTAAAAAAGGGAAACGCGAAGTAATGAAATAAGATTAAAATGGTTTAAAACTTTCGTTAAACCGAATTTAGGCATGAGTTAAACCAGGCTTAAGGTTAAAATAAATTGACAGAAAAATCATTTTAATTCATAAAATATGTGTTGAAACTTAATTAAAACTCAAATTAGACTTCTCATCGAGCTTTTTTGTGTATCCAGTTTTCTTCAAACGATTGGTAACTGTTTAGTGTTAAGCGTCCAGTTCCCTTGTTCTCTTTCACAATTTTCTCCAAGATTTCAAAGGCTTTTTAGCGATTGATTGAACAGAACTATGTGTGACTTTAAAGTCCATTCCATTGCGAGTATTCAGTTTATCTGAAAACGCGATTTTCAGTTTTTTTACTTCCAAAATTGAACGACCAGACAGCCGAGCTTAGTTTCGGTGTCCTTTACAAGTTTTTTTTTTGGATCATAAGTTTTGTTCGGGGTAGGTGATATTTTCCTTTGGCACAAACGACTTAAATTTCGTTTTCAGTTGTTACTACGCAGATGTTGCTTGGTAAACCATCGTTTGGTGACAAGACGTAATTTTTAAAGTCTCCAATCCACAAACCCAGCTTCCTTAAAAAGAATTTAATTGTGTGACTTAAAATAGAATTATTGACTTAATTGTTGAGCCCATTTTGTAATCCTTGAATGATAAATTAATATTTGTTGTATTAATATCGACGACCCATTTTCAAATAATTATTAAAACAAAGCTTAAACGTTAATTTAAAAGTTATGACTTTAGAAAAAAAGCAAAACCACAGAGAAACAAATTAATTTATAAAACAAATTGAAATTTGATTTAAACTAACATTAAACTTTAATTAAACCAGGTTTGAACGTTGCTTAAGCCGAGCTTAAATGTTTATTTGTTTAAACCATTCAAAAAATTAATTTTTTACAACTGTTCGTGTACATTTATTTCAATAACTTAAGCCGAGCTTATTAAGTAGTCTAGTTGGTAGTGTTTTGGCTTATTAGACACGAGGCCCTGGTTCACACACTAGCTCAGAGATATATACTATGTACACTAAAAATTAACTAAAGTGATACTCTTGATTTACTTGCTTAATTGGTCATTACAACTCTTTTGTCGGGATTACATCCTAGCTTCTTACACCACTCACGTTGTATGTATTAATTTTATACATTAGTGGCATGGCATATTGTTTAAGGTCGATTCCGAAAGACAGATTTGAGAAGCTTTTCTTGGCAATTTGCGTTTTCTCTCAGAATTTTTGCCAGAAATCTGTTGAGAGGCAGTTGCCGAAAGAAAAGTTTAAAATTTCCTGCATTTTCTTTTTAATACAACATTTTATTTTATTGACCTTAAACAATTAATCTTTCTAACAATCTGGGCTTAAACTGTGTGACTATTTTTCAACTTATTAACATTATAAGAAACACATGCATGTTCTGAACTTTAGTTTAACAAGCATTAAATTCAAACTAAAGATTAAAAAGCAATAAATTGGTTATTACCTCTATGGTTTCCCAACAAACAATTTAATAGAAAAATAAACATTAAACAAAATCCTACCTCTTCTTAAGCTATTTTTCATATGTGTTTTTATAAACAAAATTAAAAAAAAAATTCAATTTCATACACCTTGCTGACTAGGTGTGCTGGGTTAATAGTTTATTTGTAGAAAAAATTTTTTTGTTGTTGTTTAATATCAGTTTCGCTCGTACTATTTCGTATTATTATTTATAACCGGCTAGAAAGAGAATAAATGTCCAAACAAATATTGTTAGTTGACAGAAACACAATTTACAACTGTTTTCCTAGGGAACACTCATGTCCATAAAAAAAAAATTAAAAAAAAGCAGGAGAAGAAGAAAAAAATTACCGTTTTAAAGCAAATATTACAGACGTTGCAAATGCAATTTTATTACCCGAGTATATTTTTTTCTTATTTTTTTATTATTTTTTATGAACTGCAAAAAAGTGTATAAAAATTAATAAAAAAAATAAAGAAAAACTTGGAATAAAAATAATTACAAACTAATGACACTACACTGAACGAAAAGGAAACAACAACAACAACAATAATGAACTGCAAAAGCACTCCAAGATATCTTAATCCCAAAGGAATTTGACAAGAGGGCACTTAAAGTTTGGCACGTAAAAATGCTTAAAATATGAGAGTATGAAAACATGTACATTGAAAAAAATTTGAAACGTGAAAATATTAGATATTCAGGTTCCATTTAAACGAATTGTATAAGTTTTTAAACATGATTCAAGAGTCCCTAAGTCTTTTTTCTAATTGATAATCCTTTAAATAAGATCATTGGCTTTATTGTTGGCCTATTTGATCACTTGAAGGGGTTAATCTGTGAACTACAAATTAAAACGTTTAGAAAACTTTACTTTCTTTTACAAGACTTCATATATTTTTTACATTAATATCCGACTTATTTTTAAATTATTATAAACACTTTTAGTTAGCTTAGGCTGCGAACTCCCCTTGATATGTAAGTTCCCAGGCTAGAAGTTACTTCCAACAAGGAATCTATTATTCCCTATAGGAAACCATGCCAACTCAGAAACAAATCTTGCAATTGCGGATTTTGGAGAGTTTCAGTCAAGGATGAAAGAAAATGTAAAGCCAACACCATCCAGCTCTTCATAGCAAGAGCCGACCACTGATACATAAAGTGAAAGATAGTCTCTTCATCCTCCTTAGAGTAGCAGTTTCTTTAGCAGTTAGTCAGGAGAATGGACCTACAGGGTAAAGTCTACCCTGGTAGACTATTTTTGTGAAACTCTTCTGGGCAATTTTATTTATTCTCAAAGCTTTTGCCAGAGACTGCTGGGAGAGGAAGTCGAGGATGACATATTTTTTCAGATTCCATTTAATTTGAGGTGCATGGTTGGAGTGTGAACCACGGGCTCACGTCTAATAACCCAATACGCTATCCACTAAACAACGGCGACTTCAGTATTTGTAGTTTTGAGTATTCCGATGATCTTATGTTCGATTCCCACCCGAGACCCTGGGTGACTTTGTGAATCCCTTCAATCAGGCTTACGTCCTTAGCTTCTCACTCCACACTAACGTTGTGTACGTTAATTTTATGACAGATTTTTAGGAAAACTTTTCACAGCAATTTTATTTTCTCTCAGAAATCTGCTGAACGGAAGTCGCCGAAGAAACATTTTTTCATATTTCGTTTTGTTGGAAATGTCTGACCTGGGATTTGGACCGTGGCCTCACGTCTAATAAGCCAACACACTGCCTACTAGACTACGATGACTTCATAGTTGACTTTTTACATGATTAAACGCAATAAAAAAAGAAAGCGAGAATTATTACTAAAAGCCAATTCCCTAAAAAAAAGTGGTGAAGGTATATAAGCTGGTCATTAAAAAAAAATTGTTGCACGCTACCTCCTCTCTCCTCTCTCCTTTCTTCTATAAACTATATTTCATGTATTCCAACACAGTGCACTGCATGAGCAAGAATTCATCTCTTGAGTGTTGATCTTAAGAAGAAAAAAAAGATATACATACAGTGTAGCAAATTTGTGACTCAGCTTCAAAAGCAGTTAAATTTTTTTCTATTATTCCTGACTCCGATTTTTTTAGAGTGTATAAAAACAACAACAAAAGCTTTTAGAAAATTTATCTTATCAGCTCCATGTACAAAAGAAAAAAAATTAAAAAGAAACGAGGTAGGAAAGTTAATGTGCTAAATAAATAAACACAAACAATTAAATGACATTCAAAGGAAAAATAGCTTAAGAGCCATAATAAGCAAATATATTGGATGAGTTGGTAAACTAGGCTGCTAGTGTTAGGATTGTTGGTTTGATAGCCACCAGAGACTTTGGTTAGTTACATTGCAGCGACTATATGGTCTTAGTTATTCGGAACTGGGAATGTAAGTGATAAGGGTATTGAAATTAACACCCTTTCTTTGAAGAGTAGTTTTTCAAAAACGTATCTAAGGCCTTTTTCATTTAAACTATTAATGCAATTGCTATGAACTTTAATGGAACAACTGTTTTAACGTTTAAATTGATTTAACCACATAAATATTGTTAAGCTGTTATAAATTCATTTTCTTAGAAAATGATGATTTAAAAAATAATTAAAATTTATAATAATATATACATACATACATACATATTTATTAACAACTGGGAATTACTTACTACTGACTCAACCAAAACAATAAAAATTTTGCTAAAAAAAGGATTTTTTTGAAACGCGTGCCTTAAATGGCACCGTTAATATATAGAAATTGTCGTTTAAATATTTATGTGTGTGTGTATGTGTGTGTGCGCGTTAAAAAGGATGTCATCCTGTATAAAACGGTAGTTTAGCTAAACAAGTTTTATTTATAAAACAAACAGTATGTGTGTGTGTGAACTGCTTAACAGTATTTGAAACTTAAAGTAAATCGGATACGCCGTTAACAGAAAACAAGCATGTTAAGTCCAGTCAAGGCTAAAAATATGAAAACATTTCTTTAAACAATAAAAAGAAGAGGAAAATATTTAATTTTCATGGCTAAGATTTGTTAAAATTTCCAACAGCTTACAACCCAAGGCCATAAGTCAACCGGTGGAATAGAAAAACAAAATTTCGCTACTGGATACAGAATGTATAACAAATTGTCGTGTTCAGTTACATTTCATTAAACAGTTTTAAGATTTACGAGGTCGCCAATGCTCAGGGTCATTGCATTGCAGGGAGAGTTTTGACATGTAATAACCTTTAATTGCAATAAAAGAAAAAAACGGCATGAATGATGTTCTGTTATACAAGGACATTCTCTCTTATACACATACACACATATATAATGTATATACACTTACTTACCAAGGATAACTGCTTACAAAACGTCAATTTACTGTCATGTTGATCAGTTTTTCTTTTTTTTTGTTATTGCTGTTGTAAAGACATTCCTCATGTACTGAGACGACTACTACCGTATCGTTGTTTGCTCAGCTACTTTATGACATTGAAACTTGAAAAGGGACAAGTCAACCACAGCGCAACGAACTTAAATTTTATGCAAGAAAATATATTCGTTTTAGTTCTAGTCTCATGGAAATTATGATTTTATTTTAAATACAATAAAAAGTGTTATTTTTTCAAAATATCACGACCAAAAAAAATCTTAAAAATTTTCTTTCAAAGCCTTAGAATGGAAAACGTTCCATAAAATCCAAAATATTTCGTCATTTATTTATGAAAAATTATACGTAATTATTACGAGATAAATAGCTTAGACCTTATCCTCGGTGTAGTGTAACACACCGAAGTCTCTGGTGAGAAACGAATCCACGACCTCACGCTAATAGTCTAGCACACTACCCATTATTCAAAATAATTACAGAGTTTTATAATATTTTACACAAATTTAATACAAATTATAATAAATTAAGGAGCATAGCTATTGCCTCAGTTACACTGGATATACTTCAATTGATCATTACAACTCTTTAGTATTAATTTTATTCATGAGCGGCGGGATCTGCAGTCGATTCCGAACGACAGATTTTTAAGAAACTTTTCATGGCAATTTTATTTACTCTGAGAGGAAGTTGCCGAAGAAATAAGTTTTCAGTTTTGTTCCTGGGCTTTAAATCGTGGCCTCACGTTTAATAAGCCAACGTACTACCCACTGGCTTACAGCGACTTCCCTTTGGTTGCTTTACAGAAAATCTCAACTGCATTGACAGCCTGAGTGTACGTGCAATGTTGCTCGACTTCTCTGGATTAATATCGATAAGAAGAGAACTGATATCTTCTTACTTTAAGTCTTATGGCCATTCATCATACATATCATATATTTGAAGGTATGATGATAGGCTTTGTGTTTCCTTAAATGACTACTACAGGAGCGGGAGATCTGAGTAGAAGGAAGAGGCTCTTGCTATAAAGAAACGGTGGTTTTGGCTCTTCATTTTCTGTAACCTTCGTCTGAACTTGCCAAACGAAGGAGAACTGCAACAGCAAGATTTTTTATCGAGTCGTGATAGATTCCTATAGGGAATGTTTGATTCCCGAGCAGCGTAAACATTGCGATGAAATTCGTCATTGAGGGCCAAACAGTTGTCATCCATTTGAAGAAAGCTGAATACACAAAGATGTTCGAAGTTCGGGTGTCAAATGAACACAAATGAGATGAATTTATGAAAACGGAGCGATATTGAAACATTTCTGAAACGAATGATTACGAACGGTAGAAAGCGAATCTTGTACAATAATTATGTTCGTAAAAATAATGACTGCAGTGAGGCAGTGCTATGCTAGAATTGGCATCCAAAAAGATAATTTTGTGTGCTTAGTGGGCTTGCGAGATTCAATAATCTCGTCAAACGATTGATTCTCAGTTTCTATTGTCACCATTTAATGAAACTGAAGCAAAAAATTCAATTAAAATGTTTAAAAAAAGGATGTTCATATGGTCTGCATTTTTCCTATGCCAGCAGAAATTGAGAGAGCTATGCGGGATACTTTTTAGTCGGGAAGTTGCACCTGCATATTATCATTTCTTTCAATGATTTCGTTAAGACTTTTATGTCATGTATATTGGACAGAGGAAGATTTGCACTTCCTGTGATTTTTTTGGGGGCAAAAAGTGCAACATTTTTGCCCTTACTGAGGGCAACATTTTTGCCCTTATTTTTAAAAATGAACAAGAAACCCATAAAAATGATTTTGCATGCAAAAAATTTATAATTTTTCAACAGAAAGGGAAATGCCATTAGTGTTATCAGAAAAAGAAAAAGAGTTCCTTTAATTTGAGTGTAGATTTCAATTTCAATATGCCTTTTTTTTGCCTTTTTTATGTTTGAGTTTTGTGAGCCTGTTATTTAATTAATTCTTTTGTTGATAATTAATCTCTTCTTTTTTTGAAAAGATCAAAGTAGAAGATCTCTGGCTAAATTGATATTTGTCATAACATTGTTACCCTTTTCTTTGGTTTTTTTTTCTCCTTTTGGTTAAGAGGATGTATGATGTGAATGATGAGCGGATGAATGAATGAAGTGAGTGAGTGGTGTGGAGTGTGGTAGTGCCGCATAAATGTTTTAAAAAATATTCTCTATTTTTTATTTTATTTTGATTTTGTTGTTGTATAATTTTTGTTGTTCTGACATAAAGTCTTTTCAAGTTCTCAGGAATTTTATTTGTTTTAATTTAACAGATTAAAGTCCTCAAAACATAAGCAAACCATAGCCAAGCAATCACTATCAGCCTCTTTATACCCGGCTACCAATTGAAAAAAAAAATAAAAAAAAAATAAATGCTGGGGTTTCTATACAAATGTTGTATGCATTTAAGCCACGATCGTAACGATCTGTTTGGTGTTGTGTTGTTTGCTGGCATTATCTGCTTTAGATTGCATGTGTTGTCATTTTTCTTATACCAATGCCATGACGTTCTTTTTTTGCCTTTTTGTTTTTTTGTTTTTGCTTCTTCTTTTCGGGAGTACCAAGTATTTTAATCGTATTAAATTTATTTCATTTAAATTTTTCTCTGGTCATCTCTGGTCATTTGAACATGATTTTTATTTGGGTTTTGTGCTGTTTGCTGCTTGCTGCCTGGTTATGATGTGAGTGGCTGCGGTGTTGGTGATGTTGGTGTTGTGTCGTGTTGACGGATGTTTTGAAGACCATCTATGGTTATTAAAAATCACACAATAACCATAAGATTTGTGTTTTATTTGGGGTTTTCTCTTGTTCTTTACCTTTGTGTTGTTGTGGATAATTTTTAATCTCCACTTTAATGATAACCACTTAGTCCATCGCAAGGCTTCTGCTTTGGCCACTGCCAACAGACCACCACTACACCGCATCACACTGCATCACATCGAATCACATTTGTTTTGTACACGATTTTATTAACGCTTGTTGTTGTTGTTGTGTTGTTGGCGCTTTTTAACCACGTTTCTCTTTATGACTGTTAAGATTCCCAAATTGTTATTAATTATGTTCCTCTGTTTATTGTTGTATTCCCCCATTCATATGTATTAAAGCGCTTTTGACTGGCTTAAATGTTTAGACAGTTGATGGCACCTTTAATTTGTTTTTTGTAGCTTAAGCGGAATGCCATGCCATGCCATGTCAAGTCATTATTTCAATCCATAATTTAAATTCAATTTTCGAAAAAAGAAAACCGCAACAAACAAACGTTAAAGAAATCAATTTCATTAACACTCCACTACTTTTATTAGTCATTATAGTGTGTGTGTAGTCTCTCTCTCCTCACCAATTTGCCAGAAGGCGTCATTTTAATGACATTAATAAAGATCTATTAACTTGAACTTTTGTATGTTTGTATAATACATACATACATACATCCATACATACGTACATACATACACTCAAACCAGATAATTGTTTTGTGAGTTCCTTTTATTCGCATCGTATTATTGCTCTTTTGTCTTCTCTTTTTTTCAACGATTTTTTTATTGTCTTTCAAATGAAATTGAAACGATAAGCGCCATAATCCCTGATGTGTGATCAAAATTTTGTTTATTTTTCTTTTATTTTTTTGCTTTAATTCGTTTAAGGCGCATTTGAAATTGCAAATTAAATTTGCTACAGTGATTCGCTGGTATGTAGAGTTTTATAGTGAAATTTAAACAAGGCAAACAGACAATTGGCGAAATAACCCATAGAGAGCATATGAGAAATGTTTTATAACAACAAAACTAATTGAGAGCCCCATACTTGATATTCCTGACGTAATATAGAACATTTCCCGATATAGCATAAAGAGAGTTTGAGTGACTTAGACTAGAAGCCTCCTTCTAATGGTACAAATCACCGGCTCTTTAATTAAATGAAATTTAAAAGCGTAACGAACTTGCCGTAGTGTTGGAAGTAGTATGTTGGCTTATTAGATGTGAGGCCACGGGTCAAACCCCAGCCTAGACATCTCCAACGAAAGGAAATATGAAAAAAATATTTCTTCGGCGACTTGCTCTCACAGTGAAGCTTGCCATGACAAGCTGCTTAAAAAGTCGGAGTCGACTTTCAACTATAGGTCCCGTCACACATGGATAAAATGAACACACACAACATGGTTGGCGTGAGAATCTAGGTTGTAATCCTGACTAATTGTAATGACCAATTCAGTGAGTAAGTGGTAACGTAATGGACTAAATATATTGCCTTAAGTGTAGTAATGGCACCTTACCGAATTGGCCACCTCTCACCACCCTTCTGGCAATATATGGATTACTTACTTACTTAATTGGCCATTAACAATCCGATTATCAAATTTCGGTCTGCTTTAGCATATCCTTCCAGGCGTCTCTATTTCTTGCGTTTCGATTACTTGACATAAATAATTTTTAATTTTTTTGAATCTAAAAATTCCGGAGAGACTAAAACAAGTTAGCTTTTAGTGTATGTGATGGATAAAGAGAAACTTCACAACCATTGTTTGCTAAATAGTTTTTATCTGAATGAAAGTCATCATATTTTTCTTTCCGTTTTTTTAATTTCATACGGGACCCTTCTTTTCATACCGATCAGGTTCATCTTTATTCGTGCATTTAGAAAAAAATAATGTTCAGTTAAGAAGTTCAGTTAGTTTAGGTTATAGCTGAACTCTTAGTAACTTTTATTAAAATCTATTGGGCAATTCACTCAAGCCCTTGTATCGTTGTATGGCGTGTATTGTTGGACGAAAATACAGCAGTGTATGCTTGTTGTTGATCATTTTCATATAAAAATCCGATGCACATTTGTTTCATATTTTTTAAAAGTTGTATTGGTTTCGTGCTATCAGTTTACGTAAATGCCAGTCATCAAGAAGAAGAAGAATAAAAATACAAAATATTTTCTATGCAACTTGAGTCAACAATTAACATTTCAAAATTATATTTTTCGCACAGATAATTATATAATTTAGTTTTTTTCCGCATAATTTTTCAATTTGCTGCTTGAAAATCAAATTATTAATAATTCTTATTCTTTTTCTTCTTCTTATCGCTTTTTAACATTGAGCGTTCACAAGCAAAAAGTGTATTCAATACAACATACACGATACAAAGTCGTGTGAATTGCCCACATACATATTTCCATACTTGGGATAAGTTTATAGGTCCAGCATTGTCTTCTTTCAATTGAGCGAATATTGCATCTCAAGATTTATGGGTTTTCCATAACCAGGCACTGTAACTTCCGCCATTTCCGTCACTTTCCATGCCACCATACTTATAAAAATACTTTCAGCGATATCTAATACTAGAGTAGTATTTTTTTTTATAATTTCTTCCCGTAATAGTGTAGTATACAGTAACATTTGGTTAGTTACCCTTGACTTTAAAAGCTTTTTACTTTGCCTTTACTTTTGCCTTCATTGTTTTGGGCTTCTTCTCTTTTTCGTTTTTAAATTTTGGAAAATTTCTCCTCCTGTTTCCGATTTAGGTCTTATGTCTGCCAGATTTTTATTGAATCCAATCAAAGTTTAATCTTGAGGGGCATCCATACATTCCTAAATATTGAGGCAATCATGGCGTAATGACATGTGACTTATCACCGTTGTCGGACTAGTTATACAGGATCCTGTTCGAGAAATAATTTCACATTTCGACGAGTTAAATGTATTAAATGTATTGGTATCCAAAGTAATAATTGCACGATTTTTTTGTCTTTACTTTTATCTGAGGTTGCTTTTCTAGTTACATTTGTGAAGAACTGCATTACATTTCGGAAGCACGAATTTCTGTGTCCTTCTCAATGCCTCTTAACAGTTTGATGAACAATATCGACACTCGCAAAACATATCATCTGTGGTTAATATTCTAAAAAAATACATATTTTTGATTAAAACTGTCGGAACTCTTGGTTGTCCAAATGATTGTGTGCTGTTTTAAAGGGTTAAAGACTTTCCCAGTTTATGGAAATGTGATCTCCTTGTGTTTCAAGTTTATTATACACATTTTTTTTATGTGCCATTAGTAACTTATTAGCCACATAAAATTGACCATAAAAGTCCAAAACATTATTTAAGAACCGTGTTTGCCGGCTAGAAGTAAATCTCAACACACACAGGAAAAAAAAGTATCAAATTTGTAATAAAAATCAATGAAATGATATGATCGTCAGTCTATAGTGTTAGAAAATATTTCATATGACGGTTTGCCAAAACACAGACGACAACTACGAACGACAACGACGTCGACGGCTCTATGCAAATCTAAGCAATTTGTTTAGATATTTCAAGCTTTTAATTTATGAGCCCCTTTTTGAAATAAATCGTTATTGATGGTTGATGGACTGGCCTGGCTATAAGACGATGATGATGATGATGATGATAAATTGTTTATTTTTTTTATTATTATTATTATTTATAAGCAGAAGGAAACAACAATGAAGGAATTTCACAAATGGTCAAAGCAAAGAATTTTATTGCTCTGATTCCCAGTGTGACTGTAGCCAACACAAAGAACGTCAAAATGTTTATATTGGCTGGTTTATAATGTTTATTTGTATAATAATACTATGAGCAGAGTCTTTCAGAACAGAATTAAAAAATTTTTATTTCATGAAATTCAAGCATGTTTAGCTTAACAGAATTCCCACGTATGATGACAGTACACTGGTACACTGGTTTGTTTTACCAGCTTAAACGCTAATGATTTATTCAGGCCCCTCTCTTATGATTTGTTTAAAAACTGCCGTTGATGGTCTTATCTTTCCTTCTAAAAATATGTACGTCAAATCGTTTGTAGACAAATTAAAAGTGACATCATTCAACATTTAAGCTTATCAACACAATAAACATCTTTTCCCATCATAGTCCATCATTTAGTTATAGGACAACGTACATACATAGATACATATGTATGTGCTGCATTCTTAACTCTTAAGATTTGTTTATGATGGAAAGAAAAGGTCTGTTGTCTGCCTTCGTCACTACTTAATGAGAGCATCTTTTCATTTCATTTCATAATTCAGAAAATTTGATTTTGATTTGAAATTCAAAAAAATTTGATTGAAAGAAACCAAAAAAAAAAACAAAAATAAAATGAAAACAGTTTAAATATCGTATTACAACATTAAACTACCATGTTCAGTGTAATGAAATGAAATTTAAGATTTTTATTTCGCCTTCATGAATACTCTCCCAAAAACCCAAATTTATTTTTGTGGCTTTCTTTTTATATTTGTTGAGTATTCCATTCCATTCATACAATTCATTCAACTTCAAGTATACATTTCTTACATTCTACATTCTACATACATGATACATGATTTATTATACAAATATTCATTAACAAATTGTTTGGGTTATAAATATTATTTACCTGCCTATCTGCCGGCCTGAGAGACTGCCAGCCTGCATCTTCTTTTGGCTAAAAATTGCATTTAAACACCGGTTTACAGCAAAATACGACTGATACGGCTTATAAGAAATGTTTTCGCTCTTTTAACTCGATATTTTTTTTTTCAATTTTTTTTATGGCCACCGTCATAAATCGTTGTCATTATGGTGTTGATTATTATTTTATTGCCACATTTTCCTTGAACGAGTGAGTGAGTGTTTAAAGCATCGTTTATGCAAATATCGTAACATTTTTTTTCGAAACTGCAAATAAGAATTCTTTTCACAACATAAAAACTGAACATCATTTATTATAAAATTGTTTGCATCTTTAGTTAACTAAATAAAATACAATTTGTCATTGTTTTAATGCCCCATAATTTATTAAAGTGTGGAAACAATCTAAATTTTTTTAAAGAATTTTTTCTTAAGAAATTTTCTTCAGAAAGCCATTAAACTTTCAATTTTGCAAATAATTTAATGAATTTCATTTCATGAAATATTTAACATTTTAACTTTTAAATAAAGTTTATTTCAGGTTTCTGGCTTTATTTGAATGCATTTTATACTATTTTTTATAAAATTCTAAAAATTCTAAAATTAAAAAAATGCCTCGAAAGTAATGATTTTGAGAGAAACTTTAACAAAAATTTTTTTAATGAAATTTAATAAATTTAATTTCATGATATATTTAATATTTCAGCTTTTAAATAAAGTTTATTTCAAGACTCTAGCTGAATTGAAACGTATTTGCTGCTATTTTTAACAAAATGCTAAAATTGCAAAATAAAAAAATTCTTTAAAAACAAAAATGTTTAGAGAGTTATTAGCAATCAAATATTTAAGGAAATTTAATAAATTTTAATTGTACAAATAATATAATATTTGAACTTTTAAATTTAATTTGTTTCAAGTTCCTAGCTTGATTGAAACGTATCTTCTACTAGTTTTAGTACAATCCTAAGATGAAATGTAAAAATCGAGGCAAACATTTTTTTCTATGAGAATGATTTCTAATTTGCAATATTTTTTAAATAAATTAAAAGATTCAAATGTTTTTTAATAAATTAAAAAAATTTAGTATACAAAATACATAAAAGTCAAGCTTTTAAATAAAGTAGCGCGTGATTTCTGCAGTAATTTTTGAACAAGTACGGCCAAAAGACACCTCCAGGCCATAGAGTACACCAAACAATCTCTCTTCCCACAAGCAATTACTTTTCACTATTACGTCTGGATTTTTCGAGCCCTATACACGACAACTTTATTTGTTTGCTGGATCTGCATCCAACAGTAAAGTCTGTTGCTCTAGTAAGCAATCAGCATATATCGAGCGTTACGAAGAGTCCACTGGCCTTAAATGTTGCGTGAAATGGACATTATACGGCAATAAGTTCAAATCCAAATACAAAATATACAACAATAAGCTGTTAGACAGCCTCAATTCCTTCGGCACGCTTTCTCTCACAGAAACGATATTTTTTGGCAGAGCCTACATTGTGATGATGTGCAGGCCTTTTTTCACTTGTTATAATCTTGCCAAATCTTTGCACAGTGGGCCGTTTATGATGATCAACATCAAACCGTAATACACGAAAAGTGGGCACATTTGAATTACCACTTTTGTAATGAAGTTTTAAATATTTTTACGTGTTCTTTTGTAGTTAAACGGTGTGTATTCGTAAATGGAAAACCTTTTACTAAAAAAGAGAGAGTCCAGATGGACATTACAGTCCTTTAGTCAGGATTTCAATCCAGATTTTCATACCATTTATGTTGTGTGTGTTAATTTTGTTCACAATTGACATGACCTGCTGTTTAAAGTGGACAATCCTTTAGTCAGGATTACTATCCAGCTTTTCACACCACTCATGTTATGTGTTTTGTTTTGAGTGACAGGACCTACAGTTTCGAACGACAGATCTTTAGAGAAACTGTTCATGGCAATTGCATTTTACTCGCAGAGTTTTTGCCAGAAAACTGCTGAGAGGATATTTTTTTCATATTTCGTATGAACCACGCACTAGCGTCTAAGAAGCCAACACACTATGTCCTAGACTGCAACGAGAGAGTAAAATCGTTTGTGCTAACAACAATGGTTTCCTTTTTACTACACTTTATATTTATTTTATTTTTTAAGATTTTTTCTAGTTTTTTTCTTTGTTGTTGTTTGTTTTAATTTTCGTAGTTAATTTTTTTTTATCGTTTCTTCAGTTTGCAAAAAGAATTTCAATTTTAATAGTAAAAGAAAAAGTCATCAACCAAAAATGCTTTACGTGAAGTTTATGATTTCATATGGCTGGCTTTATTATTACGGTCATCATCATTAAGTGTTTGGCTTACAAAACGATGGAAAGAAAAAAAGAGTTGAAACGTTAATTTAAATGTCAGTATTTAAACGTAAATGGTAAAAAGACTAAAACACAGAAAAACAATAAACGAAGCGTTGTTGTTGTTGTAGAGTTGTTGTTGCAGTGTAGTTAAATTAATATAATGTTTGTTTTAATAAAACGACAAACATTAAACACAAATGCATATATGAAGAGTTCAATTTGTGCTGCTTCTTCTAAAGAAACACCAGGAGAAAAAGAGAAAAAGAAAGAACGAAAGAAAAGCCACTTCAATAATAATGTAAACCACTTGAGAAAAGTTATACAAAAATTACACACACACACACACACACAGAGTCAGTGTAAACGGCTTAAACGTTTTTAATTTATAATTATACAGCATGTACATACATATGTATGCATAAGTGTGTGTGTGTGTAATATATAGAGGCTGAAGGAAATTTTTGTTTAACAATATACTGGGCACTTGTGTTGAAGCTATTAACACACGCCAAATAATAGTGTTGCATTACATGGTGTTGTTTGTGTTGTAGCATTTAGTCGTTTAGTCGTAGATGGATATTGCATGCCACACACAGACCAAGCGGCATTTTTACAAAGCTATGGTGCTGAGTGATCGCTTAAAATCTAACAAATCGTTACACAAATCGTTGGAACACACATTAAAATCTAGAAACCGAAACAAAAAAAAAATCGAAATCGAATTGGGAATGGAATACAGTGAAGAGAATACATATGGAATGGAATAGAAAATGAAACAAAGAATTTTAAGTGGTTTGGTTAACAAACAAAAACCATACAACCAACACAACCAACACCAAACAGTCAGTCAGGTGAAGAAGAAGAAAAATTATATCCACCCATTAAATATACGCTTATGTAGCCATGTAACGACAGATACTTTTAGGGGAGTCACAAGTTATTTCGTTAATTTCATTTAAGTACGTGTAATCAAAGGCTTCGATGACACATTTACGTGTGCCCTGCCTTGCCTTGCCCTGCATGGCCCTACATAGAATGTAAATAACCTGATAACCCGATCTATATCGGAAAGGGTAAAAAAAATCCCAAAAAGACTAAAGAAATGATTGTGTTATCTTCACCCTTTCTTGCTTAAGTTTCGTTTTAGGTGGTAAGGGGTGTATTAAATTGTTAATTTCCGTAATTGTAAGTTTTCGCTTCCGTTGCAACTCCTTATTGTTATTTTTTGTTTTTTGTTTTAATGATTTTTATACTCTAAAAACAAAATAAAACAAAAGAAAAAATTGTCTAAAAGGATATCAAGTATCTGATTACTTAACACAGATTATGGAAGTCTTTGTTATTATCGTCTTCCAAAAACAAAAAAAACAAAAAACTCAAAAACTTGATTTGAAAATCAACCCCTTGCTACGCAAACGCATTACCAACCGTTTAAGCAGTGATTTACTTAAGCTTTGTGGTGGTAAATGCTAGAATTACTCACTCTCTTGGTGCCTTTTTTTGAACTGAATTGAATTGTAATTTTATACTCAGACTTTAACCAGATTTTTTTCATAAATTGTGTCAAAGAACTTGACAAAAAAACAGAAAAAAAAATGAAAATAAAGTGAGTCATTTAAGGTTTTTTAAATTACAAAAAAAAAAAAAGAAAAAAATTCATTTAAATTACTTCCTAAGAAAAAAAAGACTGTCTTTTAGGTCAAGTGTAAATAAACACATTGGAATAGAAAAGCAGTTTTTTTTTAATTGATTTTTAAATAAACAATCATTTCCAAAGGCAAATATCTTCTGTTATGGATTGATTATGCATTTAATAATAAAATTGTTTATTTGTTTCTTTTTGATTTTCATTAGAATTTTCTTTAATTATTTGTTTACTTTTCAAGTTTTATGGTTTAATAGCAAAAGTTATAAACAAAAAATGCAAAATATCCGCGGCATCTACGACACTTAAGCCAGTAAAAGCATCACACTTAAGTGGACTCATTTGATTCACAATCATGCAGATCTCTGACTCATATGGAGCTGAACGGTGGATACCATTATCCATAGTGTATACGAGTATATTATAAGAAACCTGTATCGTAAACATATTTCCTTAATTTCTTTCAAACCATTTAGAAAAAATGTCAAAAAGCTGGCCATTGACATAATAAGTGTTCTTACAGTTCGATGTCCTCTCTAAATGCTCTGCATTCTCCGTTAGTCGCAGTTCAAATGCTCATGTAAAGTTTAGTGCTTTATAGGTTAGATTAAATTGACAGTCGTCTCAAAATCAAATCTTCAAACAATCTTATAGTTTTATGCTACCTTTCTGACGGTGTTGATTCTATTCAAACCACCTTGGACTAAACACGTTTTCCTAAAAAGTACTAGGTACCCGAGAATATCTAGTCTTTGATTCCGAAATGCCGGACAAAGGTGGAGAAGCTGTTCTTTTCCATCAAGCATTCATTCATTCCTTGCTTGAATTTATCAACTATCCCGATAGTTTTATGATTTTATGTGGATTCTATCGAAATCATCTTGGGGTCAAACACATTTTGACAATAAATTCCGAGTACCCTCGAATAACTCGTTATTACCTCTGATCCACCACCTCAATGTTGGCTGGTATTATTGTTTGTGCAGATGAGTCTTCTATACCGCTGTACAATACCAGCATAAAGTCGCTCGTAGAAGTTGGGTCAGGAGCAAAACTTGTGACAATTCATCTCGATAATGTAACACAGAAGTCTAGTAGGTAGTATGTTGGCTTACACATGACATGAAGTCTCGGTTCAAACCCTGTCTCAGACGTCTCCAAGAAAACGGTTTAATAGACATGAGGCTTCGGTTCAAACTGCAGGTCAGGTATCTCGATCAAAACGAAATATGAAAAAATACTTCTTCGGAAACTTCCTCACAACAGATTTCTGGCAAAAATTCAGAGAATAAAATAAAAATTGCCATGAAAAGCTTCTTAAAAATCTGTCGTTCGAAATCGACTTTAAACTGTAGATCCCCACACTCATGTATAAAATTAACATACACAACATAAGAGGTGTGAGAAGCTAGGTCGTAATCCAGTTTGAAGGGTTGTAATGACCAATTATGTTATGTATGTTATGTTATGTAACACAGAAGCCTGGATCTGTTGTCAGAGTTCTTACCATATTCCACTATCAAAGAGTACCTGATGATCCTACGCTGAGCTATATAAATAGGATTGGTACTAGGATTTTAAAGGCTGGGTAGCCTGATCAACTATCTCCTCTGCTGCAACATCTTCACAGCTGCAATGGTGGTCGCAAGCAAACCGTCGGGCATGGTCTTCAACTTGCTACTACCCAGCAAACTCACCTTTCAGTCTTGATATATTCCCCCTAATAGGACCTAGAGCGTCCAATGTCAGATTCATATACATATATACATACATAATTGGTCATTACAACCCTTCAGTCAGGATTACGACCTAGTTTCTCACACCACTTCTGTTGTGTGTGTTAATTTTATGCATGAGTGGTGGGACGTACAGATTAAAGTCGGCTCCGAACGACAGATTTTTGAGAAACTTTTCATGGCAATTTTATTTTTACTCTCAGAGTGTTTGCCAGAAATTTGCTGAGAGAAAGTCACCAAAGAAATACTTTTTGCATTTTGTTTTGATGTCTGGCCTGGGGCTTGAACCCTGGCTTTACGTCTAATAAACCAGCACACTACCTACTAGACTACGGCGACGATTCAGACCAGAAATATTCACTCGCCTCCACAAGAATTGAAGGCCTACTACCTGTTATTTGCTCTTTTCACGTAATGGTATACGTTTTAGACAATTCCAATTCGGAAATTATTTGTTAGAGACTGTATGGATCACGTGCAACTGGCTCTAGCGAAGTAAAGTATTATTATCTGTATTTGAATAAATTCCAGATTTTGACTATACTCCGTATTTAAGTTTCCAAAGGAATCCTATTAGGTCCTGCACTGTACACTTCTAATATGCATTCTGAAGATAATATTCAGACCAGCACGTCTTAGAATACATGGAAATCATCGAGTTGCTCTCGAAATCCTCTGAGCCATATAACAGAAGTATTTTAAAGAAATTCATTCTTTTTACATGCAAAGGAAGGTTTTGTTTGATTCTATACATTGCAACCCACTATTGTCCATTGTAAATTGGGAAACCTGAGACTTGGGTGTGACTGTTGGCTTACCATGATTCGATCACAAACATCCAGGATTACTTCCTTCAATTCATCAAATTTAATCTGTCTAGGCTTATCAGGATGGTCTTTATGCTTAAAGCGCATGAAGCATTTGTTGAAATTAAGGGCACATACTTACGCTAAGCTTTGTTAAGCAACCGTTGACTTCCGGCAGATGGTTTGTAATTAATTTCGTAACAAAACTAACATTGTGACGTTGACAGTGCTTCGTTTAACGATTCCTATAATGAATGCCATTTACATTGCTAAAGACGCAAAGCATGCAACAAATCCTTGTTTGTTTTTGTCTTTGAAATTCGTTAGGAAACAAACTTTAAAAGACTGGCAAACATTTTCGATTATAATTTTTCAATGTTTTCTAATTTTAACACAAACAATTTGAACTCAGTTTTCCTCTTCTTTTTTTATTACTTTAGTTGGTCAAAGGTTTTTTCCGATTTTATTTGTTTGAAGCCAATGCCAAAATGAAAACGAAAACGATAGACGGCCCGAAAGAGCCAAACCTGTTAAGAAAACAAAAATTTTTTTTTTGAAATGTTGATTCACCAAAAAGGAAGAAAAACTAAAGAAAACAAAACGGGTGGAAAGCAAAGAGAAAACTCTTTGAACCTGTTGCGCTTTTTGGTTTATTTAATCAGCAAATAAAACCTTTACAAAGCCAAACAATATTTTTTATAAATCCTTTAGAAAAAGAAGAAGAAGAACAATTTTCCTTTCTTTCCATCACTGCAACGGTGTGGCAGGCAAATGGAAATCTAAATCTTGCCTAGTCAGTGAAGAGTGAAGCGAGAGAAGGAAATGAAAATGTAAATATTTGATTTGAATTTTTGTTGTTGTTGCTTTAAATAATATTTCTGGGAGGTTTTTTTTATTGAAGAGAAGAAAAAAGGATATTTTTTCTTTTTTGGAATATCATTTGTTTAAGCAATGAAATTGAAAATATTTTTGATGTTGTTTTTTAAGAATATTACCAGGAATTCTTTTTCTTCTTTAACTAAAGTGTTGTTATGGTCAACAATTTAACCGCAGAAGCACAATTGCCAGCCACAAAATCAATTATTAACGGCCTTGGGTTTTCTATGTTTTCTCTCCTTTGACAAAAGGAATCCTTTAGCTTCAGTTTTGCTTACAAATTGTCTACAAACAAGCAGCCTATTCTCTCAGTTTAGTTAGTCAGCCATCCAGCCAGCCCGCCAGCCGTAAAATTGATTTTCTCTTTCCATAACAATAGTAGACCGTTTTGTGTATAGGAATTCCACAGGATACATGATGGTTTTATAGACGGCAATTTTCTTACATTAATTTGTCACACTTGCAATACATACATATACAATATGAAACTAAATAGTTAAGCAAATCAATTGATAAATTTTTGAAAAGAAAAAAAAACGAACAGAACCGAACCGAACAGAACCGAAAATATTCGCTTTAATAAGCGTTAATAATTTGATTTCTCCTTATCGTATTGGAATTTTTCTCTTCAAAAGAAATGCAGTTTGTTGCTTAAGTCTTTTGTTTATAAATATTTACCCATTTTTTTCCATATTCATTAAGGTTGTAAACAGTTTTTATCCATTTGTTTACAACAATAAACAAGTCTTAGTTGTTTACGAATTCATGAATTCCTCTTTCTCAAGACTTTTGTTTTCAGTTTTAAATTTGAATTTCTAAACCAAAACTTGTTGTTGTTTTTGTTATTGGTTTGATGTTAAAATATTTTGTTCCATCAAGTTTGCTGTGAAGAGCAGCTGTAGCTGGTTAACAATATCAACCATTTGTCTGTGATTCTAAGGCTCGATAGATTAAACAGCAAAGTGTCAAAATTATCATAATTATTGTTGCTTACACTATGCTAGGGCTATCCCATTTAATTACATATACATACATACATACATACATACATAATTGGTCATTGCAACCCTTCAGTCAGGATTATGGACCTAGTTTCTCACACCACTTATGTTGTGTGTGTTAATTTTATGCATGAGTGGCGGGACCTACAGTTTAAAGTCGACTCCGAACGTCAAATTTTTGAGCACCTTTTCATGGCAATTTTATTTTCACTCTCAGAGTTTTTGCCAAAAATCTGCTGAGAGGAAGTCGCCGAAGAAATATTTTTTTAATATTTTCGTTTTGATGTCTGACCTCGGGTTTGAATCGTGGCCTTGTGTCTAATAAGCCAACGTACTACCTACTAGACTACGGCGACTTAATTACATATACAGCTCAGTAACTCGCTAAAGTAGCCACACTACTTCTGAATACCAATCTACCTACATTACCTTCTTTAAACGGTCCATTGCGTTAAGAAGTCTTGTTACATTTCACTGACCTAAATTAAATAGAAATAAATCAACTGCTTCAACTGGATCTTATTGACATCTTTGCTATTGCATTTATCCTCATGGATCATTCCATAGTCGCCGTAGTCTAGTAGGTAGTACGTTGGCTTATTAGACGCAAGGCCACGATTCAAAGCCCAAGTCAGACATCAAAAATATGAAAAAATATTTCTTCGGCGACTTCCTTACAGCAGATTTCTGGCAAAAACTCTGAAAGTAAATAAAATTGCCATAAAAAAGTTTCTCAAACATCTGTCGTTCGGAGTCGACTTTAAACTGTAGGACCCGCCACTCATGTATAAGTTTAACACACACAACATAAGTGGTGTGAGAAACTAGGACGTTGTACAATGGGTCAATTCGACCTCCGGCTACTGTACTTGTATTAATTGACAAGTACACGTCCTCTAACCTAACCTAACCTATCATTCCATATTCGATAGACATGTGGAGAAACTTCGCTCTGACTTCTGCAAAAATTGTAGATCATTTAATGAGTTAAACTGAATTGTCCACCACACTTGCCAGTGTTCGCCTCGATAGTCTAACGAACTTCTATTCTTACTGGATATCAGGCTGATCATTAGTTCTACTAAAATTTTAAGACTGGTTTTTAGTTTAATTTTAAGAAAGTTATGCTTTGCTGTCTTAGCTTCATATCAACTATGTGTGGTGAAGTGAGCACGTCCCTCTTTTCTGTCCCATATATGCTTACAGGAAAAGCATGGATTTCTTTTAGGGTTTCACGACCATATAAGTGATTGGTCGTCTGGTCATACAATACGTATGTCTTTGGAGACTGTTGCGAAATACAGAATGATTGTTTTATATATGATCTCCTCACGGGAGATTTTGTTACTCATGCAAATTTTTGTACCGGAAGTAAGAAAATAGGGATTGGAAATAGAGAGTTGAGTCTGTGAATATTTTTTAACTGATACTCAGTTGTCATCCTCTTGTTGTACGTTTTTCTTTTATAATTGCTTAATTGTTAATAATTTTATAAAGTGTAGGTAGGTAGGTAGGTAGAGGTGGCTGCCCATCCAAGAAAATTTTTTGGATGGACTCACTTAGGCCGCATTGGGCCCATTGTGCTACCACAGTCACTCGTTATCCCATAGTCTCGAAACCATTCGGACCTCCGGGACAGTCTCCTCTTCTTCCTCATCTCTGCAGCTTCTGCAGAAGTCGTTAGCAAGGTGCCAAAACCAATGCGCCTCGCATGCGTACCCATAATGCAATGCCCCGTAATGACACCGACAACTACACTGAGCGCGCCTCTTTGGAGTTTAAGTAGACTCATTGTGCGCCCCTCATCCAGCCTTGGCCAGATTTTACGAGCCGTTCTACCCGTGTCCGAGGCCGCCCACCTGCCGTTGACGGAATCGACGATCGAATTATCAATTATGAGCTTGCAGGCCCTCATAGGTATGCCCAGATTCGAGAACACATCGGAGAGTTCGATGGTCGTGCCCCGCCTGGCAAGTTCATCAGCTCTACAGTTACCTGGAATACCACTGTGCCCCGGTACCCATATGATATGGATGTCATATTGTTCCGCTATCTCGTCGAGATATCTGCGACAGCCGTACACCGTCTTGGAGATCATAACATTAGAACTCAGAGCCTTGATAGCCGCCTGGCTATCAGAAAATATGGTTATAGTGTAACATCTACTATATATTCTAGTAGGCAGTATGTTGTCTTACTATACAAGAGTTCATGATTTCACCTCTGACAATTCGAACAAAATTTCTATTGGCACCAACTCCTCAGCTGTCGTCTGAAAGTAAATAAAACACTCGCAGATTACCGAGGCATTATATGTGGACTATTGACGTTATAAGTAAATCGGAGTGAATTTCACATACTACAGCTAACAATTCAACTAGAATATCTTGGATATCCACTGGTCAATCCATCTCCAGTGGATATTATCCACTATTGTTAGCAAGAATACATAATTGGTCATTACAACCCTTTAGTCAGGATTATGGACCTAGTTTCTCACACCACTTATGTTGTGTGCGTTAATTTGCATATATGAGTGATGGGGCCCCTACAGTTTAAAGTCGACTCCGAACGACAGATTTTTGAGAAACTTTTCATGGCAATTTTATTTTTACTCTCAGAGTGTTTGCCAGAAATCTGCTGAGAGAAAGTCGCCGAAGAAATATTTTTTCATATTTCGTGCAGGTGGAGACGTCTGACCTGGGGTTTGAACCGTGGCCCTGCGTCTAATAAGCTAACGCACTACCTGCTAGACCACAGCAACTTCAAGAATAATATGAATAATAATATGAATCAATAGAGTTGAGCATTCTATTGTAATTAAAGAGCACTTTAGTACTTTTCAAAATCGTCGAGATGTGCCAAAATACACAATGCACCGGAATATTTTGCCTTGTGCGAGCTGAAGCAAGAAATAGATGAAACGAGGCAAAGTAACATGACACTGTCATTCAAAAGGTGCCTAGAGTGGTATTCTCTGTATAGCTTGACTGGTCTAGCGTTTGAGTGCTTTAAGGGGTTACATGGTTATATCAGTGCCTCAAATTGGTTTGAAATTGAGCAGGTTTTTGTTAAACCAAATTGCGTTCGAAGTTTTAAGAGATATTGTCTATTAAAACTTACGCTCGTACAGTTCGAATTCTCTGTTTTTCTCCAGATTTCCTAAGGAGTTGGGAGCCATTTCAGGGTACTAGTTGATTTAGTGAAGTCGCAATAGTCTAGTAGGTGGTGTGTTGGCTTATTAGACGTAAAGCCAGGGTTCGAGCCCCAGGCCAGACATCAAAACAAAATACAAAAAGTATTTCTTCGGCGACTTCCTCTCAGCAGATTTCTGGCACAAACTTTGAGAGTAAATAAAATTGCCATGAAAAAGTTTCTCAAAAATCTGTCGTTCGGAGTCGACTTTTAAATGTAGGTCTCGCCACTCTTGTATAAAATTAACACACACAGCATCAGTGGTGTGAGAAACTAGGTCGTAATCCTGACTGAAGGGTTGTAATGACCAATTATGTATGTATGTATGTATACAAGTTGAGCGAGAAGTAGATGAAACGAAGCAAAGTAACATGAGACTGTCATTCAAAAGGTCCCTAGAGTGGTATTCTCTGTATAGCTTGACTGATCTAGCGTTTGAGTGCTCTAAGGCGTTATATGGTTATATCAGTGACTCAAATTGGTTTTAAAGTGAGCAGGTTTTTGTTGAACCAAATTGCATAGGTCGTTTTTAGTGATATTATCTATTATAATACAGTTTGCATTCTCTGTTTTTCTTCAGATTTCTTAAGAAGTAGGAAGCTATTACAGGGTACTAGTTGGTTTAGTATTCAATGCAAGACGCTTCAATATATATTGATGTATAGTTGACAAAAACTCTAAAATTGTTTCAGAGTACTTCCTTCCCTTATTGGATTAGCATACACCTCTATTGGCGATTAATTTTGTCTCTCATTTATATTCCTTTGTTGCCAATAAATCAAATTCTCTGCTATGATATAGAAGAGGGAGGATAATTGTATTGCTTATACCAGTTATTTAAAGCAAGTGAGGAGAGGTTTCTATATAGAACCACGACACTAAAACTAAAATTAATCGTTATTATTAATCTTGAACAAATTCCTTCCTTTTTGGCATTTATTTGTTGGGCTTATTAAACTCTTTAAAAATATGTGTGAAATATAAACGAGTTCTGACAGTTATTTTTCATTTTTTATCACAGGTTTTTTTTTTTTTTTTTTGTTATTTTGAAAAATTTCACACTTTCAAGTATCCCATACATATGGTATATGTACATATGTATGTATGTAAAAAAAACACTAAAGAAAACAGTACCCTAGTCATTCTGTAATAATTAATTGCTAAAACAAAAGAGTCATGAGAACAAAAAACAAAACGATTTTTTTGTTTTGAAGTCTTTTTAAATACAAAACTTAATGCAATTGATATTTAATAATATTTACTTAAACAACAACAACAGCAACAACAACAATCATAATAATAATACATACATACTGATGATGGCTATTTGTTAATGATTATTTATTTAAAAAATATGTAATAATGATCATTAAAGTTTAGCTTCTTTGTTAAGAGGGGTTAAGCTTGAATGAGTTTTTATTTGTAAGAGACACAAACACACACAGGCATTTTAACATCTTTGGTGGTGGCTGCTGCTGGTATGGACCTGATTATATTAAAAATTAAAAAAACAAAAAAAAAAAGAAAACCTTACTCTATACTCGTTACCCTGTATGTATTATGATGTACTCCGCATATCATTTCAAAGGCTTTTATTTATTTTACGCACCCGTCGGCTTTTTTTCTTTCTTTTTTCTGGAGTTTTTCTTTAACCTGTTGGTTTTGTAAGACAGAAAGACAGAAAGACAGAAAGAAAGGAAAAACAACAACCAATTTAAATAATATTTAAACACGTTAATGTTAAAACAACATTGTTTTTTGTCTTCGTCTTTCTTCTGTTGCCTTTTTGTTTAAAGGCCTATCATCAATGGTTTACAACAAGAGAAAAAAAAGGGTCTCATTAGTCTCCTATAAGACAAGACAACACAACACATACGAGTACACATTAACAGTGAATGAATGGCGAAAAAAAAGGTAAATTTTTTTATTAAATATTTATTTAACAATCATCAGCGTAAAGGAGTGTAGAGAGTGTGAGAGCCTAAGAGATGCCACTTAATGGCCATTCGTTCCTATTTGTCGTATGTGAAGAAACCAACGAAGACCATCGTGGCGGCTGGCTCTGGGACAGGTGATGAAATAATCAATATAAAGTGCATTCATTGCAGCTTTGTTTAGGCATTATTAGCTTTGCTTAAAGCATGACCATCTTCATCTTTAGGACCATCTTCTTCTCCCTAATGTTCTCTTAACAACATTTTAAAGTGTTTATTTATTTATATTCACAGCAAATACTTTAGCTTTTGAGCCTTTTAATAAAGTAAACTTACCACAACAACAACAACAACAACCATAATTACAACAAAATTTGTTCATAAAAATCAACAAAAACTGCCTGCAAGCGTTAACTGCTTGAAAATTAAAGAAAAAAAAAACTTCAAAACACAACAAAAGACTTAAGAAACAAACTTGAATTAGGCAAACAATAATTAAAAAGGACTTAAAAAGCGTATATCCTTCTAATAAAATAAACTTGTAATAGAAAAATAATAACGAAATGACAAGAACACTTGTCTTCAATTGATGAGAAAAAAAAATTTTTTTGGACAAAAGACTTAAGAAACAAACTCAATTAAAAGACTTAAATTATTAAATCCAACGTAGTAGATATAAGGGTGGGCACCGTAGAAGACAATACTCGACGAAAAGGAAGTTAGAAGTTTGAATCATTCTAAGCTTCTTTATATCAATGAGAAGGGATTTGAGCAACGCATCACTCTATCCGGAAGTAGCCTCAAATCTTCTGATGTAGATTCTGTGATGAGGAGTATGAATCATCAGAACACAAGCAATTATTTCTCGATTTACGCCCCCATTGCTTGCAACCGAAAGCGAATGCGTAAATAGCAAGACTGTACTTATGCAGCAAGAAACAAACTTAATTAAAAGACTTAAATTGTCAGAATTGGCCACAGGCATTAGGATGGGAGCTTTGGAAGCGCATAAGTACTCGATGAAAGGGAAGATAGAGGTACTCTCGTCAAACCGAATGGGATTGAATCAATCTAAGCTTCTGTTTGGCAATGAGAAGTGATGTGAATCACGCATCACTCTATCCAGAGTAGCCCGATGCCTTCTAATGTAGGTTTTGTAATGAAGAGTATAAATCATCAGAGCACAAACAATTATTTCGCGATTTACGTCGCCATTCTGTGAAACCGATCGTGATGACATAAATCGAAGCAATACTGTACTTATGATGCATTGCAGCATCTTAGTAGGAAACATTTGGGTTCATATCAAACATTAAATTATTGCTCGATGACTCTCTGCCTAGTATTTGATATGAACATCAAATGTTTCCTCCTAAGAGGCATTAAGGCCTCACAGGTACCAAGTATGTGTTCTAATGGTTCATTGTCCTTGTCACAGCAGCTACCCAATGGACTTAATGCGATTCCTGTTCTGAAGCATGACTTAAATCCCTTTCCATTGCAGTTGTCCTATAAAAGTTTAGGCTCCCTAGTTAAATGAGAGTCTCTCTACTTTTTCTTAAGATGAGTACCCAGTTCTAAGCATATCTTACCACTTCGTAGTAATGTTCTGATCACAACAGATTCGTTTAACTCTTTTCCTCGCAAACTCACAAAGAGTTTCTTTAAATTTGCCATCTGAACTATGTCGTCTGAATAGCTTTGCCAGCAAATGTAACGCCTTAGAAAATCTCATTAAGACTTCATTTACAATCCAGCTCCGAATTAATAATTAGTTGTAAGCAACTTCTCATTGCGCCGACTATTAGATAGTCTTCTACGTAGTCTCCACAGATTATTTATGGTACAACAGTAAATTGGTACTATTTGGTAAAATTGGTACTTTTACAAAATAGTACTTTCTGAAAAATAGTGTTTTTAACGCTTACAATGTTATTTTGTACATTTTTATGACAAATAAGATCCAAAAAGTACTTAATTATTTTTTAAGACTTAAAATAGTACTTTTTCAGAAATAGTTTTTTTTTATTTTGAAATTTTTTGAAATAATAAAATCAAACAACTGTTTAATGGCAAAACCAGAAGTTGGTATTTATTTAATGGCACTGAAAACAGTTGGTACTTTTTGATTAAAATGGTACTTTTTGAAGTATATCACTTTTTATTTTGAAAATAAAGCATTAATACGTAAATTTCCGTAACAAATAAGTACCAAAAAAAATACCAAGACAGTTGGTACTTTTTCTTAAATTGGTACTTTTTAAGAACATCACTTTTTTTTATAAATAAATTGTTATTATGTAGATTTCTCCAAAATATAAAAATTAAATTGTAACTTATTCATGCAAAAATGTGTTTAATTTTCTTTATGAAATTTGATTTTCCACATGATTTTGTCATTAAACATTTTCTTATGGTTTTTATCACATGTAAATCACTGTTTAATTTTCTATTTCTCTCTTTCACTCTCTCTTTCTTCCCTCGTGGGATTTTTTTCAATTAAAATTAATTTTCCCTTTTTTACGGTAAATGAATGGTTGTTACGAATGAATCTTCATTCATTATTAAACGTTTCCAATTGATTTTGTTTTTTTTTCTTTTTCTTTTTGCTTATTTTTTGTTGTTATTACCACGCCTATTGCAAACACAAAGAAAACAACACACACACACATATTCATCAGATTAAACTTAACACAACAGAAGAGTGAGGGAGTTGAATATATAAAACATAACATATGGTTAATAAACAAAACAAAAGCAAAACAAAACACATACACAAGCAATAACAAAATAAAACATATTCTCTTATTTATAACAATAATAGGCCATGGAGTAAATCAAAAAAAGTAAGAATGAAAAAAAAACCAAATTCTCACACACTCAGGCATACAAATGCAAAGTTTAATATGTGAGAAGAGTTAACAAAGCATCATCTTCATTTTTACCACACTATGTATTATTATTACTACTACTACTACAGCTGCATTTACCGTTTATAGAAACCTGAAATGCTCTTAAAACACTCATAATGCTCTCATATAAGAGTATAAATGAGACTTTTTTATTGTAGATTGTTTTGTAGGGCTATTTATGGTGTATTACAGTAAGTATACAAACAACAAGAAACAGACACAACAAGAGATAACAGACCATCTTCTTTAATTTTAACTAACACTACTACTATTGCATTTACCATGTGCCGTATGATGTTAATAAATCTGTAATGCTCTCTGTTATGTTAGATTCAATTATTTTTCAAAGGGCTTTTCTGTGTTGTATGGCGGTGTATTGATGTATCAAATTTACTAGAAGAAGAGATAAATAACAGAGCATAGTCTTCATTTTTCATTACATATTACCACACATGCAGTTACAAAGGAGCATAAATAAATAAGTATAAGTATAAATAAGATTTTATTGCAGTTATTAATAGTACATTAAGGTAGTTCCTAATCTGTTATTAAAATTAAAGGCGATCGTATATTTTTTTGAAAACTAAAAAAAAAATAATTTTTGTTTCCATTTTTTTACTTTTAGCGCTGCAAAGAAAAACTTAATACTTTAGCCATTTCGGTGATGAATCAATGGCCTGGTGTACGTTTGCGCGTAACCGAATCCTGGGATGAGGAGTACTTACATGATGTCAACTCATTACATTACGAGGGTCGTGCTGTGGATATAACCACATCAGATCGTGATCGTAGCAAATATGGCATGCTAGCCAGATTAGCGGTTGAAGCTGGTTTCGATTGGGTCTATTATGAAACCAGAGCTCATATACACTGTTCCGTTAAGTCAGGTAAGTGTAAAAAATTAAAGTTTTGTAAGCAAAAAAACAAAAAAAGAAATTCAGACAAATTATTGAACAAAACTTGTGATTTTTCTTAGGAATTGACACTAACGACGTGAAATTTTTGCCTTTTTTTTTTTTTGGTTGTCATTTTTTGCATGTTTAACGTCAATTATTGATAGCATAGATGACAACGTCTAAATGTGTGTGTATATGCAATGCATATGTGTCAAGAGACTTGTGCAATTCTGAGTATTTTCTATCACATATTACTACAGTGAGTAGCCGTGTGACAAGCGTAGGAAATTTGATTTCAAAAAAAAAAACTTTCTTTCTTTATTTTACTGTGTGCATAACCAAAGGTGTTTGGGCAGTTCGTTGAGATATGTTTTCTAGGCGTAAATTAGATTTAATGGGTGTCTATTTCAAATTGAAAATGAGTGTGATTGTTAGTGTGTGTGCGTATTTGGTGTGTCTACCCAAATCAAATCGCATTAGAAATGGTCAAAATTCGTTTGAAACACGCATTACTACTGCTGCTGCTGTTGTTGTGGCTGTTGCTTGGTTAGCAATATAAACATAAAAAAGAGAAAAAGAGGAAAAAACCCTCCAGTTAGACATTTAGGCCAGTTGTTGTTATTACAGACAATTACAACAGACAGATTGTAGTTTCTTTTAGAGCAGCAACAAGTTTGTCTGTCCAAATTGTCAGTCAGTCTGCTTTAAACAAGTTCGCTTGCTGGCCTGGCCGTCTGTCTGTTTCATCCATCCTGCTGTCTTTGCCATCATTTGTCTTATGTCAGCCAGTCCCGACTATTGCGTTCACGTTGAATTTTATTTCAACCACAATAAAAACAACAACAGCAACAACAACAATAAAGAAGAATTTCTGCATCTCTTTAGGATTTACTTATGTTGTTGTAGTTGTTGTCATTGCCATTGCGGCTGCTGCTGCTGCTGCTCCTGCTCCTGCTATTGCCGTTGCAGTTTCAACGTTGCAGTGTCTGTTTAAATGCAATATTTTGTGGGTATGTATACATGAGTGCCTGTATGCTGTTTTGACATGTTTAGGTTTGCGCCTGTCAAATTAAACGAATTGATGATACGACACCCAATGAGTTTCTCATGACTCTCAAAATGACAGCAAAAAAAAAAAACATGAAGAAAAACCAGATTCATAACGTACTTATGGTTTGAAAAGAGAGAGAAAAAAAAAACGAAGAAACATTTTTCAAGACTGGTTGTATTACACACATTAATAGTAATATGACAAGATAAAAGGAAATGAGGCAAATGAAATCGATTTTAAAAAAGTTCGCATTTGATTAACCAAGTCACGTTTACAGTTAATCTACTTATGATTCGGAAAATATTCAAACTAACTGAGGCAATCGGAATACCTATGCATTGTAACAACTCGGAAATTGAGAGCTTTGTACCACCCCTGGCCAGTTCCTTTAACAATTTAATACCGGATTATTATACATATATGTATGTATATATATGTATGTATGTATGTATATGTATGTATGTCCTGGAGCTCACATAAGAGTTGTCTTTGAATGATCCGAAATTTTCCTGAGAAATCTTCGGAATTAATTGATAAAGATGGACGTAGAAAATAAAGTTCTTAGGGACTTAATCGCAGACTGGCTGTCCTGGTAAGTCAAGAGGTTTTCAGGGAAAATGGAATATGACCTTCGCCTGAAAAGCAGTGCCGTTTAATATCAAAAATCTTAATAAATTTACTAGAGCCCACTCTATCCAGGAGACCTATTCTATCTAGAAGAGAGTTTTAGTTTTCAAATGAGAACACGGTGGATGCCGTCTTAGATTTTTGATAAACTTTTCATGGCAATTTGATTTACTGTCAGAGTTTTTGCCAGAAGACTGCCGAGTGGAAGTCTCCATATTTCGTTTTTTTTTCGATTTTCTAAGTCAGAGGCGTAGCAACTAGAAGCCATCTAACCATCGAACACCGCAGAAAGATCAGACAGCACCTTCAACACACCTCACTACTACCGTATTGTTTTTAAATAACGGCAGGCGGTAACTCTATCATTCTAGAACTTATTACAAATTGAATTATAAAATATAAATTGATTAATAAAACTAAAACAAAGTAACGAAATATTAGGTAGATGGTAGAGATGTTTTGTGATCCTTAGAGAAAAGAAAAGCAATACAAAAATGTTAACCAGACTTCGGTATTTTTTAGCTTGTGAATTTTTGTAAAATAATTATATTTCACAGCTTTCATAGCTTAGTTTCAAAGCGTAAAAAAATGCTTGTAGAATAATCTGCTTAATAAACAATGCAAGAAAATGTACATTTCGCCCAAAACCATGAGAAAATAAGCCACTTTTGAAGCTGAAATTATTGAAAATTATTATTTGTTGTGGTAGCAAATGGTAGTTAATGGTTTAATACTACAGAAACAGAAAATGATGAGAGAAGGAGTTTAAAAAAGACCAGAAAAAAAAGAATATTTTCATGTACTACAAGGTTCAATACAAGAAAAGGAAAACGAAATCACGTTTAAAGAAGAAAAAAATCTTATTTTAAGCCAAAAACATCTTTAAACCGTAGCAAATATGGCAAAAAAAAACACAAATATTTTAGGATTTCTTTTTTAATTTTCAAAAACTAAAAAACCGGAACCTTTAAACAAAAACAAAAAAATACTTTTAATAGTCTCTACTATACCTCATAAAAATACCACCTTAACCACCATGTTTAAATATTTTTTGTTTTTTTTTTTTGATTTTTTAACGAAAAGAGTTCATCATCCAAAAGAATCTGAATTCTGTTGCCTTTTTTTCAGTTTTTTTTTTGTGTATTTTTGGTAACCCAACATGTTTCATTAAAAAAAATGGTTTTTGTATAGGCATTTTGTTGTATTGTAGATATATAGTAAATTATATATAAAATCTTTATATACATTAAAAAAACAACAAAAATAAAAAAGAATACCTGTTTCTAGAAGATGACTACCACTACCACTACTACTACTGCTGCTTCTGCTTCTGATAAACGATGCTGGCTGGCTGGTTGGTGCACAGCATCTTCTTTAAAGGGAATGGTGCCCTATCATGTTTTGAAAAATTTCAAATGTTTAGTATTGCAGGCTACAAATTTATTTTTCTTCATTGTTTTAATATTATGTTATCGAAAAATCATCATTAGATTCCATAATAATGATTATCAATTAAATCAATTTTCTTTAAATTCAATTTTAAATTTTATAAAAAAATTTTTATTATTTATTTCCCTCCGAAATGATTAATTAAAATCCCTGCATTGGCTTACCTTCCCTTAAATGCGGCACTGTATTGTTTTGTATTGTTTTGCTTCTTTAACTTACGCTTTAAAACAGGAAGAATATAAAGAAAAAAACAAAAAAAAAACTACTACAACTACTGCTGCTTCTGCTGATTTACTCGCGTGGCTCCACCAACTAAAACACATTAAAAATTAATTTCAAAACAAGTATAATAACAACAACAACCTCAATAACAATAAACCCAACAAGAAAAGCCTGTTTTAAACAACACAACAAACACAAAAACTTAAACAAACAATAACAACAACGTTTTGTTTTTGTAAAACCCAAAGAAAAGCGAAAAAAAAAGAAGCCACCACCACCATTTGTAAAAAGAGCAGACAATAAAACAAAAACAAAAACAACAATAACAGATTTCTTAAGACTTTTGTTGCAGAAAGAAAGTTAGAGAGCCTAAAACAAAAGCAAGGAGAGAAAAAAGGACTTTTTGTTTATTTTTTTTCTGTCTCTCCCAAAGATAAATTATTTGTAAACATTAAGGAAAAATAACGAACTCGAACCAAATAAAGAAAAATATACAAGAGAGAGTAGGAGATTTCTAGTAATGTAAACAATTGTAAAGAAATTTACGGTAAAAAGCTGCAAATACTCATCGTCTCATGTTCGGTGTCCCAAATCAATAAATATTCGGCATCTGTAAAGTTTATTTTGATTTAGAAATTAAAATCATTAGCCATGTGTTAAGCCCCGGTTAGCCAAACGTCTACGGAACGTAACGAAACGTATGTTTGTTTTAGAACACCATAAACAATGAGAGCAGTTACCAAACCGTAATTCAATTTCGGTAAGAATTTGCATTACTACTCTATGATAAGAACGAACGTACGTTCCGTTGATGTTTGGCTAACCGGGGTTTTAGTTGTTTATAATGCCTTAATTTTTTTGTAATGCTTCTTGTTTATGAAGTTCTACTTTGGAACTCAATGCTCAATGAATTACTTGCTTAATTAGTCATTACAACCCCTTAGTCAGGATAACATCCTAATCCCTCAATTCAATTCCCCGTATAGTTAAACGCCGACTCCAAACGATAGTTGAAAAATGGCAATTTGACTTTACTCTCAGAGTTTTTGCCAGAAGAGAGGAAGCCGCCGAACAAATATTTTTCAAATTTCGTTTTGTTTGAGATATCTCAGCTGTAGTTTGAACTGCAGGCTCGCGTCTCATAAGCCACTTCATTAGTAGACGACTACACCCACTAAGCAATATTTTTTAATTGTTTAGGGCTTTTGGTTCAATCTCCCGTTTAGAGTTTTGAAAAGATTTACCCACTTGAGAGAAGTACGTTAACTGATAAATTTTTAATTTTATTAACGGAGGGTTACTGTAGAGTTTGTGAATTATTTCCAAGGTTTTCGCATGTACTGCTACGTGTTGTACAGTTGCTAAACTCAACTTTTAAATTGTGGTTGGAAATTTTTCTCTATTAATTCAATAAGTTCATTACAAGAGAGTACGCAAGTCTACGTATCAGTTATTTAAAAAACTGTTCGTTAAATTTATATTCCACAGTAATTAAAAACTTTAATTTCTGTTCCATTCATTTCCAATGCAATTCAAGCTCTGTGGCTGACCCTAAACGAGGCGTCTTAGATATTAGGCGTGTCTTGTTTTTTATTTTTTTTATTGAAATGCATTTCCTGTAAACTACATGGCTTAACTTCACCCTTTTCGTCAAACACCCATTTAAAGAACGTTTTTTCTAAACGAAATTTGTCATTCCATCACCTCGTTACTGGCACTTTCCCCACAACGGGGTAGTAAAATGCTAATGATCGAACATTAAACGCCTAAACTTAATAGCCATTGGAGGGGCATAACGAACCAAAAAAAAAAGAGAAACATTCTTTAAGAATCTGTTACAAAATGATCAAAAAAAAAAAAGAAAGATGACGAGAAATAGATTTCAAACTGTGAGTTTTATTATAATGAAAGTCATAAAGCCGAGCGAACCACAAAAGAAGAATCTGATAGAATGCTTGCTTAACAATAAAAATAAAAGAAAAAATCCGTTTAAATTATATGTGGCCAACAACAGACTACCTTAACGTGATTTTTTTCTTCATTGTCTAATGACATGATAATGCTTTTTATATACCGCTATTGATGGAGATTTTATTTCAAAAGTCTTGTGGTGTTGTTTAAAAGAAAACACAAGAAAACACAGAAGAATAAATTGATTTTATTGTTGTTGTTGTTGTAAAATTTATTGTTGTTGTTGTTGTTATAATAATAAACCATAAACACATTCTGGCCTTATTGAAATGGTTAATAAACCATAATGATTAAAAGAAAAGAACAGAACAGAAACAAGATGGTTTGCAAGCTTATGTGCTTTAAAACAGGCTGTTAATTGAAATTACGGGTAAAAAAAAAGCGCTACATAAGCTTATAATTACACAGAGAGCACCACACTCACTCAAACATTACAGTATCAAAAGTGAAAGAGAATATTACCCCCCCCCCCCCCCCCCCCACCAAAAATTTTTTTTGCAAAAACCATGGATTTTTTTCTGCTGTGATTGAAGTTAAGCCGTTCATAAAGGCTTTAGTGTTTGAAGGAATTTTGCTTTACATTTAAAACTATTAACAAGCCAAAGTGTGTGTGCATGTTGGTAAGACTTGAAGGGTCATAAATTAATAAACCATTAAAGTGGTTAAAAAATTATCGTTAATTTTATCTCGACGCTTTGACGCTGACGACTAAACTGATAAATTATTACAAAACAGAAGACAACCGAAAAACAACAACAACATAACAACACAACATACCTACAACAAAAGGCCAGAAACATGCTGCCAGCAACCGAATCTTAGCGAGATCAAGCGCACATGTATGTATTTAAGCATTTGACCATTTAGTTTAAGCCACACACACACACACGTAGTCTTACTTATGCATGTCGTACATGTGCGTGTGCTTGTGTATCATTGTTTTTTATGTAGGAAAGTGTGACTGGGGATCAAAACACAAGTGAGTGAGTAAATGACATACTGATAAAAGGTTTGAATGACCAGAACAGAACAGAACCGAAACGAACAGAAGAAACAAGCGCACAAGAACTCATTGAACATGGCATTAATGTGTGGTGGCTTGACAAGTTTTCAATTCTTTTTTTTCTATTTTTTTTTTCTGATAACCGTGAAAAAATTTTATATACCGTGTTGGTAATTTGTTTTCAAGCATTCATTTAAAAAAAAAAAGGGTTTTCTTTCTCTCTAAGACGAGAGATTTTGTCATTAATTGCTTGTCACTTAGCCCTTGTAAGAGCATTATCTCCTTTTATGTTTAACCAAGTAGGGAAATTACAAGATTGTCTGTCTGTTCGCTGAGAAAATTAAATTCTTTTTCACTCTTTTTTCTTCTTCTTATTATTCTCTGGAAATACATATTTGACTCATTTCACAGCACAGCACAGGATATTTATTATTTTTTTTTTTGGCTTACCTTTAAAGATTTATTAAAGTATGCTCTTTAATTTATAGCGGATGTTTTCTTTTCAGAGATTTATTTCGTTTTTAATAAAAGAAACCGTTAACTTAATCCACTCTGCGAAAAAGCAGTTGTAAATTACAACAGCAGAGCTGCCAAATTCAAGCTTTTAATTGTTTTTCAACGTTAGGTCTTCCAAGCCATTTACTTATGAAGTATTGGAAGTAGAAAAATACTTTACAGAAGAGAGAAATATTACATATATTGATTATTCTTAAAGATGTCTACAGGTGAACAACACATTTCTAAGCAATCGTTTGGCAATTTGGCAAATTCGAATTATCCGAAACATTTTGTCTAACAGAAACGATATTTTCGGCAGTGCATGCATACGTTGCAACGATACACAAGCCTTTTAAAAGTATTCAGCCACCTTTCATGGTTGCTAAGTTTGTCTTTACATGGATGAAAATGTAAATTCAAAAGCCATATACCCTGAGAACGCCGTTGAATTGACAAAATCGGATTATCGGCCAGAGTTTCCCTAACAGATACGATATTTTCGACAGTACACGCATTACAATGATACAAAGGCGTGATCAAACCTACAGCGTTTTCGGAATCTACAAATTTTTTAATAATCTTTCCAATTCTTTGTACAATATGTTGATTATGGCGACCATAATTATCCTGCAATGCTCGATAATGCAGATAATGTGTTCTGTGTTCTGTGTTTATATGTTCTTTGGTTTTGTAAATAATAAAGCTTTCCCCAAACAAATGACATTTCAGTTGAAAGATATTTTAAGGGCTGGCAGCCTTATCATACCAGATTTTTTAAATCACTAAATGGATAAGCCGTACATGTACTTTGCTTGCCATTGTTTATGTTCTAAAATCAGCGAATGCGAGCTTCTATGAAGGACTTATAATGAAAAGTAATTAAAGTTTTTAAGTCAGCAGGCTATCGATTGTTAGAAAATCGACTAAAAAGTCTTTGATTTTAATTTGTCGTCTATCATTTTTTAAATCGCATTTTTTATGTAATTTTTATTTCCATTCCTTTTAATCGGTTCTTTTACTTCATGTTCATATTTGAATGATTTTTCTATTTAAATTCTAAAGTTGTCAATATAGGTATTTTCAATTCATTTTTCTTTTAAATTTACGTGTTTTTACACCAACATTAAAAGGTATTTGGTTTCAGCGCTTTTATATGATGGTGACTGTAGCCATACTGATACGAGATTATCTTTATAGCGTATAAAATAATGAAAACAATTTCAATTTTATTTTATTACAAGACAAAATATTTAACAACAACAATTGTTTTTTGTTTTTATTTCGTCTTTAAATTATTTTTAAGAGTTATTGCTACAATTTTTGCTCCAATTTTAATCGCTTTTTATGTAAAAAAAAACAACACAAAACAAAAAACAAAATCAGATCTGATATCAGCGATTTTTAACGGTTTTCTAAAGCACAACAGAACACAACACAACAATAGCAAATCAAAACATGTTTTAATTTATAACACAAGACCACATACTGTTCCACATATCAAAACAAACTCTCAACGTACACACACACATAAAATAATTTCATGTTCTCTATTTACCATCAATCATATAAAATAACAATAAAACAACAACAACAATTATAATGAGAAGAAAAAAATGAAATAAAACTAGCTTAAGGGCCTTAACAAGAAAACAAAACACTGAGGCCAATACACAGCACACAGCGCACAGAACAGAACGGCATTAACAGGAGGCAGAAAGAGAAAGGAAGAGAGATCTTTAAAAACGATAAAATAATAACGATAATAAGGCAAAGTCGGCTTTTTCTTACAAACATACACACAAACGCACAGAAGAAAAAAAACGTTAAAAAGACGGTATTGTAAGCCAAGTTATAAATAATAGACAAATAATGCATGTTTACAGGATTTTCAATTAAATAATTGTGGCCTATAACACAGCAGGATCATTGATAAAATCAAACGAAATGAACAAAAAAATTTCAGGACCACACATAGGCCATAACAAACCAAATAAATAAAGGAGCACCAACAAAACAATAAAAAAAAACAAAACGAAACGAAATATCATGAATGCACCCAAAGTGGTTTGTAAGTTGTTATTGTTACCCTTGTTTCTTTCGTTTTGTGTTTTGTTTTTAGGTTATAAGGCTGTTACTGTTGCTGTTGTTGTTCTTGTTTAAGGATCAATAATTTACAAATTGTCATTGTCATTCGGTCGGTCGGTGGTTTCTGATGTCACATTAAAGTCAAAATATTTGTTGATACATTCACTTTGTGTAACAGCATGTGTGCGTGTGTATGCTGTTGTATGTGTTAAATTTTTGCGGCTTTTGCTTTATGATGCTCTCATAGAAAGTGTTGTTGCTGGCATATTATAAACAAAGATGCCGCTATTTTTCTCCCTTGTGTGTGTGTGTGTGTGTTTAACCCACTGAACTGAGCAATAAAAAAAAGTACGAGGAGAAGACCTTGTAATATGATGCCTGCTTTAAATATTGAAAAAAAATCTCCGTTTTAATTCTGCTTTCTCAGTGTGTGGAGAAGACTAACCATCAAACTCCACTCACTTAAGGAATGTGTGAAATATGAACACTTTCTGTTCCCTGTTCTCTCTTTTGCTTTTTCTCTTTCCCATGCATACCTTTTGTTGGGGTTATGTTTTTTATCTTTGTTGGTTTTATTTTATTTCTTTAACGACAGACATTACAAGGAAATGTAAATAAACACTCATTGTGAGCGGCCCTGTGATTTACTGTGTTATTATAAAAGTGTTGCTCTTATTTCAATTCATTTCAAAAGCATACAAAGCGCAACGAAAGAAAAAAAATAAACGTTGATTCTAAGTTTATTGAAATCAAAATTAAAACGGGTATAAATGCATAATAAATTTTCTAAAAAGTACATTAGTTTGTTAAATTTACAATAAAATTTTGTGTATTATTATCCTCCCTCTTTATTCCTTTTTTAAGTAAAAACCTTAACCTTTAAAATTGGTGTTGCCGTCTTTGCTTTTTTTATTACTCATGCGTACATCGTGTAATAAATTTATGAACAAATGCTTAATTTGTTGACTCCGGAAGCGCTACAGATGTGATCAGATATGTGTATCGTTGCAATGCATGCACTACCGAAAATATTGTATCTGTTAGAGAAATCGGATTTGGAGATTATTTGAATTTTTTTTGTCGATTCCACAGCGTTTTCAACAATTGTCGCTATCCTATGACTCATTAGAGTGCAATTCGTTTGAATTTGTGACTGCATTCATATAAAGACTAACTCACGAAACAATGAAAGCTGGCTGAGCATTCTGCTGGCTAGAGTAAAACAGGCTTTTAATGTTGATTTTTCGAAAATATCTTTTCTATTAGAGAATGTATGTCGGATAATCCAAATTTTTTACTTTTACGGCGTATATGGTATTTGGATTTACATGTGCAGCCATGTAAAGACAAACCCATGCAACCATGAAAGGTGGCTGAGCACTTTCCACACCGTAGACATACCGATTGGTTGATAGAGAAACGGGCTTTTAATGCTGATATTCGAACAAAATTTTCTTCAGCAATTAATCTTTTTTGAGTTGGTCGTTATGCCATCAGGCATAACTCAGAAAAAACCAGAACTGATTGTTGATAAGTCGTTAGGTCCGGAAAAAGTGACGAAAGTATATACGAAATTGTTGCACATTACACCCTCTATCCTTTTTCCTATAAACTATCTTTCTATAAAAAAAATGAATGTTTACTGAGCTTTATGGTCTGACCATGTTTTTTTGGAAAATCGCTCTGTAAGAACACATACAATTTGAACTGCAATTGAAGGTTACGAACTGGATAGCGCCACGGTGTCAAAAAATTTCATATCAAGGACATGATTGGCACTGCAAAAAAATTTTCGATTGGACGTCAACAGATCTTGCAATTTGATGCAGTCAGGCTTTTTTATGGTACTACGTTGAAATTAGTGGCTACGCGGATAATTCCCAAAAGTTTGAATTTGAAAGCTACCATTTATCAAGTTATCGCCAAGATACTACTCGAAATGTGTGGAAAGTATTGGAAAATTACCTTCAAATAGATCGTCTAGAAATGTGTGGAAAGTGTTGGAAACCTATACTCAAAAAGACTACTTAACTGTTGTTGTCTTATTAGCTGTGAAAGATCTATTGTTGCGATGCGATTGAGCAAAATATGGACTCTACCCGCTAATCAGTTAGAAAAATCTTTCAAATTAATTTGTGCTGGTAAATGTATCAGAGATCAGCAATGAGTATTCAAAAATATGAGTAGAATCGAATCATACTCATAATTTCTGATACTTATACACAATCATACTTATTTGAATACCATGTAACCTGTACTCATATGCAAAGTTTGAAGTACTCATCATATTCATGTTTAACAACATGTATGATGTTGTTGATTTCGACTCTCCATAACTCAACATTTACAAGAATCACAAAATAAGTATGAATAGCGTACGAACACTAAAATACTTACTAGAAGGTTGTGTGTTTGCTCTGCTTGCTGCTCTGTCTTTTCTCTTTTTGTTGTAAATGCAACAACAACTAAGACTATAAATTTTGATGAATGATTCGAGTTACTGGAATCATTTATAACTATATTTCTGAAGTTATGAATCGAAATGAGTGAGGCTTATGAATCAAACATATTTCGAATGGTATGAGTTTGATGTCAACGTTGCACGCATAACTCATTGCAACCTGTACTTATAAATCAACGTTGTAGTGAGTACGAATGAATCAGAGTTCATAGTTAAATTTTAATATTGTTGACTCACTTATATTTACAATTTCATGAGTGCTTATGAGTAGCGAAAAAACGATTCATTGCCGATCTCTGAAATGTATCATAAGGCGTTTTTGAAGTCATATGGATATTTTCTATTGATCCAGAAATTTTAAGAAAATCTGTTGAAAACATTTGAGAAAATCTTTTTTAAAATATTTTTTAAAAATTCTGTAATAATGTTTGTAATTTGAACCGTTTAATGATGGTTTAAGCCCACCCTGACTGTGGGAATTTAATTTATCTTTTTCTTAACGCTTTATTTGCTTTTAATTGAAGCAAAGCAAGCAATTGATACCTTGTTTTCGATTAGGAATTACATACAAATAAAAATTAACCGCCTATTTGTACTTGAGCAAATGAAAAATTATATGTTTTTTTACTAACCTTATCACAACTATCTTCAGCTCTACTATTTTCTTCTACAGGATTTTGCCACGGCAGGTAGTTGGTAAAGTTGATTTTTAATTATCCTTTTCGTTTAATCTTGTTTTAAGTGTTGCAGTATAGAAGATGCCTTTTTTCTGTTTACCTTAAAGGGGATAAAAATTATCCTTTTTAATGCCTGCCTGCCTGTCTGTTTGGCTCGAGTCCATAAAAATGTTTGGAATTGAATTGAATTTTGTTTCATGTTATTTAATATTCTGTAAGAAAAAAAAGAACGGAATGAGATTAAAAATTTTATAATCTCTTGAAAAAACAAGATCAATTTTGTTTGCCAATAATCCGGAAAAAAATCTCTTTTTGTTTGTGTTACTGATACTTATGGTTTGGCAGATGCCTGTTTGAGCCAAAAAAAAAAAACACCCTAAGATCATTAGGAACACCTTTGTTTGACGGTATTATTAACGCCAAATTAGATTAGCTGGGGCAGGGAATTGAAATTCAAACTACAAAGGTAAAAGATTTAAACAAAAAAAAAAAAACAGAAAGAAAAATTAATTTTACAAAAGTTTTTAACATTCTGGATAAGGGATTTAAAAAAGGCTTAAAATTTAAACAAAAACAAAAAAAAAACCGCTTACCAAGTGACTTGACTTGGCTTGGTTTGACTTTCTTCCTTTCCTTTTTGCTGTGGCAATGATTAAATTTTTTGTTTCCCATTTCTTTTTCTTATCCTTGCAGATTCTTCACATATACCGCATGATAATGGCTGCTTTACCAAAGACAGTATGGTTCTATTAAATACGGGCGATTATAAGGCCATGAGTGATTTGGTTATAGGCGATCAAGTCCTGAGCATGAATGCCCAAGGTGAGGCCATTTTCAGTGAAATCATTTTATTTATGGATCGCAATTTAGACTTGGCCCAAGAATTTGTGCAATTAACCACTGAATCCGGTGCTAAACTGATTGTAACGCCAGCCCACTTGGTAATGGTTTGGCGAAAGGAGAAACAATTGCACGATTATGTGTTTGCTGATCGTGTAGAAGAGGGAGATCAAGTTTTTGTTTACGATCAAACGGGCCACTTAAGGCCCCAGAAGGTGGTGGATTTGAAAGCGGTTTTAAGAAAAGGAGTAGTGGCTCCTCTCACCAAGGAAGGCACCATTGTAGTGAACTCTGTGGCTGCTTCCTGTTATGCTATCGTGAATAGCCAAACATTGGCTCACTGGAGCCTTATGCCCATGCGAGTCTGGACAGCTATCAAGGAACGGTTTACAAAAACAACAGCTTCGACCTCCGATTTACAAAATGGTGTGCATTGGTATGCCAAGACTCTGTATAAAGTTAAAAACTATTTGGTGCCCAAAAGCTGGCGGCACTAGTAGCATCTAAAAGAGTGTAAAACACAAACGAAACCATGACTTTTGTAAAGAATTCATAACCAATAAATAGTAAATTAAGTAGGCAATCTATTATAAAATTTTTTATTCAATTATTATAAACGAATATAAAAAAGGAAATAAAATTAAATTAAAAGTTTTTTTTTGTTATGTATTGTGTTTAAAAATAAAATCAAAAATTAATATTAATTATATTTATATTGTAATTATTTGTATGTAATTATTTTTAAAAAATTATCCAAATACTTAATAGTTTTCTTTACTTTAATTTTTTTTATTAAATTCAATGTAAATATTATTTTATAACTTTTAAAGGAACTGAATATTTTATTAATTATTAGTTATTGAATAAATTATTATAAATGAATATACGAGTATATTTAAATGTAAATAAAATTTAGTTAGTTTTTTTTATAATTATTAAATTAATAAATTAATAATAATAATGTACATAAATTAAATTAATTTATATTATTAGGGCCTTATAACTAAAAAAAAAAAATATTTTTGTTTTTATGAAAAAAATTCCGTTGAAACCCTTTCACCATTCTGGCAGAGAAGGGGATATTCTTGTCAAAATTATACCCATTATACCCATTGTGAATTGTGCCGACATGTGACAAGCCGTTACGGATTTAATGGAACGGAAAGTTTAAATGACTTGCTCTGAGGCAAAGTAAGGTTCTATAGTAACTCCTACTCTGTTTCTGCTCTGTTAGACGTAATGGTAACCAAAACGAACAATGAAAGGCCGAGCGGAATATACAACTATTCAGATGGCATTTGCTTCATGACACACCGCTTCAATGATATCAACACGAAACTGTGAAAACTAGCCGTAAACGCGGCAAGCATAGGCCTAAGAATAAATGTTACATGTGTACATACCTAATTGGTCATTACAACACTTCAGTCAGGATTACGACCTAGCTTCTCACACCACTGTGTTAATGTGTGTTAATTTTATACATGAGTGGTAGCGGGACCTACAGTCTTTAAAGTAGATTCCGAACGACAGATTTTGGCGAAACTTTTCATGGTAATTTTATTTTTATGGTCAGAGTTTTTGACAAAAATCAAAGAGGAAGTCGTCCTAGAAATATCTTTTTATTATTTCGTCTTACTGGAGATGTCTGACCTGGGTTTTAAACCGAGGCCAACACACTACTTATTACACCACGGCGACTTCAGAATACACAAAACACAAAACGGCGACGATAAGAATAAACAATAGGAGTTTGAAATTAATGCTGCTAATTGGCATAAAGAGTGCCAATATCCAAGTATTCGTAAGCAGCGTATACTACGCCTCTACTGGAAACCATAAAGCTAACGGAGTTCATCAGACAGGACCACAATATCAAATATCAAATCAGGCCAATTTCATTTTTCAGCAGCAGCATTCTGCATCGGACGGGTTAAGTTTGGGCTATAAAGAAAAGTTTCCTTTGAGAGCCGATTTCAGCAGCTTATATCGACGTTTTTAATGTTCTTACATATTTAAATTCTACGTTCTCTAACTTAAATATTGTCAAAATTTGGTTAAGATGCGCCGATCCGTTCCGAAGTTATAGGGAAAAATCTTCTTAGAATACACATATAGTCGTATGTCGCGTGAAAACTTTGAGAGCTCATAACTTAAAACACACTTTTTCGACTTAGAATGTTATAGAACGGAGGCGTCGGTATGGAATGGGTGAAACGATGACCGAGCATAAGGAAAATGTTCCTGTGTGTTAGGTAATATAGGCAGTCAAATTTTTCATTGTTGTACGTGTACATACATATATGTACGTATTCTCAATAAATAAAGCATCTGAAGTAATATAAAAAATAAAACTTTAATCTAAGCTTTTTTCTATGAGGATAATGCCAACTCACACTCATCAATAGTAACTCGCCTGAACCTCCCTCCATTAGTGGTTGAGAGGATTTATGATTTCGTTTTACCAATTCGCCGTAGTCTAGTAGATAGTGTGCTGACTTATTAGACGTAAGGCCACGGATCAAACGTCATGTCAGACATCAAAACCAAAATATGAAAAAAAATTCCTTTGGCGACTTCCTCTCAACAGATTTCTGGCAAAAACTCTGACAGTAAACAAAAAATTGCCATGAAAAGTTTCTCAAAAATCTGTCGTTCGGAGTCGACTTCAAACTGTAGGTCCCGCCACTCATGTATAAAATTAATACGCACAACATAAGTCGGTTGAGAAGCTAGGTCGTAATGTATGTAAAATACAAATTAAAATTTCTGCTTTAATAATATATGTATGTATGTTAATAGATAAACAAAAGCAATCATTTTTTATATAAGGCAACCTAGTATTTAATGTAAAATTTTATGTAAAAAATAATTGTTTTAAATAATTTTTTTTATTGTATATAATGTAAGTGTATTTAATTTAATTCTTTTATAATAAAATACTAATTTATTCTTCTACTACTACTTGTTATGTAAGTGTATGTATGTATGTATGTGTAAAAATATTTAATAAATTTTAATTTTTAGTTATGTATGTATGTATGTATGTTTTATAGCAATTTAGTTAAACTCTTATTATTAATTTTGAAAACATTATTATTATTATTATTATTAACTGTGTTTGTTTTTTTATTACATATTAAAATAATGATACAAGCCATTATTATTATTATTATTTTATGATAATTATTTAAACAAAAAAACAAAGAATTAATGTTTTATAAAAAAAGAATACTTATGAAAACAATAGAAACTGGAAGAAAAATCATCATTGAAAAGCAATAAAATTTTAAAAAATATTAAAATGTTGTTTTAATTCACAGAAAAATAGAAACGAAATCAAAAATCCAAGGCAATATAAATTTTTCAAGTTTTTATGCTTTAAACGCTTCACTTTAATGCTCATGCGTTTCTCATAATTTTAGTGACACTAAATGTAGTTGACGTCGCCGTTGTCTAGTAGGTAGGCTGTTGGCTTATTAGACGAAAAGCCAAGGTTCGAGTCCCAGGCCAGACATCAAAATAAAATACAAAAAGTATTTCTTCGGCGACTTCCTCTCAGCAGATTTCTGGCAAAAACTCTGACAGTAAATAAAATGGCCATGAAAAGTTTCTCAAAAATCTGTCGTTCGGCGTCGACTTTAAACTGTAGGTCCCGTCACTGATGTAAATAAAATAAATAAAACTCTTCATTTCTAAAAAAATCGGTCGTTCGGAGTCGACTTAAACAGGCATCACATGGGTGGTGTGGGTTGTAAAGACCAATTAAGAAGTATTATTTGAAAACCCTAGGACAAAAAAAAACCTGTATAATGCTCTTTCTAAAGAATAATAAAATTAGAAATAATTCGAAAATAATCGTGGCTTAAAACCAAGTCAGTCTTCAATTTGCCCTAGAAACTCATAACAGTACCAACTCTGATTTCAACTCCCATTTCAATCTTCCCTGGAGAGCAAAAAAAAATCATTTTGTGTCGGACTACCAACCAAATGTACAGCAGGCGACAAATCAATGTTAATCCTTGTGTGGTGTATAGTTGAGTCGATCTTCTTTTCAAGTGGCTTTATAACGGTTTTTCTTGCTGTATTTACAATACATACACGCTTACGTGATGGACACGCTAGACGATTTTATCTATTTAATCCATTTAGCATTTGATTTGTTTATTTATTACCATAATCTTCCCTATTCATTTTCTTATTTTAATTGATGTTCCCGAATTTCGCTTTCTCTCTCTACCCCACCTCCCACTGACAATTAACATGAGTAATAAGAAAAAATTGTACAAAATTAATCATCAATTAGTCAATTGTCAGAGAGACGGTGTTAAAAGCAAGTGCCTGTCGTGAAATTTAAATGAATTTTGTTTTGTTATTATTTACGATAGACGGGATGGGATGGGAAGGAAAGGGGTGTGATGGCAATGAATGATATAAAATTTATTTCTTTTCGTTTTTTTTTTTTTGAAGTAAATAAAACATAAATAATAAATCAATTTAATGTGTGAAATAATAAATAATAAAAGAACATCAAATAAACGATACAAACCAGTAGCTGTTGTTAATAAAAGTGTGAAAATGCACAGTGGCTGGCTAATGGCAATAAAACCACGAAAAAAAAGCAATCAAGTTATGACACTTCAAAAATTTAGTGGCCATATTATGCGACAGTCAATGCCTTTGAACAACTTGAAGCTTTAGGATGTTGTGATGCTTAAATAGGTAGTAAAATCGCTTGACATATTCTATCTGAGTGCTGCCATATGATGGATGCTTTGGTGACGATTTTTCAAACGAACTTTGTTTATTATTATTATTGATAGGTTGTTAGGAAGTTTATAACATAGAAGACTTATATGCACTACTTACTTAATTAACCATTATAACTCTTTAGTCAGGCTTACGACCTAGCTTCTGAAGGCATTCATACATTGTGTGTGTTAATTTTATACATGACAATTATTTACTCTCAGAACTATTGCCATTAGACTGCCGAGAGGAATTCGCCGAAAGAAATATGGAGATGTCAGAGCTGAGGTTTCAACTTACGACCTCTCGTCAAGTAAGCCAACACACTATCTACTAGCTTATAGCCATTTCATCATGTATACTGCCTGTATACCTTGGTATTTTAGACGAATTTAAAGTCTGTATGTAATCGCCTTACCTTTTTGGTTTTAATTATCATTTTTATGGCATAATTAACTTTAATAAACATACTTTGTTGGTAAGTATTTTTAATTAAAAGTTAAAAATTATTCCTCAAATCGAATACTAAAAATGATGTAATTTAACGATTTTATTAGCGTTCGTTCATATTAATTTCACAACCGCTTTAATTCTAAGAAAAATAAAATAAACAATGCTGAACATGCAAAATTTAGAAATATTGTAAAATGTTTGTTATTTTGTGAAAAGTTCATCAATATTTACTACACACTTTAGTATCCAATAACATACATACAACCACAACAAATATTTGTCCGTATAAACTCGTGTGGAATTCGCAGCGGATTAAGCTTAACATCTGTAGCTCTAATGTTAAGTCCGTACTACTTTATTGATGCGAAAATGAAACGCTGTCCCTTAGGACTTCCAGAATATGCATGGCTTTGTAAGTCAATGTCTCCGAAAAATTTTGTCGACTTTCTCTCCAAGCCATAAAGAAGGAAATGGGAACTACGAAAAAAAGAGGGAAAAACTAAATTTTAAAGCATTGTTGTGATACCAAATTAGGGACACGATATGCTCCGGGACTAACTGACAAGTGTTGACCATTAAGGTTTTGCAATAAGCATGCCTTTGCAATCAAGTTCAGAATCAACCCGAAAATTTGGTAACATGTAACGATTGTTAGTTAGTTGTAACAAAGTCTACATCCAGATATAGCTGGATATTGGCAGCAAATAAAATGGACGATACTCTCATCTTTCTCAGCCGATCTAAAATTTCGGCAAATTCATTTGCGTGCATACCCATTACATATTAACCGTGACGAGGCCATTTAATAGAGAAAATAGGTTGACCTATATTTGTCACCTCTATGGCCTCATCATTGTATGGGTCATGGAGAAAGAGCAGAGGCGTTGGGGGAACGGATCGGGTTGTTTTGTTTCTAGGTGTCTATGGCCTGCTGTAGACAGTAAGAGAACAGGTTGGCTGCTGGGCTTAAATAAGGCCAGCTTAAGGTTGTTTGTCGGTTTTACCAAGGGGCACTGCGAGATTAGGTCACTGACGGGGATCTGGAACAGATCCCAGCCGGACTATTGCAGGGCATGAGGATGAGTTGGAGACTATCGAACACCTCCTCTGTAACTGCCCAGCCCTTGGTAGATTGAGGTTGAGGACCCTTGGTAGGCCCTTCTTTGAGAGTTTGAATTCTGTGTCGAGAGCCGACATCAAGGCTCTCCACAGATTCATTAGTGGCTTAGGCTGGTTGAGAGGCTAGGACTTCATCGGTGTAGTTGCGCTCTCCCATCCTTTTGTTTGTGTCTGGTCTGTGTGATTCCTCCACTTCCCACTCACCCCTTTCCCATATACCCTCCTTTCATCCTACCCCCTATACTATCCGTCCCTCCTTTAGGACGTTGTACAATGGGTCAATCTGACCTCCGGGTACTGTACCGGTCTTGACTGACAGATACACGTCCTCTAACCTAACCTAACCTATATTCATGTGTCTCCATTGAAGTCGCCGTGGTCTAGTAGGTAGTGTGTTGGCTTATTTGACGAAAAGCCAGGGTTCGAGCCCCATGCCAGACATTAAAACAAAATACAAAAAGTATTCCTTCGGCGACTTCCTCTCAGCAGATTTCTGTCAAAAACTCCGAGAGTAAATAAAATTGCCATGAAAAGTTTCTCAAATTCTGTCGTTCAGAGTCGACTTTAAACTGTAGGTCCCGCTACTCATGTATAAAATTAACACGCACAACATAAGTGGTGTGAGAAACTAGGTCCTGACTGAAGGGTTGTAATGACCAATTATGTATGTATATTCATGTGTAGATTAGTTGGTATTCAATAGGCCGTGCCTGCAATAGCGAGTTCATCAGCTACACAATTACCCGGGATGTCCATGCCGCTAGAAACTAATATTGGATTCACACAAACCTGCCTGCCATTAGAGTTAATTAGGGAAGTCGCGATGTATGCCAACCAGATTAGACTTGAATACCATAGTCTTGTTACTAATCAACCGCATTTCTTGGACGACATTGATTGATATCAGCCCTACATACATATGCATGTGTTTAGTTTCAAGTTCAACGTACAGCCTAAATTAAAAGGCCAGGAATCGGTTGTATTTGTAGGCTGTCATCCCAGATTATTCAATTTTGGATGGCGGTTTTTGTAGCACACTGCGCTTGTAGCCAATGTATTATTTTGTATGTATGAGTTTTTTTTTGGTGAGCAGCAGTCATTTATTAATACAACAATATCTGAAGTTAGAGATTTTTTTCTCCAAAAACGCTTAATTATAAGAATTTGTCAACACTGAAACTAACAAAGTAACCGCAAATAAGTATCGCAGTCATCCAAATATAACATTTAAAAACCTCTGGCAGCAATAAAATGAAAGAATATCAGGTTTTCAACCCCCATTTGGTTGTTGAACGTACTAAGAGACGGTGGTGAATTTAAAATACCCTTGTCGATATGCAACACAATTTAATACCTATTCAACCATTGAAAGAGAACCGGAAATACAAACATTTCAACAAAAATGTATAAGCAACGGATTTCGGAGAATAAGTTTTTGAAAACGATAACGATTTCTGGTCCATTCCGCTTCTATACTGCAGTTTTCTAGAGTGGAACTATGTTCTGGCATCTATGCCGTATGAAAATTGTAACGCTCCGCTATTTTGTTCACATTTTCGCGACAGGCGTAGGCCGTCTTGGAGGTCGTTATGTTAGATTGTAATACTAGCGGCTAAGTATCAGGAAACATTGTAATATGTCTTCCAGAGATATTGTCACCCTTAATAAACATCACCTTAGGCCATATGCAGTCGCCGTGGTCTAGTAGGTAGTGTGTTGGCTTATTAGACGAAAAGCCAGGGTTCGAGCCCCAGGCCAGACATCAAAATAGAATACAAAAAAAAAGTATTTCTTCGGCGACTTCCTCTCAGCAGATTTCTGGCAAATACTCTGAGAGTAAATAAAATTGCCATGAAAAGTTTCTCAAAAATCTGTCGTTCGGAGTCGATTTTAAACTGTAGATCCCGCCATTCATGTATAACATTAACACACACAACATAAGTGGTGTGAGAAACTAGGTCGTAATCCTGACTGAAGGGTTGTAATGACCAATTATGTATGTATGTATGTTAGGCCATATGGTCTACAATTCCGCCTGAAAGTAGCTGTAATAAGGCAAGGACTTAATTGTATAGGGTATACCTACCTGATGCTTCAGAAGAAAATTCTGCCTCGAAAATATTTAAAACTGCCATCTCTGATGACCATTAGATCACCAACCGTACAAACCTTCTGAAAACCATATCGTCTGTCGCTTGAGCGGTCATTTTAATGGTTATTAGTTTTATCTTGATTGCGAGATTGACGTTACGTTAACATCATGTAGCAAACATCCTAGAACAGTATGAGCCGCCGAACTAATGAACCACAGGGCGTCAGAATGCATTGCTTTGGAATCAGTGAGGTTATATAATCCAGGCACCATACTTGCCTATAATGGGATCCATTAGAAACCTTTTAAATTTCATTTGTTAATTGTTTAATAACATTATGCAGACATTTTCCTGTAAAATTTGTTCGCGATATTAAACAACCCGAGGCAATAAAATGTTCTTTTCTTATATGCTTTAAGAGAACGCACTTTTAACGATCATTAAGTGTTAAAATATTAAAATAATTTGCACTTGTGACATACTTATGGAACGCCATAAAGAAGAAAAATATCTTCAGATAACAGTTTATATTGATTTAATGTTTTTTTTTTATCTATAATTCGTTACATTTTTCTTCATCATCATTAATTATTACATAATACATAATATATTATTGTTGTTGTTATTATTGTTTGTATATAAAGATAAAACGTACATATACAATTTCTATTAAATACATCATAAAAATACACACACATATAAATATTGTTGTTGTTGTTGTTTTGTTTTATAAAATAAAAAAATTGTATATAAAGAAGAAGAAGAATGCTATTATTGATTAATTAATCACTTAATAAGGGACGAAATACTTCATTAATTATATAAATAGAAACAGAAATTAAATGTTCACATTATGGAATGTTTTGGGACAGTTCCAAAGCTTAATAAATAATGCTGCTAAGCTAATAGCTATGATTGTGGAATACAATTGGCAGATTCCTGGCTTAAATTTGTTTACATTTTAAACTTAAAAAATAATATCAATTCATATCAATTAAAACATACATACATATGTAGTTATGTATGTATGTACGAGTATATAAAATAACAAAAGTTTACAGTTACATTTAAATGGCTTAAAATTAAATCTCATTGAGCTTCTTATTATTTTAGTTGTTATTGTTGTTGTTGTTGTTGAAATGCACTTACTAAATATGAATACTTTCTTTAAAAATATTCTTCCTTTTCATTATAGTTCACAGAGGAATATTTAGTCTTCTTAACTGAATTTTGTTTTTCTGGTCGAATACATTGTAACCTGGTAAGTTAACAACACAGTGTGTATGTATGTATGTTGAGAACCACAGCACAGTTTAAATAGGTTTGGGGGGGGGGGTTGTATTTTTTTAAAGTAATCAAAAAAATATAATTTTAAAAATCTTAATTTTTTTTTGTATTTTAACTAGTCAACTAGGCTAAAAACTATTTACAATTTCGCTTAACTATTTAACTAAAATAACTAACCGTTAAATACTATATCTACCTACACCTACACCTATCGTGGTAAATGTATTGCATCATTGATAATACTTTTACACGTGAGCAGACTAAACACAGCAAACGTTAATGGCAAATATAGATGGTGGCTACTCTGTATACCCATGGCTGAACAGTGCAAATGATCGCGTGGATATTTATTTATGGGTGGTGCTTCTTCCCTTAGACGGCACTGTTCATCGCGGGCACCAAAGTATTCACCACACAGCTCATCGCAGGAGGGACAATTAAGAGCGCCTCGATGCAGCCAACCATTGGCTGATATACTAATGGAGAGTTTTTGCCCAGGGAAATAGCAAGTATAGGTATAATTGGCCACCTGTATATGCAAACGGCCATCACTGCAATTGTATTTGTAGCAGCCAGAACCCCAATGTTGCCATTCTCTGGTCTGGTGACAGGTACGTTCCTCCCACATGGCATCACCATGATCGAAACACTTCGAACCCTGGCCATAACTTTCCAATGCGTAATTTTTTTCAGCTTCTAAAAACGTTTCAAAAGATTCTGTATTAGAATCACACACAGTATATACTAGGTAAAGAAGCAAACTTACTTGGATTATTTTCCACAAAATGACAATGTGAACCTCTTATGATCACATTTTTATTGCGCCAAGTAAATTCTTGTATGTAGGGACAATGGTCGGCCAATGAAACAGATCCACCATAGTAAACTTCATCACCATCTTTAATATTATTTATGCTATCGAAATTCTTGGGAAAAAAATAGATGGATTTTTAATTTCATTATTTGAAGGATTTCACAAAATAAGTTGAATGGTGGATATAAAAATTACCTGATATTGTTCTGGTAGCTTATAATTGTGTCTGATTAAATTACATAAAGCCACTGAATTGCGATCGTCAGTACATTCAGTTTGAAGAGGATCCTGTTTCACCTTGGAACAGAATGGATGGATGGAGCGACCTCTGTAAAGAAATATGATTTCATTTTTAAATTAGCTAAACTGTATTTATTGTTCATAGAAAAAGGAGTAGGAGATTAATTAAAAACAATAATCAAAAAGAAAACGGTATGAGGTTAATATTGAGTTAAAATATTGGCCATAAGACCAAGTTTACCATTGTAACCCAAAAGCTTGAAGTTAGAAAAGAAAATCATGCGTGTTTTTGGCATTCTTGCAATACATAATACATTTATCATTCGCTATAAATATGTTTGATAAGTAAAGTGTCATAATAATAACAATTCAATAAAGATGTCCCGTCTTATACTTAAATGGTTTGCTCCATAGGAGTTCATCTTTTAATTTATTTACTTGGTTCACGCGTTTATATCTATGCATAGTTTCAGACGTCCATGTAATCGGAAGTCTCTAAAAGCATCTGCCTTTAAGACTGTATTATGTTGCGGGATTTTAAAACAGATTACGGTTCCGTTATACCAAAGAAAATAAAGTATAAAGAATGTGCATTTTAACATATTTTGGAATATTTTTCAAAACTATTTCATGACGCGGGTGGAAAGATAGAAGGGAATGATACAGAAACCATGAGCGTAACAATGCGTTGTTCTCATCGTGCGTTTTTGTTGTTTGACCACTTTTTATTTATTTTTCTGGTGTTAAAAACAGACGACGGCACCAATGTCCCTCAGGGGAAGAACATCTTCGGCTTTTTATACACATAGGACACGAACATCTAGAATGTTCGTTAAAAAGAGCGTAAAATTCTTGTCAGTTTTTAAAGAAGAAGGTTCATGTCGCTTTTTTCAGACTTCAATTATACACCCAAAGAAATATCACAGTAGTATTCACTAATATCAATGAGAAATGATTTCGATTTTTGGAAGAATACTTGCCAAGTTAAATACGGTGGCTTTAGGGACTTAGCGCAGTACAATTTTTCTATATTTTCCGATCACATATACATATCATTGGGTTAATAAGTAGACTTGAAATTATTACTAACAATTTTCCTCTAGGTTAACACATGCCTATGGTTATGGATTAGTGAGTGAGAGAGAGAAAATAAGTTGAGAGAATTTATTTATTTACAGCCATATAAAAGTGTTAGTAATATACTCTATTTTTATTTTCATTTCATCAACATACATATGTAAAGCTTCTATCTTTGGCTTAATAATTTTAGATAAATAAAAATAAAATAAAAAATCCATTTTATTATTAAAAGAACATAAAGCTATCCATCTTTGGCTTAAAAATTAGGTCATGTTTTTTATAAATAAAAATAAAAAGAATAAAAAAACATTTCTTATTAAAAGAAAAAAAACGAGCATTCCAAAGCATTTAAAAAAAATATACTATGGGACAAAATAAAATACGCCCAGCTAATGACATAGAACATTTTTAACACAAAATATTCTTCGAGTGTTATTCTGAAATAAAATTATAAAGCATCCGCAGCACATGTATTCTTGTCGCAGTCTGATCGACAACTAAATCAAAAAACACAAGAATACATCCACATGTACGTACGTACGATGAGAGCAACGCTCTTTGTTTGTGTTCATTTTCCTTCTGTCTTCCTCCCTCTCATCAAGAAATGATTTTTAAAAATATTTTGGTGAGAGCGGGTCATAATGTTACGACCCGCCATAAGAAATTTTACTTCTACATGATGCGTCTTCTTTATATCCATATTTTTTGGTTATACTCAACAAAGTCATCGTTTTCGCAAGGTCGTCAAGTTTACATTTTCGTAAGACCTACACTCAGGAGGTAGCGCCTATTAATGCAGTGCATTGATTGTGACCATTCAACGACCTCTGTGACTTTTGTTCTATTGTGCTTAATCATATATAATGTCAGGCAAACACAAACACTGGTGGTAATCGGAACCACAGTATCGGCACTTGATGTTCAGTGCACTACCAATTAGACAATCGATTCGTCTTCAGCCCCTGATGCCGAAAATGATTTCATTTTCTGGGTTTTAAAAAAGCGCAATCGACGTAGTATAGTAGGCAATGCGTTGGCTTATCAGACGAGAGTCTGTAGTTTAAATACCAGCCCATACATCTCGAACAAAAAAATATTTCTTCGGCGACTTCCTCTCTGCAGATTTCTGGCAATAATTCTGAGAGTAAATGAAAGCGCATTGAAAAGTTTCCCAAAAATCTGTCATTTGGAGACTATTTTAAATTGTAGGTCCCGTATGATGTGAGCAAGTAGGTCGTAACACTGACTGAGGCGTTGTAATTACCAATTAAGTAAGTTGAAAAGTATTTTTTCGGCGACTTCCTTTCAGTAGATTTCTGGCAAAAACTCTGAGTAAATAAAAATTACCATGAAAAGTTTCTCAATAAATAAAAATCTGTCGCTCGGAGTCGACTTTAAACTGTAGGTCCCACCACTCAGGTATAAAATTAACACACACAACATAAGTGGTGTGAGAAACTAGGACGTTGTACAATGGGTCAATTCGACCTCCGGGTACTGTACTTGTCTTAATTGACAAGTACATGTCCTCTAATCTAACCTAACCTAAGTTGAAAAGTAAGGACTCGTTAAAACTTCAGCGATTGTTTGAGATATTCTCTAGGCCATAAAAGCTTGGAGGTCTTAAAGGCCGCGATGGTCAACACTGAAAATAAGCCCCATTTATTTAGCCATGTTCGAAAAACGGGATACAGTATAATTCAGAGACGAACTACCTCTGGTACATTGTTATTTTATTACCAAAAAACGTAAATTGCCCTTTTCTGATTCCTTTATATGGTCTGAAGTATCATAATCGGCGAGATGTGCTTCTAGCCACCTCACTATTTGTCTTTTATTTGTCTCACTGTCAAATAAGCGCAAAATATACTAGCATGTAAATTTAACTCAGAATGGATAGAAGGACTTTACATCGGTCTTATCAATTCCATTAAGCAAGAATAGTTTTTACACGATGAAAAGACTCAAGAGTTTTCAATATTCTGAAACTAGAACGATAGCTCCATCAATCATTTGAAAACTCCAGGATGACGCCAATCATCGAACTACTGGCTCATTTACACCCAATCTGTTATGCCCAAAGACAGTTTAAGATTTCCCGTTATATCTACTTCGTTAGATCACAAGTTGTAATCAATGTTTACCATTTCCAAGCTTTTAAATAAGCCATCATCTTCATAATTTTTATTGCTCAGTCTGAATAAGATTTTGTTTATTAGAGAGCTTAAATTCTGGCTAAATCTGTGGCCTGCTTTAGTGTCTATAGGTTCAATTATTTCAATGCTAGGTAGAATGTCTGTCACCCAGCATAAGCTTCCTTTTGTAAAACATCTTCTATATGAGAAAGACTCCGTAACAAAGGCTTCTTTATAATCCCAGAGGAAGTAAATTGATTGTAACTGTATTACCGTCCCAAAAATAGCTCTGTTTAACACAAAAGTTTATTGGAGACAAATTTGTATGGAACCTTTAAACCTACAAATCCCTTCAGTGTTTTAGTAAAATGATTTGCCTGTAGTCCCTTGTGCTGATGTATTTTTTTCCATCTTGGGAGTAAATGTCTCTATCGTCCTAGTTAAATAGCATGGAGGTTACACTATATACTGTGATACCAAAGAGAAAATTAAACTATTGAGTAAAGTAAACACTGAGTAAAGGAGTAAAGATTAGATGAAAATGCTAAAAATATACGACTTCGACTTATCGGTCCTATGATCTAAACTTACTTGGCATTATTCAATTGTATCCAATCTTTACAACTGCGCATAGCAAAATTACAGCCCAAGCCACGACCCCACGATAAGGGACTAGCCATACTATAGTTGGCACGATACCAGCCGGAATCTTCCATTAAAGCCAATGTAATACGTGAAAATACGGGTGATTGAGTATGAGTGCCAGTCATTGCTTCATTCTAAAAGCATGTAAAACATGAAGACACAAAATTAATTCCAATTTTCAAAGACTTGATTCATTAAAAAAAAATACCTCTAAAATGCGTTTCTCCCAATGGGTAAGCGCGGTGCCTTCACCACCTTGATCTTCCAATTCGGCCCCTTCTAACTGATTGCAATTAAAATGGCGGCGTACTTCTGCAACGACTCGTGGTGTAACCATCATATCGATTTCTTTGCGTACATGGCCATTACGAACCGACCAATTGTCTCTAACAACTTTGCGTATGGTTTCGTTGCTCCATTGATGGATTTGTAGCCTACAATAATAATATTTAGAAAATGGTTTCCAATGAAAACTAAAGCATTTTCAATTTATAAATTTGAAATTACATTTCATTTAAGTGTGGTTTCCCTGTATCCGGTTTCCGCGGTGTCCGGGGATTGCCTTCGTCATCACGAAAGAAGGCAAATAAACTGACTGAGAAACCCAAAGCATGCAAGATTTCATGTTTAACTGTTGAGATAAAAGTCTGTAATTCCTGAGGTTTTGTGCTTATGCTATCGGGACATAAATTCGCATGACCCGCTATAGGACGATCTAGCGTAGCCTCTTGTTGACAGTGGGCGGCATAGGCGACCGTTAAACCTTTGTGGCAACGTTCAGTTTGCCTAGCCGATACATAAAATACAAAGTCAGCATCCTCGATGCCATCACCAGCTTGGGTACCTTCCTGTACACGACAATTTTGACCAGCAGCATTGCAAACGCGACACACCTTAAAACGAAAAAAACGTAATCACAGAAATAGTTTAAGTTTGTATTTGTTTCGCTAGAGTTTATTAAATATTTAAAACGTGACAGTTAAGAGACAATACTTACATCCAAATGCTCTTCGGGTACTTGTACTTCACCGCACATTGTTATCGATTTGCAATTATCGATACAGTGTGTCAGGCCATTTTTAACAAAAACCTGTGTACTGTTGCATTTCCTATTGAATAATTAAATACCGGTTAAAGACGGTAGGAAAGTAAGTCAATGAGTATGTATGTAAGTAAGCATATGGTTAAAATGGTGGTGGAGTATTTTATATGTACATACGTTTTTATAAATAAATACAAGACAATACAATTCATGGGAATTCATGGGAGGAAAAAATTAAACGTAATACCTGTTAAGCCGTATTGGGCCTTTTGTTTGTCGTACCATCAGTGCTTGCTCCCAAAATTGTATTGCCTCCGGCAGTACCGTGTCCTTGATTAAGCAAGCGGAGAAAGCAGAGAGTAAGAGAGAGAGAGAAAGAGAAAGAGAGAAAATGAAAAAATTAAATATTGCAAGTGCTGTAAGATTAATTGGTTATTTCCCTAATAGGCAACAAATGTTACGTGGTCATGGTTAAGTTTCATAAACAGAGGGAATGAAAACATATTTTCTTCTCGTTTTGTTTTTTTTATTAAGTTTTTCATTTAATTTCTGTGAATGTGGAAGATGTTTTGCAAAAAGCACATGTTAATGTTGGTATTTGAATTCGATATTTGATTAGGAAATTAATAAACTCAGCATTTAAGAATTGTTTGTAACCGTTCTTGGTTTTACTATTGGACTTTTACATCTCCAAGGCATTAATATGTTGAGCTATTTATCACATCACAATCACAACCAGTGACTCAACATTTTTCACACTCCATTGTCTGAAAGGGATGAAGTCATGGAGATATTTGTGGTCATCTGTTAGCCCAGAGATTTGAAAACAAGAAGAAGTTTTTCTCTGCCCATCTAATGCGATGTTCTGTGATCGTATGCTTCTATGTTTGAGATCTCGAGGACCGTGCATCTCGAAGAGTACATACAGAGGCTGCCTTCCAAAATGTTAGTTGCTTTGTGTTTGAACAAAGTATCGTATTTCATAATGCCGCTGTACAAAATATACACAATGTACTCTATTTCAAAACGTCGTCAGTGTGTATTTTTAACGCAGTCAAAAAGCAATCAGGCATCGGATTTATACTTGATGCATTGTTTGTTTACGTTGCATATCTACATAGTTTATATACAGTAGTAGAACTGCAAACAAACTTTGTATTGATACATTTTGGAAGGCAGCTAGAATGTATTTCCACTGGATTGATTACGTTTCTGAATGTATGATAGTATGGTGGTACATGTGGATAAAATCTTTAAATGCCAATTTAGGTCGGGACAACTTTCTATATTACTGCAGAAATTCTTCCAAATTGGTCTTTTGCCTCAACAAATACATTTTTTAACCTTCAGTATGAGGATTGGTAGTTGTCGTAGTCTAGTCGGTAGTGTGTTCACTTATTACACGTAAGGCTTCGATTCAAACTCCAGCTGAGACATCGAAATGAAAATATGAAAAAATATTTCTTCGGCGACTTCCTCTCAGCAGATATCTGGCAAAAACTCTGAGAGTAAATAAAATTGCAATGAAAAGTTTCTTAAAAATCTGTCGTTCGGAGTCGACTTTAAACTGTAGGTCCCGCCACTGATGTGTAAAAATTAACACACACAACATCAGTGGTGTGTGAAGCTAGGTCGTAATCTTGACTGAAGGGCTGTAATGACCAATTATGTATGTAAGTATGTATGTATGAGGATTTGTATATAGTCCACTGGGGAGGAGCTACGACTTGGAAAGTAGCTCAGTAGTGGAGTCTGAAAAGCCGGTAGTTCATTACCGATTACCTCAGCCTAAGTAGAACAACTAGTCGTTTTCCAATTTAAAAAATCGATATAGTAAAGTAATCGCAGTAGTGTGATCTGGTGCATACCTTTAATAAATATAATAGAAGGCAGTGGCAGCTTTGATAAATCAAAGTTTACTTGAACAGATATAGCGGCCCGTTGTAAAACCATATGAAACAGTGTTTAGAGCAAACTGACAGGCAATTAGCATCAGGGCTTTGCATGATAACCTTAGACAGACGCATGATAACCTTAACAGAAAAACAGTTTGAAATTTAGTGTTAGAACCGATATTTATTAACGATAGCTATCTATCGTTGTTATCAAGAGTAGCAAGACAGACGAGAGAAATTAAGTCTGAGAACAATTCTCGTTTTTTTTTAGCCAATGTTATCAAGAGTAGCAAAACAGACGAGAGAAATTAAGTCTGAGAACAATTCTCGTTTTTTTTTAGTCAATGCTAAAGTTGTTTGGAAGGTTCAAGTTAAAAGAGGATATTACGGATAATATGTCTCCATATCTGTCGTGAAAAAGTAAATTGTATACGAGCATAGTAACTTAACCATATGCTCGGTGTAGTGTCACAGACCAAAGTCTCTGGTGGGAATCGAACCCACGACCCTCACGCTCCTAGTCTAGCACACTACCCACCCTAAATGAGAAATATTTCTACCGATTGCATGAGATATTGTCTTCCTGTTCGTAGGGTTCAAAGGATTGATTACTTGATTACTTGCCTAAATGTTTTCCTTTTTTCGAAGGCAATGTACGGGTGCTTTTAAAAGCATTTTTGAAAATAATACAAGATATGGTCTTACCGACCATACAGGGGTTATCGTAAGCCCTGTTTGGTTCGCAAATTCTGTCTTTATGTTAGAAATATTCATGGACACATATAAGTGCCTCTTCGTGTCTAAAGTTAGTCGAAGAATGAAGCTGCAAATGCCGTTATATAGTGGTCTGCCGTCTTCCCATCGTCTGTCTCTCCTATATTTTTAAAGAATTTACGCACTAGTAAATGTACAATGTTACATACATACCATACATAATTGGTCATTACAACCCTTCAGTCAGGATTACGATTTCTCACACCACTTATGTTGTGTGTGTTAATCTTATACATGAGTGGCGGGACCTACAGTTTAAAGTCGACTCCGAACGACAGATTTTTGGGAAACTTTTCATGGCAAATTTATTTCCTTTCAGAGTTTTTGGCAGAAATCTGCTGAGAGGAAGTCCCCGAAGAAATACTTTTTGTATTTTATTTTGATGTCTGGCCTGGGGCTCGAACCTTGGCTTTACGTCCAATAAGTCAACACACTACGGCGACAATGTACAATGGGTCAATTCGATCTCCGGGTACTGTACTTGTATTAATTGACAAGTACACGTCCTCTAACCTAACCTAACATACGCACTAGTTTTAAGGCCGATTAAGTAACTTCATTGACCATTGATAACATCTGAGGTTATTAAAAACTGTATCCGCTTTTTTACGAGAAAAATTTCAAATCAAAATTAAACATTCCATGGCATTCCTTTCATTCCCACTGTGTTGTCAATTTTCTAAGAAAAACAAAATAAAATAAAGCAAAACCCACGGTTGTTACTTACATTTATGAGTATGAATTTGTCAGTGTCCAGACTGTAAGAGCAAAAAAAAAGAAAAGAAAAAAGAAAAAAATGTGCCATTAATTATAAATTTAATACAAGTCACTTCGATTACAAAAAAAAAGACTTAACGGTAAAGAGAGTAAAATTATTAATTAATTTCATTTTTATAATTATTATTAAACAGCAAAAACAAAAAAAAAAAAATGATACAAACTTAATACTCGATAATGAATTCAAATTATTATTGTTGTAGGAAGTCAGGTTTAGAAGTGATAATTATTTGCTGGTGCTTTTGTTTTTTTTCTCGGATTTTTTTTTTAATTTTTGATTAATACCAGTAAATAATATAATTGTTGCTTTTTTTATTATTATTAATTCAACTATTTTAAGTAATAATACTCTCTGCTAATACTAGTTTTTATGCATTAATTAACTTTGATTTAACAATTGATACAATACGAGTACAATATATTTTTTATTTCTATTTTTATTTTTATTTTTATTTCTAAATTTATTAATTTATTCTGTTTCTTTTTTGTTGCTTTTAAAGCCAGCAAACAACTGTTGTCAGAATATAAGGTATTAGATACACTCAAAGAAATTTAATTACAAGCGAATCATATTATTAGAGTCCGCTTCGTAAAGAAAGCATAGCACAAACGCTGGATTTTTTTTATGAATGGCTTTAAGGGCCATTATTACAACTTGCCGTTAAACTTGGGTTTAGTTAAAGGTACCTTTAGCTAAAGGGAACTGTAAAGTTACCTTTAACTTATTTTCGTTATTATAACTTACAGATAAAATTTTTCTAAAATATGGCAGTGTCGGAGCAATGTCGATAAAACTGCTCAATTATACACGTTTTTTTTAACGCAGTGGTAACCGCGGGCTTCGTTTTTTTGTTGTATATGCTCATTTTGTTTATATTTGAAGTTGCCATAATTAAAATAATATACAATATGGCACCTTCAAACATAAAGTGACCTTTAAATCTTAAAGGTAGGATGATCCTCCCTTTAGCTTAACGATCACTTCTATCTTATTAGGTACTCATAGTAACGAAAAACAATTTATCTGCTCGTTAAAATCCTCCCTTTAGTTAACGGCAAGTTGTAATAATGGCCCTAAAAGATAGAAAATAATTCGCTGAAACTGAATAAGATGCGTGTTCAAGCAATTCGCTTAAGCAGCTCATTGATTTTGGTAATCGAAATAGTGTCAGCTTTGTTAAACCAAAACTCACTTGAGCATGCATAGTGGACCGTCGTAATACTAACTGATAAGTCTTAATTTACCGGTCTTGACAATCATAATCAGGGCTTCGTATTACAAAAAACATGACACCATCTAGAACAAGCTGAAAATCAGCCTGTAAGTTGAATAAATTTAGGGATCCAACCGATATCTATTAAAGGCAGTTTCCTTAGAAAGGTAGAGAAATGGTAAGCCAAATGAGGGAAGTTTACCTCATCCCAGATACATACATTGCCAAATATTGTTGAAAATATTCTTCTTCTCAACCGACCTACAATTTCGGTAGAAGTAATTTCCAGGTCTCTCTGCAGTCAGCATAGCCATGTAGGTAGTGTGTTGGCTTATAAGACGTGAGGCCTCGGTTCAAACCCTATATCAGACATCTCCAACAAAACGAAATATAAAAAAAATAAATCCTTCGGCAACTTCCTATCAGCAGATTTTCGGCAAAAGCTCTGAGAGAAAATGAAATTGCCATGAAAAGTTTCTCAAAAGTTTCTCTGTAGTTCGGAGTTGATTTTAAACTGTAGGTCCTGCCACGCATGTACATATAAAAATAGCACACACAACATAAGTGGTGTGAGAAGCTAGGTCGTAATCCTAACTGAAGAGTTGTAATGACCAATTATGTATGTTATGTGTCTCTCTGCATTCCAACATATTAAGCAATGTACTGTGAGAGTAGACAAAGAGAGGCACAATGCAATTTCAACAGTTAAGCTTCCTATTCAGGTAATATGATGTGAGTCTAGCAATAAAGTATGATTTTTTTTAGTCCATAATTGTCACTTTTCACCGATATAATCCATATATATGGGACCAATTGCTTAGTTTTACGTTTGAAAAAGTACCCTATTTAGTAGCCCAATTTATAATTTGTTTAAATACTGTACCCTGCCTTCAATTTAATTTCACTCAGTGTATTCGTTTTTTCTTTCATTTTTCTTATTTTCAACGATGCTGTAACAATTGCGCGACTGTCGACAAAAACTTGTTGCATTTTGCTGAGATGACCTTGAAGACAAGTAGTCGTCAATGGCTCCAAAGATCATTCGGTAAATATTCATGCAATACCTACCACACATACGAGCATATGCAATCAATATTCGTTTTTATTTCTATTCTTTTAATGTTTCTTGATTCTGAATACATTTTTTTTAATTTTTAAATTTTATAAACAGTGGGCTGCAGTGGCTACTTTATTACACACTTTGTATACAAAGTCTTGCATTTGGTATTTTCAAAACTTACAGCCGGTGCAGATTTTAATGCGTTTCATAGTAATTAAAAGCCGATCATAAATAATCAATTTAAACGGCTGTTAAACAATCATTTGTTGTTGTGAAAGACCGGCCAGTTCTAAGATATAAAACGTAGTGAAAAGAAATCCCCTTAATTTTTATAATAATTAGATGTGGTTTCAGTGTCACGAGTTGTATAAATACGGTTGGATGACTTAATTCGATGGCAACTTTCTAATTGCTTGACTCTAAATTGTTTAAGGGAGCATTGGAAATGGAAACTAAAAAAGCGTACATATACATCTTTTACAGTTTGTCTTCGTTGGACATGAGAATGCTAACCAAGGGGATGAAAATGTTTATGGAGAGTTTATGGCTCTCAAGACTGTAACAGTAATTCATGTGGAATTTACAAATCAAGGCTCGACCACTACTGATATATAGATCACTTAGGACTTTCAATTAACACGTTGAGAGAATCGATTGTGTAGCGGGCTTCACAGTGTGTTCGGTGGAAGTGGCAGAAAATCATCTTCTATAAGTTGACTCTCTAAGACTATTTTTAATACGAACCTATATTGTAAACAATTAGAACGTCTGAATAACACAATCGCTTACTCAGTGATACGATTAAAACCCGGTTTAGTTTTGTTGGTGAAAAGAAAAAAAGAAATTTAAAAAACACGTTAGTGTTGCCAATTGAGTTATCTTTTTACTTTCATGTTCTTTTGTTTTGACAACTTTTTCGGCTTCTATACATACATACATACATACATACATAATTGATCATTACAACCCTTCAGTCCGGATTACGACCTAGCTTCTCACACCACGTATGTTGTGTGCGTTAATTTTTTATACATGAGTGGCGGGACCTACAGTTTTAAAGGCGACTCCGAACGACAGATTTTTGACAAATTTTTCATGGCAATTTTATTTTTACTCTCAGAGTGTGCAAGAAATCTACTGAGAAGTCACCTCTTATTTACTCTCAGAGTGTTTGCCAAAAATCTGCTGAGAGGAAGCCGCCGGAGAAATAATTTTCATTTTTTCGTTTTGATGTCTAACCTGGGGTTTGAATCGAGGCCTTACGTCTAGTAAGCCAACACACTACCTACTACACTACGGTGGCTTCATTTCTTTAGCTTAATTGAGCGCAAATAAATCCGTGACTTTTGAAATTTCATGCCTCTTAACTGAAAATGTTGACGTCTGTCACAATTTTAACAAGGTTCAGGTTGAGTTTGACGTCATTTGAAAATTAAAAAAAAAAATTGTGTGGTCTCAATAAGCACCATTTTATGCGGAACAAATTACAAACCAAGCCTAATATTGATGAATACAATGGAATCTATTAAATATTAAACTATTTCGGTGGTAAAAACAAGGGCAGAAGGTACCTGGATACCCAGCAGTTGACGTTTCTACAGTCGAAACATTTGAAAAAAATTCACAGAGATTGAAAGTGCGGGAGAATATCAAAGCTATAGGCAACTCACTTTGGTATGAGACAGTCTGCCGCAAGATGCGGAACACAATTGCACAAAATCGTGGGGTAATTTCATAGGAATATTTGGTTGTACGGACGAGTTTTTACGATTTTAGTAACCTGGAACGATATGTGAATCCAGCAAACATGCCTGTAGCCGAACAGCAATTAAAAAAAATAGATTTCTCGGGGCGAATCAATGGTTAAGAATGACAAGATGGGTTTTTAGCCAATAAAGTAATGACATGCGGTTTTTGACTACCTTCAAAAGGGTAAAACAGTCGGTAATACTACGCCAATATATTGACTCGATTTATTGAGAATTTGGAAAGAAGCGAGCATTTAGCCAAGAAAAACATTCTTTTGCCTCAGAACAATGCAAGGATGTACACATGAGCAGTTTTTAAGGCAAAAATCCGCCCTATCCTCCACAATCTTGTCTATTTACACCAAATTTGAATCAATAGCTTAGTGGTAAGATATTCGATGTGCTGCAGATCTATTTTGATGATCTCGTCGAGTTTTAAGTTTTTCAAAAGAATTAGAGAACGTAGGACTATGTTGAAGAAAAAAAAAACGGTTTTTTCATTGCGTCTTGTCATTATACATAGACTACCGTTATATGTCATTAAACTACCGTTATATTTCGTCGTAAAGAAGCAGTTTGAAAACGAGGATGTCTGTACAAGAGGCAGAGATGATCAGTTTACTTGCGCAAGCAAATGATGCTGTTTTTGGTGCTTTCAGGAGAAAGCCATTTCGTGTGACATTGAAGCCTCAGCAGCATTCGTTGTGTATATGAGTGCCAGTGCATTGGGTCAAAGGCCTTTGGCTTATGTAGCTGCGCAAAATCACAGAAGAAGAAGGTAGAAACCTCAATGAAATGATCAATTTAAACTTTAGTTTTTTAAACTAAAGAAGAAGTCGATATGATTACTTCAATTATAATACAGTCTAAAGACCATTGGGGGTAATTTGGCAATTTAGCAAAGTAAGAAGAATTCTAACATTATTTTCAAAACTTAAGTTCTTATTATTTATTATTTTATTATATAAATATACTTTATAATGCGATTTAATTAATCAATGTCGGCTTAGTTTTTATAGAATTTGTTAAACGTAATTACACGGTAAAAGGGGCTCTTAAAAATTGGAAACGATTTTTGAATGCTGAGTTCAATTAAAAAGCTTGACGCAACAATAGTTTAATAATTAAAAGCAAAATAATGATTAATAATGAGGCCCAACACGAAAAAATCATTAATTTTCTTACATTTTTCGTAGACTTTTTCCATAATTTTTGTAATTAAAGTTTGCACAGTTCAAAGAGAAAAAGAAGTAAAAAAATAATACAAATAAATACAAAATTAATCGATTATAAACAAAATGATTCCGCGAAATTAATGATTATTTGTTAAATGAAATTTTATTGTATTTCCTCCACAAGGTTATTTACTTCTTCATTTAAAAAAAAAAAAGAAGCAGAAACTCTTTTTCAATTTCCATTCATGTCTCTCTCTTTAATACTCACCCAATAACGGAATCATCGTAGACAAGTGAAATTCGTAACGGTCTGTCAACCGTGCTGCGTTTTTTCCGCCTTGAATGATGATGTTGCTCTGGATTACTATGCGTCAGTGTATTGACGTCATTATCGTGCTGCGCAGGCGCATTTTCAATTGAATTCGTTGTTGCCGTTGACTCTATAGTTTCAATACGTACACCGTGTATAACCTGGAAACAAAAACAAAATTAAAATCAACAAATAAATTTTAATATTAAATTAACATAAGAAGAAGAAAACAACATTAACAAAAACAAGCCTTTAAATAAGACAGTTAAACAAGCGAGATTTTAATTTTCGCACACTTGGAAATTTAAATAATGACTGAATTTTGTTTAGAGTCGAGCGTTTTGTATTTGCATTACAGTTTTCAATTCATGGGAGCTCTAGTTTAAATACAATACAACTTGAAATACATACATCTCGTTTTTAAGAAATTCAAGTCCAGCTGAAATCAAATAAATAAACTTTGTTTACCCATGTTAATGAAAATATTTACTTTTAATAACTGGTTGATTGCAACCATTTAACCACAGTATTTATTTGAAAAGAAATTAGAAAAACTAATGCAACCGCCAGCCACATTTTATTGAAACAGAAAATCTTTGTTTAAAAGGTTTTTAACTTGAACGAAAGTTAATAACGTTTTACGATCGTAAAATGCTTGGATTGGTAACCTTAATGATGTTGAATTGCATTGAAACTTATTTTTGATAAACCATGCGTAACTCTCAATTGGTGTAGCGAGTAACGGTAAGTTCACAATTACTCCCATATATCATATAAGCAGCGAATGCAACAGAAAAGTAATGCAAACTCTAATATTCTATATACACACAGTTACTAAAGTATACATACGGTTAAAAAATTTCTGAAATTTTTTAACCAATCCGTTTTCGTTGAAAATCTTTATAGTTTCCTCCATTTTAAGACGATCTTTTGCATTGGTTAAAAAATTTCTGAAATTGAACTGAATTGTGGCCCTGCACAGGCCCACAAAAGTATACATCCGATTAACAAATTTTACAAATTTCTGAACCAATGCAAAAGACCGTCTAAAATCGAAGAAAGTTGTCAGACAATTACAAAGATTTTCAACGAAAACGGCTTGGTTAAAAAATTTCTGAAATTTGCTAACCGTATGTATACTTTTGTGGCTGAGTATATAGGGAGTATAAATCTCCCGGATTAAGGCATTAAAAATAAATACCTGCCAACCCACTGCAAAAATAATTTTGGAATCGGTTAATACAATACGCAGATCAGATATCTCACACAATTCATCGAAACTTTAAAGATTTTCGTGTTGGTCTTAGAGTTTAGTTTAAGAGCGTTATTATATTGAAAAATCTGAGTAAGATAAATCTTAACTTAAATCTTAAGAAGCCTCCTTCTAATGGTACAAATCAGCCGCTCTTTAATTAAATGAAATCTAAAAGCGTAGCGAACTTGCCGCGGTGTAGTAAGTAGTATGTTGGTTTATTAGACGTGAGGGCACGGGTCAAACCCCAGCCTAGAAATCCCCAACTAAACAAAATATAAAAAAATATTTCTTAGGCGACTTCCTCTCTCTCAGCAGATTTCTAGCAAAAATTCTGAGAGTAAATAAAATTGCCATGAAAAGTTTCTCAAAAATCTGTCGTTCTGAATCAACTTTAAACTATAGGTCCCTTTACTTATGGCTAAAATTAAATCACACAACATGAGTGGTGTGAGAAGCTATGCCGTAATCCTGACTGAAGAGGTGTATTGACCAGTTAAGGGATACGATATCTATCTGGTCTCTAATTAATTCTCTTGAAAGCCTGATGTAAGGGATATACAGTTTTCTCCAAATACTTTAAAATCGGGTGTAGTTATACCATAGTCTTTAAAACATGCAGATTTCTAAATTAATTAGACTGTCAGACTGTAGTTTAGCCTTCCAGGGGCAAAATGCATTATAAAAAGATTTCTGAATGAATCCTACCACCTGGCTTTAGTTTATTCTTCTGTGTGGGATAATAAAGGTTATAAAAGGTTATACAAATGGAGTGACTTAAAAATAAAACGAATTTTAAAACTTTAGTATTTTATGGTTTGCTGAGCACAGATTGGCATTGGATATGTCGATTTGCGTGTATTGACACAATGCACAGCATGAGTAGGAGTCATCCCCTACGTGCCTGTCTTATAAAAGGGCTTTATGAGCTCAAAATAATAAAGTGGTTTGTGTTGCAACCAGTTTAATCAGGTTCCATGGGAAATTGGTTAACTTTGAGTTCGTTGATATCAGAAGGGTATGTTTCAATTGAGTTATGGCAAAGAAAATAAAGTATAAAGAATGTGCATTTTAACATATTTTGGAATATTTTTCAAAAATATTTCACGACGCGGGGGGAATGATAGAAGGGAAGGACACAGAAAGCAAGAGCGTAACAATGCGTCGTTCTCATCGTGCGTTTTTGTTGTTTGACCACTTTTTTATTTATTTTTCTGAAATCACTTATTCTGGTGTTAAAAATAGACGTCGGCACCAATGTCCCTCAGGGAAAGAACATCTTCGGCTTTTTACACACATAAGACACGAACATCAAGAATGTTCGTTAAAAAGAGCGTAAAAATGCATTCAGTTTCTTGTTGCTTGCCAGCTTCAAAAGAAGAAGGTTCATGTTGCTTTTTTTCAGACTTCGATTATACACCCAAAGAAATATCACAGTAGTATTCACTAATATCAATGAGAAATGATTTCGATTTTTGGAAGAATACTTGCCAAGTTAAATACGGTGTCTTAATGCCTTAGTGCAGTACAATTTTTCTATATTTTCCGCTCACATATACATATTATTGACTTGAAATTATTACTAACAATTTTCCTCTAGGTTAACACATGCCTTTGGTTATGGATTAGTGAGTAAGAGAGAGAAAATAAATTGAGAGAATTTATTTATTTACAGCCATATAAAAGTGTTAGTAATATACGCTATTTTGATTTTCATTTCATCAACATACATATGTAAAGCTGTCTATCTTTGGCTTGATAATTTTAGATAAATAAAAATAAAATAAAAAATCCATTTTATTATTAAAAGAACATAAAACTATCCATCTTTGGCTTAAAAATTAGGCCATGTTTTTTAGATAAATAAAAATAAAAAGAATAAAAAAAATTATACTATGAGACAAAATAAAAGAATGAAATACGCCCAGCTAATAACAACATTTTTAACACAAAATATTCTTCGAGTGTTATTCTGAAATAAAATGATAAAGCATCCGCTAAACATATATTCTTGTCGCAGTCTGATCGACAACTAAATCAAAAACATAAGAATACATACATGTGTACATACGTACGATGAGAGCAACACATTGTTACGCTATTTGTTTGTGTTTATTTTCCTTCTGTCTTCCACCCCCCCTCATCCAGAAATGATTTTTAAAAAGATTTTGGTGAGAGCGGGTCGTAATGTTACAACCCGCCATAAGAAATGTTACTTCTACATAATGCGTATTCTTTATATCTATATTCTCTGGTTATGGTTATGATGGAGGCCATCAGGTGTACTGAGCTGGGTAACTAATGATATAGTTGCACTGTCTTATTTAAGTTTTTAGAATATAAACTCTTTCTTAGAAACGTATATTTGGATTAAATAAAATTGAGAGTTCAATACCTATATAGTACAAGCTTAGCTGCTCCATTGATCGTGTAACATATATAGAGAACTAGGTTAGAGCTACGAAACATGAAATTAGGAGAAAATAACAGCAGAAAACGCAGGATATATGTTTTTTTGGAGGATATTTAGATACATATTGCCTAAACAAACTGAATATGCCCGATCTTAGATTAGCAATAACAAGTTGTAATTAGATTGTGACGTATAGGGGGGAAGGTTTCATACACCATCATGCTTGAACTGTTTTTATTGCCCAAAAAAAAATTCAAAACAATTTTGATTACAATGAACTCTTTTTTTCCGCCACAAATAGTAATAAAATAATTAAATTTTATTGAATATCTTACAAAATAACTTTAAAAATAAAAATTGCATTTAAGAAAAAACCTTCATTACATGAGCAAAAAAATTAGCCACACATAGATAATATGGGTTAAAATAAATTCATTTATTAATTCAAGATTTGCTAACACAATATATTAAAATATTTATAAATAAACAATAAAAAAAATAATAAAAAAATACAATATATTGTAGATGTACATTGTTATGTATGTACATACAAATTAAGTATGTATTTATGAATGTAGTATCACACAGAAAACATCGTAAAGAGTGTTTGTTGTTGTTGTGTATTTAGTTATGCTCTGCAGGCGTTAATAATTCATTTCATAATTCAAAAGATACGAAAACGAAAAGAAAAAAATTCAAAATTAAGAAATTAAATACAATTTGGTTTTAATACGAAATTGTTAAAATATTCACATTTTTTTATTTTATTTCATTTTATTTTTTTTTTGTTACAATTTTATCAAAATGAGTCAAATGGCACAAAAAAAAACGTCACTTTCAAGCCTGTTTTCATTTGTGTTCCGTTTTGAGTTAAAAAGAGCAGCCGGGTGCTAATTTCTTTAAATGTTTGGATTGTCAGTGAGTGTTGGAAACGAGGTGAAAAAAACAACTTGAAATTGAAATTAAAATGTAGAAATTATAATTCAAAATCACATTTATAATGATTTTTATATCTTTTTTTTTTGTCTCCGACAATGTTTACGTCTTACAATTCATTTTTTCTGTTAAAGAGGAAAATAAAACACATGATAACGAATTAATTTGAAACTTTTTTACATTAACGGTGTATGTTTTTTATTTTTATTTTTTAATGCATATCATCTGATTGAAGACACAGTGAGCGTCAAAAGAAACTGTACATTATAAAAATATACATTAAAAAATTACCGTTATTTTTATTTTAAAATTGTTTCATTGGCAGTTTTTAAAAATTAAAATTTTTTTTTAGAAATATTGTGAAATTTTTTCGGCCACTCTCCTTAATAACTGGGAAAAGTTGAGTTGGGTGATTATTAGAATTGTATCCATAGTGTACAGTTTCTTTCGATGCTCCCTGTAAGTAAGCGCATTGGTTATTTAATAATTTGTTAAGATTTATCTTTCTTTTACAGCAATAGCTGCTTAAAGAAGGCACTTGAATATACAAGATTTTCCATAAAATACTTTTTGTTTCATTAGAATGCACTTTTTCTAATTTACATGCATACATACATACATAATTGGTCATTACAACCCTTCTGCTAAGATTACGACCTAGCTTCTCACACCACTTCTGTTGTGTGTGCTAATTTTATACATGAGTGGCGCGACCTACAGTTTAAAGTCGACTCCGAACAACAGATTTTTTAATAAACTTTTCATGGCAATTTTTATTTACTCCCAGAGTTTTTGCCAGAAATCTGCAGAGAGGGAGTCGCCGCAGAAATATTTTTTCGTATTTCGTTTTGCTAGAGATGTCTGGCCTGGGCTTTGAACCGTGGCCCCACGACTAATAAGCCAACACACTACCTATTAGACTACGGCGACTTCAGTGCATATTAATTTCAATAATTTGAATAACGAAATTTATTTTATTTGAATTTAATTTGAAATAACTTATAACGGTAACAGAAAAGCACACCGGGCTTTAACTTGTAATACGTATATACAAAAAAAAAAAAAACCATTTATAATTACACCGTTTTAATTTTCATTTAACTGCACCTGATGATTATAAAACTGAAGAAAAAAAATTAAATGAATTAAACTTGAAATCATTTAAAAAATCTTACAAATTAAATTCGTAATTAAATATTTAATACACGGTGTTGTACGTTTATTTTTTGTGTACTTTTTAAACAAGGTCTTTAAACTATTTAAACTACTATGACTAATCAATTTCTATTTTTCTATTGTTTCATTTAAACGAAATAACTTGAGATAGAATTAGTTATTCTAGTAGAATAATTGAAAATAGCTCACAGTTAAAACATGTAAGAAAAGTATAGGCTATCAAGCTGATCCACTGATACGCTACGTTGTAAACTTGTATGATCAATTTTATCGCTCTGAATTCTAATTCATCACAAGCATTGAAGTCAAATGTTAATCGAGGCACTTGCACGTTTCTTTCTGCCTTTGAAATATTAAATGAGTTTAGTAAACCACTTTGCATTGAATTCTTATGCCCAGTTTATCGATATTTTTTATCGAATATTATGTTTTAGGCACGTCGCCTTTAGTTATACGACCCTACTCGTCAATTGCTTATTGATCACGAGTGAATGTGTCAATCATATATACCCTTTGATTCCAATCTCTATACAGCTCGCGTTATTTAACCAATCAAGGCAAAAAATGAATGAAAGACTACAGATGGCCACGGAATGCATACCTCAGCTCAATTGCAAATATTAACAAATCTCTCTACGAGAGAAACATCCCGCATAATAGTGTGGAAGATAAACTTTCTAGACTACATAGGTACACTCCTACCGTATAATCGGTTTACCTTGATTAGGCTGTTCATCAGGCAAAGGTATTTATTAGACGCTGACAAATCATGGTTAGGTTAGGTTAGAGGACGTGTACTTGTCAATTAAGACAAGTACAGTACCCGGAGGTCGAATTGACTCATTTTACAACGTCCTAGTTTTTCGCACCACTTATGCTGTGTGTAATTTTTTTACATGAGTGGTGGGACCTACAGTTTAAAGTCGACTCTGAACGACGGATTTTTGGGAAACTTTTTCATGACAATTTTATTTACTCTCAGAGTTTTTGCCAAAAATTTGCTGAGAGGAAGTCGCCGAAAAAAATACTTTTTGTATTTTGTCTTGATGTCTGGCCTGGGTCTCGAATCCTGGCTTTACGTCTAATAAGCCAACACACTACCTACTGAACTTCGGCGACTTTTGACAAATCATGCTTCATCTGGTGTGAATTGGATACAAACGCAGACCACAGGGATCCACTTTCAATGGCCATTGCGTAGTTGGTAGAAGAAGAAGAGACTTCGTTTAATTGCTAATAATTTTTACAGAGCTTGTGTATCTAACGCAGTGGAAATGGCTCTTAACAAACTCGGTCATTCCAATTACCCTTTCTTGATAGGAGTCCACTTTCACTGGCCATTGCATAGTTGGTCGAGATGCGAAGAGACTCCGCTTAATTGCTAATGGCTTTAGTAGAGTTTGTGGATCCATTGCAGTGGAAATTGCTCGAAGCAAACTTTCTCATTCCACTCAACCTTTTCTTGAAAGTCTAACGCATTAACTGTTAATTGAAAACAGATCGATCGCTAAATTTATAAAACTTTCAGGCTGGTTTTCAGCTGAATTCTAAGGAAGTTAGGTTGTAATGCGAAACCGCAATGTTGGCGGCCGGCAACGGTTAATCAGGGCTCTGGGATATTGCTTCATATGATGCTGAACTTAGCATTTCTCTCCTATCCTGTACTCTTGTGTCACATTTCACAAGGTAAAGTGTAAATATTCAATTTGGTTTGCCTTATTTCCAATTATGGCAATAATTTATGGCCTATAACGGTATGTTATGTGGCCGACTAACTTGATTTGTATTTCTTCCAAATATTCAAACACTTACACATACTCTCCCATCTAACAACGGTGCTTCCATGACACATAAAAATTGTTTGAGTTTTTTCAGTTAATGGAGATCACCTAATGAAGTTTAGCATTTGATTTTGGCGGGATGGGCAGTCATGCTCGTATTCGCAACGGATTTTGCGTATTTTTTTTAGCAAACAAATGTTATCGTGTTCCAATTTGCAATGGAAGTCGTACAACCAAAACAAAAAACTCAAAAAAAACCATGACTGTTAAAAACGAGTGAGTGAGTGTAAGTGAGTCACACAGGCCGTTAGTCAGTCAGTCACAAAATTTTTTCTTTTAAAATATGTGTGTAGTTAGGAAAAAAACAACAACAATATGAAAAACAACAAAATAGAAATTTTATGAAAAAAAAAAAAAAATAACAAACTAAACAAATCATCAATAAAAATAAAAACACACAATAAATTATGAAAAAAGAAATGCTATTTCCATATGCATTGCATGTCTGCTATGATTGCGTTTTAATTTATTTTATTTTTTCTGTGTGTTTGTTTTTGTTTCTATTTATTGTATAAATTTCCAGCCACAACTATAGTTTTGTTTTTAGAGTCTTCGTTGGTTACCGTTATTTGTTTGCGAACAAAGAACGAAGAGTTGTCAGAGCTAACGAAATAAAAAAATGCATTGCACGAACCAGCATAACGCTGAGTGGCTAATAACCAATAAAGCCGCACAGACAACTAGCAGATAGTTAAAAGAGTTGATTCTTAAGCGGTGGCACCTACAGTCAATGTCAAACGATAGATATTTGAGAAATTTTTCATGGCAATTTTATTTACTCCAAAAATTTTTGGCAGAAGGCTATTGAAAGGAAGTCGCCGAAGAAATATGTTTGAGGGATTGAACCACGGGTTAGCGTCTAATAAGCCGGCACACTACCTACTAGATTACGGAGACTTCAACTATTATCATACCTAATAAATATGTATGTATGTATAGCAGTATCCTGGCTGTTGTGTAAATATTAACAGACTGGCGAAGTCCAAGGGTTTACTAGATAGGACGGATCCACTGAGTAGATGTAGATTTGTAAAAGTCATTTATGAATCCCTGTACTGCATAGCGTGACCATTTGTGCTTTTATTGACTTAAGCGCAGACAGGGTATTAAATAGAATGGGTATAGATTCTTAATTATCCAGATAGAGGAGAAAGGTCTTACAGACACGATTTGCTGTTTTCAAATGAAGGGGGCAGAATGATAAAAGTTGCTACAATCAAAGTTTGGAATCTTTTCACAATTAATATGGTGCTTGGCACTCTTGATAAAAATTTTTGCGTCGTATGCCAATGGTAGGCAGAGGACATAGTTCTGATGTCAAGAGGTAAGTTTCAAGATACTATATGTGCTATCGTTCAGAGTGGTGTTGTGATTGTAAGTCAGTGTTGCATGTTAAGAGGCTTTAAACACAAACGCCACCATAACAACCGTAGTTTATGAGAAGAAGAAAACTTCCAAAATGAAAGAATATTCTACTGCAGGGTAAGATAATACTACTGACAATTCGAAAAAAAAAAGAAATGATTAACCTCTGAGCTAGATCTAGATTAATAAACTTGATTAAGAAGTCGCCGTGGTCTAGTAGGTAGTGTGTTGGCTTATTAGACGAAAAGCCAGGGTTCGAGCCCCAGGCCAGATATCAAAATAAAATACAAAAAGTATTTCTTCGGCGACTTCCTCTCAGCAGATTTCTGGCAAAAACTCTGAGAGTAAAATAAAATTGCCATGAAATGTTTCTCAAAAATCTGTCGTTCGGAGTCGACTTTAAACTGTAGGTCCCGCCACTCAGGTATAAAATTAAAACACACAACGTAAGTAGTGTGAGAAACTAGGTCGTAATTGTGACTGAAGGGTTGTAATGACCAATTATGTATGTAAGAGCTAACTTTTCACACCAACCCCATAGTGAGTGTGTTAATTTCACTCACGAGAGGTGTAATATACAATTTGACGTCGACTCCAAAAGACATACATATTTAAGAAGCTTTTTCATGGTAATTACTTACAATTATTTAGAGTTTTCGATCGCAGATTATTCATTAGTAAACTCACTTATTAAAACAATCAGGAATTTAATAAATCTGGTTAAATGAAGTATTCATTCCTTTAAATACTTGGTTAATAACAGATAAAAAAAAGCTATGAAAAAAAATTTTTTTAAACAAACAATGCTTTCACTTTCGTTTCGTTTTCATATGTTATCGATATTAATTTCGCATTTCAGACATTAGCGACAAGCAGCAGTAACAGCTGCTGCCAACTTTTGTTTCGCATTGTAAACCATATACAACAGCAGCTAATTTTTTGTTTTTGTTATCTGCTGCTACAAACAACACATTCAAACTGAATGATAACATAGTATAATCATGATTAGTGTGTAAGTGTGTAGAGAAACAGTAAAAAAAAAAAACGAAAAAAAAACGCGAAAAAACTTGAAAAACCATCAGCTGTTTTTAACAAATTTTTTCCTATGCATTCGAAACGTTTGCGTTATGGAAGATTGATATGTGCTGGCCCCGCATGGTTATTGGATTTTGGGTTGTAAGTCTTTATGTTGCGTTTTGATTACAATTTTATTATTTAAGCGCACAAGTTCAACAACGCTTCGGTTGTTTTTTTTGTTGTTTTTGTTTTTGTTTCTCAGATTGTTTTTTTTACGTTTTATTTGATGGTTTTTTTTTTTTTTGGTATGTTATTAAGCGGGTACTACTACTAGTCAGTGAGTGAGCTAGTCATTACTAGCGTTTTGTATTAATTTGGGCTTCGTCATTGTGCGGTAGTCAGTCAGTCGTCAATACAATTTAGTTCAGTTACAATTTAGTTGTTTTACAACGTATGTATGTATGTATGTTGGTTGTTGTTGTCATACAAGTTAAACTTTCATTTATATGGGTTTGGGTTTACATTTCTGCTTTACTTTACAAAAAAAAGAAGAAAAAAAATTGAAAAAAATCTGGGCTGTGCCAATCACTGCAGAGTAACCGTATGTATGTATGAGGAGTATAGAGAATATAAGAGTATTAACGACTGAATTGTTACCTCATTTTGCTCATTTCTAGTTTATTTTTTTCTGTTGTTTTTCGACTGTTTGTTTGCTGTTAACGGTGGCTGTTATCGTTGCCGTTGGCTACATAATTTGGTTAGTGTTACTTCATAGTAACAATGACAACAACAGCAACATCAACAACCATTACAGTAGGAACACCAAATATTGCCAATAACTGCATCATCCGCGTAAATAAAATTTTGCTTCTCTTTAACATTTAATGGCCATAAGCCGGAATGTTGTTTTGACTATTTAACTAACATACCGTTAGAGACATACATACATATGTATGTATGTACATTTGTTTTGTATTTATGATGGACTAACAAAATTATTTATCAAAATTAATATTCGTTTGTTAGTTTAAGTTGTATCTTTGGCTTTAGTTTACATTCATTCAATCAATCATTCATTCAGTCATTCATTCATTCGTATAAAAATTTCAATTTAATTATCGCATTTGTTTAGTTAATTTATTTAATTTTCTTTATTTTGTTATTTTTTTTTTTTGATATTAAAAATATTTACGTGCGTTTATTTATCCACAACAATAGCAGCCATGGTCATTTAAATAGTACGTTGTGCAGCTAAATCATAATAGAAATGGTCATCTGCCTGTGTGTGTAATAAGCAAATATTTATTTCATAAAGCCACTTAAAAGCAAATTGTTAAGAGGTATGTCCCCATTCGATGTGTGATGAAATTCGATTTACAAATGTTATCTGAAATCGAGTAGCAGCAGTCAATCATATTTATTTATTTAGTTTTGAATAAATGCAATCAAATTGCATTACAATATTAAACAAATGAAATGTGTAAGACTGGGAATGGATAGTGAACCCATAACGACCAATACAATACATACAGACCTTACTGTATTTACTCATCTACCATGTAGAAGGTTACATGGCTTTGAAGACTTTGATTGGAAAGTTTAAATATGCACAGTTTTGTTCGACAGTTTTTTTCCCCATTTAAAGGTCTTTTCAATGCCTCTCACTCATAGGCATAAAATTTGGATAACCATAGCTTGTACCGACATTCCGATTTATGATCATAACTTTACTTGACAGTGTCGCAACTGTCAACTCATTTCATTAACAATCTGTATTACGAATACAGGAAAAAATAATTTCATTGTGATTTAACACACAGGCACTAAGTCTATAAGGATTGATCTTAGAGATTCACATTACGTACATACAGTATCGGACAAAACCTAAGCACCCCCTCAGTACATTTTCTTAAAATGATTATTTTTTTAAGAAAACAAAGTTATTAATGTTTTATTTTTTTATTTATTTATATCCTTATTATTGAAAAACACAAGCTTAAGTAATTCAGAATTCAATAAAAAAAAGTTATGATTCAAAATACATTTTAAGTCGCAAATATAAGCGGACAAAACTAAAGCACCTCCAATCTAAGGTACAGATAAAAACTATTGAAATTAATATTTCTTTGCGAATCCTTTATTCTGGATGACACACGCACATCTTTTAGGCATAGTGGATGTTAAATTATTAATTATTTCAGGTGAAATTGCTTCCCAGACTATTTTTGCGGCTTCAAATAAATCTTCTTTAGTTTTCTAATTTTCTCGGTTGATTTTTAAGTTAACGATCTCCTACAAGTTCTAGATTGGGTTAAGATCAATTGAGTACAAAATATTCGATCAACAGATCAATTATTTCTTGGCTAATTAAAAATTTTTTCCATACCGGTCGCACATCTCCTACCCATTCTGGAGGAAGACCACGTGAAACTTCGCGATATGAAGACTCCTGAATTAAAAGGACAATCCAAAATGATCCCACAGCATAATCTAGCCACATACGAAACCGCTTAGGTTTAAAAATTAACGATAGAGCGATTCGCAGAAGGATGGTAGATGCCGGATTATTCAGTCTAAGGCCAGCAAAAAACCTTTCATATCGTGAAACATTTCATATCGTCTGCGCACACGCCTTATGCCATCTGAATCCTTTAAATTAAACTTATATTCGTCAGAAAACAGCACAATCCTCCATATTTGGACACTCCAGTTAAGATGGGCCTTGACGAATTCAAGTTTCGCTTTTTTATTTTATGACAATATAAGTTTTTTTGCTGGTTGGCGACTGAATAATCCGGCATCTACCATCCATCATTTTAAAAAAATATACTGAGAGGGTGCTTAGGTTTTGTCCGATACTGTACATAACATAATTGGTCATTACAACCCTTCAGTCATGATTACGATCCAGTTTCTCACAGCACTTATACATGAGTGGCGGGATCAACAGTCGACTCTGAACGACAAATTTTTAAGAAACTTTTCATGACAATTTTATTTACTCTCAGAGTTTTTGCCACAAATCTGCTGAGAGGAAGTGGCCGGAAAACTATTTTTAATTTTTGGTTTTGTTGGTGACGTCTGAGCCGGGGTTTGAACCGAGGCCTTATATCTAATAAGCCAACACACTACCTAGTTGACTATAGTGACTTAATGTGATGAGAGATTTAATACACTGACATTTATCTTAGATATTGAAATGAAATTGCGAAAATTTCCTCTTGGCGAACATCTCTTCATATTCTTTTTGATATTTTTATTGAATTTTTCTGTTCTTTATGATTTCAGTTGAATTCTCTACTGTAGTAGGATGTTATCTGTCATTGCTTAGAAACCATGTCTACTGAGAACAAACGTTGGGTGTAGTTGTGAGATAACAATCGTCTTATATGGCGTCCGATAAGCTTGCTATGATGTTCACTGTTGATATTATACTCCCTAAAGGAAGCATGGGCTAAGCGGGCTATCTGTTATCAAATTTCTCTCGCAAATCTAAGAAATCAGTGAAATCATGCTCAAAGATTCTGAAACAGAATTTACTTGTTGTTGGTTGCCTCTTTATCTTTACGACATCAGCCCACACTGCCCAAGCTTTTCAAACGTGTTTTTATTACTAAGAAATTATAAGGCATTACAAAACTGTTGATGACATCACTTTAAATTAAGAATAGTATGTATAGTTTATAACCACGCGTGATATACACGAGATAGTAGTCAAAATCGTAAGAGTGGAGGAACTGTCTGACAACAGTTTTCAAGATGTTTTCTTATAAATTTTTTACATTTTTTTTTCAGACAAAAAGACCTTTTGGTCTACTTCGATTTATTTGGAAAAATCTCTACTGTTTAGAGTGCTATTTAGTTCTTCGGCTATAATAGATTTCATAAGACCTTAGTAAACGATATTTGAATGGTAGTTGAAAACTTAAACACAGAAGATCAATCTGTCTAGAAATTGGGGTTTCGAAATACATAAAGTTGCCAAAGCTGTGTGATGGAACCACAAGTTGGAATGCAGTTCAGAAATTATTGGAAACGTACCCACTTAAGACCTGCCTTTTAGCTGCCACTGTTTACGAATAAACTAATTTCATCGGCATCCTCAAAACCAAACATATTTTATGTCAGTGCATGGGTGTACAACTCTTGTATTTTATGTGGTATTTTTGGGCTGCATTGCTCATTACAATTTAAGATACGAAGTTATACTCTTCTTCTATCAACGAAGTGCGGAAATAAGTTCACATCATTAAACATTAGCAGGTAACGGCTTTAATGGACAAAGTGTGCATGCAGTGATTAGTCCAACAGTTAATTATTAACACAACTGGTGCACGAAAACATAGCACGGTAACAAATCAATTGGGCAATTCACACGACTTTGTATAGTGTATGTTGTATTGAATACATTTGTTTGTTTGTGAACGCTCAATGCTATGCTGTATTGTGTATCTCGTGGCATTCCAACAATTTGATAGACCGAAACCAACACAACTTTTTAAAAACATATGAAAACATAACAAACCAACACAACTTTTTAAAAACATATGGAAAAAATGTGTATAAGTGTATCGGATTTATATATGAAAAATATTAACAACAATCATACACTGTTGTATGTTCTTCCAAAAATACAATGAATACAACGATACAACTGCTTGTATGAATTGACCATCTATTTTAAAACAACAGACTAGAAATTCATATCTGGTGGTCTACAACACAGATGCCCAAATTCAATGAAATTTAATTTCATAGCAAATCATGTGACAAACTGCGTCACTAAGTAATTTTTATAACAATAAATTTTTGCTGCGAATCTGAATTGCATCGATTGAATGTAAATTTTAATAGCTCTTCGAACATATCATATAAAATTTTATAAGAACTCCAATAACTCTTCCAGAATATTGTATAAGTAAACAAAACCTTACTATTTAATTAGCCACCACTGTAATTGTATACAATTCTTCCTCTATCTTATACAATACAAAGTGGTGGTAATTAAAAAATGCTCCACAGACGCATCTTCATACAAGACACATTGTCTCATAAATTTCGTTTCTGCAATCAAATACATGTGGGACAGAAAACGTTTTTGGAGAGGAGTAATATGACACACAATAATTATGAATTGAGGAAATGTTAAATGGAAGAGAAGAAATTAAAACACATTTTCACTGTCTGTTTCACTGTTGTTATCGTAACGTAACACAGATTTTTTGAACACAATTTGTTGTCACATACAATTAAAATTGATATGAAATGTGAAATACTAATTTCAATTGAATTTATTCATTTAAATGAGTACAACGAGGGGGGGGGGGTGTATGAAAGAAACCAGGCAAAAATATTTTTTTTTTATATCAAAACTGTTGAGAGAGTGTAACACTTTCGAAATCTATTTAATGAAAAAGAGGTTTTTCGCAGTTGATTTAGGCCAATAGAACTTATGTCTTTAAAGATACAAGAGTTATTTCATCGTGATAAAAAACTAGGCGATCGAAAAATGCAACTTTTGGCAAAAAAAAATAAAATAAATAAAAAAGTTTCTTTTGAAAATATTAAAAAAGGAAGTGTGGCAATAATTTAGATTTAAACATGACACAAGTTGAATTGTTGTATTTAAGAGAAGTTTTCAGATAATTTTATTGTCTTAAATTATGTTATATGAGTTCGCTTCAAAACTGAGAGAATATTGATAACTTAAATAGCTAAGCAGTGCAAGATCGGCTTTGGATGATCACTGCAGCCCCTAAAAAGATGATTCCCAGTGAAACATACTTCCGGCAGCACCATGTTCAAGAAGCAATTTCTCCACTCTACGAATGAGTACCTTCTGTCTAATTCAATTGACACTGATTGAAAACGAGCAATCTGTCCGCTGTTTCTGTTAGATGAACGAAATTTTAAATGAAGAACACTAAATTATTAAAAAAAGTTATTTTCATACAAATTGACGAAAGTCTGTAGACGTCCGTCATACATACACAGGGGAATATGGTTCGAGAGAGAGTGCACAAAATATGCTCTGTGGTTTCAGTCTACTATATTCCAGTAATCCTTAGGACTGGCACAGAATGTTGCTTTTGCCCAGTTAAAGCCACAACAGGATACTCTATCAAAAAAAAAAAATGAGTTGTGAATCCATCGCTCACTAGTTCACTAACAATTTCATTGACAACGATACCTAAACCTAGCTTGGGTTAGGTTAGAGGACGTGTACTTGTCAATTAAGACAAGTACAGTACCTGGAGGTCGAATTGATCCATTGTACAACATCCTAGTTTCTCACACCACTTATGTTGTGTATGTTAATTTTATACATGAGTGGTGGGACCTACAGTTTAAAGTCGACTCCGAACGACAGATTTTTGAGAAACTTTTTCATGGCAATTTTATTTATTTTTTTAGAATTTTCGTCGCCGAAGAAAATACTTTTTGTATTTTGTCTTGATGTCTGACCTGAAGCACGAAGCCTGACTTTACGTCTAATAAGCCAACCACACTACCTATTAGACTACGGCGACTACCAGAACCTAGCTGAGCACAGCTTTGATAGGCGCACCAAATCGTTGAAACACTTCTCGACCAACCTCGATTTTATTGAAAACAAAGCCAGTAAGTGCTCACCTATGAAATCTCTTTGTAAGTTTATCCCAGTTCATGCATATGTACTGCAAGACTGACTTAGGATCTAAAGGCAAAGGATTTTTAAATTGCTTCTTACTGTGAAAAGTATTTTAGGAGCAAATCAGTTCCTTTTTAAAAACTCTGATAGATTTTTATTTCCCAATATGTATACGAATTAAATTAATTTTTCCAAAAGAAATATAAACAGCAGCCTACGCACAATTGCAATCTAACCTTTAAATCATAAATCATGCCAAGTAATAAAATGCTTGTTTTAAAGGTCTATTAAAAGGGAATCCCTTATTCGATATTATAAGATATTTAAATTTAATGTCATTTCCGTATTAAAAAAAATATTTAATTGGATCAGTTGGTTGACATGCCCAATAATCGTGTATGGAATTTTAAAGTCTGCATATTATTTGTTGTTTTACAAACAATTAAACAACAAAAACAATTTAAAGTTGTTACAAGCAATTTGTAAGATACACGGCACTCGTATGTATGTTTGCATTTGTTGCAGCAGCATTTGATTCAATTTAAATATTTTTATTGTGTCGTGAATACATATTAGTTTGTAACAAATAAATAAAAGAAATAAAAAATGTTTTATTAACTAAATATTGCTTGTACATGATGATGATGATGATGGTGATGCCTGCCAGTGTGTATATGACTTAAATGATTAGTCAAGTCAAGTCAGTCAGTTACCCTCAATTGAAAATGTATTTGCAACCCACAATGTGTTCTTAAAGAACACGGACTAAATTGATGTATTAAACGTCTACAGACTCGTGTATATGTATGTACGTAAAACGAATACGAATCTGCAATTTTGCATAAACATCTATAATATCTGAGATACAAAAGAATAACAATTACTCTGAAGAATTTAAATAAATGCAAAGAAAAGAAAAAAACGAATTTCAGTTTCAATTTCAATTTCGTTAGCTTAATTCCATAGCAAGCGATACTTACTTTTGTTTGTTTTTTTCTTTTTTTTGTCACGCTTGTATTCTGTTTTTGATGTATCTATCGTACGCTATAAATTTATTAAAAAAATAAAAAAACAAAATCTCGTGGTATAAAGTAATCAAGACCAAAAGCTAGCAAGAAAATACGATACAAAATACAAATAATAATACAAGTAAGAAATTGGGTTCGGTTCGACTACATTGATGTCTTCAATGTTTTCTGCCTTTTGGAAGAATTAAGACTACCAAATCTTTTATCGTCATAAGGCGCAACAGATTGAATATCGAAGTTAAATTGCCGTTCAAAAGTTTCGATAAGCTTCTAATGTTTAATAATATCGATTAAATTTTATTGATGAACAATAATTATCAGTCGTTTTTAATGAAATATTGTAGAATAGTTTCAGCAAAATAAAAAGTTATCGAAAAATTTTCCATCGACCGTTAGTTATCGAAATTTTTTCAAATAGAAGGAATGTTATCGAAATATTTTTCAGGTAGAAAATCGTGGAATAATTTGATTTAAATAGAAATCGAAAAACTTTTTGCAAATAAAAAATTATCGATAAGTTTTTTTTTACAGGCATAGGTTTTTCACACGTAGAATTATTGGAAAATTTCCTGAAATTAGAATGCAATTAAAAAGTTTCTTTATATAAAATATTATACAAAAAATTGCTTTACATTGAAAGTTATCGAAAATTAGATTTTAATCGATAATTTTTTTTCAGAGCAATTCCATTTTTTTCACAATTAGGTCTCAACAAATTTTAACTTTTGTTCCAAGATCTTAGGACAAAACTTCGGTTCTAACTCTTTTATTGGTCAGCTGGAGGACCGTAGACAAGTAGGCTGCCTTCCAAAATGTATCAATACAAAGTTTGTATGCAGTTCTACTACTGTATATAAACTATGTAGATATGCAAAGTAAACAAACAATGCATCAACTATAAATCCGATGCCTGATTGCTTTTTGACTGCGTTAAAAATACACATTGTCGACGTTTTGAAATAGAATACATTGTATATATTTTGTACAGCGGCATTATGAAACACGATACTTCCTTCAAGCACAAAGCAACTAACATTTTGGAAGGCAGCCGTATTTTCATATTTCTGTCTCGAACAATGCTTTAAAACAGCCCAGTTTTGTCATAAAAAGACGGCTGTATCTGCCCAAAAGGCTAGTCATAGATTCTGGATCCATTGGGAGCTTTAAATGAGCAATGGAATCTACATGACAGAATTGTATGGAAACAATGTTTTATTACACGCCAGAACATGTTGATGCAAGGGAAGTGTCCTGACAAAACGCTACTGAAACTCAGAGAAAAAGATCGATTTTTGGACAATAATTCCAATCATTTGTTTAGACCGCGGGATCTGTAATCAAAGTAATTGGCAGCTCCACGTATTGAACAAATGCCTGTATCTATTCAGGAGATTACTGGGTTTAAGAGTGTAGTCTACTACTGTGCAGCATTCTAGTTGGTAAACTACGTCTTAAGAAAGACGGCGGAATAAGTATAAGTTCTTAACTTGAACGCGATATAAATAAGGTCACATGTAAATGAATTCCATCAATAATAGAGACTAATGTGGTCTCTTAAACACTAAAATATTCATGAAAATTAAATGAGCAAAGAATCCTATTAATGTTAATCGTTTCTGAATGTTATGGAAATATAGACTGCTATTAAAGTCCTTAGTTCGAAATAAAATTGATTTATTCTTCTAAGAGTGATAGGTCTGAGGACATCTTCCCCAAGATGTTACAAACATCATTCCGAACACAATATGCCCTCAATTATCAATTACGGTGTAGAGTATAACAATACAATACATGACACGATGATACAATTGTACACTCTTATATGTACGTAAATAAAACTTATGAATTAAAGATAAAGATATCAACTAATAAATCTACTAAATAGTATGACAAACAATCAACGAACGAATAAATTGTGAAACCACAGAAGATTATTATTGTTCGGATCTGGAAAGTACGTTCTTATTATAGGATGGATGGAATGGAATGGGAGGGCGGTGGCGTTTTGTTTTGTGGCGAAATTAAACAAATTAAATGAAAAACAGTTTATTTTTCTCTCTCTTAAATTTGAAATTTATTCATTTATTAAAGTTAATTCGATAATAGAATTAAATGTCGGATGACAGTTGTGTAGTTACTTAATTTAAATCAATTCAATTCACAGAAATCATACAAATTTAAATGAAAATACAAAAACTGTTTAACCGCAGAGTTGAAATAGAGAAAATCATTTTTTTCTTACTCAACTTTATTTTGTTTTTTTTTGCTTACAAAATCACAAAAGCATTCTTCTGTACCTTAAAAGAAGACAATTTCTGCATAATTTTCTTTCAAAATGGAAAAACAAAGAAAGGACAAAAAGTCTACAGGTGTTTTACATGGAATAGTGGAAGTGGCAAGCAGATGTCAGGATTACAATGAATGCTTTTATTGACTTTGTAAATCCTTAACCAACACTGCTGGCACAGTAGTGCCTATGATTTTGCAATGACTCTGGATTTAAAACCAAACTATTTGGTATTTAAAAGGGTACGTCTTGTTTGAAGGAAAAAAAGAAATAATACAGGCAACAAGGGGCTTCTGTGAATCAATTGTAAAGCTGGATTCACCCATTGTTTCGGAAAAAAATTTTTGTTCTGAAACAAGTTCAGTTTTTTGAGAGTTTGTTCTGAAACGATTCACCCACTTCGAACAATTGTTCTGCAAAAACAAGGTTACCGTATGAAATATTTTTATAAACGATGCGTGTTAGTTTTACAATTAGGCAGCACAATAGCAGATGACTGCAATTCGTTTGTCGTCTTGGCTTAATTATTTAGTTTTCTTTTTTAGTAATATTCATCAGTTATTTGTTTTTTATAATTAAACAAACAATATAAACAAACAGTATTAAACAACCGCTCTGTATTTTATTATACAATACATACATACAAATATACGTATAGTATGATGTGGCAGCCCAGTTCGACTTTACTTCAAAAATTAAAATATCTGGCAGCACAGTACGATTGTTTCAGAACAAAAATTAAAATTAAACCAATTCGAGTTGAAATTGTTCCGAAGCAATCTTACTCTCTTTCGCTCTCTCTCTCTCAAAAAAAAAATGTTGTTCCGAAACAATGGGTGAATCCAGCTTTACATTCGCCTAAAGCAATACTGAGTAGAGTTGCCAACTGAAAAATTCATACATACATACACTGACTAGTTTTGAACTGCAGTTAAACGATAGTCTGGATAGTATCAAGTTTTCGATAGTAGGATCAAGGTGTATAGATTCTCGATTTTTTAAAATTCCCATATTAAGGGATTTAGGATAAGATAGCAGCGTGTGAAAGATTTGTGAAATCAAAGATATCTTCTGTAAACACAGCGAGCCATTGTGATATCACACGAAATGATACAAGGATAGAGAGTATCCCTCTGTATCGAGCATTGGTATGCCATAGAGGAGAGTAGTTTGGTAAATAAAGTGGACCTCTTTAATCAGCCTTCAACCTCTGAAGAAATAATTTCTAGGTATGCAAAGTCACTCCGTATGCCAATCCTTTACACAATAATTCGTGACAATAGATATAGTGACAGAGATAATCCTACGATCTAAATTAAGTACGTGATTGGACTGCTTCCTATCTAATTTAGGCCATTTGAGTCTAGCAGTAAAGGAAAATTCTTCGACAGCCCAGGATTTATCAGCGATCTACACATCTAATACGTCCAACAGACGGTCTAACATATTGTGCTTGCTCTAGCAAGTGCTCTGTGACCAGAAAACCATATTACACTGACACAAAGCGATCTAGATCAGGAGAGTCACGGTCACCAGTTTACGACTGAATGTTGAACGTGAATAAGATCTGAATACCGCTTGGCCATCAGAGAAGATAGAAATGCTAACAGTTGGAGATTTCTGACACAGTTTCCTCGCGAGATTTTTGGCTACTACTTCAGTAGTCAACGAGGCGAAGAGATATCCTAAGATTAAGACCTTGGGAGAAAATACCATAGCCTGTTTTATTCTTGAGTTTAGAACTGTCCGTGTAGGCTCCCTAGTACAGACCACCATTTCCCTGCTAGGAATTGCATTGTGAAACATTCGTCTATTATAACCAATTTCACTCAGAGTCTAGGGATCACCGGGTAGAATTGAAGAGTGGTGCCAGAAGGAAATAATTTGTCATCCTGAAAGAGTATTAAGTTCAAATCAAAAACCCTTAAATCATGAGGATTCGTTTTAAATTGGAGGATAATTGTAGTACCCTATAAGGTGAAACAAGGGCTTTGAAGTGGTTAAGGTATTACAGAGTATACAACGGATATAATCGAGCCATTATGATTCTATGACATTTACCCTGATCAAAAATGGAAACATTCTTAAATGAGATAACTTCTCACACACTTCGCATGGTTATAAGGTCAATTAAGGCAATCTAGCCAATTCCTGGCACAGTAGATCTCTTATGGCGACCACAATCACTACGTAAAGCTAAAATCACCACGTTTCATGCCTTACTCCAATTGTAAGTTACAACTATTTTTTATCCTTCTTCGAGTACGAGGGTTGCCTTTTATATTTCGGGATTTGGCAACCCTAGTATTGCAATGCCAAATGACAGCTCTATCGTAAAGCTTGACATTTTTGAGGTTATACGTACTCAGAACGTTTTGACATACGAGCGCTACTTGTGTTGTTTACAGTAACTTAAAAGATTCATCTCGCCCAAAAAATGGAATTAAATCGTGAACATTTTCGTACGATTATTTTTTACAACTTTCGACGTGGATTAACTCAACAACAGTGCATCGATGAACTTAATTCAATTTTTGGCGATGAAGCTCCATCAAGGACCAGTGTTTATCGATGGTATGGTGAATTCAACCGAGGTCGTAGTTCCCTCCAAGACGAATTTCGTGAAGGTCGTCCAAAATCAGTTGTTGTTCCGGAAACCATTGATGCTGTGCGCCACCTGATATTGCAAGATCGTCATGTGACCTATCGTGAGATTGAGACAACATTAGGCATTAGTGGGACCAGCATACATTCAATATTGCATGAACATTTGACCGTCAAAAAAATTTGTTCGCGTTGGTTCCCACACACTTTGTCGATCGCTCAAAAAAAGGCTCGTGTCGATTGTTCGAAAGAAATGCTCCAAAAATACGATCACGGTGCTTCGAAACACGTCTATGACATCGTGACAGGTGATGAATCGTGGATTTACGCGTATGAGCCCGAAAGTAAACAGCAGTCGACTGTATGGGTGTTTCAAGATGAGCCAAATCTAAAAACGCGCACGAAGCACTTTCAAGCAAAAGATCGCCTGTTTTTTCGGAAAAACTGGACATGTCGCAATCGTACCACTAGAACAACGCAGAACAGTCAATTCTGAGTGGTACACAACGCCGTATAGTCCTGACTTGGCACCGAATTACTTCTTTTCATTCCCGTACGTAAAAAATAAAATAAGAGATCAAAGTTTTTCGACACCTGAAGAAGCGGTTGATGCGTTCAGAATGCATGTTTTGGAGATACCTCAATCAGAGTGGCAAAAGTGCTTCGACAATTGGTTCAAACGCATGCAAAACTGTATAGATCTTAATGGGGAATATTTTGAAAAACAATAAAGCGATTTTCGATGATTAATATTTTGTTTTTGTTCTCTAATCCCGAAATATAAAAGGCAACCCTCGTATATTTACTAAATAAATTACTCTTCAGATGCTTGGAATACAGATGACAGCTTTGTCTGACTGGCGTTTTTGGAACCCCTAAAACTTAGGACTTAAATGGTTAAGTGAAGAGCCATAGAAAATCAGTTGGCCAAGGTTTTCAGAATAAAAAATAATTGCTTTTAAAATAATTTTAATTTACTTTTAATGTGACGCAATATTTACTGGATGTTTTTTTGTACGATTTTCACTGACCTTTATTGTATAGAAAAATCTATGAAATAATTTCAAATATTTATTGCCTTTCACATTCGAAATCTTTTTTGGAAAAATTTCCCTTTCGGCATAATAATCATAATAAATCGTATTTAAAAATTAAGGAAGAAAAAAAATGATTTTGAGAGACATTTATTGAATATTAAAATGTTTATTTTAATAAAATTGCAACCACAATGAGTATGTGAAAAATAAAATTGGATTTTCAAAGAAAACTATTTATGGACATACATATGTACATTGTATGTTAATTATCGAATAATAATATTTTAATCTTATTAGAGGCAAAAACAACACAATCTGTCTGTGGTATTGTAATTATTTTAAATTACGAATTAAAACAAAAACTATTCAAATGAATTACGATAAGGTATCACATATAAAACAAATCAACTCTTTATTTAGAAACATTCCATATGTGCAATAGAATTGAAATATAAAAATTATATTGGATTGACATAATCTCGTATATGATTCAAAAACAGATCAGATTTCCAATAAAATTCTACGCTCTCTTAATTAAAAAATTGGTATTTTTTCTATTTTATGCTTAAAAGCATGCAACATTTGTGGGAAATGTAAACAAATTCCGAGAAAACATTTTTGTTCACTCAGTATTCATGTTCAGGATTATATTTAAATGTAATCAATAGTTTAGCCAGTATTTTATTGAAATATTTCCAAGGTTATGTGCAATTTTCAATAACATTTTCTCTTTAATTTCTAATTCTTCCTACTATTTTGCTAGTGGCAGCATAATTCCTTGAAATGTTCACGTAACTATTAAGAGGAACAACACTGGGCCTCATTAAATAGTCTTCAAAGTGACTTGCTTTGGGCAAGAAATTGTAATTTCCATTAACTTGCTTATGGTTGATCTTTACAGTGGAATATTTTGCCTTGAAGTTGGTGCATGGTGAGCTTTACAAATTCTAATCGATGGCATTTGATACAAAGTCCAGTGTCACTTGCACTAGTCAATTGAGGCCCGCATTATTGGTGAATCATCAGTTTGGGCGATAAAGTATTGGAGACATCTTGATGTTCTGGATGTTCCAATGTGTTGCCTTTTAGGACCAATACTATATTTTCCAGCTATCAAATATAAAAGACAACTCTCCTCTCGAACTTTATGATCCACTATAACAGAAAGTATAGTTACTTATCTGTCTCATAGAGAATATTCGCTCGTTTCACCTATACTTGGAACACAGTTTCTACAAGTTTTCTGTCACTTGCAATATAAACAAATTAAAGTCTAACGTTCATACCATTGTTTTGCACTTTCCCCTATTATTACAGAAACTATTTTTCTGGTTCTAACACAAGGCATTGCATAAATATAGGGAGTTGTTTGTATAAAAAGATTTCTGATTTATATTGGCCCTGTTTTAGCGATACTCCTTGATAGAGAATGTTTTTGCAATCGATTGGTCTGTGGAATCCAAGAGTTTTCTCTCCCGATTACAATCTGAACTGATTTAAATCTAATGTTTACTATTAATACCTTCCCATCTTCCACAGTCTATCTGTATAGTTCCAACAATACAAGTCATAAGCAGGGATTATATAAACTAGTTCGTTGCAGCAGTAGATGAAATTTTCTAGCTAAAGTAGGCAAACCGATACCCAGGCATTTAGGAGATTGCAGTGGAGCTTAACATTTGTCACAAAAGGTACTTTAAAATCATTTCAAAAAGGCTGACTTCTCGAACAGGCTTATTGTTTGTGTTATATTCACTAAAACGCTGCTGAAACAAAACTAAAGCGATACATTTTGGAAGCAAATCGTTACAAACGATAAAACTTTATTAATAAAGGCCGTGGATTATCAAAGCTCCAAGTGAGAGAAACCTGCGTTATGCTAGAGAGGAACGTTGGCTATCTCGTCCTTCTCAACAGATCTAACGGGTGATTTTTTTAGCTATTATCTTTTTGGCAACACTGGTTTAAACAGCTCACGCACGTTTCGTGTTTTGTTTCACTGTCAAACATCTTCAGTTTGGTCCATAATTTAACCATGAATCGTCTTACAAATGAACAACGCTTGCAAATCATTGAATTTTATTATCAAAATGCGTTCTCTGTTAAAAAAGTTCATCGCGCGCCTCTTTTATTTTATGGTCAGTTTAATCGACCCACTGAAGCGGCTATTCGGATTATTGTGACTAAATTTCGCACCAAATTTACATTGTTGGACATTAAACCACCAACACGCTTACGTAGAGTGTGAACTGGAGAAAATATCGCAGCTGTATCGGCCAGTTTTAATGATGACCATCAATTATCGATTCGTCGCCGTTCGCAGCAATTGGGCCTCTGTTACTCAACAACGTGGAAAATTTTGCTGAAGGATTTAGGTGTGAAGCCTTTCAAAATACAGCTGGTGCAAGAATTGAAGCCGAACGACCATCGCAATGCAGAATTTTTAGTGAATGGGCTCTTGGAAAGTTGGCCGAAGATCCACTTCTTTATCGAAGAATTGTGTTCAGCGACGAAGCTCATTTTTGGCTCAATGGCGACGTAAATAAGCCGAATTGTCGATTTCGGAGTGAAGATCAGCCAGAATCATTGCAAAAGCTACCAATGCATCCAGAAAAAGTCACAGTTTGGTGCGGTTTATGGGCTGGTGGCATCATTGGGCCGTACTTCTTCAAAGATGCTGCGAATCGTAACGTAACTGTGAATGGTGAGCGCTACCGTAAGATGATATCTAACTTGTAAGAGCAACAAAACAAAATGCAAGAGCTTGACTTGCATGACATGTGGTTTCAACACACCACATGGTACCACATGCCAGCACGCGTAACAATGGACTTATTGAGAGGCGAGTTCGGTGAACATTTTATTTCACGTTAGGGACCGGTCAATTGACCGCCTAGATCGTGCGATTTAACGCTTTTAGACTATTTTTTGTGGAGCTATGTTAAAGCTCATGTATATACAGACAAGCCCACTTCAATTGACGCATTGGAAGACAACATTGAAGCATTTATTCGTGAGATACCGGCCGAAATGTTGGAAAGAGTATGCCAAAATTGGACTAAGCGGATGGACCATTTGAGGCGCAGTCGCGGTCAACATTTGCATGAAATAATCTTCAAACATTAAATTATATGGACCGTACTATCGATTCAAATAAAGATTTCATGCATTTTTCTAAATTTTATGTATTTTTTTTTGAAAAATTTTCCTATAGCTCTTAAAAATCACCCATTATAATCTCTTCTGAAGTCTTTAATATGCAATTATCCGTGGGAATAGAATGATAGATATGGCTTTATTATCTCATTTAAGTACATATTTGATTTGTATGCTTTCTACCCAATTTAGAGCATACAAATTTGGCAATAAAGCAACATTATTTGTTAGCCCAGGATTTGTCACAGGCCAATAAATACTCTTGCCTAATAGATAGCCTAACATAGTAAGGATAGGCATTCATCACATATACTACAATTAACCAGGATATCTCAGTGACTTAGAAGCCATATTAAACTGGCACAAAACTGATGCGGGAGTCAATTAAGATAGTCCCAGCATATGCCATACAGTTTTAGCTCTGCAGCCTGATTTATTACCATTGCCTTGACCTGAAACTCACTGATATAGTATGGTAGGCTGAGAGATATCATAAGGCGAAGCTCTTCGGAGAAAATTATAAAGCCTAGCTTATTCTCAAGTGTGAACTTTGGTCCACATAAACGTACACAGAATCCCCAGAGCAAAATATGCTAGAGAATGTGTCTTCTTTGCCTGGAATACTAATGTGAAATCTCTTATAGACTCATGTACATACATCTGCATATGTAAAGTTGAGACCGGAAGTTAGATGTAAAAAAACTTTGACGTTTTTAGCACACCTTATATTTAATTTAAAAAAATTTTTTTTTTTACAATAAAAAAGATATCTTGTTAGTTTGTGGTGAATTGATTTTCCAAGGAGATGCTGAATTTACCACAAAAAAATAAATTTTTTCAAAATAAAAATTAAAAATAAAAAATGAAAAATAAAATAAAGTTTTTGCTGTGTCCGTTGAAACTGGTTTTTTGTTGTTGTTTATTTTTGTTCATTCCATTCATTCATTCAATTATGATATGAAAGTGATTTCGAAGAAATGAAACAACGACGAGGATATAAATAATCATGATCAGGTAATGAAAGTGCAAAATATAAATAAATACCACTGTTTTGTTTTTGCTTTTTTTTTGCTTTTTTTTCAATGTAAAACATTATTAAATAATAAAAGCATAGTTTTTTCTCTTTCTTTTGCAAATAAAAAAAATTGTATTCATTTTCTACTACAAAATTATAAGTTTTTTTTATTAATCTTAATGGCACTGCTGGCACTGGTGCTGCGTAAAGTTATAATTTCCAGCAGGAAATGGTCACAATACATAAAAACTTGCCGATCTATTGGTTGTCTTTCCTTTTTCAAATCCATTTCATTTGAATGCCATTACAGCGAAGGTCAGGTACATATGGGCATGTGCATGGGCAATGTTTAAAGGTAATCGTTTAATTTTAACTATAAAATTACCATGAAATTGTTTTAATTGTTCACCACAATTGTTCACTGAACTAATGGTTTTTCTTGTTTTCTTTAATTGGGGGCTTTTTTGTTTTCTTTTTTATTTTTTTTTATCGTTTTACAATATAATTTAAAAACAATTTCAGTTAATAACTTTAAACTTAAATCTCAAACTTGTTGAAGTTTTTAAAGAGTTTTTGCAATTATGCTTCTATAAATTCAATTTTCAATTCGAATTATTTTACAAACTTAGTGGCTTATAGGTGTGTACATTTGATAACTCTGCTCAAAGTGCAGCTTTTTAAAAAATCCATCCATTTTATAATTTTTCAAATATTATCGTTATTTTTATGTTCGGTTTTTATAAACAAACGCACCAAAAACTGAAATAAAATTTGCGCAGACATTAACATTGAATTTGCTTGGAAATGCTTCATGCATTGCACGAGTATTTCCTGCTGATATTTGCTTCATTCACCCCGAAGATCAGCTGTTAAAACTTAAAATATTTTGTGCTTGAACATCTCGAGTTGAAAAGTTTAGTTCTTGATTTAATTAAAAAAGCATCATTTAAAATCTTTGCAATAAATTGGAAATGCTACCTATGATACATACACTCAGCCACAAAAGTATACATACGGTTAACAAATTTCAGAAATTTTTTAACCAATCCGTTTTCGTTGATAATCTTTATAGTTTCCTCGATTTTAAGACGGTATTTTGCAATAAATTGGAAATGCTACCTATGATACATACACTCAGCCACAAAAGTATACATACGGTTAACAAATTTCAGAAATTTTTTAACCAATCCGTTTTCGTTGATAATCTTTATAATTGTCTGACATCTTTCTTCGATTTTAACACGGTCTTTTGTATTGGTTCAGAAATTTGTGAAATTTGTTAATCGGATGTATACTTTTGTGGGCCACAATTCAGTTCAATTTCAGAAATTTTTTAACCAATGCAAAAGACCGTCTTAAAATCGAGGAAACTATAAAGATTTTCAACGAAAATGGATTGGTTAAAAAATTTCTGAAATTTGTTAACCGTATGTATACTTTAGTAACTGTGTGTACATACATAATTGGTCACTACAACCCTTCAGTCAGGATTTCAACCTAGCTCCTCATCCGACTTATGTTGTGTGTATTAATTTTGTACATGAGCTGCGGGACCTGCAGTTTAAAGTTGACTCGAATGACAGATTTTTGACAAATTTTTACATGGCAATGTTATTTACTGTCAGAGTTTTTACTAGAAATCTGCTGATAGGCAGTCACCGAAGAAATATTTTTTCATATTTCCTTTTGTAAGACATGTTTGACCTGCGGTTTGAACCACTTACTAGACTACGGAGACTTTGACCTGTGATAAGCATGTTTATTCTTTTAAATTTGAGCAGTTAAGAGTTGTAAAAAGGATGGATTAAAAACATTGGCCCAGAAGCAGTGTTTTTCGGCATTTTGGCATTCAAAATCCACGACAATATTTTCACATTGTAGAACAAAGAAAAACGTGTGAAATTTCCCGGACAGTTTAGAGTTTAACTAACTTTTCTAAGACTAGGTTAGGTTAGGTTAGAAAACGTGTACTCGTCAATTAAGACAAGTACATTACCCGGATATCGAATTGACCCATTGTACAACGTCCTAGTGTCTCACACCACTTATGTTGTGTGTGTTAATTTTATACATGAGTGGTGGGACCTACAGTTTAAAGTCGACTCCGAACGACAGATTTTTGAGAAACTTTTCATGGCAATTTTTATTTACTCTCAGAGTTTTTGCTAGAAATCTACTGAGAGGAAGTCGACGAAAAAATACTTTTTGTATTTTGTCTTTGATGCCTGGCCTGGGGCTCGAACCCAGGCTTTTGCGTCTAATAAGCCAACACACTACCTACTAGACTACGGCGACTTCACTTTCTAAGACTAGGTTTCACTCATTTCTCGCATAATCATTAACTCAGGGCAAGGGTAATATCTCGCTCCCGTATTATAATAGTAATAAAACCGTTGTCGTTTAAATGTTTTAAAATTGTTTCGCTTTCCTCACGGTGACGAATATCTCGATCATGGGATGAGGAAAGCCTTAGTCAGTTTTAAAAAAACCTGTAGATTGCAGAGGCTTTGGCTTGATAAGCACTGCATCCATCCGCTTGATGCTAACCTTTTTGTACATTCAATTGCTAAAGAAACTCCCACCAACTCCTAATATGGAGTTATATCAAACAGTAAAGACTTCAATCTGATGCTTATCGCAATAGGAGCAGTATATATTAAAGCTCAAAAATTTGTCGTTCAGAGTCGACTTTAAACTGTAGGTCCCACTACTTATGGATAAAACTAACACACACATCATGGGATGAGTGTAATTCTGACAAAGGGATTTTAATGACCAGTTAAGCTACTGGGATGTCAGCTAGAGAGTTGAAGTGTCCAGTAAAATAAATAAAGTTATATATTAGCTGTAGCTATTGGTAGTGAAAGTTCGCTGCAAACAACACATTGTAAAGGAGTTGCCAGAGGTATTCGAATACTTTAGTACTACTTACACCATAAATAACTTTAAAGGGACTCGACGTTTGAATCATTAGACCTCCCTCGCAATGTGGTTTATATGAACAACAGAATCAATTTTAACGAAATATACTTGAGCACTGATATTTCTTCTCGTAGAGTTTATTGCCTAATGGATCCTACAGCACTTTGCAACAGGAGTGTAATTATCCATTAGCATCGTTACTCGTATATAAACTACTCTGGCTGCAGAATTTTCTTAGCATCAGTAGGGGCCTTGAATAGAGCATAAACTATTTCATAGAATGTAAACGTAAGCTTCATAGTTTTAAAGCAGATGTATTCAGTTTTGCATTGCCAACTCAAAAGTGTAAAATCGAATTAAATTTTCATTTCTGCTTCATGGTGAAAATAAAATAAATTCTTATTGAAATCTATTCTAATCTGTAAAATCCCTTGTTTTTTTATATTTAATACCGTTGATAAAAGATTTTATTATATGATAATGATAAAGAGTTTATTAAAATTTGTTTTTAAATTTCGTAAATAATTTTTTTAATACCTCAACAAATTTTCAAAAAAAAAAAAAAAAATTTTTTTTGGTTGCCAGAAAACTTGTTTAAAAACAAAGATAAAAACATTCAAAAATTCTCGTTATCAATGACATTAAATAATACGATGTTACACCTTTTCCTTTATGAATATTTAACAAATAAGAGAATACATTCAGAACCGCATTTTCAGAAATTATCTTAAACGGAAGTTTTCTTTAACAGAAACGAATTTATTTAAATTAGGATTCAGAATATTAAACATACTATTTGAATATTTAATTTTAACTTTAAAGTTTTAACAAAAAAAATTAATTTCATAAATAAGCTTGTTTTTAAAAAATGCACAGGCAAAGGTCAGCAAATGTATGTGGTCTCTGTTTTCAAAGACAGCGCAGTATTTCCCGGATTTCCGTGTTGATCAGGGTGGTCAAATTCTGTATTTATTTAGGCAGAAAACGAACTCTTTTTCCTGATATACGATCATATTGAAGAATTTCGTTTAAATATCCAACATATCTTACACAAGTGGTTTGCTAGCTTTTTTTCATTTCTTTTTCCACGGTACCTTAATATTAGATCAGTCAATTGATCAATTGAATGGAATACCCTGCCGTGGATTATTAATTGAGACTGATAATAATCTCTCTCTATAGGTAGCCTATTATTAGCAATTTCCACAATCATTTTGCAATTATTTTCTTCATATAAGTACAGACGGGTTCATTGCAAGACATTGCAATATTTTTTCTTCTCTTGTTTTTTTTATTGTCATTTAAACAATTTATTTTCTGATTGTTTTTATTTTTATTTTTTTCCATACATATGTACATACAGATGATGGTACATCCATATATATATGTTTAAAGAAAGACCTTTAGAAGAGAATATAAAAGAAGTCGTATTGGAAATAAAAGCTCTATTATAGTCTATCAATGACTCTATTGAATACCAATTCTTTTATTTATTATTAAACATTGAATTTTTTTCTTTACTTTTTTGCATTATTTTTCTGTTTTTATTTCTTTTCTTTTTTTTCCAGTCTTAGAATCAAAGATTATTTGCTGCGGTTATTTATTGGCTCAAAGTACGGAAAAAAACAGAAAACCAAAATCGTATAAAATTATTTATTTTTTTCATTTTGTTTTTATTTCTTTAAGAAAAAAAAAAATAAATTTAATTACTTGTACTTAAATCATCGAATATACAATACAAGTATAAGCGTACCACGTATTCGTTGTCGCACTATACGAATAATACGAAGTTAGTTAGAAAATAGCATAAAACAACGATCAAATGAAACTGGTTTCTATTCACCAAGTTGATCGGTTGGTTTAGTGTTGGATATGATGATTTACAGCCAGCCAACCAACCGCTATATGCAGTGTATAACAAAAATCTACATACAGTTGACATCGAAACTACAAAAAATGTAATGAATTTTATGAAATTTAATATTTGGTATGCTCGTAGAGAATATACACGATAATTTTCCATTGTTTTGGAATTAAATTCATTGTATTTTTAATTTTCAAGTTATGCGGTAGGAAAATGAGGTTAAAATGAAGCTGTTTACTGATCCTGAGTTAGAAAATTTCGAATACATGTTTATTTAACAATATTTTGAGTCGTAATGGTATCTGAAAGTGTCTAAATGGTCTGTTTATTTTAAAGAGTTTTCTGTGGAGGAGGCAATTCTCTAAAATTCTCGTACACTTAGATCTGTAGAGATTTATATTGTTACGATACATATTAATGCGAACGAAAGTATAGTTTTCTATTTGACATGACCATTACACTATCATCACGTCAAATTTTGTTTAGGTGCATTGCTCTTTCGGCCCATAATGAGTATGGGGCACTGAAAATACCTCAAAATAACACGTCCTATTTCTAAATCCAATCGATTCTTTCAGGGAATTATTCGTTATTCACAAATTAATTGTTACTTGTAAGTCACATTGTGTCCTCGCCGTAGTCTAGTAGGCTTGGCTTATTAGACATGAGGCCTCGGTTCAAACTCTAGGTCAGATATCACCAACAAAACACAAAAAATATTTTTTCGGCGACTTCCTCTCAGCAGATTTCTAGCAAAAACTCTGAGAGTAAAATAAAATAGCCATGAAAAGTTTCTCAAAAAATTGTCGTTCGGAATCGACTTTAAACTGTAGATCGCGCCACTCATGTATAAAATTATCACACACAACTTAAGTGGTGTGCGAAGCTAGGTCGTAATCCTGCCTGAAGGGTTGTAATGACCAATTATGTACATATGTAAGACACATTGCGATTACAAAGGTTATTTTCGAGAATCGATTCCCTTGTTCATGTACTTCTGAACGAATTCTGGGCGAAACTTTTGAATGTTTTTATTGATTTTTATAATTATAAGTGAATGAACAGCTATACCTCTCGATCGTCTTCATCTTCTTCAAAAATAAAGCGTAATTGTTCATAAAAAATACTAAATATCTAAAGTTTTTAAAACTTCATAGAGCCAGTGAAATCGAGGTCATCAACGAAATGTTGTTGGATTAATAAGCAAAAGAACTTAATCGTATCCGATTCAATTAGAAATAGTATCCGCTTTTTTTTAAGAAAAATGATTTGAATGTATGTAGACTTCTTTCGGCCACTGTTCAATTAACTCCATATAACACTCCTTCACTTCCAGCTACAATACACTACCAACAACAATTGCAGAAAATGTGAATGCTAAGACAACGTGATAATAACAATAATACAATACAAAGAAGAAGAATAAGAAGAAAAAAAAAACGATTACCAAATAAGCACAGACTGATCTCAACCCTCCGCTGTCCACAACAACAAAACATTTTCTTGTTATCAGGGTAAAATTACCAAATAAAACGTAAACAGAAATTAAAAAACAAAACCCCACGAAAAAAACACATTCTCAATTGAAGATAAAACCGCAAGATAATTAAGCAATAATCATAGCTAATGACACTTTTATACTTTTATTGTACCCGTATAAGCCATATATCAAGCAAACATTTAACACACGGATCGGATTCTTAATAACGACGTTAATTTTGTTTAATATTGTAATTCTTCTACACGCCCAATAATACTCCTTGACAACTTTTTGCTTTTCGTTTCGTTTGTTTCATTTGCCCTTATGTATGCAATCAAAGTATTTTTTTAATTACCCTAGACGAGGATGTTAGCGTCTTCAATGGAAAAACAAAGAAAGGAACAGCAGTTAAAAAGTACACATACATACATTCAAATAATTATTCCCTTTCTTTGTGGGCTGTTAAACTTTAAAACAATTAATTGAATTAATATGTCTTCCCCTTTTATGCTTTATATTATTATGCCACAACGACATTAAAAGCTCCGCTCTTCTGCCAGTGTCTTTAAAGGGATAAGTATGGTGTGAAATCCACCCACAACATATTTTCTACCACTTTTGTCTTTTCTTTAATCATCATTTGATGTTTTCACAATATCTGAAAAAGGCTTTTTAAATGTTTCTAAGCATTTGAAAAGATTAATTTGAAAACGAATATAACATAATAAGATAAATTGGTAACTCATTATAATGCCTATTTGCTAGTATTATAATGATGATGACAATATAGACTCGTTCACTTTCGTCTTTTAAATTTCTTTTGGTATACAAAAGTGCTATGCGTTTTATATAAATAAAGATTTTAATTTTATTATTTAAGATCTTTCTTTATCATTAACATCAATTAAGATTAAAATTGATTGTAATTGTTTAGTTAAGCTTAATGGAAATTTATGCCTTAAACGCTTAAAATCCCTTCATATACGTAAGATTACTTATTATTTTTTTAAATCGTTTTATAAGAGAATTTTCGCCTTGCAGGTGCTTGCGTCACTTATTATTATTTTGCCCAACCCTATTTTACTTTATAAGTGTAATGTTTTTTTCTTTTGCTAAAATACTAAAGGCATCAGAGTTTAAAGAATGCCATGAAACATATTCAAAGACTAGCACATGACCTCGGAATACTTAGCAAAATTTTTGTAAAAACATACTTGCAAACGACATTAGACGATGGGTCGCCAAAAATTATTTGTAAAGTTCAGAGGTCATGAATGAGAGTCAAAATATTGCAGCACCTGAATGGGTGTACCTCCTGAGGGAATATTATCGTCGACAAATATTAATAAATACTTTTCTTTCGGTCCCTCCCCGAAATAAAAAATTGTTTCATAATCTAACCACTACGCCTTATATTCTGTCTGTGTAAAGGTCAAATATTACTTGATATTTGCCCACTATCTGGAGATACTTAAAGGAACAATGACACCAGCCTTCTCCTCTAAAATTTAGTGTCTGCTTTTGCACCTCTTGGACATTTCGATATTCGTAACCCGTAAATATTAGGTGCGTCCTTCAACACTTTCATGCATTTTCCATTACATGCTACTTAAATCATTAGAAAAGTAAAAAACCAGAATAAGATCCTCAAGTATATATCTCTGGTTATCGTGGGGTATAACAAACCAGATAACGGCAACTATAAAACAAGTGATCGTTCTACCCTGAATTACACAACCCTGGTACGAGCTATGTTTCTAAGTGACACCAAATGCAAGGATCGCTATTGGCTTTTTCTGGCATTGATTATCTCCCACACAGTTTGATAACATTTCGTTGGTACACTATCCTCCTACCATGAGAGGGTAATATACCCGCTGTTCAGAATCGGTGCCCAACGTACCAACAAAGGCCCCACATTACGATACGTGTTTTTCATTTAAGGCACCAAACTATAAACAAAACCTTTTACAATTTTAACGAAAACGTGTATTGAGTGTTTTGCTATTCATCTCTTTAAATATATCAAAAATGTTCTAAGTTTCATTGCTGCTTATTAAATTTTATCATAACATGGGGGATTTTGCTATGAAACATATACAAAGATACAGACCACTGGGCATAGAGCATAAGTTCTCAGAGAGTATGTATGTATGTAAAGAAGAATTTCATCATCACTTCCAAGACTAGCGAGCAAAATAAATCAAGTTAAACCTGAACTAACTTGAAGTACTCATGCACCTAAGATGTCTTCTTATATATCAACCTACACTAGATAGGCCGGATTACTAGGAAAGATTCTTCCTAAAAACTACTGCTAAGTTTCGGGCAACGTTATTATTATGCAGTGGCTTCAGGCTACTTGCTATAAGGAGCTAGAAACACTAATTACACCAATTACCATGCTTAGATCGTTTCTATTTCTTGTTAGTGCTGAGGATCTTTCATGATGAGCAAGGAAACCATATTGGTAAACCCTTTATTCTAAAAGTATAATCAACGTCCACTGTATGCGTGACAAAACGAACATCATTAAGGGTAGAGAAATCCAGTCTAATGCTCGTATTTACTAACCCTTTTGTAACCAGAAAGTAGTCTTTGGCATTGAAATTAACAGGCCGAAATCATATTTTTGTGGGATGTCGTAACAACATTTCTGTTCACATTTCCGTTCGGCCTTTATATAAGTTAAGCTGCCAGTCAGCTACATAAGTAAGTACAAAATCATATCATGCCATTTAACGTATTTCAATCTCACTTTCAATATGGACTTTTATCAAAAATTTAGACCAAAAATGTTAAACAAAACTGTAATTTCTGCTTTAATATGTTCATTTTCCAGTCGACATATGCCAAACATTACACAAATACTGACCCAAATGAATAATTGTATGCCCTTTTGCAATTTTATAACAACATAACATACCTACTCCCTCAAGAATTTTTTCTAAACGTGATTGAGAGATTATTTTTCCGATTTATATTGTGTATCTTTGTTATGAATTGATATGATATGATAAATAGAGTAAACTTACCTCATGAGCTTTGGGATGTTGATGTTGACAATTATGCGGCTGGACAAAACGTATAGAATTTCCCAAAAACAATAAAACAACACAGCTTAACATAAACGATAAACCATAGGGAGGGCGACGACGATGATGGGTAAAACGACCACGGCGACGAAGGACAGGTACAAACATGTTTCTATTCTTCAATATTAATGTGCGTAGGTGTTGGTTTTGGTGGTGGTGGTGGTGGTATGTCAGATGATACTGGTGTCCGTAATGATACTGGTCACTATGCGAATAATTCTCTTGCAAAGATTTGTGTAACGCCTGTTCATCATAATGACGACAATGATGAATATTATGTTGCTGACAAGTATGGTCAGTTGATGGAACTTGTTTTAACTGGCTCTGAGGAGGCGGCGATGGTGGTGGTTTAGGAGAAGCTGATGTCGTGTAATATTCTTGTTGCTGCTGCTGCTTCTGTTCTTTTTCTTGTTGTATTTGAGGCAGGTAAAGTTGTTGGCACATTTTTGTTCTCTTTTCGTTTAATTTTCACTTTGAATTTGCAATTTGACCATCAAAATTTTCTTTTTTAGATTAAAGCTAACACAGGTACCGAGCTATATATTATGGCTGAGATTCGGCCAGGGTTTGTATTTTATTTTCATTCTAAATTGCACTATCAGAAGGAAGAACTGTTTTTATGACAACTTCAGTTGAGTCATTAAAGACAGCATCTCAGCTGTAACGATTGTTGTTGGCATTGTTCGACAATACAGCTGTGTTTGGGATTCCTTTACCGTTATATACTTGATAAGCAATAACAATGATGTTGACAATAATTGCTCCACAATAACACTTTACACTTAAACAACAACAATAAATTAAAACAAAACTACATTAACAAGAAATAATTATACAAACAATTACAGAAAAACTTAATTCTGCTCTTTTTCTTTTTGTTGCTTTTATTTAAATTTTAAACTTTTATTGTTGTTGTTGTATTTGCTTGATTTATATTGTAAATGTCACATTCACATGAACTCCAACCACATTATGAAAAAAAAAATTACAACTATAACTACACCCAGCATAAACAGTCAGCAGCTCTAGACAAGAGCAGCGATAGCAACTACAAAAGCGCTGCTCACAACGTTTGTGTTAAGTTTCAGCACGACGACGTTATACCCGGTGTATTCAATCGCTCCCAGAAAATCACCGAAATTTACATGAAAAAATACACAAAAAATTATTTTCTTTCCTCTCCAATAAGCCGCTTTTGTCAGTCAGCTGCGCTGGGTCGATTTGTTTATGCTTCAGTTTTTGCACTCACACTCACGCTCACTCTTTTTACTCGTTATAGTGGAATAAATAAATCCGATATAATTTACTTGTCGCGTTCTTTAAGAAATATTTTAATTAATTTCTTTACATGTACGTCCGTTTTCATTCACGATTGATAAACAAATGATGAAAAAACAAAAACCAGATAAAAATTTTATTTGTTTGCGAAAACTAAAAACAAACACAAAAACAACAAGGTTGCAATCAATAGCATTGAACTTATTTCCAATTGGTACAGAGTGTCCAAAATAAATATAATTAGTTTTTGAGCTGTGTTTAGTAAGCAAATATGGTGTTTTTGCTGTTTTAACTCAATGGCTCGGCTAGGGCAGGTGAAAATTGGTTATTGTAGACATGCACCGACTAAATCACCACTAACAGTACACTGGTTTATGTTAATACAGTACCTATTTCGAATAAAGACACTTTGGTGAATTTCAATTTTATTCACCACATTCTACAAAAACTCAACACACCGAATAAGTTCACCACACTTTCTAAAAATTCACCACGTTTGAAATATCCACCACCCACCACAATAAAAAGTAAAATTAATTTTTTTCCGTCCGTCCCGTCCAAAAATTTCAACTACCACCATCACACACACAAGGACATCACGTCAAAACCAACCACAAACGGACACCATCAATCACCAGCGACACACAAATTCAACAGAATATCAGAAAACCACCATTCACATCACACAAACAAACAACCCTAGACACACAATCAAACATAATCAAAGAAACAAACCCCAACCACACACAAGACGCCGCTGACATAACAACAACAAACACACCAACACCAACACGCGCTCCATATAATTCGTACAACAAACTCAAAAGGCTTAATTTTCTTATATATCAACCGGATACGGAAAAAGAACATGCGAATTAATTAAAATGTTGTTAGTTGTTAAACGAACAACAAACGAATTTTTCAGCCATCCATCCACTAAAATGGGGAAAAAAATTTAAAAATAGTTTTTCTATTTTTTCAAAATTAAATTATGTTTATTTATTATAGTTAATAAAAAAAAATAAATTAAATAATCAAAACCATAAACATCTACAGCAACACACATATACAACAACATAGACTTATAGGAATGGTTGGGTTAGGTCGAAGTGTCTGGTAGCTTTGATTACCATAGCAAACTGAGTACGCATAGCGGCCCGTTGTGATGCCACAGGTAGTAAGTAAGCGAACATAACTGTACTGACCGAATTCTACCAACTCATCGAGGAAGTTGGTCAGCGCAGGTGCTGCACATTAAAAACACAACTACCCTGTGCCCAGGAACCCAGACAAATGAGACCACTTAAGCATTCAGAGAGAACGTCGAGACAGCGGCGAGTCTAGAGTTTACTGCAATGCTCGATAGGGATCTTATAGCAGATCTTGGCTATCAGCAAAGATCGAGATGCGGGTGAAAGAAGCACCGTTAATGAGGGTCCATTCATTGAGCGGCCTGGTAAATAATGGTAATCACCTCCGCCTGAAACAAGCTGCGGTAATCCAGCATTCGGAGGGAAATATTCAGGCCTAGCTTTCCCAGAGTAAACCAATCCCATTATTGAGTTTAGAGCTATTTGTGTGCATATCCAGGGATTCCTAGGTTACGTTTGAGACCCAGTCGTTCTTGCTCGGAATTATAAAGTGAAATCCCCTATCCAAACAATTTTCCCTAGGGAGATATTTGATGTTCTGTGGGGTAGGGTTAACCTCCAAAATAGAAGAGTGCCCAGGAGGTATGATGAGGCGCCGGCGATACATGGAATTGAGTCCGGGCACGGCAAACTTTGCTGATTGTTTAGCAAGTACATAGTGCAGTGAGTAGCCAGCAGATCCCCTGGACGTTGCCAATAAGTCTGATATTACATTATGTCTGTCCAGAGAAGGTTAGGTTCGAAGACTGCAGAATAGATCCAGCGTGTGATATCTGGGTCCAACTGCTTTTCTGCAGAAGTAAATAGCGCAGGACGCCTTGCTTCCTCCAGCAGCATCCAGGTTGGCTTTCCAGTTAAGTTTGGGATCAAGGATCAGGGCTAGATACTTAACCCCTATCTATCTAGTATCTTCCAGTGTAAAAAATTGTATCAGGGGTTGATCGACATCTCAGATTCCCTGCAAAAATTTAATGCAATGAATTGGTAGCGCGAACTTTAATTTGTTGAATAGCGTCTGTAGACACATTTACGACACAGCAATTTGGTAATGTCACCAGCATAAGCTATAGCGTTGTTACCAGAGGATTCGAGCCTTTTCAAGAGCGAGTTAGTTAGTTAACTGCGAGTTTTCAGAGAAGTGGAGATGGAAACACTGCGGTGTATCTCGACAAACGATTATCGGACAGTACGTGTTCCCCACAGAGGAGAGGTTACTATTCTCGCCTTGAGGAGGAGTTCAATAAACCTTCCCACACTGTGTTCCAAGTTAAGAAATATAAGAGCCTTTACTACAGCTCTTGTATTACGTTTTTAAATGCACCCTCAATGTCAAGGAAGACAGTCAGAGTGTATATATTATTTAACGGGCAGGGACTTTTCCACCTCTGAGATGAAAGAATGTAAAGGTCTGTTTCCGCTGATTTGTTCCTCGTGTAGGGGCAAAAGGGGATGAAAGAAGAAAGGAACAAAGGCTAATTAGTCAATCGTCCTTAACTTTAGTGTGGGATGGTTTCCCGACTTTGTGAATTAAAATCACCTTAGATGTTCTCCAGCTCCAATGAATATAAACGAGTAAGACTAGCATTATAAATGGCGAGCAGCCAAGGTAGAATAAGATCTTCCACAATTCCAGACTATATTTCGCTACGAAATACTTTATATTCTCATTGTTGCTGGTGGAATGAAAGAATGCTTAGAAGATAAATGTTGTATAGTCCGGTCACAGTAGTTGTAGTCATCAAAGTTTAGATCACGAGTGGTCAATTAACCGGGTGATTTGAAATCGTCAATAGTTTTGAGTTGTTGAGCTAAAAAGGCCACTAATTGTCGACAAATGGCCAATAGAGCGTTCAATTGAAATATTAGAATCCTTATGTGCTATAATATATACCCAAACCAAGTTCTACCGGCTAGAGAATTTTGGAAATAAGTCCAAAATTTGAATGAAACCGTAATTTTTCATTGGTCCCACAAAATTGTTATTTTTTTATTAACAAATAATTTTAGAAAATCTTAATTCATCATGAGTATCATTATCTATTCTGTGTGTGTGTATAAAATTCATCTTCGAAAAGAGAATTTTATTTTAAGGCAGTTGTATTCCACGAAGATCGTTATTCTGTTTATTGTAGCGCTATACGGCGGAAATGATTGTTTAAGGGACCCTCATCCGAGTAGCCAGCAATTTCTTGAGGCACAATGCCGGATTCCTCAATAGAGGTGCAAGGACGGCACATGCATTCCAGAGGAGCTTTAGTTAAGACCTTCTTAAATTTACGTTCACCCTGTTTGGCTTTGGGACAAAATAAGGAAACAGCTGCCTCGCGTTCACCCGATTCCTGGCAGCACATGCAGGAACGTTCCATTTGCCAGATTTTACTGCCGGATACCTAGTTAAGTAAGATATAAGGAATAGAGTTAAGTGACTACAAATACAGATAAACAAATTAGAGTAAGAGTAGGAATCTTACTTGTATATAACTGGCACAGCGACCCACACAGGCAAATGAGGGTATTGGTTTGGGTACACAGCCTGGATATTGTAAAACATGTATAACCGGTGTCACTTGGCAATCATCGCCAATGTGAGAAATATCTGTGCAACGAGAAGGGGGGTTTGATTTTAATTAAAAATTAAAATGACAAAAAAAAAATACAACAACAACCAATCGTAATGAAAGTAAAAACTAATTACCGTTATCTGTTGTCAATACAGCATTGTCTCCCGAGACTCTTATAAAATTATCCTGCATTAGCACCACAAGCATAAGAACAGAACATACCACAGCAAAAAATCGTCCTTCTGTCTCTAAACCCAAAACTGTAAGCATTTTTGGTCTCGTCGCTCTTTTTCTCTCTCTCTCGGTCTGTCGACTGAATTGGTTTTTAGTTAAATGCTGTTATTTCGAACGGGTTTTTTTTACTTTAGCAATTCTCTCCTTTAACAGCAATGGTCGCCAGTCAACAACTTGCTACTTGAATAGAAGCACAAAGAAAATTTGTTGACCATTTTAAGCCTTTTATAGTCAAAATGTGTTCAGGGATTATTGGGTCTTAATACACATGCTTATGGCACATACTTATACACATACACACACACACATGTACTCTAACATTTTGAAAACTAATGGACGACAACATGTTTTTTCTGTCAAAGGAAAACATAATATCACACACACTCCCTATTAGAAGAGGGTTTTAATGTTAAAGAGAGTGTTTTAAGGATGTCACAGATATTATTTGGTGGGAGGGCACAGTGGTCTGTCTGCCATAATTTTTGCATCAATGTAAACAAACCATTTTATCTATTGGGTTATAGAGAGAGAAAGCCTTACAAATATTATGGGTATTTATTTTAATTCATACGATAAAATAATTTGTTTTTTTTTTGGCAATTTTTAAAATCACTTGAAAACCACTGTTTTTATATTATGGCGTTAAATGGGAGCAATTTTAAGGACTATGCTTGCTTGTACAAATTTTTCCTTTTTGTCCCTCTTTTTTGCACGTTGCTTATGTGCAAAAAACTCTCTAATTACGTACAAGAAATCGACATTATTATGAAAAAGAGTAGAAAATGGACCTGCTGTGTGTATTTAAAACAAATGTTATACATTAACAGTAATATTTACATACATACACACACATGCACTTGCAAACAAATACATGCAAGAGTATAGCAGTGTATGTATATATATTGTAAAGCAGTTATTTATTTGATAGCAAATTTAGAAGAAACATTAAAAAATCACACAAGCTTGCCAACAATATTGTGCAAGTCTAGTTTACATAGAGTTCAAGTATTAAAAAAAAACAATCAATTGATCATAATAACTGTAAAATAAAGTTAAACAATAGCGAATCAGGCTAAACAAAAAAAAAACAAAAATTTTGTCCGAAATTTTCAAAATTTTTGAATTTTCAAAATTTTTTTTTAAATTTCTTATAATCTATTGAAAGCGCCTCTTAAAGACCTTTCATATGATACCAAATTTATATATAGTTCCTTTGGAAGAAATATGAAAAAAATCCAAAAAACCTCAAAAAAGGACCTTTTTATCCTTTGATCCAGCTCACCAAATATTTACCCCAGGACGAAAAAATTGAGAAACGTAGTCTTAGAATGAATCAAACTTTCATTTTAGTTGGGAACATTCGAAACTTTTATTTTGGGGCCACCCTAATGTACATCTATCTAATTTCAAAAACAAAAAACATTTAAGAAAAATTTGTTAGAAATTAAAGCTAGCGTCCCTTACGTCTATTTATTTCCCGACCGTGTACAGGAGAGGTCGTAGTAGCTCGTTAATGACGGTAGTGTATCCAACTCCATTGAATCATTGGTGCATCGTTGCAATGAGGTTTGTGCTTCACTGTTCTATCACTACTACAAAAGGATTTTGTTCGAACGAAATAAGAGGACTTGTTCCCGAAAATCATATATTCCTACGTAACGTCTTTCTCGGCCAGGACATCCGTATGTGGTCGACTGGCCAGTGGATCGCACACTGCATTACAGAAAAAGTACGTTTTTTAGTCGAACTATTCGTATGTGGAACTCAATTCCTGCAGAGGTTTTTCCTGTTACTTATGGTATAAAAATATACAAGCCTAGTGTCCATAAACGCTGTTCTCTCTTTCCTTCTTCCCATAACATATTTTCATAGTTCCAAACACAATGCCATCCATCCCCTGAGTGTTGGTCGTACGAACAAAAATAACGGCGCTTGCCTTTTTTCTTCCGATGGTAATATTAGAAGCTATATTCGAATTTTTAAAATTGTCTGCAACGGCAAGTGATAAATTATTCTCAACTACGAGGTTATTTAGAAGCTACAGAAAAATCATCACAGATATTCGAAAGTAACTTAAAAATATAATACTTAAAGTGGCTTTTAATGTACTTAAGTTAGGAATATGATGTAAATTTTTAATTTCTAAAAATCGTCAAAATAATGGCATAAATCTTCAAATCGTCAATATGATATTTTTGGAGCTCAAAATCGCCAAAATGACGATAAATCGTCAAATCTGACAGCTATGCCTATGAGTGGTATGTTCTGAAGTTTACCAGTAACAACGGACAACAAATTTTAGAAGCTGTTTTTATGATAATTACTTATATCCTCAGGGCCTTTGTAAGAAGAATGTCCTTAGTAAGGAAGCTCTCGCCTAGTAACTTCACTACCCACTGGACAAGGGCGTCCACAACTTCACAAGTTACATAGAAGTCATTCATTGTACAGAAGATTCATCATTCACTCAAGAGTTCTTATTAAACAATGACGAAATAATTTAATCCAGTCACCATGAGCATCATCCTCACCGATATTAAGGAGGTCCGAAGAGGTGCGTATTTGTATGTTGCGTACATTAAAGTTCAACGATCGGTCCTGATTGCGCTATTAAACTTCGCTTTAAACGTGGCAAATGGTTTACTGATCTAGTATCAACAGAAATTCCTTTTTTTCTACGATCATGTATTTAAGAACTTTGCAAGTGATGTACACAAAAAAAAGTGGGTACAAAAGGAAGGGAAAGAGACTGTATTGGAAGCCTTGGACATCTTCGCTTAGATGTTTAGCCAACATGAGAATTTGGACTCCAGAATAGTTGCTAATTACGTGGCCTTTATAACTTCTAACTTCTAGAGCACTAAATAGATATCAATTGCTTAAAACTGTTTACCATTAATTTATGATATTGAAAGCCGCTCCACTATGCGAACGGGTAGCTATTGCATTAATTCTTGGGCCTCATTTAATAAAACACGGTATGATATACAGTGAGTGTCAAAAGAAACTATACGCTATGGATAAAATTCTAATAATCATCAAACTCATAATATTTCGAAATTTGTTGTAATTATTTTTTTTTTAAATTTTAAAAACTGGCAATGAAACAATTTTAAAATAAAAATAACTGTAATTTATTAATGTATATTTTTTAATGTGCAGTTTCTTTTGACGCTCACTGTATAACGTCAAAAGTGTACCTATTTAATCAAACATAAAAGTATAACGTTGCTTAAATCGCTAAATATTTCAAGCCTCGAAATAAGCCATCAAATGAATCGTTCCCAACGGAAAGTGGAATACAATTCCGTTAGAAAGTAAGAGAGAGAGAGAGAGAGAGAGAGAGAGAGAGAGAGAGGGAGCAAAAGTGCCCTTAAATAAGAGAAGGGGGAGAATGAGGCATATTTTCACTATTTTATCTTAAATTTATATTCATCTTGATCGTGGAGCCTAAAAAAGAACTCACGTATGTGGAACATGAGTATAAATAACCTTTGATTATTTTTAAATCTTTTTCATTTTCATTTTATTTTGTAACTTTTCATCAACAGAAAATATATTATAATACCCACAATAATACAAATTTTATTTATGTTGCCCTTTGCTGAAGATGCTTCATTTGTTTCCTCTAAGTCCTGGAATAGGTCTTTCAAATGTATTCTGGACCATTCTAAATTATCTTCCACTGTTTCAACGGAATCATGTAGAATATCCACGGCAGATTCAAATACGTGGCATTTTGCATGAATAAATTTCTTGAAGGTAATCAATTGCTCTTTAGTGGTGAAATAATTGGCAATTTCGCTTATAACCTTAGCAGCGGCTGGCCAACTCTGTAATCTGGAAAGAAAGGGGTGGACATGATTTTTGGAAAAAGTTTATCATTAATTCGTCAAGGTAATACGTCCATATAGATCATGAACGCTTATAAGCCATGTCACGGTAATCTATAAAAGAAGAAAGCATCACATAGACTTTGGATGAGAAGCTAGGTTGTAAACCTGACTAAAGGATTTTAATGATCTATTAAGTCTAAAAGTTTCGGGCGATTGATAGATAGTAGGGCTTTGAGGCAGGCGAGGTACAATAAAAATTTAAAGGAATAGGACCTCTTTTTCCCAATTTTAATACTCACGATTTGGCTAATTTTTCCACATTTTCAATTATTAATTGAAATACGATGTCAATATTTTCAGGAGTTTCCGTAACTAATCTCGTTAAGGCAACCGCTTTGAAATCCGTGGCAACTTTACGCGACAATAAAAATTTGTAATGACTTTTGACGAGAGATCTAGTGCAACTCATGGCTTTTAAAATTTTGAATTTTTCACTTTCCAGTTGCTGGCTTAAGAACATTTGCTTCAGATTCGCATAAATTTTCTTTTCACCAAAACGACATGCGGCACAGTATAAAGTCTCACGAAAATCGGAGCTAATTTCAGTATGACTTCCGTTGTACTGTAGGAACATAAGTTGGACTCGATTATTACAGTCTTCATGTTTATATTTGCAAAGCCAAGAAATGATCAGATTACGTTTAAGCACATTGAAAATGGTGTCATTGGAACTGTCAAATTGCAAGGTGGAATAAACTTGTTCAAGCAATGGGTTTACCATATGACCTAGTCTTTCTTGCTTTTTGGGGGTTAGCCTAGAGGCCATATAATGTAAAGCTTTTAAGGCAGCTTGCCAAGGTAAATAGTCTGTTTCCTGGGCTAAGTATCCAATAAAATTAAAGGCTCGGTTATATGTTATCAAACCTATATCGGCATACGTAAAGAGATCATTTATGATGCCGGCTCTTTGGATGCCTGGAATTCCCGAATGGTTTTTTTCCATAAAAGCTTCTTGTATGGCCTTCAATAGTTGCTTATCGTAGAACACCCGGTAATAGCCAGATTGTTGAATATTCAATATTAACCATTTATTGGCCGTTCTGTTGCCAAATGTCAGTTGCTTGAAGTTTTTATGGAAATAGAATTTCGGTGTTAAACTATCGAAATTCAATTCCTTATCGTGCGTATAGCTTATGGGTATGGTGTAGCGAAGCTTAGATTCTTTCAATTGATGCTTGTCTATTAAGAAACGTTGTTGCTTCAATAGATACTTATTATTGGCGGTTGTAGTTAAGGTGACCAAAGGATAACCTTTCTGTTCAATCCAATCTTGAAAGAATTGATTTAAATTGACGTGTTGTTCTGTTGTGGGCCAATGTTTACGAAGATGTTTAAATAAATCCTCTGGAAGAGTATTTTTTAGGTGGCTAGGAAGAAAGAATTATGGAAAGTTTAAGTTAAAGTTGGACTAGTCAAGACAAGAACTTACTTCTCCTGAAGATATTCCCTAACAGCCAAATCAAAATTATCCTGACCCATTGCACTACAAAACATACGCAATACGCTGGCGCCCTTATCATAGCTGATGACATTTGTTATGGAATTCATATCCTCCGGCATTTTGATCTCCTCCTCTTTGCATGATATAGCTTGAGTAGCTGTTGTGGCATCAATCTCCAATACCGTGTGCATTTTCTTAACAATAAACTCTTGTAGGAATTCATAGGAACTATAAAGCTGAGGAGAAAAATTATTTTTAAAATCCTTTAAATCGTTTCAAATCTCTAACTTAACTTACCTTTTGACCTAAAACAACTTCATAGTAACGGCCAAAAGCTTCATTTAACCAAAAATTATTCCACCATTTGAAAGTCACGCTATTACCGAACCACATATGGACCAATTCATGGATTATGGTGCCAATTGTTTCCTTTTTGTAAAGCCAGCCATCTGTGTAATTCGGTAGGTGATGTAAAATATTGTGACTATGCATGGTAGGGAAAGGGATTCAATGTTAAATCTTATAATTTACACTGTGCTACAGAAGAAACATAATAAAAATTTCAGGGAATATGGAAATACCCATATATTACCTCTTTTAATCAATTTTTTTTTTAGCAAAATTCGAATACTTCCAACCAAACAGGCTAAAAGTGCTTTGAACACAAAAGTCACACGGCTAAAGCTCTGATTAGCCAAACGTCCACGGAACGTAACAAAACTTACATACGTTCGCTTTTAGAATGCAAAAAGCAACGGAGTGATTACTGCAACGTAATTTACTTTCGGTAAACATTTACATTGTTCATCGTATATTAAAAACTAACATACGTTCTGTGGACGTTTGGCTAACCGGGGCTTAAACATTAAAAGTGGATGATGGTTTGAAAACACTTGTAATATTGATAGAGGCATACAACAAGTCTTGTTGAAACTCACCGCAATATTATAAGACCCCAAGACTCCATGGCTGGCAGTTTATAATTCTGAGTGCTCGTCATTTGTATTACCGGTATGCCCAATTCTTGGGAGGGTTTTCTGAAATATTGCTCGCAAGCTTTTAAAGCACTTACAGCTGTTTGATAAGCAAAATAACTGCTATTGACCTGTGTTCTAGGACTTATAATTTTTAAGTTACCATCACCATATGGCGTATACGTAGATACCATAAAAGCTAATAAATATGTAGACATTGGGGGAGTCACTTCAAATGTATCCATTTCGTTGTCTTTACTGTAAAAAACCGTTGACTTAATTAATTTTAAGACTTAATTTTCAGATTTAAATACCTCATCGGCGTTGTCTTTAATAGTTGGGTATTAAAAAAACTTTTATATTGCGGGGGCCGTATTATGCTCATACGAAACCTGGCTTTAAAGTGGGGCTCATCAAAGCACGGCAAGGCCATGCGGGCATTATTTGGATAAAATAAAGTTATTAGCTGCCACCTATGGAAAGAAATAAATCTCTTATAAATCTTTTCATATGACAATTTCAAACCATGTCTCTTGCCTTTTTTCACTATCCTGTTGAAAGCGAAAAATCCCTTCCATGTCCCTAGAAATCTCTCCAGAGTATTTCACATACAACGTATAATTCGTTTCCAATTTTAAAGCCTTCAATAGACTCAAAGATAATTTATTGGTTTCAGCTTCATAATTTTGTAATTCACTTTCTATTTTCTGTATTTGCACCCCGGCAGCATTGTATAGCCTGACATCTGAAATTTTTAATTTCTTGGCATGCAATTCTATTGCTTTGATGGCATGCTTTAAAGCTTGCAGTGTTATGAACACTTCACCATTGAAAGTGAATTGTTTGGAACCAACTTTTGCTTCTAAAAACGGTTGTATCGTCAGATTGTACTCATAAGGCTTGATGGCTTTGCTTAAACGATAATTTGGCAGCGGTTTTGGTAGTAAAATTTTTACGATTACAATGACAAACAAGACAATTAGAAATGAATAGAAAATTCGTAGAAACATTAAAAAAAGAGACAATTTTGATGTGTTCGATTACAAAAAAAAAACAGAAAAACAAACAAGAAAAAATTTTTAAATTTTCGAAATTCAAGCAAAGAGAATTTCAATAATTACTCTTTCCCTTCTTTCGTACTCTGTTTTTATTTTAGGTAGGTAAGGATATTAGGTTTTAACGGTAATAGAGTGCTAATATCTCTAGGTCTCTGCTTAAGTTCGATCAGAATTTTCTAAGCTGTGCCGCATTTAAATTTTCTCTATTTCCCACTCGTTGGCGTGTTATCGCTTCTGGTCATTCCTCTATTTTGGGGATCGATCCCGTGGCCCCATTTGATATTGATTATCTTCCTGTGGAATACTGTTTTGATAGGGGTTTCGACTTCCTAAACCCGAGCAGAAGTGACTGGACCCCTGGCGCGACCGTTCCACCTGAACTCCTGGATGTCTACACCGACGACTCCAGACTCGATAACGGGGTGGGCAGTGGAGTATACTCTGGGAAATTGGACCTGAACATCTCACTCCGGCTGGAGGTAATGGCCATCTGCCGGGCCGCACAGTGGATCCTCGCCTATGGTGTTCCTGTCCCTTTCACCCGTATCTCGATCTACTCCGTCGAACGTTGCGGATAATTCCAGGATCGTCAGAGAATGTCGCCGCTGCCTCAATCTCCTTTCTGGGTGCCTCGGCGTCACACTCGTCTGGGTTCCCGGACACTGTGATATTCCGGGAAACTGCAGGGCCGACGAGCTGGCCAGAGCTGGCGCACTTCTTCCGGAATCTTCCTCAATCAACGTGGGAATGCCACTTACCTCGTTCAAACTGGCTATTGCGCGGAAATTCTCCCGGGATGCCGACCGGTCCTGGGTCAATGAGGAGTTCTGCTCCATCGCTAGGTTCTCTTGGCCCACAATGGATAGGAGGCGTACCAACCAGCTACTTGGACTTGGCCGTAATATCATCTCGATCACAGTGACCATGCTTACAGGCCACTGTGTTATGGGTAGACACGCGGAAAGAATGCGACTCCCATTTAACGACTTCTGTCGTGGATGCAGATCCGCCGAGGAGGAGGAGGCTGTCATCCACTTCCTCTGCCAATGTCCATCCCTTGCGGGAAGCAGATATATGTTATTTGGCTCTCCGACCCTTGTCAGCTTGACGGAGCTATCATCCATTGATATCAAGGACATAGCCTCGTTCATCAAACATTCTGGCTGATTTTTCAGCGTGGGGTAGTCGTGCTTTTTGGAAAATGTGCAGCCCTTGCGCTGACCAACTTCCCCCTCCTTGGATCGGAGGAACTTGGTCAGTGCAGAGGCTGCGTTCACCTGTGAGCGCTATGCGTGCTCAAGTGAGCTTTTTGGTAAATTAAAGCTACCACGCTAACCTAACCTAACCTAACGACATTGAACACCAAAGACTCTGTATTGTGTAGTGAAATTAGGAAAATGGGATTGTAGGGATAAACAGAGTGAATAGTATTTATAGACAAGATATTTGGATTATAAAAGATTGGCAGGACTTCTTCAAGACAACAGCTTTAAATAAAAATATGCCACTTGCAGAAGACAGTCTTTCTGTAGTGCCTGCTTGAACTACTGGGTAGTCAGTCGTAATGAAATAATGTGCTCCACGAGAAAGACTTTTTCATAAAACAGAATAAATCTCTTTATTCGACTATTTATTATTTATTATATTAGAACAGTACACTAACTAATCTACAGGAGTGGCTAAACGGCACTACTTTTTTAATGAGCACTTTTGCCATTTCTAATATGCAGTCGAAAAAGCGCTCATACATGCTAGGATGGAATAGGAGGGAGTAGCAGCTTTGATAAAATCAAAGCTTATTTGAACACCTTATAATACTAAGTGAAATACTGCTTAATTGTCAAGTCTAGAATAAGAGGGTCCTACAGTCAGAACGTAGAACCCTGCTTTGAGTCATAGTCGAACTTCGGCTTTTACCCTTTTCCTCCTTGACTACGTCTGCATAAGTCATTAGCACAGTCCATCGTCCCAATTTAAAAAAGAGATTGTTACGTTTTTTATACAATCGATGCCAGGTGAATCTGGCAAGAATTTATCTGCGCACCAATATACAGATCTTTACACAGGACAGCTATACAAAGCTTTTCCCCAGCAGAAGAAGTTGTCTAAAAATACGGAACGATGCTTCACAGCAGTTAAAGCAGATAGGCATTGTAAAACAATTTTACTGTTCGCTTGCCTTTTGAACATCATAACATCATAATAAGTAAGTAATATTTGCATAGAATGAATGGCATGAATGAACTGGTGATGAAAAAGTTTCATTACGAAATTTCAGAAACAGAAAGTCCAATCAAACAGTCTAATCAATGCTTAAGTCTTATATCCATGCCATCCCATGTGATGGAGTCAGTAGGCTGAATAGAAACCTATCCGATCGATTCGTTTGAAGCGAATGTTGGCGGAAAAACGCCTGGTAGCCTTACCAAGGTAATTTAAATTGGCGGGTGCCTTAAAAACCATAGCTTACTTAGGTCCTACAAGATCCCATTGTAATACAGATAGTATACAGGAATCGAAACTATAGCTTCTGTGCGACATTTCTCAATCATTCCGATGCTCTCTTATTAAAATTTGGATTCTTTTGAAATCGTCTTATGGTCAATAAATGCTGTGTTTTCCAATAATTCTTGATCTCAAGCCACAAGAGAGAACGTTCTGTGAACTCCTCTAATTCTTCAGCATTACAGTTTTCCGCAATCTAAACATTTATTTGGGTCGTTAAAACTGCTTTTGCGTCAGCTTTGTTGTTACCTTCAATGCTTCTGAGCCCAGTAATCCATATGAGGCTAAGTGTCGAATTTCCCACTTTTCTCATTCGGAGACATTTGGCATTCTGGGACAGTCTTAGATGTGGAGTGTGGTGGCTGTCAAGGGATCTAATGACTGATTTACTGCGCTTATGCGTATATTTCTTCTAGATGGGCTCTGACAGCGGATTCATAGAGCGGTTGTCTTTGTAGTTATTATTTCAGCTCGAACGGTACTAAAGTAATAGAACGTAGTGAATGGAAAAATTTAAGATATAACAATTCCGTAAGGATTTCATATCCGACTTTGTCGCGTAATCTGGGTAGGGTTGTGAATACTACGATTATATTTTCTGGGAAGTGTAAACCATTAAGTCGCCTTGTAAGATTTGCTAAAAACTATTCAAAGAATAATAATGGCTAAGAAGTTTATTTCCATCGGCTTTATGTATGTATAGTTCACACCAAAATCCGATCTTGACATGTCTGACTCTTATTAGCTTTGAGTGGTACGTAATGCTCTCATGGGAAAACTTTACAAAGAGTATCTGGCCTCAAAAGACTAGCAGTCTTATATTGTGTTATACATTCTTTATTATTTGAAAATATTTTTATTAAATTAAATAGGCCTCCATTAAAAGAAAAACATATTTGAAAATATTTTTTAAATTTAAAATTTTTTTTAATTTTTCATGGTACTATGGTACAATTTGTTATGGCACTTCGTTACAATACAGTTTAATGACAAGCTTTTTAGCTTACTTTTATGTTACACCAGCATGTGTAATACCAACATCAACATAGGAACTCCCACTAAAACAGTATTTAAGGAAACTGCAGCATTACGTTGGCTAAGATATTTGAATAGTTTGCCCAAATGCTTATCGGCCCATTTCAAATTGTTGGCTGTCTTTTCAATGGACTTTTCCAAAACCATCACCGAAGAACCAAATAAGTGGCCCTTGTCATGGGTAAACTGTTGCAATTGTTGTAATTGCTGTGGTGTAGTCAAGTAATCGGCCAAGCCACTAATAACATGAGCTGTTGTAGACCAGCTTTGTAAGCTGAAATGAAATTTAAAAAATTTTTTTTATTAACAAGAAAAAAAAACGGAATATTTTAACGTGAAATTGTGTACTTACGCTTCTGCCAATTGCTCAACATTATTGGTGGACAATTCAAATACTGTTTGAACATTTTCAGGCGTCTGGCTATAAAGGCTATTCAAACCAATGGCCTTGAGATCTTGTGGTACTTCTTGCGTCAAAATAAATGTATATTGCTCCTCCACATTATATTTGGTGCAGCCTAAGGCTCTTAAAATTTTTTCTTTTTCTGTAGAGAGCGTTTGATTTTTAAACATTTCCTTGAGCTTATAATATGCCTTTTGGTCCAAACGTACAGCCGAACAATATAAAGTTTCTCGGAAATCCGGTAGGGGTTTGGTTTGACTTTCCACATGCCTATGGAATATGTTACGTGCCTGTATGTTACAATCTGCATGATGGTAACGGCAAAGCCAGCTTATAACTTTATTACGATTGTAGATATCCAAGACTGTCACATCCGATTTTTCAAAACCCAATTTTTTATATACCTTGTCCAGCAATTCATACAAAAAGGGTGCAAATGCTTTATGTTCCTCGAAAGTCATACGTTGATACACCGTATTTATACCCTTAAAAGCAGCATACCATGGCAAGTACTCGGTTTCTTCTTTCAAATATTCCATAAATTCGAAAACCTCATCATAACCTCTAAGACCCAAAGAGCCATAAGTAAATAGGTCATCAATAACACTGGACCTACTGCTAACATCTATACCGGAATGATTGGTGGCCCTAAAAGCCGATTTTAATTGGTTCAGCAAAAAGTCATCATAGAAGACTCTATAATAGTTAGATTGCTGGGCATTAAGCAGCAACCATGTGTGATGGCTAGGGTTGCCAAATAATACTTCATCTTGGGTTTTATTGAAATAGAATTTCGGTGTCAGATTATTAAAGTTTGTCATTTTGTCATTGTTAAAAGTAATGGGTATGGTGTATCTGAGTGATGTATTGCTGCCATCTTGCGGATTCAATAAGAAACGTTGCTGTTTTAAAGAATATCTGCCATTGGGGGTGGCCGATACTGTAACCATAGGATAGCCCTCTTGTTCAGTCCAATCCTTAAACAATTGATCCAAGTCCACCTTATGTTCTTGGGGCCAATATTTCTTTAAATATTTAAACAAATCCTCGGGTATTACGTTTCTTAAGTGGCTGAAATTGAAATAAACATAGTTTTTATTAAAAAAGTACTTTTTTGGTACTTTTTAATAATGACTTTTAAATGCTATTTGTCCGATCTTTTTTTACAAACTTTAATAATAATAATTTTCTGACATTATTAAAAAGTACTTTTGGTACTTTTTCTTAAGGGAGCCCTATATATGGCATTTTATTTTAATAAATTCTATTTTTATAATAAAATTTTTGATAAAAGTTGTTCACGAATTTTTTTTATAGTCTGTAAGTGTACATTTTACATACGTTAGCAACCCGAACTACTTTTTTATATTTTGGTACCTTTTAGGTTCTATTTTATGTATATGGAGGAGTTTAAAAGGAGTGAAACTTTGTTTTTAAATAAATGAAATGAAAGAAAAATTTGTAAGTACTTTTTTCCTGTGATACTTTCTGTCAAACATCTTTCATTTGAAGTGTCATTTACAAATATTGATCGTTTAACAACAGAAGTGCACCAGTGTTGATTCAAACTGGGCCCTTATTCGAGCATTCGTAATAGAACTACTGTGAAAGAAATCCGCAAGATTACAAAGAAATTTTAAGCGACTGAAAGCGTAACAGATATGATCAGGCCTGTGCATTGTCGTAATCTACGTAGGTAGCTTCTGTTAAAGAAAGTGGGGCGGACAATTCGAATTTGTCGATTTCCCGGCTGACCATTTACAACACTGTACAGATGCTGATTGCATGTATGAACAGCAGGCTTTCATTGCTGATTTTTCGAACAAAATTTTGTAAGAAATGGAACTCATTTGCCCTCGATGGTTGCGTCAACAAAGATTTTTGGTCTATGGGAGACGGTGAATGCTGGGTCGTTGTGGACGACTGTTTCATGCGCATTATGACCTGAAGGTATCATTGGGCCGTGATTATTTGAAAATAGGCATGGGACAACTACACACATACATAATTGGTCATTACAACCCTTTAGTCAGGATTACAACCTAGTTTCTCAGATCACTTATGTTGTGTGTGTTAATTTTATACATGTGTGGCAGGACCTACAGTCTAAAGTCAACTCAGATTTTTAGGAAACGTTTCATTGCAATTTTATTTCCTTTCAGAGTTTTTGCCAGAAATCTGCAAAGAGGCAGTCGTCGAAGAAATATTTTTTTAATTTTGATTTGTTGGAGATGTCTGATCTAGGATTTGAACCGAGGCCTCATGTCTAATAAGACAACACACTACTGTTGTCGTTAATTCCCCGCTATGCGGTGGTTTGATAATCAATTTTTTTTCTAAAGTTGAAGATTATAAACTGGACGGAAGATTTCAATAAGACGATGCCATGATGGTACTTTGTGCCTGATTTTTTAAATATATTATAACACAATATAACTCAAAAGTGTTCAATGGTACCTACATAGGTCTACCCGATTTTCATTAATTTGTGTTTAAAGTTTTCGTATATTACACGAATAAAACTCAGGTATTTTTCAAAACTTACTTGTCCTTTAGATATTCCCTTATGGCAGCATCGAAATTTTCTTTGCCCATTAAATTGGCAAACATGCGTACAATGGCAGCTCCCTTGGCATAAGTAATGCCACTAAATTTATAAGCAATTTCGGCGGGTGTGTTTATGATTTCCTCCGGACTTGTCAAGGGTTGAATATTATTTGTGGCATCAGTACCAAATATCAATTGGACTTGATTAATAACAAATTGTTTATCCAATTCGTATTCGGGATAAAGCTGTAAAGAAAAAAAAACATAATTTTTTAGACCATTTTGATTTATACACTCAAACCTAATTGTATTCGGCTTTTTGCATTATAACACCTTTCAAATGGATCTTAATAATAGGGATGCCTTTATAAATCACTTCTTGTCTTTAAGTCCTTAATTTTGAATTAAATTTGTTTTTTAAATTTTCTTTTAAATTATTTTAAAGCTGCTTGCTTACAAACGGGTTTGAGTGTTTTTTTTTCGATTATTTTACCTCATGTGCCAAGAAATACTGATAATAACGTGCAAAAGCTTCATTTAACCAGAAATAACTCCACCATTTAAATGTAACGCTATTGCCAAACCACATATGCGAGGTTTCATGTGTCAATATGGTTACCGTATACTGCTTATCGGACCAACCATCGGTATAATCGGGTTCTTGAGCCAACACCGAGTCACTGTGTTAAAACAATTTTTGTAGAAAATAAATTTTATACAAGTTTTTAATACAAAAAAAAAAACAACTTACTGGTATATAACCAAACCCCAATTCTCCATGCCATTATGAGGAAAACTTGTGGAACCAGCTTTTTGCATAATCTCATTGCCCAAGCTTTTATAGGGTATTTGCGTATAAGTATCCAAACCATCTAAAATTTTTAGGCCAGCCATATAGGCAAAACTTGTTTTACCATTAAATTTCTTATGCATTATAACTCTAAAGTCCTTATAGCCAAAGGCATCAAAATCGCTTATCAGGAAAGCCACTAAATAGGTGGACATCAAGGGGGTTTCCTCGAAATAATCAATATAGCGGTCATTTCTAAATGGAAAAGGCGTTATTAATTCATTTCCAGCTTATTACTGTAAAATGTTTAAGGCATACTCATCACTAATTTCTAGTCGAGTTAGTCGAGTATTGAAGCGTGAGGTATATTCCTTGGGACGATTTATACGCATGCGAAACTTGGCTTTAAATTCGGGCTCATCGAAACAGGGAAAAGCGGTGCGAGCATCAATTCGTTGCAACTGAGTTATGCCATACCAACTAAAAGTTGTAAAAAAAATTTACAGAATTAAAAATTTCAAAAAACTCTATTAAAAATCCTATTTGTACTCTTAAGGTACCAATGAAGGTACTTTTTTTCAAAACACTTTTTTATGTCTTTTTTGTAATTTTTTTTCAAAATTAAAAATTTCTAAAAAACTCTTTTAAAAAATATTTTTCGCTCTATTAAGGTACTGATAAAGGTACTTTATTAAGTACCTTTTTATTCAAGACACATTTTTACGTACTTTTTGTAAATTTAGTTTTGTTTCAATAAGTATTCTGTTATGTTTTAATTTATATTTTTTAGTACTTTTTTGGGTACTTTTTGATATGTAATACATATACATTTACTTACTTGACATTATCATATGTGGCTCTGAAAACACCCGCCAAACCATTACGTATTTGACCTTGATATTTCAAATACAAAATATATTTCGTTTCCTTAGCCAGCGCATTCATTAAATACAAGGTTAGCTTGTCTGTTACCGTTTCGTACAGCCATGAACCGCTGTTAATATTCTCCACCATATTGCCTGCGGCATCATATAAAATAACCTGTGAAATATCTATGTAATCCTTGTGTAAAGTTATCTTCTGAATATTTTCCTTCAGTGCCTTTAGCGTTATGTTGACTTCTCCTTCGAAAGTAAATTGTTTAAGACCATCTTCTTGTTGAAGATAAGGCTTAAGGTAAATATCATAAAGTTCGGGCACGATATCTTTCTCTAAACGATATGTGATGTTATGATAGCGTTGTAGCAAATAATTCATCATTTTGTCCATATGAGTGGCGGACCATTTCAAATTATTTTCCGTTGTTTGTATAGCATTTTCCAGCATTGTAATCGATGTACCAAATAAATGACCTTTGACCTTGGTGAATTCTTTTAGCATAGATAGTTCCTCTTGGGTGGTTAAATAGTTGGCAATATCACTGATAACCTTAGCAGTAGTAGGCCAACTGTCCAAGCTATAAAGGAATCGATATTATTAGTATTTGAGTAGGATTTGAGCAGAGTTCGGAAAATATTACTAAAGTATTGTACCGTACGGTACAAGTTTTCCCTATAAGAAATGAAGCAAATGCTTGAAATACAAGTAAATATACGAGATATAACGTATGGCAAATAAAGAAATCAAAATAGAATAGCAAATTGCCTTTTACGCTAGTTTTTATAACTCCAGGGTTCGGAAAACTAGCTCTAAAATGCTACATTCCTCATTTTTCTTTACAAGAAATCGTTCAAACACATAAAATCTTTGTAAAAATCAGACTTAAACCTTATTTAGTCAACTTTAAGCCTTGTATGGTTATACGTAACCTTTACCTAAATGTACAAAAATTTTCGACAAATGTGAAAACATAGTTTACTGTAGAGGAAACGTGTATAGATTACATTATTGTGTTTGGATGACCTTATTGTGTATGTATTCCAATCCTACAAATATTTTTAGCGTATATGTTATTAACGGGCACAATACGTGTAGCGTTTATCATTTTTTACTTACCTTTCCGCCAATTGTTCGACATTTTCGATCATCAAATGGAATACTGGTACAATATTTTCAGCTGTCTGGCTATACAAGCTATTTAAGCCCATGACTTTCATTTCTTTGGCAACATTTTCGGAGAGCAAAAACTCGTAGTGATCCTTTACATGGTAATGCGAACAACCCATGGCTTTCAGTAGCTTTTCCTTTTCACTCAAAAGCTGCTGTTGAGTAAACATTTCTCTTAAATTCTCATAAGCTTCCGACTTGTCATTACGATTTGCTGCACAATATAAAGTTTCACGAAAATCGGGTGAAGGTTTTGTATTTGAGCGTAAATAGCTAAGGAATAGCCTTTGTGCCTCTGAATTACAATCCTCATGATGATATTTACAAAGCCAAGCTATGACTTGATTGCGATTGTAAATGTCGAGTATGGTAACATTGGGATTTTCAAAACCTAGTTTTTCATACACCTTAGCCATTATGACGTAGAGATAGTGTTTGAATTTATCTTGTTGGGCCACAGTTAGGCGTTTAGAAATATAGTCTAGGCCCTTAAAGGCAGCCTGCCAGGGCGAATATTCGGTCTCAGTGGCTAGATAATCCATAAAACTTAAAACTTCTTCATAATCTTTTAGGCCTATACGACCATACGTAAACGTATCGTCCACCAAGTTGGCGCGATTGTTCACAGGTATGCCTGTGTGATTAAATTCCATTAAAACCTGACGTATTTCCATTAATAGTTCAGAATCATAGAACACTCTGTAATAATTGGATTGTTGGGCATTCACAAGCATCCATTTATGGTGAAGGGCATTGCCAAATTGTCTTTCCTCTTGGTCTTTGGTTAAATAGAATTTCGGCTTAAGATCGTTAAAGTCATTCTTCATATCGTTGTTAAATGTAATGGGTATCGTGTATCTTAAAGAGGCCTCACTACCATCAGTGGGATCCAACAGGAAACGTTTTTGTTTAACAGCAAATCGACCAGAGGGTGTAACTGAGAGCATAACCATAGGATAGCCAACTTGTTCGGTCCAATCTTTGAAAAATTCATCCAAATCAACATTGTGGTCATCGGGCCAATATTTCTTAAAAAATTTGAATAAGTTTTCAGGCTCCACGGCTTTCAGATGGCTGTGAGGGGTAATTAATTAGAAAATAATTCTGATTGGGTTCCTTAATAAAGCTTCTTCTGACTTACTTTTCCTTTAAATACTCCGTGATGGCCAAATCAAAATTTTCCTTACCCATTAAATTGGCAAACATACGCACTATGGAGGCACCTTTGGCATAAGCAAAGTCACTAAATTGAGTGCCAATTTCTTCGGGTGTGTTTATCGATGACTCTAAACTGGACATGGGTTGTGCCAAAGAGCTGGCATCAATATCGAACACTTTATGCATTTCCTTGATCAGAAATTGCTTATCAAACTCATACTCCGGGTACAACTAGAGAACATAACCATGAAATCCTATTAAAAATATATTCCGACATTTCCGATTTTAAGAAACTCACCTCCTGACCCAAAAAGTACTGATAATAATTGGGAAAGGCTTCATTTAGCCAGAAATAACTCCACCATTTGTGTGTAACACTATTGCCGAACCACATGTGGCCAATTTCATGTACCACCAAACTCACCGTAGTTTGCTTATTTGACCAGCCATCGGTATAGCTAGGCTCATGGGCCAAAGCTGAATCCCTTTAAAAATTGAGAAATCAGTGATCAAAATATTGTCGTTAATTTAAAGCCTTTAGACTCAGACTCTGACTCACTTGTATATAATCAAACCCCAGTTCTCCATGCCGCTATGGGGAAAATGATTTGAACCCACATGTTGCATTAGACTGTTGCCCATACTTTGATAGGACATGCCTGTATAATTATCATAGGCTTCCAAGGCTTTTAAGGCCACTTCAAAGGCATAATTGGTTTTATTTTTAAATTGCGAGTGCATAATAATTCTCAAGTCCTCATTGCCATGGGATTGAAAGTCGCTAATAACAAAGGCCACTAAGTAGGTGGACATTAAAGGTGTTTCCTCGAAGTGATCTATAACGCGTTCAGCTCTGAGAAAGAAAAGAACATTTTTTAATTTATGAGATTTTGAGAACTTTATCACCAGTTCCGAACTTACCCATCATCTGTGTTTTCAATTAGGCGTGTATTAAAGTAGGCCTTTTGTTGTTTGGGCCGACTGATATGCATTTGGAATTTTGCCTTAAATTCGGGTTCATCGAAGCAGGGAAACACTGTGCGAGCATCTATTCGGTGAAGTTGAGTCATGCCATACCAACTGTAAATCGGAATAAAAAAAAAGAAATAAAAAATTATAAAAATAGGTACTCATTTAGTACTGCTAAGCAACGATAGAGGGCGGCACCATCAAACAAAGCCGTGCGAAGTAAAGATAGTCTATTGCGGTAGAATGTACGAATTTTTAATGATGAACCAAGATTAGAAAAGTGAACATTGAGTGGCATCGAATAATTTTGAAGGGAAAAAATAAAAAGTACTCATCAATGAAAAAGGAAATGGTGAACAAAGATTGAAACCCCTTTCCAATAATTTGAAAATAGCAAACTACAGTTCCTTATACAATTGGAATGCACGGTCGTGAAGTTAGTAAACAAGTAAATAAAATTGTGACTTTGTCTTGACTGAAAGAAGAATATAAATATACATACATTGGCATCACTGGGCGACTACTTGCGCAATCGGTGTGTTAGCATATGAGCGAAACGGAAGACAATGAAGCTCTGTTTGGCCAAAATGGTACAGGAAATTGATGATGAGGTCATTACAGGTGAAATCAAAACTAACACGGTACTTACGATAACTCTGGAACAAAATAGGCAAGAACGTGTTAAAAGTTATAATTCGCGAGTAGTTACCACTGAATCTACTTATGGAAAGATTAGAGTCCTGCAGACGACGCTTCTTCATCTCAACAAAAGCCATTCTATGAATCAGCATGACGAACTACTGGCAAAACAAGTTAATAAAGTGAAGCAGTCAGGATCAGCAAACAATGATGCAAAGACGGAAGAGGAAAATGGAAAATTAGCAGCTTCGTCGTAGAACATAAAGGAAAAAATATCTTTCTTTTTCAGTCTAAATTAGATAAAAGTGTCCGTAGCTATACCATTTGAAAGTCCATGGATTGATAATTAAAAAGCGTTGGGTTTTCTGCAGCCTCGCGTCACAACAGTCAATGGGTAAGTCGGTAAAGTTACCGAAAAGAGGCAATAACTCAGCTTAAAATCATGGTACTTGGAAAACCAAACAGAAGGTGTATTACTTAAAGAAAGACTTGAATTTAAACAACGTAAACATAGAGGTCAACCAGTCGAATATGAAGTTAGATTCTGACGTTTAGTTAGCTTTCTGACAGTTAACTGCTAATCATTTTGATCGATACAGTTAATTAAACTGGGTATCCTCCGGTCGGAATATAAACCTCAACCTGGTAGGCAATATCAATAGAAGATCAATAATTCACATTTTTTCCTTGAATCGCATTCTATCCATTGCATTAATGGAGTTTTATTATTTTATTTTATTAGAATACATGTAGTTAGACATGATACAATCTCGCAAGACCCTTACGGGATCTGTGAATCTTGGGACAACGAGCAGACTATCATTCACTTCATGCGTTCAGTGTCCAGGTGGAAGTTGTTGGCCTCTCCTGTTCGTTTAAGTTTAATTAAACAAATCCAAAATAAAGATTGCATACATACATACATACATAATTGGTCATTACAACCCTTCAGTTAGGATTACAACCGAGTTTCTCGCACCACTTATGTTGTGTGCGTTAATTTTATACATGAGTTGACTCCGAACGACAGATTTTTGAGAAACTTTTCATGGCAATTTTTGACTTATTCTCAGAGTTTTTGCCAGAAATCTGCTGAGAGGAAGTCGCCGAAGAAATACTTTTTGTATTTTATTTTGATGTCTGGTCTGGGGCTCGAACCCTGGCTTTTCGTCTGATAAGCCAACACACTATCTACTAGACTACGGCGCCTTCCCAAAATAAGGATTATCGCATTAAAAAATTTGTTTTTATTTTTTGCATTCGGGTTAGTTTCCCATAGGGGTTATTAGTTTCCTAAGTAAGGTACTATCCTAAGTATAATTGTACTGATATAGTGATAGATACCAGATATTTAATAATTGTTTTAACAACACTCGTAAATATGTACATAGGTAGTGGCAGAAGAGCATTAATAGCTTTAAAGCATGTCTAATACATTTTAATAACACGGGGATTTTTTTTGAAAGGCAATTCAAATTTAAATAAATATAAACATATTAATTGACATATTGTTTGTCTAATTAAAAGTGTATTGATCGCATAAAATTCTATTGTTTTATAAGAAAAGAAAAAAATACTGGCATTAAAGTAATAAAAGCAACAGTAGGTAGCACTTAAGCTTCTACTACTCAATTGATTAACACTTTCAAATATATGGACGCACTTTAAAGTGTTATAAACAATTGTTTATGATAACAAGACTTGTTGAGCGAACGACTTACTTGTCATTATCATAAGTGCCTCTATAGAAGCCCGCCATACCATTACGTATCTCACCCTCGTATTTAAAATACAATATGTAGGCCGTAAATGCCTCCAAAGGTGATGATAAATGTAACGACAGCTTATCGGTTATGTTTTCATATTTCATAGATTCTTGTTGTATCACTTGGCGTGTATTGCCCTGTGCATTGTAGAGGCGCGCATCTAAAATATTTATGCGATCTTTATGCAGCGTTATAACTGATAAATTATTTAATGTCGCGTGCAATGTTATGTTTACTTGGCCTTCAAATGTGAACTGCTTCGTATCATCTTCTCGAAGCAGATAAGGTTTAATGTGTATGTCGTATAGTTGGGGTACGATATCTTTCGATAAACGATACTCTACGGCCAATGCACTTTGCGTTACGTGAGCAAGGAGCCAAGTAAACAAAATAAAAAAACTACCGCCTGACATTTTTTTGTGTGCGCGTTGGCGTGAGAACCCCGTGTGTGTTCTCTACGCTAAAATAAAGTCAACTGAATTTGTATTCCAATATGAATTAACCAAGTAAACTTAGTAGAGCGGAGAGAAAAAAAAAACAATAAAAATTTTAAAATTAAATTTTAATTTTGTTTTTATTTTAATTTCTTTCCTTAATCAAACCAACAGAGAGATTAGATTATTGAGTTAAAACAAACAAACAAAAAATTGTGTATTTTTTTGTTTTTGTTGATTTGCCAGAATGAGTGTGAAATATGAGTTTATTTCCATTATCGCAATACAATATCAAAAGAACAACAATAATAACTATGAATGAATGAATTTTTTTTTATTTATATTTCTCAGCTTCAATTTGAGGGTAAAGTACCGCTCTATGCTAAATACACACGATTTCTTTTATTTAAACGTCTCTCTGCTGCCAAAATCTCTTCCAAACTAATCATTTCAGCAAAGAGAAAGAAACAAATTCGATTTATTAGAGAACCATAATCCGTAGAAAGTTTTACGAAAGCTATCCATCCTATGAAATTATGTTCAAAAGAATTCAGCGTCTGTATTACATACATACATATGTACATACATAATTGTTCACTACAACCCTTTAGTCAGGATTACGACCTCACAGCTTCTCACACCACTGATGTTGCGTGTGTTAATTTTATACATGAGTGGTGGGACCTACAGTTTAAAGTCGATTCCGAACGACAGATTTTTTTAAGAAACTTTACATGGCAATTTTATTTACTCTCAGAGTTTTTGTTAGAAATCTGCTGGGAGAAAGTCGCCAAAAATTTTTTTTTCATTTCTTCGTTTTGATGTCTGACTTGGGGTTTGAACCAAGGCCTCACATCTAGCCTTCACATCCAACACACTACCCACTAGACTAAAGTGTCTTTATTACAGAGATTAAATTACTACACATTGTCCATTACGACCATGACCAGAAAGACTGGTTTTAATAAAATTAAAGCCAGGAAGCATTGCACCATAGCACTGTAAACAAAATCGGGCTCTAACTTAGCGGAATGGATGCATATCTTAGCGTTGTACGGAATTTAATTCACGATTAGTTCTATTTCCCATAAAGGACTCCATCTTACATGTTCAACAAAACGTGCAATGTAATGGAAATTGGATCAGGCACTGCGGTCACTATTGATCTATTTTGGAGGACCTACTTTAAAGAACACCAGCAAGTCCATTAGTAGTGGTATTGTAGCCTTTGTATTACTCTCCTTAAGTCGAGTAGCCTATATATAGTACAGCGCTTAATTCCTTTTTGTTTCAAGTGATACGGAATGAAGTTGGCGTTGTCTAGTAGGTAGTGCGTTAGCTTAGTAGACGTAAAAACTTGGCTTAGGCCAACAAATAGAACAAATCCGAAATATGAAAAAATATTTCTCCGACGGCTTCCTTTTAGCAGTCTGAGAGAAAATAAAACTGTCATGAGAAGAAGAAGCCATGAAAAGAAGAAGGAGAAGAAGTCGCCGTAGTCTAGTAGGTAGTGAGTTGGCTTATTAGATGTAAAGCCAGGGCTCGAGCCCCAGGCCAGACATCAAAACAAAATACAAAAAGTATTTCTTCTGCGACTTCCTCTCAGCTCTGATAAAAATTCTGAGAGTAAATTGCTGCGTTTCTCAAAAATCTGTCGTTCGGAGTCGACTTTAAACTGTAGGTCCCACCACTCATGTATAAAATTAAGACACACAACATAAGTGGTGTGAGAAGCTAGGTCGTAATTCTGACTAAAGGGTTGTAATGACCAATTATGTATGTATGTATGTGTTCTACCAACATCTCTTTCCACAACAGAATCCATATGTGTTAATACCGGTTATGCCTATCCCATACAGGTGCTTAAAGCAGATATGTTGGCCTCGAAATTACTTTCAGAATTTTTTCTCCATTTTCAAACAAAAGTCCAATGTCGTCCTTGTGTCGCAGCTGGGAAATTTGTTTTGGTGTGTACGATGCTAATGGACTTTGATCATTTTCTTATTTCCTGGATCCAGTAAAGGTCCTCTCAGCCCTAATTTTGGCATAAATGTTAGCCATTCGTTTTGGCCTTCATATCGAAGTAATTTGATACTGAGTGGTCAGATTGTGACACTCCAATAATGCCGCAAACCGAAACGTGTAGGTATTCGTTAATAGCCTTGAAAACAAATTAAGCGTACAAGCATATTTCTGTTCTTACTCCTACATGCCCATTTTTGGATAGAATTTCTATTGTTTCTAGTATTTCGTAGAGAGTATTTCATAGAGATTTGTCATTGAAGAAATATTGTTCTGGTGTTCCGGACTCCTGTATATCGTAGTTCTCAAATGCCGATTGTGCGGAAAGCGATCCACCACACTCTATGCGTATGTAGTCCTGGGCTCTTAGGGTGCACTCTAACCGAAAAAAAATTGGACCCTTAGGCTTACTAAGACGGCTATCAGTTCCTAGTTTGAAAGTCGGGCAGAAGATGTCAATTAAAGCGGACTCAACATGAAGCTTTTGATGAAATTTTTTGTGGACTAAGAGCTCATCTACAGAGGTTGCAGAGGAAATTTATAAATTATGCCTGAGGACGTGAGAACTCCACACTAGTACCTTTTGCCCTTCTCCTACAAATTACTTTGAGATATTCTTACCCAATGTACTGCATGAATAGAAGCCATTTATTGATTATGGGTCTGATGGAGTTTAGGTATCTTTCAACTGATACGGGGATAGGCTAATAAAATTCCTTCAATAACAACTTAAGAAAAGCCGATATAGTTCAGCAGAAGTAACTAACAACAGCAAGAACAGAGAATTTTAAAAGGAACACACCTCGTAAATTAACACACACAACATGGGTTGTGTAAGAAGCTAGGTTGTTATCTTGGCTACAGGATTGTAATGATCGATTAAGCTAAGTAAGTATGTGTACAAATACAAATATTTGCTGAGTTTTGGTGATATTCTTTAAAATTTGAAAGCTGATCGCAAATCCCACCTAGAGACAAAGAACCTCATGAGCTAGTGCAGAGTAATGTTTGCCAAGATCATTATCTTTCTCTCTCTAATCTATTTGCTTAAATGATTAATAAAAACTTTGATCAAATGAGACCAAAGTTTCTAACGAAAAACACTTGAAATGCAAAGTTAATAAGCAAAGTTCACAATAAAACCCATTTAAGACGATTATTGAACACCTTACAGCCTTTTTTAAAGATTAAAGAAATTATTTTTGTTAGAGGGAAATGCAATCGAAATGTTAATATAGTCGACACAATTTGAAATTTCTTTGAAGCCATAAACCTCCATAATCTTGCATATCGAACACATGCCACCAAATTTAATTGATTTTTTTTATTTTTTTGAGGACATGAGTCCAATTTCTGCTATTTTTGTATTTTTAATACACAAGTCATGATCCAAAATTAAACAATTCCAAACGGACGCACACAGCAATCGTTCGTTTTATCAAGGGGTGAGGTGGTGTGATTAGAGCCTCATGCTGTACAATATTATCGCTTAGACGGCAGAATACACAATGTCGTCGTCTGTCAGTTGGGGCCCAACGAATTGGTCTACTGAGAACGGGCTGAACATTTTCGAAAAATATTGGGGCGTTAAGCAAAATTTTATGGTTGCAATAATCGATTTGAAATGAACGAAACGTGTGCAATCAAGCAACAAGTTTTTATTGCTTTGGAACGTAGAAACAATGGGTAAAAGTTACTGAAGAATTACTAGGGTTAACAATTCCAGTTAATTAATAATCGAATAAAATTTTAAATAATTTATGAGTAGCTCGAGTAAGTGTTTAAAAAAAGTGGAATTGATTGGAAAATGTTGCAAGTGATTTCTCCTAGGAATCTGAATGATAATAAAAAATTATAATCAACTCATAGAGTAGGAGTAGAATCGTTAAAACCAAAGTGATGGTCAATAACGCTGGCATAGAGTGTTCCAACTGGGGCTTTCGAGTTTTGACAACCTAAATGTCTTTTATACAGTCTGTTTTTCTAATTCACTATGGGCGACCATGGAAAACAAATTGTGTTCATAGAATGATCTCTGGTCATTAATCGTTACAATCCTTTAGTTAGGATTACAACCTAGCTTCTCACACCAGCCACGTTGTGTGTGAGCGAGAATATTATCCATTTGTGGCGTGGCCTACGGTTTAACGCTAACATCGAACGATAGCTTTTTGCCACATGCCAGCTGAGAGGATATACAATACATATACATAATTGGTCATTACAACCCTTTAGTCAGAATTACAATCTAGCTTCTCACACCACTTATGCTGTGTGTGTTAATTTTATCATGAGTGGCGGGACCTACAGTTTAAAGTCGACTCCGAATGACAGATTTTTGACAAGCATTTGATAACAATTTTATTTACTCTCAGAATGTTTGCCAGAAATCTTCTGGGAGGAAATCGCCGGAGAAATATCTTTTCATATATGTCTGACCTGGGGTTTGAACGGTGGCCTCACGTCTAATAAGCCAACACCCTACCTACTACACTACGGCGACCTCAAAAGAGAGGAAATCTCCGGAATAAATTTTTAATATTTATTTTTTCGAAATGTCAGAGCTGAGTTTTGAACTCACGAGCTGTCTTCTGGTAAGCCAACATAGGTAGATAGGTAGAAAGGTTTTCATAATATAATACCCTCGAATTTTTTTACAATTTAAATTTTTCTTGTGGTTAGGTTAGGTTAGGTTAGAGGACGTGTACTTGTCAATTAAGACAAGTACAGTACCCGGAGGTCGAATTGACCCATTGTACAACGTCCTAGTTTCTCACACCACTTATGTTGTGTGTGTTAATTTTATACATGAGTGGTGGGACCTACAGTTTAAAGTCGACTCCGAACGACAGATTTTTATTTATTGAGAAACTTTTCATGGCAATTTTTATTTACTCTCAGAGTTTTTGCCAGAAATCTACTGAGAGGAAGTCGCCGAAAAAAATACTTTTTGTATTTTGTCTTTGATGCCTGGCCTGGGGCTCGAACCCAGGCTTTTGCGTCTAATAAGCCAACACACTACCTACTAGACTACGGCGACTTCATTTCTTGTGGAACTCTACATATTTTATGTGAATTCCATCAAATTAATTCACAACTAAAACTTTTGCCACACCCTTTAACGTTCTTCTCCGCTTAAACAAAAATTAAATTTTTCAATTTATAACAACAACAACAATAACATCTAAATAATCAATAATTAAATAAATTTCTACCAACCATTTATTGCATAAATTGAGGCGATGAAATTCATTTCCGCTGAGGCATTAATTGTTTCAAGAAACCTGAAGTTAATTAAGTTTCCATGGCATATGGAAGGGCTATGCTTGCAGGCAGATTGTGAAGGTTGGAAATGTTCTGTTCAGACTGATGTTAACTACAGTGGCTTAGACTAGGCAAAGAGTAAAGGGATAACAAACTCAGTATTACTGTAGAGTGCACTAGTCTAGAAGGGAATCCATATCCTTCGAATTTACAACAATTATGGGAAAAAGCGAAGACAAGGCTATGGAGCAACAATTTATCTGTATGGCAAGGTATCTGCAGCGGCCAATAGTCTTTTCTTTATCTGAGTAGTTCTAAACATAACACACGCTTGCGTTTGAGGAAGTCAAAATCCCACTACTTAGATAGGGAGATCTCACTGGATGCAGAAACTAAATGGATGTGGACACGTCTTTGGGTGGAGGATGTCGACCAGTTTGTTATCTCTGGAGAAAGATCAGATGCAAAAAAAAGAACACGAAAAAAATTTGGCCGATGAAAATATGCATGGAACTCAACGTACATAACTTTGCAGCGGGCTAAGTTGAACATCTGCAGCTACAATGTAAAGTCCAAACTTGTTTATGGTTGCGAAACACAGAACGTTACACCCTGAGACACTCAGAAGGTGTATGTTTCTATAAATCAATATCTGCGAAGAATTCTGTCATGGGCTATTTAAAATGGCAGATTGTGGGCGCAATCCAATGATTAACACACAGTCAAGGACACGAAAATGGCGACGGCTTGAATATATTCACAGAAGATTTTAGGATGATATAACAAGAAATATAGAATGGAGTTAATTTTGGAGAATGGTATCCGTAGGGCAGAATGCCATCCATAGGGCAGAATGAAATCCATGGGGCAGAATGCAATCCACAGGGCAGAGTGGAATCCATGGGGAAGAATGCAATTCATAGGGCAGAATGCAATCCATAGGGCAGAATGCAATCAACAGGGCAGAATGGAATCCATGGGGAAGAATGCAATCCATAGGGCAGAATGGAATCCATAGGGCCGAATTGGTTCCATGGGGCAGAATGGAATCCATAGGGAAGAATGGATTCCATGGGGCAAAATGCAATCCATAGGGCAGAATGGAATCCATGTTGCAGTCGAAGAAAGAGACGGCGATCACATACTTGGAAAAGATAGATTGAAGCGGAAATAAGAACTAAGATCGGCAAGTTCTGAAGTGAGGTGAAGACAATAACTCGGAGTAGGTTAACGTTCATATAAATTGTTGCGGATCTATATTAACACCACCATGTGGGAAGGAACCCGTGCGAAAGTTAATATTGAATAGAATTTGATAGACTTGAATAGGATAGAATATATCTAAACAGGATTGGATTGGAAACAGATTAAAAATAAACAAGGATCACATGGATTCGCTAGCAGTCATCAGTTTAAAGGAACATTGCGACTACATTGCCAAACAACGGTTTTAATGTTTTACGAAAACCGTTATGCAACAATCCAACCAATTTCACTAAAGAATTACTTGTCATTGGCAAACCGCCAGACGTTATCGACACGAAATATTTATAATCCGATAAGAGTTATAAGCGATTAGATTAAATTTTATCGCCTACCATCATGCAGTTATCGCGAAAAGAAACAAATTATTAAACGCGTCTAATCAGCAAATGTGCAAATGAATTGCGATTTGGCGGACAGGTTGTCCGTTCTGAGATGTAATAAAAATCAGGTGCAATAAATAATAGAAAACTAACTATGTATTGCTGTTGTTGTTGTTGTTATTATTATTATTATTATTTCACTACTAAATTTATTAATTTATTAACTACAGTTATAATAATACATTTGATAACAATACGTTGACTATAGCCGTCAAAGCGGTAGACATGTGTGGGTGTGTGTGTGTGTGTGTGTGTGTGTGTGTGTAATAATAAAACAGGGTGTGTAAACAAAAAGAATTTCTAGAAACCAAAAAATTCTCCGTTTTAGCTCCGTGTTATAATAGAGCAGCGCAGCTGTATATATGTACATAAGAAACACTATAATGATAAGTGTGGCAACTCTGTTAGAATTTTAGTGAAAGATGAAAGCGATTAAGGCTACGAAAACTAAAGAGAACACAGATACAGAGCTCATAGCAGCACTGTTGGTTCCGTATTTCTCGAAGTAGATCTTAAGGGGACCCATTTTTTGCTTAGACCATTCCAAATTGAATGCAGCAGTCTTTTCGGCACTCTGCAAAGTGGCATAGGAGCTGCCGAATTTCGATTTGTTCTTTTCATTGTATTCCTTCAATTTGTTGAGTTGATCCTCAGTAGTGAAACGACCTGCAAGATTGGAAATAATAGAGGCCACATCACCATAACCGCCCATGCTGTAGTAAACGCAAAAAAAAAAATGAAAATGAAAAACAAGACAAAATTAGTTTCAGTTCGTTAAGATTGGAAGGAATTTACGTATAAAATACTTACGATTCTGCAAGTGCGTCAGTTTTTTCGATGACCAAATCGAAGACAACATCAACATTTTCATTGTTTTCAGCAATCAAACTGGACATGGCGGCAGACTTGTCTTGGCGACGTACTTCATCGGAAATGATCATGTTGAAGTATCTGGTAACCAAAGACTTCTCTCTGACGCAACCCAAAGAGTTCAAGAGTAAAGTCTCTTCGGTGGCAACGGTTTCGGTCTTGTATTTGTTGTAGAGCTTGTTGAACTCTTGTTCTTTGCCTTCACGTACAGCTACACAGTAGACTACAGAGCGAATGTTAACGGGCACGGGATCGGCCTTCAAATTGGCATTGAAGTAGCTCTTGGCCTTGCTAATGCAATCACTACTGCCGTATTTGCAAGACCATGCCAAGATCTTGGCACGATTGTAGATATCCAAAGTGCTGTCGGTGGATTTTTCTTCGAAACCTAACATGTTGTAGGCCTTGCTGGTAATATGGCGTATGAAGTAGCCAAAGTCTTTTGTGTCGGTGCCCAAACGAATGGTCAAATAACTGAAACCATTGAAGGCAGCAGTCCAGGCCAAGTAGTTGGTTTCGGTAGATAAATATTCCAAAACATCGAAAGTCAATTTGTAATCAATAACACCAGCACGAGCCAAATTAAGTAAATCATCAACGATTTGGGCACGATTCAATTCGTGTATGCCATCCCAGTTAGCAGACAAGAGTTTCGAGTGTATTTGATGCCATGTTTTCACATCATAATTGACACGATAGTAACCAATTTCACGGATGTTGGCAATAATCCAGGAGACATCCTTGTCTACAGTGAGTTTGTGGGTTTCCTGTTGAAGGAAGAATTTAGTATCGGTGTTGTTGAAGTTCTTTTCCTTGCTGGTGGTGTAGGTAATGGGCACAGTGTATTGGAGTTTAGGATCGGCGGTTTCTTGATCCTTTAACAAGAAACGCACTTGGCTGACTTGCACGGTAGTGTCATCGGTACGATTGAAAGTGACAACGGGGTAGCCAACTTGGGTAGTGAATGAGCTGAAGTAGAGATCAGCATATTGGGCATATTGGGCAGGCCAGTATTTCTTCCAAACGGTAAACAAGTCCGCGGGAACAGTGTTGGTGTACTTGCTATAAAAAAAAAAATGAATAAAAAAATTATTAGAAGAGAGTGAGTATGTTAGTTGTGATCATGGTTTGAAAACGTACTGTTTGTTCAAATATTCGTTGAGGGATTTCTTAAAGTTTTCTTCACCCAAAATGTATTTGGTCATGCGAATAACGGTGGCACCCTTATTGTAGGAAATACTGTTGAACATGCGTTCTAAGTCGGCGGTTGTTTTGGCATCTTCATCGGTCATTGGATTGGTAGCGTTGGTGGAATCCATACCCATGACACTTTGAATTTGATCAACAACAAACTGTGGATCCATTTGCATATCGCTTTCAACCTGGCGGGAGGAGAATAAAAAAACGAAAAATTTAATTTACATTCTTAGTTCGTTTTGTGTAAACAAAATAATGCCTCGTCTCTAACTACAAAAATATTTCTTTTGAAAAAAAAAACTATCCCACGTCCATTTAGTCTAAAAAAAGCTAATTTAGTAGGCAAACATTGAAATATGTCACGTCCGCAATTATAGATTAGAAAGAGTTTAAAATGAAATTAATGAGCAATTTCCAAACATACATATATAAAGTGGGCGTGGCAATTTCAATAACGACTCTTTCATGACAAGTGATAAAAAAAAAGAAGAAGAAGAAGAAGAAGAACAACAACAACAACAACAAAAGCAAACACTTACAATATCGGTGGCAAAGTATTGGAAGTAACGAGCGAAACCTTCATTCAACCAGGTGTAACTCCACCAGTCGCAAGTAACCAAATCACCAAACCACATATGGGCCTGTTCGTGAGCAATAACAGCGGCAATATATTGTTTTGAGCTTAAGGTACTGTGCTCACGATCGTACAGTACGGCGCGTTCTCTGAAAGTCAAAAGACCCCAGTTTTCCATAGCACCAGCTGAGAAATCGGGTATGGCAGCCAAATGCATTTTGTCATCGCCCAACGCATAGTACGGTAAACCAAGATAATTGTCCAAGGCCAAAAGCAAATCCTTGCCAACATCGTAAGCGTATTCGGTTTGAGCATAGTATTCGGGCCTGGCAATAACACCAAACTCACCATCATAACGATCATTGAATTCGGATACAATGAAGGCCAAAATGTAAGTGGACATCTTAGGGGTGACAGCATAAACATCGGTGACATATTCGCTTTAAGAATAACAAAAAAAAAAAAAAACAAATTAAGTTTTCTGATTAGTTATCGATAACTAAGGAATAAAATATTTTTTTTTTTTATGAATAAGAAAACTTACCCCTTCGGAATGACTTGTAAAATACGAGTGGGGCCGTAAGATTTTAAGCTACGATGACGGGTCAATGTCAAATCAAAAGTGGCCTTGAATTTGGGCTCATCGAAAGAGGGGAAGGCACGGCGGGCATGGTTTCTTTGGAACTGTGTGGAACCAAGCCATCTAAGGGGAGACAGAGAGAGAGAGAGAGAGAGAGAGAGAGGAAATTGATTTGAAAATTGAACTTGTTTTTCCCTCTATATTTTCGCTGATAAAACTTACTTGGTGACGTTATGGGCGGTCTTGTAGGAACTGCGATAGAAACCATGCATATCATCGTCCATGCTGCCGGTATAGACGTAATGCAACACATATTTTACATTAGCCTGCAAGGCTTGATTCAAATTATACACAACAATATCGGTCATGCTATCGGGTGTAGCTGCAGGCAAAGACGTCTTCTGAGTGGGAGTATCCTTCCTGTAGTATTCACTCAGGCTGATTTTCAAATTCTTCATGTGCAATTGTATCTGATTGGTGGCTTGTTTAGCTTCAATTTCAATGAAACATTCACCATCAAAGGTAAAGGCTTTGGGATCGGATTCAATCAAATACGGTTTCAAAGACACATTGTAGTTAATGGGCATTACGGTCAAGGGCAAACGATAATTCAATTCATCTTTGGTTTCGGGTGCATCGACAACTTGATCCTCCAAAGGTGCAGCATAAGCCAAGCACAAGCAGGCTACCAATATCGTAGCTACTGTTATAGGCAACATTCTGCAAAATATACCAATTTTTTTTTGTTTTTTTTAAATTTTCTTGAAATTAAATTTTTTTTAATTAAAATTTTTTAAAAAATTTTTTTTTTTAATTTAAAAAAAAACCTTTTTTTTAATGTTTTTATTTAGTCACACACCTTAACACTTTTTTAATTTAGTAGCAGCGTTATAACAATGCTATTTAAGGTGGCCGAAATATGTGGGCCTACTGAAAGCTTTAACGCTGCAGAAGTTCTATTTATAATAACGCTGGCTCTTCTGGTGTGGTTTTTTTTTTTTTTTTAATCATAAAACAATACAAACGGAGCGCATTATCTAAAGAAATTAACAACGTTTAACGTTTAACGTTTTTTTTTTTTTATTTCATTCAGATGCGATAACGCCTTTGGCTGATTTGCAGTGATATTAACTAACTACAACGCTAATATGTATTAGCATTTTAAACTTGTTAGTATTAGTTAGTACAAGTAGTTCGATAAAAGAAACTCCTTAACGATAGATGTGTGGCTAATTTTCTATGTGGTGTTGTTTGTATCGGTACATACCTCGTATATCTGCTCAAATACCCGACTATAAATATCGTATTTTTATTTAGGGATTATAGACATCGATTTTTTTTTATTCGTAATCGTATTGGTGGTATTGGTATCACTATCCGTAGACATGTTGTTATTGTTAGTACAACAATAACAACTCAACAACAGTGGAGTGTAAATATAGAGTTCTGTGATTGACATTTGATTTGATAATAAACTTGAGATACCTAGCTATACAGTTAAAACAGATTGATTGAGACAGAAGAGTACTTAACACTAGGTCTCTCTCTCATTTCATACATTGCTTAGGTTAAGTAAGAATCTGATATTGAAGACTTAAATTTTCTCGCATGCGATCGTATAATCAAAAAATCTCTAAATGATGTCATCAATGTAGTCTGATAGGTAGTGTGTTGGCTTATTATAGTAGATGGTGAGGCCACGATATATGAAAAAATATTTCTTTGGCCACTGCCCCAGCATATTTCTGGCAAAAATTCGGAGAGTGAATAAAATTGCCATGAAAAGTTTCTCAAATAAAATCTGTCGTTCAGAGTCGACTTTAAACTGTAGACCACACCGCTCATGTATAAACTTAACACACACAACATAAGTGGTGTGAGAAGCTAAGTCGTAATCATACACATATTTCTATAAATGCTCTAGCGAACCCATCAGCAGGTCTTAAAAATAGAAAAAAATGGAAGGCTCTGTACAATCTCGGTATGTGAGCATGATTTGGCCTGAGACAGTTCCTCGTTATAGTTCTTCGTTATGCCATTTTACGATAGGCATCGTCAGTGATTTCTCATCTTCATTATCATCTCCTCGGCGATAGTAATTTTTATACTTTGCCGCTATGCCTTGCACATGTATTCTTAAGAGACAATATCCGGTAATCAGAAACACAATTCAGGCGCATTAATTATCATCGAAGACCTCATGGGTGTTTGTCGAGCTGAAGCCCTAATTGCATTCTTAATCAGCCATTTTATCGTATACATTATTAACAGCCTGTGGACATGCCGCAGTTTGAGTTTTCATGAGAACATGAGCACACTCAAAACCTTTAAATACGATGAAATGGATTGATAAAGCTCGTTTCAAAACAGAGCTCGTTTCATCTTATCTACAGAAATATTATTTTTTAATTCCTCCTAAGTTCAACTATAACAAAAGCTTGGCTTACGTGCCCTTTAGTACGCGACGAAATTCCCAACTAAATGTTTAACGCGGCATGTACAAACTGTTTTATACGCTGATCGCCGCTCACGGAGGTCAAACTGAAATGTTCGGAGACAATTTGCAAATTTTACTGTTATTGTCGCGTTGCTGTATTGTTTTCTATTTGGTTTTATCGATAACTGGCGTTAATTATAGACTTTTAAAGTTGTTGTTGCTATTGTTGTTGTAATTTTGATGTCAAATTAAATTGTGGTGGAGTTTTTTTCTTTTTTTTTGTTTTAAATTCAAAACATGTTCGAACACACGTAACGTTTGATTTGGAACGTGAAAATATTTTTTAATTCAAAATTCCCACCAAAACTGCACTGCAAACTGTAATGCTTAAGCTAGAGGGCAAGGTTTATTAAAAAAAACTGAAGAAGAAGAAGAAGAAGAAATAAATTTGAGTTTAATTTTTGGGGGAATATTTTGAGTGAAATTTGAATTTTGCAGTTATAAATCGAATGCTTATTTAAAAAATTGCTTCAACTACCGGTGGTTTATGGTGTTTAATATCAAAGTGAAAGAAAAAATTCAACAAACTATTGACTGACATACTTCGAAATAACTGAACCTGGAGAGCTTACTTGCTTGTCAAACTATTGGTAAAATGCTGTTCAAGATTTCCGCTTCCTATGTTCGTAATCCATGACCTTATTTGTGATCCGTGAACCCCAGCCTGGTTTCCAGAGGAAACTGATTAAGCTGTTTAAGGCTCAGTCGTACGACAATTGCGGAATAATATCCCAAGTACTTCTAGACAAAATAGCTACGGACCCTGCTACGAGGAATTCTCATGAGCTTAAATAAATGAGCGATTTGGTTGATTTACTAGTGGTTGTATAGAATGTGTCTTAAAGTTCAGAAAGGCTAGGGCAGGGTACCACAATTTTAAGATTCATGAGATTCTACAAGTCCACTCAAAATTTCTACTTGAAGGATCGATTACAATAAAACTGGTATCATTCCGCATTTACTAATATCCCGAACCGATCTGTGAATATATAATCGCCTTATGAGGTCCCTACTGTCTCATAAAAATTATCTCGTGTTCACAAAATCATCAAATTAATTTCCGCTTTTCATGCACTGTTTCTCTACTTAGCGTAGTTGTGGCAATTCTACACTGATTTAGGAATCTTCCTGTCATCAGAGGTAATATTAGCATTCATTCCGATCATTATGTTCCTATCCTTAGTTCTTCTTCCTTAGTTAACTTCGTTGTAGTGCGGGATACTCTCACGACATAGACATCTTTGAATATGAACCGATTCAATAATCATCTCATGAGTGCTTCTATGTATACATCGAATGGTTTGCCAAAAATCCTAATGCATCACAGATCATTCTCTGGGATAAAGTATACACGTGAAAGTAACTGTGACTGACATACATAATTGGTCATTACAACACTTAAGTCAGGATTACGACCAAGATTCTAACACCACCCACGATGTGTGTGGCGAGATCTACAGTTAAAAGTCGATTCCGAACGACAGTTTTTTTGCTCTCAGAGTTTTTGCAAGAAATCTGCTGAAAGGAAGTCGCCAAAGAAATATTTTTTCATATTTCGTTATGTTTGAGATGTTCCTTTAGTGCTATAATTGTGCTCTCAACTGTTCCTTGTAGTGAATAGCTTAATGACTGCCGCAAATCTTACTGAATATAATGCTTGATATCGACCACTAATGTGTGTCCAATTATACTCGAATTTTATTGTTTTTCTTTTTCTGTTTTGGCGACACGATTGATTTTGCTGTTTGAGTAAATAATCTGTGTTTAGAATTCTTGAAAAATAACTTCAAAATTCTTTAAAGCACCATATCAATTTCATAATGGCAATAAATTATTTGAAATTTTCCATTTCCCCGAAAAGAGTAACATTTTAAAGCAGAAAAAAGTTCCCAAAAATTAAACAAATTAAGAATTTATTACCATGACTTGTGAAATATTTAATTCCGATGTTTGAAGAAATCTATTTTACCATGATATGAGCAAAAATCTGAAATTCAGCAGGATTCTGCGCAATCTTTCCCCAGTTTACTAAAGAGCATAAAGCAGCATATCTACTTTAGCAGACATATAGTCTTTTAAGATACTAGAAGACCGTGTCTCTTTTCCTTCAATCTTGTTTTCTTGTAGCTGACAAGAAAAATTGAAACTAAAAATTTTTTTAATTTAATGCAGCAAAGTTTTCTTAATAAACTGTTATGCACTCAAATATCTAATGGATTATGTTAGGTTAGGTTAGGTTAGGTTAGAGGAGGTGTACTTGTCAATTACGAAAAGTACAGTAACCGGAGGCCGAATTGACCCATTGTACAACGTCCTAGTTTCTCACACCACTTATGTTGTGTGTGTTAATTTTATACATGAGTGGTGGGACCTACAGTTTAAAGTCGACTCCGAACGACAGATCTGTATTTATTGAGATACTTTTCATGGTAATTTTTATTTACTCTCAGAGTTTTTGCTAGAAATCTACTGAGAGGAAGTCGCCGAAAAAATACTTTTTGTATTTTGTCTTTTGATGCCTGGCCTGGGGCTCGAACCCAGGCTTTTGCGTCTAATAAGCCAACACACTACCTACTAGACTACGGCGACTTCTGAAATGTAGTTTTAGTAGTGATAGGTTGTTGAATGCTTCATCTACGGATATTATCACAAACATACATCGGTCCTGTAGGAGAATTTCCGTTAAAAAATGTAAAGTTTTAGCACTGTTGGGCTTTCTAATTGATAGTATTTTGCTTATGTTTGATCGTAGATTATTATGATGTTAGATGATGAGGCTATTACCTAAGCTTACAAACTGGATGATTCCTAATATTTTATGTGATGAATTGCTTAGGATAGGTGCAGAAATTGGATAATATTTAGATCAGGGATTACCATTTCATAGCACAATTGTGCAGGGAGAACTCACATGCATTCTTGTGTGTTTTGATTTAGTTGTCGATCAACCTGATCAAAAAAAAAATTTGTTTTTATTTATCGAAAATTATTAAGCCAAAGATGGAGAGCTTCATGTACATATGTTGATGAAATGAAAATCAAAATAGCGTATTTTACTAACACTTTTCTGTGGTTGTAAACAAATAAATTGTCTCAACTTATTTTCTCTCTCTTACGCACTAATATACAACCAAAAAATTTTTGGTAACCCCTGATTGATTGATTAGGCGAATGGTTGACTTTCATATGTATTGTTTACACGGTACAGACTTAAAAATGGTGTCCAACTTAGCTCAAACATATCCAGCCAAACAAAGTATGAATAAATATTTCTTTCGGCAACTGCCTCTCAGTAGATCTCAGGCAAAAACTCTTAGAGTAAATAAAATAGCCGTGAAAAAAGAAGTTTCTCAAAATCTGTCTTTCGAAGTCGACTTTAAACTGTAGGTTTCGCTACTCACGGATAAAATTAATACCCACATCATGAGTGGTATGAGAAGCTAGGTTGTAATCTTGACTGAATTGTTGTAATGACCACAATTATGTGTGTTATGTATGTACATATATTCCACTTAGGTTCTCTATATCCATTGATAGTTCACCGCTATTCATTTATGATTTACAACATATGGTCAATTCACACAAGCCGTTGTGTCGTTGTATTCATTGTATTGTTGGAAGAACATACAACAGTGTATGATTGTTGTTGATATTTTTCATAGAAAAATCCGATGCACTTATACACATTTTTTCCATATTTTTTTAAAAGTTGTATTGGTTTCGTGCTATCAAAATGTGTGAATGCCACGAGATACACAATACAGCATAGCATTGAGCGTTCACAAACAAACAAATGTATTCAATACAACATACACGATACAAAGTCGTGTGAATTGTCCAATTATTTTATTCTTCAAGCTGTGAACCTTAGTTCACTTTTACGTTTACTTTTCTTAAAGTAAAGTATTACACTCATGCATTATTGAACTTTGCTTCCTAGTGCCTGTAATGTGTATGTTATTTTAACTCATAAGTGTAGCAAGATCGTTGAGAGAGAGTCGAGAATCGGATAAAACAACAATTTTTTTTTCAAGATATCAAAGCTGAGATTTGAACTTAGCGCTCTTATCTGCTAACATTACAACATCGGAGCTAACATTACAATACAATATTACAATATTGAACTCAAATGATTTCAAAATTTTCCGACAGTTGGACGCCGTAGAGTTCATTTTATTTTATTAAGAAATTAGGCTTTTGCACCATTTTGGGTTTAAGTGTCGAGTAAGGTTTGGCATTCTCTCCAATACCACTGATTCATCATGATTGAAGTCGGCGTGGTCTAGTAGGTAGTGTGTTGGCTTATTAGACGAAAAGCCAGGGTTCGAGCCCCAGGCCAGACATCCAAATAAAATACAAAAAAAAGTATTTCTTCGGCGACTTCCTCTCTTTCCTTTGCCATGAAAAGTTTCTCAAAAATCTATCGTTCGGAGTCGACTTTAAGCTCTAGGTCCCGCCACTCATGTATAAAATTAACACACACAACATAAGTGGTGTAAGAAACTAGGTCGTAATCCTGACTGAAGGGTTGTAATGACCAATTATGTATGTATGTATGATTTATCATTACTTTCATCGCAGTTTTTGCTATTTATAAAAGACAATTCACCGGGCCAGTTTGTTAGAAAAGAGTATAAAGAGCCAGAATGAAGGTTGAAATCGTGAGAAGTAGACTAATCTAGCAGGACACTATCAACAAAAGACAGAAGAATCTAATCCAGACCTTTAAAAGCTATTGCACTTTGCAAAAACCTCTCAACTGTAAGATAAAAGAGGTGAGGAATAAGTGACCATCACTGTCCATATCAAGCCTCATAATCATTGAATTCGCTAGAATCGAGCTAAGCAGGGCCTTATTTTTTTTTTTATTATTTTTTGAAAGCTTAAGGAAAGATCTTCAAGTTTAAAGTTTGAAAATTCTAAAACTTAATTTTTAATTTTGTATTTCGAAATTTTATTTCTAGAAATAAATCTGAAAACATTTATCGATGACACATGCATTTTAATATGCGTTATAGTCCATAATTTTATTCCTTTTTTTATTACATGGATTACGAGCGTTAACAAAGTTTTAAAGGCTTTAAAAACGCTTTAGCCATATGCAATAAATCGCCCCATAATATGATTAATTTATTATTTTCGAATTTGTTTTAACAGTTTAACTATTGCACGAGTATTTTTTTTTTCTTTTTTTGTAATGATCGATAACATGAAATAAAAAACTATAAATAGTCTGTAGTTATCTGCCATTAAAACTGTGAGTCATTTTGAATGAAATTAAATGAATCATCACTTCCGTTTAGCATTTTTTTTTAAATATTTTCGTGTTTAAAAATAATTTTTTGGGGGTTTTCATATACATATGACCACCCGGCAGATGTACTTGAACAATAGGGCTATAAAAACCTAAACGTCAAAACATATTGGTTGACGACTACTCGGCCAGCTAATACAAATATGTACGTACATACATACATAGTGTAACATAATGAACATGAAAATTAAACAGTGGTTAAAAAAAAATTATGGATCATCCAGGATTTTATTCCGAATTCATTCGTTATAAAGAAGAAGGTCTACTAAGCAGTTGTTAATAAGATCAACCAATACATTCAGGCAGCTAGTCGTCGTAGTCTAATAGGTAGTGTGTTGGACGTTAGACGTAAGGCCGCGGTTCAAACCCCAGGTCAGACATCAAAACAAAAATATGAAAAAATATTTCTGCGGCTACTTCCTCTCAGCAGATTTATGGCATAAACTCTGAGAATGAAAAAAATTGCCACGAAAAGTTTCTCAAAAAATCTGTCGTTCGGAATGGACTTTAAACGACAGGTCCCGCCACTGTATGTATAAAATTAACACACACAACATAAGTCTGGTGAGAGGCTAGGTCGTAATCTTGGCTGAAGGGTTGTAATGACCAATTATGTAATACATTCGGCATAGTTTGTAGAACAGCCTACGAAGCTTTATTGGGTGTGGTCCTCAAAGCATTAAATCAGGGGTAGTAATTCATGATAATTTCTTCAATATCTGGAGTAGTTTATATGCTTTATTTTACCAGCATCATTGAATTATGATATTGGCAGTGATATTTTCGTAATATTACCCCTCAAGAGTGTAGAAAATAATTGTAAGTTAAGCGGATATACATATTGTTGCGGGTCTTAGAACGATAAAGTTGCCAGCTGACCTATTATGCTATTACGTTATTTTGTTCGATAATTTAGGGTATTTTTTCCCATGTATTTCTCCTTTAAAAATCAAAAACAAATCCTTTCTTTAAGTTCCCGATATTAGAAACACACAATAACTCCATAACACACATACATGCATAATTGGTCATTACAACCCCTCTGACAGGATTACGACCTAGTTTCTCACACCAGTTATGTCGTGTGTGTTAAGTTTATACATGAGTGGTGGGACGTACAGTTTAAAGTCGACTCGGAACGACAGATTTTTGAGAAACTTTTCATGGCAATTTTATTTCCTGTCAGAGTTTTTGCCAGAAATCTGCTGAGAGGAAGTCGCCGAAGAAATACTTTTTGTATTTTGTCTTGATGTCTGGCCTGGGGCTCGAACCATGGCTTTTCATCTAATAAGCCAACACACTACCTACTAGACCACGGCGACTTCATAACTCCATACTGTGACTTCAATTCATGCGGGTAGATCTCATTTTAATTTATATCCCGGAATGATTCTATATGGGATTCGTTTACTTAACTTGTTGATAGGGTGTGTGAGGAGAAAGTGACCCAAAATTAATATTTCTGTCAATAGCGTAAAGCCCAGTCGATCTCATTACACAAATTTTAGTTACTGTTCTTGGCCGTTAGGTCACTAGTAAGTCAGTTTAGTATCATCAAAACTTCCCTCGTAGGAACTGATTTGCCTTTAATTTGTTTTTTTTTTAATTTTTAATGCTTTTTCGTTTTTGATTAATTTATTCAACTTTTATTACCCACTGTATGATTAAAGAAAATTGTCCGTTTTTGATTTTTCTACGTCGATAGGCATATCAAAACTTTTAACTTAAGTGGTCTATGCATTGCACTTTGTAACTATTTCAAGGGGACTTTTTTTTCCACGCCGCTAATATTGAAATGCGCTTCACCTGGTGTATACACATATGTATGTACGAGCACGAGTGCACGTGTATTATTTGGTAGATTATACATCGGTTTTGATTGCTTTTATGACCAGATTTAAAGAAAACTAATCAATATTTAGTATTGGGTGCCACCATAATACAATTGCACTTGTAGTGTTTATCTTATCGTGTGTTTAGATTAAAAAAAGAAAAATTAAATGAAATATAATCGAATATGAAAGGAATTATTCATTTTATAGCCTTCAGGAAATTATTACGTTTTAAAATGGTTCAAGGAAAACTCGTTAAAAAAAAATTAAAAATGTTACATTCATGGTCATAATTATGGATTGCCTCTTGGAAAAAAATCTAAGGATCAGTATATCCTCGTATTGTCCGTATTTAGTGAGATCAGAAGCATTACATCGGCTAAAATTTTTTGAAAGGAATTTGGAAAATTTAAACCAAAGGCTTTGGCCCCGAAATACGAGTATGCGGACATGGTCGTGTATTTAATTCAATGAAAAAAAAATAAATCTCAATTACATTAGATTAGTTAGGCCAAATTACTGAAACTATCTTGGGCGATCCATATAGGAGAATACCCTGACCTTTTTATGTCTGACTGTGAGCAGGATACCAATTAGCTGCATAAAGAACTTGACTATATGTATGAATTTGATCCGCATGCTTGCGTCGAATAACAGAAAATGTAGGGCATGTGAAGAGGACGTGGAAACGATGGAACATTTGCTATATCGTTGCTCAGTTGTTGGACGTAATAAATCAAAAGATTGTTTAGATATATGTATGCGGAGAAATTGAACCAGTTCCATTGCAGTATCAAAAAGTCTTTTTCACCCAGCGTATATGCGTGCAGTAGCATGTATGACCCAATGATAAATAGTAGTTCATTAAGCGCTCCATTGATTCGTCTTCATCTGAAGGCACTAGTGTCGACTATGTACCTTCTATACAAGTATCCCCAAAAAGGTTCTCAAACTGTTTACGTCTGGTTTCCGAGCAAAGTTCTGTCTCCCAGGGGTTCTGACTCTGGAAAGGACAGGCTTCAGAAAGCGTAAGTCGAACATAGAATAATGGTTTGATGTTCATGAAGTCGGATATGAAGTTTGATGTTCATGAAGTCTGTATTTAATGCAATCGTGTATTGATTTTAAATGTCTGGATGGACTCGTAAAGCCTACTTTGTGGACAGAAATAGTAATCAATGTCTTTCGCTTGCATTAATGAACTATTTTGCTCTTTTCTGTACAAAGTTGGGAAGCTTTATGTAGAGCTTGTAGCATCGTCTAATCACTCTATTCGTCGTTCTATAAGTCGTTCCGACTTAGTTCACACATACATACATACATAATTGGTCATTAAAACCCTTTAGTCAGGATTACGGACAAGCTTCTCACACCACTTATGTTCTGTGCATTAATTTTTATATATGAGTGGCGGGACCTACATTCATTCACTGAGTATGTATCCTTAACCTACAGACCATAGGCTTCAATAGATGATATCTTGTTTTGTTCTAATCGATTAATAGCGATTAGTTTCACAGAAAATATTTTATCGTACAGTTGCGATAAAATCATAAAAAGATTTCTTTTTCTTTTTCTAAAAACTTGAAAATCATTTCACTTTCAATTTTCTAGGAATTTTTATAACAAAAACACAATAGTAGGTAGATACATACATACATACATATGTATGTATGTATTGTGAGAACTGAAAATCGCATTATAATTATCGATAACATTTGTTTATGTTGTCATTAATACAGCGGCACATACATATTTCCTCCGATAAGAATTATTTTAGCACGACTTTGAAGTGCGCTAAACATTTATCTTATCAGAGGAAATCAAAATGAAATACAGAATCATGCCTTTACTGATGGCTAAATAAACTTCAATTCAAATCTTGGTTAGCATTTGAGTTTAGGAGGTAGATAGGGCAGGTTGCCTATGCGTATAAATGAGGAAAATTTTTTTTAATAAGAACAAAAGATTTCTTTAATCAATTTAAAATTCAGTGGCATAATTATTTTAATGGACGTTTCTAATGGGCGTTTTAATTTTTTTTTTACACTGTGAAACAAAAAATATTTTTGAAATTTTCAAAATTCAAAATATGCTTCTTCTTGCACCACAGTTGGTTTGAAAGGATGGAACATATGTCTTATTTAAATAAGCTAACTTCTTGTTCCAGTTCTGGGGTTTCATCAGTTTCAGAAATTATTGGGTTTGCTGTCTAATAATGTCTCCATTTGAGTAGTAAATGACGTCATATCTCCTGTTAGTTAGAGAATCCAGTTGAATTCAACTGAAATGCGCCAATCGGTAGGATCTTTCATTTCTAATCCTTAAAAATACGTTCTACTCTGAACGAAACTCTTCAGACAAAAAAAACTATTTTGGAAGTCCTTAAAAACCTTTTAAAAATTGAAAAAAAGAACGCAACAGAATTCTTTAGCCAAAGTTAAGAACGTCTTCGGTATGTACGCTTTCAGCAAATGAGAATCGAATTTTGTTCAGCCTCTATTTCCGACCGGGTAAAAGCGTTATCGATAATTAAAGCTGTTATTGAGTGATTTTAAAAGAAAAGATAATTTGATCACGTCCAAGTATTTTTTGAATGAAATGTAATCGCTGCGGATTTTTAATCTATGAAATTAACAAAAAAAAAAAAAAAATAATTAAAAATTTTCAAGATTAACGATTATTAGACGATCGTTTATTGATGCGTTCGTTGCCATGAAACTAGTTAAAGTCAGTTTGATTTGAATTTTTTTTTTGCGTATTTTGCCAAATTTTTTTATTTCATTTTACCAAGATTTGATAAGTTTGAGGGTGACTCGTTATTGTAGAGGCTGTTGTGAAGTGTTTGCTCTGTCGAAATTGTGACAAAAGGTGTGAGATAAGTTCTAAATCCTTGTAAAGTTTGAACGTAAAAGAAAATATGTGGAAAACCTTTAAAGTCGAAAAAAGTTCCATAAGTTAGGTTAGGTTAGGTTGGGGTGGTAGCCTTGAAGCCAAAAGCACACTTGAGAGCGCATAGCGGCCCGTTGTGATGCCACAGGTGAACGCAGCCTCTGTACTTACCAAGTTCCTTCAAATAAGGGAAGTAGAAATTGGCCAGCGCAAGGTCTGCACACGGTCTATAAGTGCTCGGCTTGGAAAACATTTTACATAAAGAGCACCATGATACAAATTCTATATTATCCGATTCTCTTTGACTGATCGTGCAGTCTGATTGGGTAGTAATAAATTTCCTTCTGAGTCTCAACATCAATTTAACTGAAACTCGCCTAATGTCTCATAATGTCATTTGGAAATTTTGCTCTCTGACCTGCAACTTATCTTCGAATAGGGTAATGCGCTGAAGTCTCAATATTGTATCTCTCATTGGGCATTACACTGTAGACTGACATTATTATTTCTTAGGCGACTTCCTTTCCGCAGATATCTGGATAAAACCTTTGAGAGTAATAAAATTGCCCTGAAAAGTCTCAAAAAATCTGTCGTTCAAAATCGACTTTAAAGTACGACTTTAGTATACATGTATAAAAATAACACACACAATATCAGTGGTGTGAGAAGCTAGGTCGTAATCCTGCAGTTTTGTAATGACCACTTATGAGTCGTTTATTTATCTTCAACTTATCTACTTGTCTGCCTGCCTAGGGTTACTTACTATAATTATTTTTTTTTTATCAGCCCTCAATATAAGGTCGCTATTATTTTGCGGATCTGTGAACTGCTAGTTAGTGAAAAGGGTGTGAAGGTCTTCATTTGCATTAAGGATTACGTCTTGTATATATGTTACTGTAGTGGTAGTAGAACAGTAGGATTTCCTCAAAATTTATTCGTTCAATTAAGTTGCTGAACCAACAAACGTTATCTCGACATCTGTCCTCATCCATGAGTGCAGCGTATTTCTTAGGGAAATTTCGGAACATTCAAGGGAAATTCTTATATTAGTTTTATAACAATGAGATATCGAAGAAAAGTACTTGCTGGTACAGAGCTCACCTTCTCCGAACATGTTCGGTGTTCAGTTGAGTTGGGTATTCTACGTTCGTTTCACTGACATGCTCAACTTTGTTGGCAACACGAGGATACAATATTGGTAGATTCTGTTGGACTGATGTGGACCTTAAAGGCAATGACTCGCTGGCCTTCAAATTAAGTCCGAAATGGATCGAGCGTAGAGGACATTGTCAATGTTGTTTAATCATTCATAAGTGCACGATTTATCAGATGCCATTATGGTGATCTAAATCTCCATCACAATTTTCTTCACTTCTTTAAAGAAGAATGTTCAAAAACGAATTCAACCATTCCCTTTGCCTTGATCATATCGGTTTAAACATTTTTTTGACCCACAGTAGAATCGGCCTACCTAAGCTACTGTTTTAATATGACAAATTTTGTTTGACTTCATTCGTTGGTTTGCTGGGATGTCAGCTTTTTAGCCCTTATGGTGCTATTAGGCTCTGTAAATGGTACTTTTACAAAAAATCTCAACAGAAAATCGGGGAGAACATTGAACAGAGTTATGGCATAGGTATGTATGTATATATAGGTGGTATATTTAGGCATGGTATATATTTTATTTACTTTACATACATAGTAAATATTTATGGTCATGCACAATAGTTTGGACTTTTTTCTTGTTATTTATTTATTAAAATTAATAATCTTTACCCCTTAAGATATGCTGCCATATTTAGTTATCATCGAAAAAAATATCGGACCGTACCGTTAACCGCAAAGTTTAACAATTTTACCAACCGCAGACCGACCAAACAGAAGCTTTTATGACTCGTGTAAGTATTTGGGTAAAAAAGAAAAGAAAAACAAAATCACGTGCTTTTATAATCAAGATTAGAAATAAAAAGTTGTGGCAATAAATTATTGACGCTTAAGTTATAAAGCTCTTCAGATAATCTGGACTTTTATGATGGTAAAGGGTGTTTTTTATAGAGGTATAGAACTTTAAGTTGGCATTACTTTTCAAGATGGCGACCGATTTAACAGCTGTCAAGTGATTTATTCTCAGTTTGGTTTGGCAATTCATCATGAATACACTCACGCCTGAACAACGCTTGCAAATATTGCAATTTTATTTCGAAAATAATGGTTCTGTGCGGAAAACGTATCGCGCACTACGTCCATTTTATCGTCGACAAAATCGTCCATCAGAGCAGTTAATTCGATTAACCATCGAACGTTTTCGCACCACGTTTACTCTTATTACTCGCATCCCCAGAGACGCTGTACGGTGCGTACAGAAGAAGCTATTGCCGCTGTAGAGCGTAGCATTGAGGAAGACCCGAATGAGTCCATCCGTCATCGAGCACAGGAATTGGATCTGTGTCCATCCACTTTATGGAAGATTTTGCGGAAGGATCTTGGTTTGCGTGCTTACAAAATCCAACTCGTGCAAGATTTGAAGCCAAACGATCATCAAGTAAGGCGTAGATTTGTCGAATGGGCCCAAAACGAGATTGCCGTTGTTCCCGATTTTCATAAGCGAATTTTGTTTAGCGATGAAGCGCACTTCTGGTTGAATGGCTACGTCAACAAACAAAACTGCCGCATTTGGAGTGAAGGTAATCCTCAAGTGTATGTGGAAACACGGTTACATCCAGAAAAACTGACTGGTTGGTGCGCTTTATGGGCTGGTGGAATCATTGGTCCGTACTTTTTCAAAAACAATGGTGGCCAGAACGTTACAGTCAATGGTGATCGGTATAGAGCCATGATTACTAACTTTTTCATTCCTGAATTGAATAACCATGATGTCCAGGAGATGTGGTTTCAACAAGACGGCGCAACATGTCACACAGCTCGTGCCACAATAGATTTATTGAAAGACACGTTTGGTGACCGCTTAATTTCAATTTTTGGACCTGTGAATTGGCCTCCAAGATCTTGTGATTTAACACCGCTAGACTACTTTCTGTGGGGCTATGTAAAGTCATTGGTCTATGCGGTAAAGCCACAAACGCTTGACCATTTGGAAGACAACATTCGCCGTATTATTGCCGATATACGGCCACAAATGTTGGAAAAAGTCATAGAATATTGGACGTCCAGATTGGACTACATCCGCGCCAGCCGTGGCGGTCATATGCCAGAAATCATATTTAAAATGTAATGCCACAAGATTATCTTTCGGATAAATAAAATTCATGTCAATCGAATAATCCATCGTTGTTTTATTGCAACTTAAAGTTCTATACCTCTATAAAAAACACCCTTTATTATGGCCACTTATTGCTCATTAATTAAGTAAAAGAAATGCATTTTAATGGACTTGGTAACAGTGAATTGATGCAGTACATAATAATGAAGAGTTACTTGTGACGCGAGTAAAAAAAATTGCACGTCTAAATCATTCTAAATTCCAAATTAAATCGTTAAAAACTATTTGCCTAAGTAAAGTTTTGATTCCAATCCCTTTAGATTGATTCCAATCGTAATGGAAACTTTTTATATTCCAGCATTCAATACGTAATTCTTGGCATTTTCACTTGTCAATATAAAGCCGGTAGCATTTCAAAATTCGAATACCGCGCAAGTACTGTTTTTTTTAATAGAATAATTGCTCTCATTTAAGTTTTTTTTTGAAAATCAAATCATAACGATAATTATCGTTATCGGATCATAAATTCTGCACACGATTTTCAAGAAGAAGAAAAAAAAAGACAAAAAATATTTCACTTTGTGAAATACACCAGAAGTAAAAATAAAAGCACATTTTATTGATTTATTAACGGCCGATAAGCAGGGACCGTAGAACGTAATATCCATTAAAGAAAGAGATTGCTTACCCAGTAAGCCAATATACATACATATGTTGATATACTACACAGCAACAGCGATTGACATTTCATGCATGACTCCGATGACATCAAACTGTAAACCTGTCTGAAATTTAAACGAATTTAGTGATCAAAAATCTCCATTAAATTATTGAGAATGGGTTAGTAAATGAAAGAAGTTTGATTCGAATTAGAGACAGTGGACAATACGCTATTCTTTATGAACCGGTTAACAATCTTATTAGCAAGCAAACGAAATGTATTACTTAATATCCCATTGGAAATAATACAGTACCAGAGACACCCCTGCAATCTAAACTAAGCAGTTGATTGCAACGCTCGTTATTCAATACAGCCAAGTAAGTCTGGCATGACGTCGTCGTAGTCGTTGTTCAAATCCTATTTCAGACATCAAAACGAAAAAATATTTCTTCGGCGACTTTCTCTTAGCAGATTTCTGGCAAAAACTCTGAAAGTTCAGAGTCGATTCAGAGTCGACACACCATAAGTGGTGAGAGAACCTAGGTCGTAATCCTGAGGGGCTGTCATGACCAATTACATATATATGTATGTATGTATGTATGTACATAAGTCTGGTAATAAAGGAAAATGCTTCATCAATCAAAATAACTGCCAAATAGTTTTTCTTAATAAACAGCATAGCAGGAATAGATTTGATTGATAGTTACAATTATGTGGGATATTCCTGTGATCAAAAACCCCTATTAGATTGATACAAAACTGTTGCGAGAGCCGATCAAGGAACTCGCAGCATAAGTCTATCGGTTAAGACCTAAGGGCGGTGCTTGCAAGAGATGTGATTGATGCCTGATTGACAGAGAGGATTGATGAATACCGCAGTACAGTATATGGCCATTAATTTGGGTTAAAAGACTATAATAGTTAGGAATGTAGAAAGGAAACCTAAGTAACCTAACCTTCGAAGAAAATTTCACCGTCAAATTTAATCTGAAGTTTAAAAACGATAAGTGATGCGTATTGTCTATCAAACAGTCTGAATGGAAGGCTATTAAGCATGATGAATGATGATGGCTATTTACCACATGTAATTCTTTCCCCAACTATCTCACTACTCACTTTATCGAGGAGTTGTACAATGCAAATGTTGTTAAAGGCCGTAGTCTAGGAGGTAGTGTGTTGGCTTATCAGACGTGAGGCCACGATTCAAACACCGGGTCAGACATCTCCAACGAAACGAAATTTAAAAGTATTCCTTCGGCCACATCCTCTCTGCAGATTTTTTGCAAAAACTCTGATAGTAAATTAAATTAATATGGTCCTGTACATACATATGTACAAAATTAGCACACTCAATATAAGTGGTGTGAGAAACTAGGTCCATAATCCTTACTGAAGAGTTATAATGACCAAATATGTATGTATGTATGTATGTAATTATTGTTGAAGACAATCCACCAGAATATTACTACATAAAGAAGATTAAAGTCGATAATAAACCGTTTTTATCGGTTATTGTTGTTGATGCAAACAAAACCTTCCCATATCAATTCATATTATGAAATTCGCATTTACAATCGGAATGAAAAAAAAACGTTCTAAAATTCTGAAATTAACTGTTCAATGAATTATCGATTTATTTTCTATTTTTTTATTTCGCTAATCAATGTTTTATCGTTTCAAAATTTATACGTTTTATTATCGATTAATTTATGGCCCATGGTAGCGACAATTTATCATTAAACGATCGTAGCTATTACTACTACTAACAGCATGTGATCAGTTACAACTCTACTGTAGTATGGGTTATAAGAGCGATTAGTTTTTATTATGTTTTTAGGGGGAAGGAGTATACCCGAGTCTAATCTTGATAATTCTGGGAATTTCGTTAATGGCCCTTTATGGCTTCATATCAAAGTTCAAGGGCAATACATACGTCTATTTCTTGCCGTAGAAGTTATGCAATGAAAAATAAAGAAAATTTTAAAATAAAATTAATTTTTTGTTGTTGTTTTATTTAAAAAAACAGTCATTAAAAACAATACTACAGTTACAATTAATAAATAATTTCGTTTGAAAATGTCAAGTCAAGTCTTTAAAACCTAATTAAAGTTAAAATAGGCGTGCAACAGACATGTAAAGACTGGAAACAATCACAACAGTTGATATGGTAACACTGGCAGCACCATCACCATCATTGCCATTGCCAGTGTCATTACTACTGATGTGATAATTGTTAATCCAGGTCATAAGAGGAGTACGATTACGTTCCAACCAATCGAAATTATTTTTAATGGAATTCTGTACTGAAGTTTCCAAAGTGGTCGTAACATATTCACTGCCCTTGACCAAGGCAACGAGAGCCAACAATTCTTCTTCTTGTTTCTTATTGACAACATAAGCAGCCATGCCACGTATATCATCATCCAAAGGATTGCTGCCACCAAAACCGCTGTTCAAAGTGGCATAAACTGCCCAATTTTCCTTCAAGAAATCAATGCAGGCCATAAAACCCACTTCTCCTCGCGAATAGACAGGTCTCAGCAAAGTGTAACGTTCTTGGTCTCTCAATTGATTGGTTTGATCAATGGAACTTGCGATAAATCTCTTCAATTGGGGCTCCTGTTGGGAACAACCCAAAGCCGAAATAAGTGAAGTGCGGTAAGCTTGATCCGTGGACTCCATAAGAGTTTTATAAACAAAATCAAATTCTTTATCACCCGTTTGCCTAAGACCATTACAATAGATTTGTGAACGTAGATTGGGTTCAATGGGATCGCCATTCTCTACCCAGCCCTTAAGTTTGTTGTTGGCTTCTTCCAAACAGCTCGGAACGCCAGCCAAACAGGCAATATTGACAACTGAATTACGTGTATATTTCTGATAGTGCTGCTCGCCGGGCTCATCATTGACACCCAATTTTTCATAAATATTGGCTACCAATTCGGCTACATATTCCTGGAAGTGTTTATAATCGGCGTCACCACTGAAATAGCGATTGTAAGTGTTGATAATTTTCTCAGCTGTGGCCCAGGGTGCGTATTGATCTTCCTGTTTCAAGTAAACCATCATGTCCAACAAAATTGAGTGGTCCAAACGACCAGAGGCGGTAAAATAGTAGGCATCGTTCATTAATTGGGCACGATTGCGGGGATGGATTTTATAGGGTCTAGTTTGTAGGCCCTTGATTAAAAGCTTGTAATTTTCTTCATCGTAAATAATGCGATAATAGCCGGTGGATTGTTTGTTAAGCAACAACCAATCATCTTTAGACACTTTAACATCGTCCACTTTCAGTTCAGCGACCTTCTTCAAGTAATGGGAGGCAACTGTGTTACGGAAGTCGGAATTCGAGGCCACGGCAAAGTTAATGGGCACATACCAAGTCTTTGTATCGACAATGCTCTTATCCTCATGATAACCTGCCTGTTGGATGGTGAAAGAACCATCATTATAGTTACGGGTTACAGTTAACAAAGGAAAGCCGCCTTGACGAGTCCAAGTGCTCATCATTTCTTCTACAGTGGCTGGGATAACATGATTCAGCTCCTTGGCAGCTGTTTGTATGGCTTCAAATAATTTCTCCTCCTTGGCGGCCTTATATTGACTGAAAGTTTGTATATTTTTTTTCTTCTTAAATGAGAATAAAATTCAAATTTAGTTTCGAAAAGTTAAGCTTACTTGACAGTCAAATAGTTGTGTAATCCGCGACGGAAAACTTCATCGGTCAAAGCATTACTCCACATGTCCAAAACAACACCAGCTTTACTATAAGAAACTGAATCATAAAGGCTGAAAATTTCACGGGGTTTTTGTACGTAATGGGTCATGGGACGGGGATTATTAATGCCATCACTAGCCAAGGCGCCTTGAAAATCACCAGCTTGGAATTGCTGCCAGACACCCCACTCAGGAAAGGTCTTCAAAATTCAAAATTACGAAAGAAAATTTATTAAAAAATCATTCGAAAAATTGTTTGTTTAACACCCCTGCTACTTACATGATCCAAAGTCTTGGTGGAGAACAAACTGGCAAAGCCCTCTTTAAGCCACAAATAAGTCCACCATTCGATTGCTACCAAATCACCAAAGTACTGATGGCAAATTTCATGGGCTGATATGCTGGCAATGCTAGTCTGAGAGAAAGACGTGGAAGTTTTCTTGTTGTACAACAAATACTCCTCACGATAGGTAGCCAAACCCCAGTTTTCCATACCGCCAGCAGAAAAATCGGGTATGGCCACTTGATCCATTTTGGGTAGCATAAATGGTACATCGTAATACTCGGCCAAACGTTCGGTGATCAACATGCCCGTTACTAAAGCGAATTCGTGTTCATCCTTAGTGCTGGCTCGTGAATACAGACGATGTCTCAAACCATTCAAAATGGCTTCACTGTAGGCAAAATCCGAAACGATAAAGGCCACTATATAGGTGGAGATGGGCTCTGTGGTCACGAAGACTGTTTTGCCAGCGCTAGATTGCTTATCATTGACGGGCATATTTGAAATAGCACTGTAGGAGGCATCATGATTAATGGTGATGGTGACTTTGGCACGTTTACCAGGTTCATCGTAACAGGGGAAAGCGTGACGGGCATCGGTACTCTCGAACTGAGTGGCGGCCAAATAGCTAAGGATTTTCAGAAAAGAAAAACAAGTTTTTTTTTATTAAAGGCGCTTCAATAAAAAGAGCTTTAAGTTGTGGTCCTACAAAGCCCTAAAAACTAGGCATTACTAGTGTACCTTCAAGTCATACAATTAATCAGTGTCAGATGACGTTTTGTAATCCCGTCCGCAAAAAAATTATTTTTTAGAATTTCGTTTAACTTGACTTAAACACATTTGCCTTGGAGATACACAAAAACAAGTCACTTCTCTAAAACTAAATTCTCCCTGATATTTTCTATCAAATTTTTGATTCAAAAACCCTTGGCTCATATTCAAAACAACACTGAAAAATTCTTTTTAGAATTTCGCTTAACTTGACTTAAACACATTTGCCTTGGAGACACACTTCCTTTCTAATACTTCCACTTGTATAATCTTCTGTCGTTCATTTAAACTAGTTTTTCAAAACACAAAACACTTACTGCTGCTTGCCTTCGGTATCAGTGTAGGTGGACATATAAAAACCACCGTTATCTTTACGCAATTCACCGCTATACTTAATGGTCAGCTTCCATTTAGAGTTGACCTCAAACGGCACACCACTGGTACGGGTCAGAGTTAAAAATTCTCTTTCATCTTCGTAGGAAGTTGTTAACTGTTCTGATACTCCGGTTGTAGGATTTGCAATGGTCACCACGTAGTCTGTGGTTTGACGTGCATGTAAAACGATTTGTGTGGTGGCTTCAGCAACCACAATATCGATAACAACTACGCTTGCAAATATTGCAATTTTATTTCGAAAATAATGGTTCTGTGCGGAAAACGTATCGCGCACTACGTCCATTTTATCGTCGACAAAATCGTCCATCAGAGCAGTTAATTCGATTAACCATGGAACGTTTTCGCACCACGTTTACTCTTATTGATAACTCGCATCCCCAGAGACGCTGTACGGTGCGTACAGAAGAAGCTATTGCTGCTGTAGAGCGTAGCATTGAGGAAGACCCGAATGAGTCCATCCGCCATCGAGCACAAGAATTGGATCTGTGTCCATCCACTTTAAGGAAGCGTGCTTACAAAATCCAACTCGTGCAAGATTTGAAGGCAAACGATCATCAAGTAAGGCATAGATTCGTCGAATGGGCCCAAAACGAGATTACCGTTGTTCCCGATTTTCATAAGCGAATTTTGTTTAGCGATGAAGCGCACTTCTGGTTGAATGGCTACGTCAACAAACAAAATTGCCGCATTTGGAGTGAAGGTAATCCTCAAGTGTATGTGGAAACACGGTTACATCCAGAAAAACTGACTGGTTGGTGCGCTTTATGGGCTGGTGGAATCATTGGTCCGTACTTTTTCAAAAACAATGGTGGTCAGAACGTTACAGTCAATGGTGATCGGTATAGAGCCATGATTACTAACTTTTTCATTCCTGAATTGAATAACCATGATGTCCAGGAGATGTGGTTTCAACAAGACGGCGCAACATGTCACACAGCTCGTGCCACAATAGATTTATTGAAAGACACGTTTGGTGACCGCTTAATTTCAATTTTTGGACCTGTGAATTGGCCTCCAAGATCTTGTGATTTAACACCGCTAGACTACTTTCTGTGGGGCTATGTAAAGTCATTGGTCTATGCGGTAAAGCCACAAACGCTTGACCATTTGGAAGACAACATTCGCCGTATTATTGCCGATATACGGCCACAAATGTTGGAAAAAGTCATAGAATATTGGACGTCCAGATTGGACTACATCCGCGCCAGCCGTGGCGGTCATATGCCAGAAATCATATTTAAAATGTAATGCCACAAGATTATCTTTCGGATAAATAAAATTCATGTCAATCGAATAATCCATCGTTGTTTTATTGCAACTTAAAGTTCTATACCTCTATAAAAAAACACCCTTTATTATGGCCACTTATTGCTCATTAATTAAGTAAAAGAAATGCATTTTAATGGACTTGGTAACAGTGAATTGATGCAGTACATAATAATGAAGAGTTACTTGTGACGCGAGTAAAAAAAATTGCACGTCTAAATCATTCTAAATTCCAAATTAAATCGTTAAAAACTATTTGCCTAAGTAAAGTTTTGATTCCAATCCCTTTAGATTGATTCCAATCGTAATGGAAACTTTTTATATTCCAGCATTCAATACGTAATTCTTGGCATTTTCACTTGTCAATATAAAGCCGGTAGCATTTCAAAATTCGAATACCGCGCAAGTACTGTTTTTTTTAATAGAATAATTGCTCTCATTTAAGTTTTTTTTTTGAAAATCAAATCATAACGATAATTATCGTTATCGGATCATAAATTCTGCACACGATTTTCAAGAAGAAGAAAAAAAAAGACAAAAAATATTTCACTTTGTGAAATACACCAGAAGTAAAAATAAAAGCACATTTTATTGATTTATTAACGGCCGATAAGCAGGGACCGTAGAACGTAATATCCATTAAAGAAAGAGATTGCTTACCCAGTAAGCCAATATACATACATATGTTGATATACTACACAGCAACAGCGATTGACATTTCATGCATGACTCCGATGACATCAAACTGAAAACCTGTCTGAAATTTAAACGAATTTAGTGATCAAAAATCTCCATTAAATTATTGAGAATGGGTTAGTAAATGAAAGAAGTTTGATTCGAATTAGAGACAGTGGACAATACGCTATTCTTTATGAACCGGTTAACAATCTTATTAGCAAGCAAACGAAATGTATTACTTAATATCCCATTGGAAATAATACAGTACCAGAGACACCCCTGCAATCTAAACTAAGCAGTTGATTGCAACGCTCGTTATTCAATACAGCCAAGTAAGTCTGGCAAGACGTCGTCGTAGTCGTTGTTCAAATCCTATTTCAGACATCAAAACGAAAAAATATTTCTTCGGCGACTTTCTCTTAGCAGATTTCTGGCAAAAACTCTGAAAGTTCAGAGTCGATTCAGAGTCGACACACCATAAGTGGTGAGAGAACCTAGGTCGTAATCCTGAGGGGCTGTCATGACCAATTACATATATATGTATGTATGTATGTATGTACATAAGTCTGGTAATAAAGGAAAATGCTTCATCAATCAAAATAACTGCCAAATAGTTTTTCTTAATAAACAGCATAGCAGGAATAGATTTGATTGATAGTTACAATTATGTGGGATATTCCTGTGATCAAAAACCCCTATTAGATTGATACAAAACTGTTGCGAGAGCCGATCAAGGAACTCGCAGCATAAGTCTATCGGTTAAGACCTAAGGGCGGTGCTTGCAAGAGATGTGATTGATGCCTGATTGACAGAGAGGATTGATGAATACCGCAGTACAGTATATGGCCATTAATTTGGGTTAAAAGACTATAATAGTTAGGAATGTAGAAAGGAAACCTAAGTAACTTAACCTTCGAAGAAAATTTCACCGTCAAATTTAATCTGAAGTTTAAAAACGATAAGTGATGCGTATTGTCTATCAAACAGTCTAAATGGAAGGCTATTAAGCATGATGAATGATGATGGCTATTTACCACATGTAATTCTTTCCCAAACTATCTCACAACTCACTTTATCGAGGAGTTGTACAATGCAAATGTTGTTAAAGGCCGTAGTCTAGGAGGTAGTGTGTTGGCTTATCAGACGTGAGGCCACGATTCAAACACCGGGTCAGACATCTCCAACGAAACGAAATTTAAAAGTATTCCTTCGGCCACATCCTCTCTGCAGATTTTTGGCAAAAACTCTGATAGTAAATTAAATTAATATGGTCCTGTACATACATATGTACAAAATTAGCACACTCAATATAAGTGGTGTGAGAAACTAGGTCCATAATCCTTACTGAAGAGTTATAATGACCAAATATGTATGTATGTATGTATGTAATTATTGTTGAAGACAATCCACCAGAATATTACTACATAAAGAAGATTAAAGTCGATAATAAACCGTTTTTATCGGTTATTGTTGTTGATGCAAACAAAACCTTCCCATATCAATTCATATTATGAAATTCGCATTTACAATCGGAATGAAAAAAAAACGTTCTAAAATTCTGAAATTAACTGTTCAATGAATTATCGATTTATTTTCTATTTTTCTATTTCGCTAAACAATGTTTTATCGTTTCAAAATTTATACGTTTTATTATCGATTAATTTATGGCCCATGGCAGCGACAATTTATCATTAAACGATCGTAGCTATTACTACTACTAACAGCATGTGATCAGTTACAACTCTACTGTAGTATGGGTTATAAGAGCGATTAGTTTTTATTATGTTTTTAGGGGGAAGGAGTATACCCGAGTCTAATCTTGATAATTCTGGGAATTTCGTTAATGGCCCTTTATGGCTTCATATCAAAGTTCAAGGGCAATACATACGTCTATTTCTTGTCGTAGAAGTTATGCAATGAAAAATAAAGAAAATTTTAAAATAAAATTAAATTTTTGTTGTTGTTTTATTTAAAAAAACAGTCATTAAAAACAATACTACAGTTACAATTAATAAATAATTTCGTTTGAAAATGTCAAGTCAAGTCTTTAAAACCTAATTAAAGTTAAAATAGGCGTGCAACAGACATGTAAAGACTGGAAACAATCACAACAGTTGATATGGTAACACTGGCAGCACCATCACCATCATTGCCATTGCCAGTGTCATTACTACTGATGTGATAATTGTTAATCCAGGTCATAAGGGGAGTACGATTACGTTCCAACCAATCGAAATTATTTTTAATGGAATTCTGTACTGAAGTTTCCAAAGTGGTCGTAACATATTCACTGCCCTTGACCAAGGCAACGAGAGCCAACAATTCTTCTTCTTGTTTCTTATTGACAACATAAGCAGCCATGCCACGTATATCATCATCCAAAGGATTGCTGCCACCAAAACCGCTGTTCAAAGTGGCATAAACTGCCCAATTTTCCTTCAAGAAATCAATGCAGGCCATAAAACCCACTTCTCCTCGCGAATAGACAGGTCTCAGCAAAGTGTAACGTTCTTGGTCTCTCAATTGATTGGTTTGATCAATGGAACTTGCGATAAATCTCTTCAATTGGGGCTCCTGTTGGGAACAACCCAAAGCCGAAATAAGTGAAGTGCGGTAAGCTTGATCCGTGGACTCCATAAGAGTTTTATAAACAAAATCAAATTCTTTATCACCCGTTTGCCTAAGACCATTACAATAGATTTGTGAACGTAGATTGGGTTCAATGGGATCGCCATTCTCTACCCAGCCCTTAAGTTTGTTGTTGGCTTCTTCCAAACAGCTCGGAACGCCAGCCAAACAGGCAATATTGACAACTGAATTACGTGTATATTTCTGATAGTGCTGCTCGCCGGGCTCATCATTGACACCCAATTTTTCATAAATATTGGCTACCAATTCGGCTACATATTCCTGGAAGTGTTTATAATCGGCGTCACCACTGAAATAGCGATTGTAAGTGTTGATAATTTTCTCAGCTGTGGCCCAGGGTGCGTATTGATCTTCCTGTTTCAAGTAAACCATCATGTCCAACAAAATTGAGTGGTCCAAACGACCAGAGGCGGTAAAATAGTAGGCATCGTTCATTAATTGGGCACGATTGCGGGGATGGATTTTATAGGGTCTAGTTTGTAGGCCCTTGATTAAAAGCTTGTAATTTTCTTCATCGTAAATAATGCGATAATAGCCGGTGGATTGTTTGTTAAGCAACAACCAATCATCTTTAGACACTTTAACATCGTCCACTTTCAGTTCAGCGACCTTCTTCAAGTAATGGGAGGCAACTGTGTTACGGAAGTCGGAATTCGAGGCCACGGCAAAGTTAATGGGCACATACCAAGTCTTTGTATCGACAATGCTCTTATCCTCATGATAACCTGCCTGTTGGATGGTGAAAGAACCATCATTATAGTTACGGGTTACAGTTAACAAAGGAAAGCCGCCTTGACGAGTCCAAGTGCTCATCATTTCTTCTACAGTGGCTGGGATAACATGATTCAGCTCCTTGGCAGCTGTTTGTATGGCTTCAAATAATTTCTCCTCCTTGGCGGCCTTATATTGACTGAAAGTTTGTATATTTTTTTTCTTCATAAATGAGAATAAAATTCAAATTTAGTTTCGAAAAGTTAAGCTTACTTGACAGTCAAATAGTTGTGTAATCCGCGACGGAAAACTTCATCGGTCAAAGCATTACTCCACATGTCCAAAACAACACCAGCTTTACTATAAGAAACTGAATCATAAAGGCTGAAAATTTCACGGGGTTTTTGTACGTAATGGGTCATGGGACGGGGATTATTAATGCCATCACTAGCCAAGGCGCCTTGAAAATCATCAGCTTGGAATTGCTGCCAGACACCCCACTCAGGAAAGGTCTTCAAAATTCAAAATTACGAAAGAAAATTTATTAAAAAATCATTCGAAAAATTGTTTGTTTAACACCCCTGCTACTTACATGATCCAAAGTCTTGGTGGAGAACAAACTGGCAAAGCCCTCTTTAAGCCACAAATAAGTCCACCATTCGATTGCTACCAAATCACCAAAGTACTGATGGCAAATTTCATGGGCTGATATGCTGGCAATGCTAGTCTGAGAGAAAGACGTGGAAGTTTTCTTGTTGTACAACAAATACTCCTCACGATAGGTAGCCAAACCCCAGTTTTCCATACCGCCAGCAGAAAAATCGGGTATGGCCACTTGATCCATTTTGGGTAGCATAAATGGTACATCGTAATACTCGGCCAAACGTTCGGTGATCAACATGCCCGTTACTAAAGCGAATTCGTGTTCATCCTTAGTGCTGGCTCGTGAATACAGACGATGTCTCAAACCATTCAAAATGGCTTCACTGTAGGCAAAATCCGAAACGATAAAGGCCACTATATAGGTGGAGATGGGCTCTGTGGTCACGAAGACTGTTTTGCCAGCGCTAGATTGCTTATCATTGACGGGCATATTTGAAATAGCACTGTAGGAGGCATCATGATTAATGGTGATGGTGACTTTGGCACGTTTACCAGGTTCATCGTAACAGGGGAAAGCGTGACGGGCATCGGTACTCTCGAACTGAGTGGCGGCCAAATAGCTAAGGATTTTCAGAAAAGAAAAACAAGTTTTTTTTTATTAAAGGCGCTTCAATAAAAAGAGCTTTAAGTTGTGGTCCTACAAAGCCCTAAAAACTAGGCATTACTAGTGTACCTTCAAGTCATACAATTAATCAGTGTCAGATGACGTTTTGTAATCCCGTCCGCAAAAAAATTATTTTTTAGAATTTCGTTTAACTTGACTTAAACACATTTGACTTGGAGACACACAAAAACAAGTCACTTCTCTAAAACTAAATTCTCCCTGATATTTTCTATCAAATTTTTGATTCAAAAACCCTTGGCTCATATTCAAAACAACACTGAAAAATTCTTTTTAGAATTTCGCTTAACTTGACTTAAACACATTTGCCTTGGAGACACACAAAGATAATTCACTTCCTTTCTAATACTTCCACTTGTATAATCTTCTGTCGTTCATTTAAACTAGTTTTTCAAAACACAAAACACTTACTGCTGCTTGCCTTCGGTATCAGTGTAGGTGGACATATAAAAACCACCGTTATCTTTACGCAATTCACCGCTATACTTAATGGTCAGCTTCCATTTAGAGTTGACCTCAAACGGCACACCACTGGTACGGGTCAGAGTTAAAAATTCTCTTTCATCTTCGTAGGAAGTTGTTAACTGTTCTGATACTCCGGTTGTAGGATTTGCAATGGTCACCACGTAGTCTGTGGTTTGACGTGCATGTAAAACGATTTGTGTGGTGGCTTCAGCAACCACAATATCGATAACAACTACGCCTGTAAATGGCCTTTGGCCGTTATGTACGGCTGTAGTCAATTCGATGGCATAGTGTTCAGGATATGTGCTATTGGGCAGACGATAATTAAGAACTTCGGCGACTTCAGCTCTACTATTAGGATTCTCTAATCCTCTGCTGTCTAAAGGCGGAAAAGGCAAACCCCTTATAGCGGACTCAGCCGTTCCGGCATAAAAGACTAGGGCCAAAGCCAATATAGGAACCGTAAACTTAAGCATGTTGCTGATCGCCCGAAAAACAACACGCGTATACTGTTAACACTTCAGGCAACCGGCATTTATAGAGTAAAGCTTCGTGCGCTACGCACAATAAAGATTATTATTGGCATTATCTGATTGGTCTGGGCCAGTGATAATACATATACAATCTTCGTAACTGTTTAGACAAAATAAGATTGTAAATATTTTTTTTATTTGTTTTTGTTTTTCTATTTTAAGGAATTTCTAATCGAATTGCGTTATTAATCAGTGTGAGCCAGTTACAGGGCCAGCGTTATACCATGTTACGAACGAAATGTATATGTTTATGGGGGGTTTTTTTTAATAGAAATTGAAAATCAAATCAAATAATATTATCTTAACAGCTGAACTTGTTAAGGGCATATGTTTTAGTGTGTTTCACTAGTTTCTTCATCTAATAGCTGCTGATAAAATGTTGTCTTTCTATAGATTTGCACTTGATAGTGCTGCTAAAAAATTGAACTGAAAATACAATCGAATCGTTGTAGTGCTATGGTTAAGAAGGAAAGAGGAAATCGTTTCGAAAGAATCTAACTAATCTAACCACAACATTGTTTGTCCCGTCTATACTTTCGATTGTGTGAGTACACTTCAATTAAACTTCAAAAACTTCAGACGAGTCACTGTTGATGGCATTGAGGTCCTATGTATTCTCATAGTATTTTTGATAAAAGTATAGCTCCGAAATAAGAATTTTTTGATATCAACACATGTTACAGGAAATATCTTGTTAATCTCTCTTAAATTTTACTTTGCATTGGAGTTATGAATCTCCCATAAGTACCAAATGTCATAGAACATGTCGGATTCATACTGGTAAAAACCATTACATCACTAGCTTCACACTGCAAGAAACAGCTATGCGAAGTAAACAGTAACCTGTAACCTTTCTCACACGGCGTATGCTACTTTATTGGTCTTGTTTGCTACAATAATAGACTTTCTAAAATGAGTTCCCGTTATTTTTGGACCGTACCAGTTAAGGTCCGACTTAATAACGATCACTGTTTTCTATTCAATGTTTGAATATTTAAAGCCAATGAGTTGAGCAGTTTCGTGTACGTTTTGATATTACGGATATCCTGGGTGATATTGGATAATCCAGTTACAATGCTATCCATCTCTTTGAGATCAATAGTCAGACTTTCCATTACGTAAATCGTGAGCATAAAAGGTCAATAGTTGCATATTTTTATCGAATCATTTTTCAAGACCTTGTCACTCTTAACTTCTTCCTAAACTGCGTCATGAAGCACTCAACTGATGGTGCGGACTTCGTATGGTTACAGGGTAGTATTTATCAATGTTTCGTCGACTACTCCAATCGACTTTATAAAATGAGTTCCAGTTATTTTTGGACAGTAGAGTGGCATTGCCTACAGTCGGGATATGACTGAATACTGGATAACTGTTTTTACTCCATGTTAGGATACTTAAATGCAATGAGTTGCGCAGTTATTTGTCTAGTAATGTCTACTACAATACAATCCGTGTTTTAGTGGTCAACAGTTAGACTTTCCATTGTCCTAATCGCGCACAGATAGATAGTCCTCAAGAGCTTGTCACCTTCAACTTCTGGAACAAATCAATTCTTCACATAGATTTTTCAATTGCTTTGCCACATTCGTACTTTTATGGTCATTATTAAATTCAGAATTTCAATGACTAGGTTAGGTTAGGTTAGCGTGGTAGCTTTAATTTACCAAAAAGCTCACTTGAACACGCATAGCGGCCCGTTGTGATGCCACAGGCAAACGCAGCCTCTGCACTGACCAAGTTCCTCCGATCCAAGGAGCCAGTTCCGCGCAATAGCCAGTTTGAACGAGGTAAGTGGCATTCCCACGTTGATTGAGGAAGATTCCGGAAGTAGTGCGCCAGCCCTGGCCAGCTCGTCGGTCCTGCAGTTACCCGGAATATCACAGTGTCCGGGAACCCAGACAAGTGTGACGCCGAGGCGCCCAGAAAGGAGATTGAGGTAGCGGCGACATTCTCTGACGATCCTGGAATTATCCGCAACGTTCGACAGAGACTTTATCGCAGCCTGGCTATCGGAGTAGATCGAGATACGGGTAAAAGGGACGGGAACACCAAAGGCGAGGGTCCACTGTGCGGCCCGGCAGATGGCCATTACCTCCGCCTGGAACACGCTGCAGTAGTCCGGCAGCCGGAGTGAGATGTTCAGGTCCAATTTCCCAGAGTATACTCCACTGCCCACCCCGTTATCGAGTCTGGAGCCGTCGGTGTAGACATCCAGGAGTTCAGGTGGAACGGTCGTGCCAGGGGTCCAGTCACTTCTGCTCGGGATCAGGAAGTCGAAACCCCTATTAAAACAGTATTCCACAGGAAGATAATCAATATTAAATGGTGCCACGGGATCGATCCCCAAAATAGAGGAATGACCAGAAGCGATAACACGTCAACGAGACAGGGCATTGAGTCTCGTCGCCGTGAACTTAGCCACCTGCCTAGCGAGGAGCTCAGAAGGGAGCCAGTTGAGCATTGCGCACAAAGCTTTTGTGGGGGTGCTGCGTAGAGCACCAGTGATGCGAATAGCTGCAGACCTTCTGACTCTGTCCAGGAGTCTGACATGGTGCAGCCTGTCCAGAGCAGTCCACCAGAAGGTAACGCCGTATAGTAGGTTGGGCTCGATGAGCGCAGAATAGATCCAGCGCTGACTATGATTACTTACTTAATTTACGTAATTGCCCATTGCAACTCTTCAGTCAGGATTACGGCCAAGCTTCTCACACCACCCATGTTGTGTGTTTTAATTTTGTACATAAGTGGCGGGACCTACAGTTTAAAGCCGACTCCGAACAATAGATGTTTGAGTAACTTTTCATGACAATTTTTTACACCTTTTTTCAGCAATCTGCTGAGAGGAAGTCGCCGAACAAATATTTGTTTTACACTTCGTTTTATTCGAGATGTCTGAGCCTCATGTCTAAATAGCCAAGGCATTACCTACTAGAGAAAGTAAGTCGTAATCCTGACTGAAGGGTTGTAATGACCAATTATGTATGTATGACCTACTAGACTACGCCGACTTCATTGCAATGATGCCTAACGTTATACCAGAGCAAAAAGATCTGGGAATTAATCCCAAACTCTCCTATGAAGAGAGTAAAGAGAGCGAATATATCACTTTAGACCTTTAAAAAGGTCGTAGGCAAGAATTTTTTAAACACGCCATCACATACTGGCTCTATCAAGCCATGGAGGACCCAACTTCATTTTACGAAGCGAAGATGTGCAAATATCATCGCAAGGTGATCGGCGTCTTCCTCTCTGTTTATACTCAGTTTGCATTCCTTTGAAATTCTATTGAAGCAGTAGGCTGAGCTAATAGCTGTAAGGCTTAAAATCGTTAAATATTGGCCCAATCTAAGCTATGGTCATGCTGTAATTCTGGGAAGACATAGACACATCTGATTACAATACAAAAAAAAGTGTTGAATTTATTTTGCAATTGCCTTCCTTTATCTGAATATAACATAAGGTTTGATGCATTAATTATGGTATCACAATAGGCTATAGATTAGCCTTACTCTTCGAGAACGCTTCACCTTAACCCAAATTAATCTAACCTAGAAACTAATCTCTTAATATTATAGAAACAGTAAATTATAGTTTTTCTTTAAGGGGACTTTGACCTTGACTTCTCAAAGCTATTTAACTCAAGTAGTTGTGTTATATTCTTTATCGGATTTATTAGAAAGAAAAAAAATACGATTTCTTTTATGATAACATTTGTGAAACACTTTCAAAAGAGTGTTGTTGGATTTGATGTCTCCTTGAAGTATTCTTATACGATTTGTGATTGATTTGTTAACCAAAAAAAAATATGTTTGAATTGTTTATAATCGTCAAATAAAAAAATATTAAATTTTCATTAAACTAATCTAATCGAATGGACATGCTTAAGTGGTTAGGATCTTAACGTTGTGTTTTTAGCTAAGCAATGTACTTAAACTCAATGAGAATTGTAAACAATAAAGATCACAACGAACTATTGATGATGATTGCTTACTCTCTCTCTCTCTCTCTCTCTCTCTCTCTCTCTCTGTCAGTCATTTATGCAAATTATATTACTTTTAAGCGATTCCTTTTTCTGCAATTCATATACGAAATTTGATTACTTTTAAACACTTTATTTAATACATCATTAGTCCATAGCACATACATACATACATACATACATATTACAAGCACTATCACTATCACTACCTAAGGAGATATGTTATCTTCAAATTTATATTTCATTTTCATTAGATTCTAAATTTAATTTGCCACATTTGAGTGTTAAATTATTCGGACAATATACTGGGTATACATGCACAGATATTTTCTCATTTATTTATTATTGGCCAGAAACCCGCTAAGCTTCGTAACCCAGAATTTGATGTAATATATGTAGGCGATCGAAATGTTACCAACTTCAACTTCTGTTCAGGATTAAATATGTTCACAAAACATTATTCGCCTAAGGACTGTAAAATTGTTAAAATGTTTGCAGATTAGTTAGTTTGCTCCGTGCTAACAGTCACAGTGGAAGGTGATGTGGTGCAGTGGTTTTGTAATTCATATTAGCCTTAAACCCTTGCCAGAGGTAGTCGTTTAAGTACTTAACTATACACTCTAGTATCTCTGGTTCGAATAATAGAAGAAGAAAAACAATTTAATCCCTCAGTTCACGTCCCAAAGTGGATAACATCAATAACGATCATCTAAACATGGTTTTTCACCACTGTAGCTAATACAACAACCCCAATATATTGCCAACGTGTGTGGCAGAAATTTATAAGATTGTAGTTATTAAGGAGGACAGGAGGAGTGGTCTAGTAGGTAGTGTGTTGGCTTATTAGACGTGAGGCCTCGTTTCAGACCGTCAGGCATCGGTCAGGCATCTCCAACTGAGCAGAATATGAAAAAATGTTTCTTCGGCGAGTTCCTCTCAGCAGATTTCTGGCAAAAACTCTGACAGGAAATAAAATTGCCATGAACCGATTCTCAAAAATCTGTCTTTCGGAGTCAACTCATGTATAAAAGTTAACGCACACAACGTAAGTGGTGTGAGAAACTAGGTCGTAATACTGTCTAAAGAGTTGTAATGACCAATTATGTATGTATGTAAGGAGGACATAACAGACAGGCGGCTATCAAGGTTAGAACCCAGTCTTCTGATAGAAATGGTAGAGCGATAAAATTACGTGGGTGTTGTGACATAATGGTATTGGGAGAAACTGCAGAGCATATGAATTTTTCAAATACGAATTTAGAAACACCATTGAAGCCCTGTAAGCTTTAGGTTGACAACGCACTACACAAAAGAGTGTAGCTAATTTGGCCAAGACTAAAAAGGGACACACAGAAAATGCTCAAACTAAAAAGGAACACAATTAGAGGAGTTGTTGAAATCTTTACTGCACATTTCATTCTGCGTATTCACACGAGACGCATTGCTCTTGGCCAGTTGCTTGCTAGTTGCTTCTAAGATGCAGAGACGAAGAAGAGGAAACTCTTCTTCAACTATTAGGTACCTGTTCAGAGTTATATCGTAGGACTTCTACTATGCAGATGATTCCACTGAGCTGTCAAGGACAATAGACATTGGGAATCTGAAAGGCCAAACAATCTGAAAGATTGTGGCAATATAATGGCGTATACTTGGTTAAACTGTGCCTATCCCCTGGAGTTGACAGCCACGTCTATTAATATTCTTACGCACATACATTTTACCTAACCTAACCTAGCTATTATACTCTTCTGGATGTAGGACCATAATTATTTTCTCTGTTTTAATTCTAAATGTATCGGGGAATTTAACACCAATGATTCCCCTACAATGAATAATGTTACGATGTAAATAGTGAATGTTTATTCTGGACTGAAAGTTATTTCTGGAAGTATAAAGAATGAACAAGAAAACCAAACAATAACAATACAACAAAGAAACTGTGGGAATAAGGCCAAATTACAATAACAAAACTACCTAGAAAACCACGAAAGGAGATGCCAGATTGAATGTAAGTGAAGTATAAATAGAGCGAAAGGTTGTATTTACAATTAAGCGGTTAAAGCTTTGTAGTAAACGGATCGTGTTATAAGACAGATAGCAGACTTATGTTAATTTAAATATAATTAAACAATAAAGTAAAGAATTTAAATTGCAATCTGTTGCGCAAACAAACCAACACTACGGCAGTTATTTTAAACTGTTAAACGTTCAAGTATTTACTGGGTATTGTGACGGAAGCATAAATGTTTTTAAAAATTCAAATAGAATTCCCAACGATATCGTACTTTACGTTCGTTGAAAACACGAGCATACTTTTAGTAAATTTCGATGATAAATTAAGAAACATTTCTTCAAAACATGGGCATGCCAAGAAGCATTTGTACTGTTTCTTTGCAACCGTGTTACGTCTATGTGCGCTCCAAAGATTAAAGAGACAGAATATCAAAGGCCATTTCAAGCCATAAAGTTTTGAATGACATTCAATAGACTGTTCCACGATTATTTTTAGATTCTTCTCAAGGTCAACATATAATTATCTTGCTTTAGTTTCTATAGTATTTCAATATTTAAAGACACCTGCGATATCTTAAATTTCTATTGATTAACAAGTATTAAATTGCATTGTAATTACAAGCACTTGAAATCTATTTGTAGCCGGGCAATAAAAACACCTGCCATTACAAAATCAAATCGGCAGTTAGATATTCAGTCACTATAAGGCGTATGATTTATAGAAAATGTCTGGAGAACTAATGCACGAGAAACACTTGAAAACTAGTGGATTAAGATTAAAAGTTAAACTAATTTTATAAACAGTCAAGTTCAGCTATGATACACAATTCGTGAATACAATACTGAGTTACTGCTTTCAGATTCAAAGTCATGACCTTTTTCTAACAAAAGCTGATTTTCAGTCGTAGCATATTTCCGTTCTTCCTTGGTTGTATTCTGTTTTGCAAAAAGGTCCTTAATGATTCTGTTGTAGTACACTATGACCAAGTGGCCTCATAACCATAAGATATTAATGAACACAAAATCAATATGTATTCCTCGCTTTGGAAAGACTACCCAATTAGGATTGATTGTAGTGCTATAAAGTGCACAACCATTCGGAGTTTCAGAGGCAATATTCTACTTAAAACCATAAAGTTCCGTTATGGCACTTAGTCGAGAGTCTGTAAAACCAACGTAGAAATAAGACGCGACTCGAACTCTGAATTCGTGCCTTGCTTGATTGATTCCTTACGTCACAAAAATTACTCTCTGAAGGCTTTAGGAAGTTACTGGAGCATTCATTCAAATTCATAAGAGACTCTTGATCATTAATGATTAAAAACTTCCGATTTATTAAGAATTTATTTTCGATTTATTTTATGTTTTCAAATCACGTACTAAATTATCAAAGTTCTTAAGACTACTGAACTAAAAATTTAACTTAATTTAGTCGATTAAAAGATACGAGAGGCTGCTACAACTAAAACAGAAGCCATCACTACAAACGAAATAGTAAGAGTGGCTGCACCATCACCTTTGCTTTGATAGTTGCCAAGCCATGACATCAGAGGACCACGATTGGCTTCCAACCAATCAAAGTTGGCTTTGATGGATCTCTTGACATCATCTTCGAGTGTTGCCGTAACATGTTCACTTCCCCTGACCTTGTCTACAAGAGCTAACAATTGTTCTTCTTGTTTCTTATTCACCACATAAGAAGCCATGCCACGTATATCATCATCCAAAGGATTGGTGCCACCAAAACCACTCTTCAAGTTGGCATAAGTTTGCCAGTTGTCTTTCAGGAAATCAATGCAGGTCAGAAGACCCACTTCACCACGCGAATAGGCAGGACTGAGTAGGGTATAACGCTCTTGGATGCGTAATTTATTCGTTTGATCAATAGAACCGGAAATGAATTTCTTTATATGGGCTTCGTTTTGTGAGCAACCCAAAGCCGAAATGAGAGAACGGCGGTAAGCTTGATCAGTGGACTCCATAAGTTCATTGTGGAGGAAATCAAATTCTTCATCGCCTGACTGCTTGAGGCCATTGCAGTAAATTTGTGAGCGTAGATTGGCTTCAATACGTACGTTGTCTTTAACGAAAGCCTTCAGCTTATTGTTGGTTGCTTCCAAGCACTCTTCTATACCAGCCAGACAGGCAATATTTATCACAGTATTGCGTGTATATTTCTGATAATGATGTTCACCGGGTTCATCATTGACACCCAATTTTTCAAAAATGGGAGCCACCACATCCGAAACAAATTTCTGGAATTTATTGTACTCACTATCACTACCCAGATAACGGTTGTATGTTGTAATAATACCACTGGCAGTAGCCCAGGGAGCATACTGATCTTCCTGTGTCAAATACAGCATCATATCCAATAGAATAGAGTGACTCAAGCGTTTCGAGACACTAAAACGGTAGGCATCATGCATTAATTGGGCACGGTTACGTGGATGCATTTTGTAGGGCCTACTTCTGAGTCCATTAATCAGAAGCTTCCAGTTCTCCTCATCATAATTGATGCGATAATATCCAGTAGATTGCTTATTAAGTAGCAACCATTCATTCTTGGAAACATTGGCACTCTCAACTTTCATTTCGGCAACATTCAATAGATAGTGACTAGCCGCAGTATTGCGGAAATCTGCTTTGGAGGCGAACACAAAATTGAAAGGCACAAACCAGGTCTTGTTATTTTTAAAGGTCTCATCGTTATAGAAGGCTTCTTGCCTAACAGTGAACGAACCATCGTTGTAGTCGCGTGTAACAGTTAGTAGAGGATAGCCACCTTGACGGGTCCAGCTGCTCATCATTTCTTTAACGGTGGCTGGTATAACATAATTCTCCTCCTTGGCAGCATTTTGTATGGCCGTAAAGAGATCATCCTCCTCAGCTGAGCTGTATTTGCTACGGGAATAAATTAGAAGAAGAATTTAAAATTCCCAGCCTTTTTAAAGGATTTTTAAATACTCAACTTACTTGACAGTCAAATAGTTGTGCAGACCACGCTGGAATACCTTATCGGTTAGAGCATGATTCCACATGTTCAAAACGGAACCAGCCTTAGCGTATGAGACCGTATCAAAGGTTAATGAAATTTCTGAAGGCTTTTGTACATAATGAGTCATTGGTCTGGGATTATTGCTGGCATCACTGGTTAAAGCACTCTGAAAATCGCTCACGTGGTATTCTTGCCAAACACCCCATTCAGGATAGGCCTAAGCGTATAAGTTAAAAGAACTTAAAGTTTTTTTCTCTGAAAATATGTTCACAGCAATATAAACCTACCGCATCCATAGCCTTGTAGGCGAATAAGGAAGCAAAACCTTCTTTCAACCACAAGTAGGTCCACCATTTAATGGCTACGTAATCACCGAACCAATAATGGCAGAATTCATGAGCAATAGTGCTGGCAACATTGGTTTGAGTATTCACGGTAGAGGTTTCCTTATTGTAAAGAGCGTATTCCTCACGGTATGTAGCCAAGCCCCAATTTTCCATAGCACCAGCAGCGAAATCTGGTATGCCAGCCTGATCGGATTTGGGCAGCATATAATTAACGCCATAATACTCAGACAAACGCTCGGTAATCAACATGCCAGAAACCAAAGCCCATTCCTGTTCATGTTGCGTACCGGGACGAGAAAAGACACGTTGTGGTATACCATTCAGAGTGCCTTCACTATAAACAAAATCGGATACAATAAAGGCCACTATATAGGCGGGCATTTTATCGGAAGTCAAGAATACAGTTTTTCCTGGACTGTAAATAAAGAAAAAGTCGTATCACACTGTAATTTTTTTTTTTTGGATTCTAAGCAAACTTACGTGGAAAGAGCTGCATTAGCAGGCATATTGGAAATGGCTGTATAGGTGGGACTGTGTATAATGGTGATGGTAAAATTAGCACGCTTAGCAGGTTCATCATAACAAGGGAAACCATGGCGAGCATCAGTACTTTCGAACTGGGTTGTCGCCAAATAGCTGAAAAGTTTTAAAAATATATACGAACATGATAAACGAATTTAATTTGTTTCACATTTCATTGAAAACGTTATCTTATCTTTGGGAAATTTTCCGGTTAATGAACATGTTTTTACTTACCGTGTTTCTCCTTGTTCATTAGTGTAGGTAGACAAATAGAAACCACCATTATCGGTACGCAATTGTCCGCTGTAGGTTATCACCACTTGCCATTTGCTTTCGGCCGCAAATGAAGCGCCATTTAAACGGGTCAAGGTTAAAAATTCACGTTCCAACTCGTAATCGTATTTGAGCTCCTCTGTTACACCAGTTGAGGGATCTACAAGGCTTGCTTTTAAGTCCTTTAATTGGCGAGCATGTATCACTATTTCCGTTGTAGTTTCCAGAACCACAATATCAATCGTCACTTTACCAGTAAAGGCTCTGTCACCCGTATGCACATTTGTTGTCAATTCGACAGCATACTGCTCGGGATAGGTTTGATTAGGCAGGCGATAATTTAGATTTTCATCCACACGTCCTACACGAGCATTAGGATTTTCGATAGTATTTAAACCTTCCCGTGACGGAGGTGAATAACGAGAAGCCGTTTGGCCTATGTGGGCCAAAACTAAGACGGCAAAACTTAAAGTTAAAAACAAAGAATTCCGCATGTTGTTATTCGCACGAAAAGCAACACGCTTCTGTAGACCATTTCTTACTGAGCCCCAGTCTTTTATAAATTTAAAATTCATTGACGATTATCGATAGTTTTTCTTGCTTTTTTTCTTCTTTATTAATTGATAAAAATTTCTTTAGAATAACTAGAGTTTAGTATATGTTTCAGTGGTATTTTTGATAATAAAAGTGTGGCATTATAAATATTATATTGATTTGGTTGATTTGTATGATGTTGAGATAATTTGGGGTTCAATCACATACAATAATCAATACGATAAAGAATTCCGGAGTTATTTTGCAATATCACTAAGAATGATAATTTTTTAATGGGTTTTTGATAATATTTTCGGACTGAGTAGAATACAAAAATGTATTTATTATGGTTCCTGAACGACTAGGTTTGATTAAGTAGTCAGTCAATGAATGAATGGCCTCTAGCCATTCTATATGTCTTATTTAAAGTCGTGTGAAAAAATTTGTCCTTTCCAAATCATCATTTCACATCTGGGATAAGAAGCTGCTGCCTGACCACAAATCTTAGCCGTGTTCCTTAATAAGCTTTGGGATGGAGTAAATAAATCGTTTGATCATGCAAAAGTCATTGACTCTCACATCTTGTTTAAGACGCCCCATTCAAACAATACCTAATTTAGTGTATTCAGAATGTATAAAGTAGTCTAGTATTGTGTTGGCTTAGAAGACGAGAGTCCGCGGTTCAAACCCCAGGTCAGACATTTCCAACAAAACGAAATATTTCTGGCAAAAACTCTGAAAGTAAATAAAATTGCCAGGAAAAGTATCTCAAAAATATGTCGTTCGGAGTCGACTTTAGACTATAGGTCCCGTCACTCATGTATAAAAGTAGCACACAGAAACTAGGACGTAATCCTGACAAAGGGGTTGTAATGATCTCTTGGACCACTTCTTTTCGAAATGTATGTTAAGGATTTGCCAAAACACTTTTTGTTTATTTGTGTGCAGTTGCTGAAAATATTGTGCGCTCTTTGCTAAGCAGGTGATTGAAGTCGCCGTAATCTAGTAAGTAGTGTGTCGGCTTATTAGACATAAGGCCGCGGATCAAACCTCAGGTCAGACATCAAAATGAAAATATAACAAAAAATATTTCTTTGACGACTTACTCTCAGCAGATTTCTGGCAAAAACTCTGAGAGTAAATAAAAATTGCCATGAAAAGTTTCTCAAAAATCTGTAGTTCGGAGTCGACTTTAAACCACTCATCTATAAAATTAACGCACACAACATAAATGGTGTGAGAAGCTAGGTCGTAATCCTGACTGAAGTGTTGTAATGACCAATTATGTATGTATGTATGTAGGTGATTGGTATATTGTGGCAAGTTCTAGCTTGACAGGGTTGCCATCTTTCGTTGTCTAGAACCAACAACTTTTGTTAGAATTCTAGTTGTCATTTACAATTGAAATTTACTCCATGGGGATACTTACTTACTTAATTAATTGGTCATTAACAACCCGTTTATTGGTCTGCTTTAACACATTGTGGAGCCTCTGCTTCTTGTGTGCCTTTTGCAGTTTATCACAACAATCGATGGCAGAACCTATTTAATTTGGTCCTTCCAACGTAGACAGGGTGCACCTTTACGCTAATTTGCGCTAACCATCGTATCAAATAGCGCTACATCCGCTTCCATCCGAACGACGGGGACGAGCTATCGCAGCCGTTGGAGGTAAAAAATCCTACATAACGTGCACTGCCATTGAGGAGCTCATACAGTTCATTATTAGAACTGTTGCGGAAATCATCGCCAACTGACATTGGACCGAAGGTTTTACGTAGGACTCTGCTTTCGAATTTTCTCAAGTCTGCTGTATAAGAGCTTAATAGTGTCCTTGCTTCTACGCCGTATAGCAACACTGGGAGGATGTGCGATTACATACAAACAAGTTAAAGTTTCTAATTGTGTGTCAACATGGCGACCACCAGAACGATTCTTGTCGTGCTGTATTCAAATTGACTCGAAGCCTCCTCGTAGCCCCGCCTGGATGGCATATTAGCATCCACTAGTTCTTAACTAATGCGTGCAGCGAGGCCTAATACCCTAGAGTATAAATCTGGGCTATGTGTAGGGCTTACAAACCACCACGTTAAAACACTATTCAATGAAAACTTGAAACCAAGCCTCAATGCGGGTGCAGATGTCTTATATTTAAGAGTCTTAAACAAAATAGTCTTTCTCTACTCTGCAGTTTTAAATGGACTTTCCTTTTATGATAACCAGATAAAGTTCTTACAAAACTATCTGAGTCCTGAATATAAGTACAGTCATTTGACTAGAACTTGAATTAAAACTGAACGATTTTTAAAGCGTTATTCGTGATCTTATTAGTCACAAAGGCTCCTCCTGAGAACATTTAAATAACAACAGCCTTGAATTTATTATTATTTTATTATAACTAGACTGTACGGTAATAAAAATTTAACTTAATTTAAACGATTTAAAAAATACGAGTAGCAGCTACAAATACCGTAGAGGCCATCATTACAAACGAAATAGTAAGAGTGGCTGCACCATCACCTTTGCTTTGATAGTTGCCAAGCCATGACATAAGTGGGCCACGATGCGTTTCCAACCAATCAAAGTTGGCTTTGATGGATTTCTTGACATCATCTTCCAGTGAAGCTGTAACATGTTCACTTTCCCTGACCTTAGCTACAAGAGCTAATAATTCTTCTTCTTGCTTCTTATTCACCACATAAGAAGCCATGCCACGTATATCATCATCCAAGGGATTGGTGCCACCAAAACCAGTCTTCAGGTTGCCATAAGCTTGCCAGTTGTCTTTCAAGAAGTCAATGCAGGCGTAAAGACCCACTTCTCCACGGGAGTATGAGGGGCTGAGTAGTGTATAACGTTCTTGGGTGCGTAATTTATTCGTTTCATCAATGGAACTGGAAATGAATTTCTTAATGTGGGCTTCCTTTTGTGAGCAACCCAAAGCCGAAATAAGCGAACGACGATAAGCTTGATCAGTGGACTCCATAAGTTTATTGTAGAGAAAATCGAATTCTTCATCGCCTGATTGCTTGAGGCCATTGCAAAGGATTTGTGACTGTACATTTGGTTCAATAGGTACGTTGTCTTTAACAAAAGCCTTCAGTTTATTGTTGGTTTCTTTCAAGCACTCTTCTATACCAGCCAGACAGGCAATATTTATCACGGTATTGCGTGTGTATTTCTGAAAATGATGTTCACCAGGCTCATCATTGACACCCAACTTTTCGAAAATAGGAGCGACAATATCAGAAACAAATTTCTGGAATTTATTGTACTCACTATCACTACCCAAATAACGATTGTACGCTGTAATAATACCACTGGCAGTGGCCCAAGGAGCATACTGATCTTCCTGGGTCAAGTACATCATCATGTCCAAAACAATAGAGTGACTCAAGCGTTTCGAGGCACTAAAACGGTAGGCGTCATGCATTAATTGGGCACGGTTACGTGGATGCATTTTGTAGGGCCTACTTCTGAGTCCATTAATCAAAAGCTTCCAGTTCTCCTCATCATAATTGATGCGATAATATCCAGTAGATTGCTTATTAAGCAACAACCATTCATCCTTGGGAATATTGGCTTCGTTTAGCTTGATTTCGGTGACATTCAACAAATAGTGGCTAGCCTCTGTGTCGCGGAAATCAGCTTTGGAGGCGAATACAAAATTGAAAGGTACAAACCAGGTCTTGTCCTTTTTAAAGGTTTCATCATCATAGAAGGCTTCTTGTCTAACACTGAACGAACCATCGTTGTAGTTACGAGTAACAGTCAACAGGGGATAGCCACCTTGGCGTGACCAGCTGCTCATCATTTCTTTAATGGTGGCTGGTATAACATAATTCTCCTCCTTGGCAGCGTTTTGTATGGCCGTAAAGAGATCATCCTCCTCAGCTGAGCTGTATTTGCTACGGGAATAAATTAGAAGAAGAATTTAAAATTCCCAGCCTTTTGAAAGGATTTTAAAATACTCAGCTTACTTGACAGTCAAATAGTTGTGGAGACCACGCTGGAATACCTTATCGGTTAAAGCATTATTCCACATGTAAAGCACGGAACCAGCCTTTGCGTATGATACCGTATCAAATATTCGAGAAATTTCTGAAGGCTTTTGCACGTAATGAGTCATGGGTCGGGGATTATTGCTGGCATCAAGTGTTAGAGCACTTTGAAATTCACCAACTTGAAAATATTGCCAAACACCCCATTCAGGATAGGCTGCATCCATGCCTTTATAGGCGAACAGAGTAGCAAAACCTTCTTTCAACCACGCATAAGTCCACCACTTAAGGGCTACATAATCACCGAACCAGAAATGGCAGAATTCATGAGCAATAAGTCTGGCAATATTGGTTTGAGAATTCACGGTAGAGGTTTCCCTATTGTAAAGAGTGTATTCCTCACGGAAGGTGGCCAAACCCCAATTCTCCATAGCGCCAGCGGCAAAATCAGGTATGGCTGCCTGATCGATTTTGGGCAGCATGTAGTTGACGCTGTAATAATTAGACAAACGTTCGGTAACCAACATGCCTGTAACCAAAGCAAATTCCTGTTCATGCTTGCTATTTGGACGAGAATAGACACGTTGAGTTAAACCATTCAAAGTGCCTTCACTATAAATGTAATCGGAAATAATAAAGGCCACCAAATAGGCGGGCATTTTATCGGTGGTCAAGAACACAGTTTTTCCCGAACTGAAAATATAAAAAAAACGTTGAAATTAAACGCCAATTTTTCTTTTTCTGGTGAGTAAACTTACGACGAATGAGCTGCATTAACAGGCATATTTGAAAGAGCTGTATAGGTGGGACTGTGTATAATGGTGATGGTAAAATTAGCACGCTTAGCAGGTTCATCATAACAAGGGAAACCATGGCGAGCATCAGTACTTTCGAACTGGGTTGTGGCCAAATAACTAAAAAACAAATTCGAATTATTAATAGATGGGGATAAGAGAACGAATTGAATTTACTTTACATTCCATTGCGATATGCGATATCTTATCTTATTTTATTGCATCAAAATGCTTTAACTTACCGAGTTTCCCCTTGTTCACTGGTGTAGCTGGACAAATAGAAACCACCATTATCGGTACGCAATTGACCGCTGTAGGTTATCACCACTTGGCATTTGCTGTCGGCCGCAAATGAAGCACCATTTAAACGGGTCAAGGTCAAAAATTCACGTTCCAACTCGTATTCATATTTAAGTTCCTCTGAAACACCAGTCGAGGGATATACAAGGCTTGCTTTGAAGTCCTTTAATTGGCGAGCATGTATCACTATTTCCGTTGTAGTTTCCAGAACCACAATATCAATCGTCACTTTACCAGTAAAGGCTCTGTCACCCGTGTGCACATTTGTGGTCAATTCGACAGCATAATGCTCGGGATAGGTTTGATTTGGCAAACGATAATTCAGATTTTCATCGATACGTTCCACACGAGCATTAGGATTTTCAATACCAGTAAGTGTATCGCGAGAAGGAGGCGAAGCGGTTTGCCCTGTATGGGCCAAAACTAGGAGACTCAAAGTTAAAATTAAAAACGAGAAATTCTGCATGTTGTTAATGGCACGAAAAGCAACACGCGTCTACTGAGTATATTCTACTGGGGCCCTCTTTTATAAATTTAAAATTCATTGACGATTATCGATCGTTTTTCCTCTTTTTTGTTTTGCATTAATCGATAAAATTTCTTTAGAATAACTAGCGATTAGTCTGTGTTTTAGTGTTTTGATTAATAAAAGTGGGGCTCTATAAAAATTATATTGATTTGGTTGGTTTGTGCGATATGAAGATAAAGAAGTATTCCTACGCTAATCGCTTTGATATTTGAAATACTTAAGGAATATTTGCTGATAACTTCACGTCTACATTTGCACTCGTGGACAAAAGCAAGCAGACGGATGTGTACAGATTGCTATTAAATCGGGCGGGTCTCTTTTTCTGTTTTCTGTTTATAACTATTCTTAGATATATTTTGCATTGGGGGCCTGTAGTTATCAGAGACTGGTCTTCAGTATTATCAAGTAAGTGAATAATCGTCGGGTCAGTCGCCTTAGTATAGTAGGTAGTGTGTTTGCTTATTACACGTTAGGCCATGGTTCAAGACCCTAGGATAGACAACAAAAAAACGAAATATGAAAAAATATTTCTTCGGCGAGTTCCTCTCACCAGATTTTTGGCAAAAGCTCTGAGAATAAATAAAAAAAATTCTCAAAAAAACATCCGACGTTCAGAGTCGACTTTAAACTGTAGGTTTATACACGGCATTCGTGTATAAAAATTAACACACACAACATACATAAGTGGTGTGAGAAACTAAGTCGTAATCTTGACTGAAGGGCTGTAATGACCAAGTACTTACGTATGAATAATAGTCCAATACTAATGGAGTAAGGCTCTTCAATGCTTTCTTGTGCTGTAGCCTATAGCATCAGAACCTCGTACTATTTTTTGAAGTATTTCAGTGAAAACCAAGCATTTAACGATTTGCCGTAGCAGCTCTTCTGCTTCGCTCTTCGCTCTTCGGCTTTTCTGTTACGATTTTTCATTCTCAGTATGTAAAGTTGTATGTAGAAGTCTCTTCAGTACTTTCTTCATGTGAACAATCTCAATTCAAAAGTTCTCTATGCAATACGCAATACGGTTCTTTTCCCTTTTCAACATATTTTAGTATCACTACTGGCTCCGCCGTTACCACCAAAAATGATTTCAGTCTGGGGATCAAACGCATGATCGCTCTTGCCAACAGGTGCTACTATGGTCTCAATAGGCAATTGAGTAGCAGAGACCTCTCTCGTACGACAAAACTAACACTCTACAAGGCGCTCATCCTACCCGTGCTTCTTTATGGCGCAGAGGCATGGACCCTATTAAGAACTGATGCAGCGGACTTGAAAGTGTTCGAGAGAAAAGTCCTACGTAAGATCTTCGGTCCAGTGCGAGTTGGCGATGATTTCCGTATCCGATCCAACAGTGAGCTGTATGAGCTCCTCAACGACATTGACGTTGTACAGCGTATTAATATCCAGCGGCTGCGCTGGCTCGGCCATGTCGTTCGAATGGAGAAGGATGTTCCGGCGAGACGGGTATTTGACGCGGGAATCTGCGGAAGACGGCGAAGAGGACGACCTTGTATCAGTTAGAAGGACCAAATCGAGGAAGCCCTGTCATCGATTGGTGTGACCAATTGGTGTAGGCGCGCAAGAAGCAGAGGCGCCTGGAAGGATGTGTTGCGGCAGGCCGGAATCCGTTAAACGGGTTGTTATGACCAATTAAGTAAGTAAGTAATGTGCAGTACAGTTTTGTATCATTTAAGCAACTTTTATTGATGCCCAGAAGCAGTACTTAGGAGTACTGACTATAGCAGAGCAACTGAGCTCTCATTGAGCGTATAAAGAAATGACGTCTTCTCCAACAGAGTTAATAATCGATAACAACATTACGACAATATTAGGTATGACCTGACGCATAAACTGAGGTTCATTCATTACAAAATGTCACGATTTAAATACGTTTCACTTACCACTTGAGAAATTCACAAAGTTTCCTTCACTTTTAATTGCAATCGACCACAAGCATTTGAAATCTTATCGACTGGGAATGAAAATAAAACTTTTATTTGCCTTCAATTTAATTATTTGTTGTTGGGTTTTTTATTTTAAACAGATTTTGTTGATAAATATTATTAGCCGGCATGCTTAATTGTTTGTTTTTCTATGCAGAGTTTGTATCCACCTTTGTCTGTAAAATAGTTGCTGTTTTATGATAATGACGATGACAGATTCAGAGTACATACGAGTACATATGTACAGGTTTAATGGAATAATTTTTATGGTTTAATAGTCCGTCTATTTAAAAACTTTACTTAGCACTCTCTAGACTACATAGATTAAATTATTATTTAATTTTGTTTGTTTATTTGTTTGGTTTTTTATGCCTTTTTTATTTTTTGTTCTCTTCGTAAAGCATTTTATCAAGCCAATGAATGTTTGCTTCTCGCATGGAAATAATAAAAAAATTTCGCACCTCTTCGCAGTAGTAGAAAACAATTTTGTTTACTTTAATAAATGGCTCTTAAGAAAACCGGTTAAACTGGTTTAAATGAAACCAATAAATAATCTTTCAAACATTTTATTAAGGGGGCCCTATTAACCGCATATCTTATCGATCATAAATGCCGAGCAGCCAAGATATTTCATTCACTTTCTCTGACAAACACTATTTAACAGATTTTTTAAAAGTACTTTCAATAACACCAGCATTTGAAAATATTCTCATCTCATCAACCATCTACGCACGCTGCTGTTGTAATAAAATACAGTAAGGAGTGTGCGCTAGTAGTATGTTTATGGCGTTTCAAGGGCACTTATTTCATACAAAATTTGGTGCATGCATAGCTGTAAAAGAGTAAGAACATTGCAGCATTGTGAAATGAATTGTGTGCGATCGGTCTTTAGGTTTGTAACATGTATTATGAAAAGGTATTGCTTTTTAATGTGTATGTGTGTGTGTGTGTGTTAAAATTTGTGAGAATGCATATCTGGAAAAGAATTAAATCATTTTAATTTTTAATTTTTCCATACAAATTTGGAATCATACCTGCTTTTTCTTGTTCATTTTATTTGTATTGCTTTTCAAACGAATGGTTGGACGGACAGAATGAGTGCGTGCACGTTTCCTCATCTACATCCCAGAGTACAAGTAGACTCTAATGTGAAAATGTATATACGTATGTACGAATGTTTGGACGGACAGAATGAGTGTGTGCGTAACATGTAATGTGTATGATCGTTTTTTAATAGTAAATTCTTACCACGTATTATCATACTCAATGCTGAAAAAATAGAAAAGGGATCTACACCTGTATAGTTGTTGTGTGTTTTTTTTATTTTTTGTATGATTTAATTAGAAGGATCTTTAATTTTAAATGTGATAAGAAAGGATAGGTTGGTTGTGCGGTTGTTTTTTATTTTTTGTATATTTAATTAGAAGGATGTTTAATTTTAAATGTGATAAGAAAGGGTAGGTTGGTTGTGCGGTTGTTTTTATTTTTTGTGTGATTTAATTTGAAGGATCTGTAATTTTAAGATGATAACAAATTCTTGGCACGTATTGTTCATGATCACAGGTAGAAGAAATAGAAATATAAACTATTAAGAAAGGGTAGGTTGGTTGTGCGGTTGTTTTTAATTTGATGAGAAAGAAATGTATAGTTGTGCCTGTGGGTTTTTTTTTTCACGCATAAGTATAAGTAATATCTGTTTTCACATAATTGAATTTACTGATTGATCTACAACACCCCAGAGTATAAAGAGACTTGTTTTAAGGATTTAGAATTTTTTAGTTTTACTGTTTTAAATAAATGAAATTATAGAATAAAGGGATTAATTAAAACAAATTAGTTTTTTTTTTTTTTAGGTATACATATTTTATTTTTAGATTTTGTTATTTTGTACAATACAATACATATATCTACTTAATATAATAATAGTTAAACATTCGTTTATACAGATTAAATAACTTAAGTGTTAACAAATATTGTGTATAGAATGTTTGTCATCGACAAATGTTGAAGGATTGTGAATAAGTATTTTCACAATAATACAAACGTATGACATATTAATAAATAAAAATGGATAATTTACATAATTACAAGTTCTTAATTCATTTATAAGTTTCATAAATAAATCTATATGCTCTTTATCAATCTGATTACTATGTTTTGTTAATAAATAGTTCTTCCAATTCAGCTGATGTTACCATTTTTGTTCCCCTTCTTTAAAAATTTAATAGTAGGTTGTGTTAGTGCGGGACGATGTACTCTGAATTATTTCATTTTAATTTATATTTATTGAATAAAAATTTTAAACACAAGTGCCCACAATTAAATGTATTAAATTTTTGGTTTCGTTCATAATTATATTCAATAGGAAATTTTAAGTAGTTGACAATCTCAAGTGGTGGTTGTAAGTTTCCAAAGCTATCAAAGTATTCCTTATAGTTGTGGTTTTTATAATATGCTACCCAATGTGTTCCCATACCATTTGAATCATCTAAATTAACAATGCCGCATTCTTGCTTGAATGGTTTTTCAGGTAAAGAATCACGCATGAAAACACCCCTAAAGTGTTTGAGATGTCTTCCATATTTATTCAAATCCAAATCTGTTAATGGGCGATTGGGTAGGTTATCTAATAGTTTTTTGGAGCTGGACTATAGTAGAGACCATATCCAGTTTTATATGGTTTGAGGTACAACCCTTTACCCATTGCAATTGATTCCATATATCTATTATGACGGTTAGCTTCAGCCAATTGTTCTTTTCCATTTTTGATAGCATTTACTGCTTTGACAATAGCGGATCCTCCACTTGCCAAACCACCAAGCGCTGACAATGCTGTTAGTACGGGAATAAGTGGAAGAAATCCTCCAATTTTCGGTACAGGTATAACTCTCGGTATTATAATTTCTGCTCGCTTTTTCCCTTTAAAATTTGAATGAATAGCCTTTTGAGCTATTTTAACAGCATCATTTATATCAAGGGGTTTCTGTTCTTTCAATTGTTTTAAAGTTGTTCTCACAGTAGCTGTGAATAATTTCTTATTACACTTATTCATTTTTCCTTTTCTTTTCTTATGTCTCTGCTCCTTCAAACCTAATCCAAATTTCACTTTAGCTTTCATAGCGTTTGTCACAAACCACGCGTTAGCACGTTCTTTAATATCACTATCTTTAGATTTAACTCGTTGCCAGGCTTTTTCAGCTAATATTTGATCTGCTTGATGTCTTGTGTCTATATCTTTTGATTGTGAATATGCAATATCGTGCTCTCTACAAGCTGCGTCTAATAAATTTATACCCTTATCTCCTCTTGCTAAACGTTTTTCAAGTTTTGTACCAGGTCCACAAAACTGATAACCAGGTAGATGTAATTCAACAGGTACTTTATTTATTAAGTTGTTTACAAATCCTCTTCTCATCTTACACTGGCTGAGGTTTTGTTTTGACTGTAGATTATAACAAATTTTTTTTTCGTTACTTTTATACCTCTTCGCAAAAATAACTGAAATCAAAACGATCTCCTATATATACAGCAATTTATATGATTTCAGTATGTTAATTTTTTGATATTGATTTTGATCTGCTTTGTATCTGATCACGATCTACTTTACATCTGATCACGATCTGCTTTGTATCTGCTCACGATCTACTTTATATCTGATAACGATCTACTTTTTTGGTTTTGTCTATTTTATTTTAATTTTTTTTATTTTTTTTTTTTTTTTTTTTTTTGACATTACCATGTTTTAGGTATACATGTTCTACCTCAATGTTTAAATTGTTTATTTGATCAGCTAGATCATCATGTATTTGTGTTATATGTTTTTCGATTACGATATTTTTGTTTTTATGGTTATATTTATTAAAACCTTCTCCAAATTTATTAATATAAGACATTTCTTTCACTCTTCTAATAAATTATGTTAGCTTCTTTAAGTTCTTCGATAATAGAGATTATTTCGTTTTGATGATTGTTGTGACCAGAACCTTCCGATGAAAGAAGTAAACGTAGTCTGTCAACTAGTTCATTAGGATCATCCCAATGTATGTAATTTGATCTCAGATTATTTTGTAATTTTAGCATTAAACCACTGCCTTTTGTTAAAATGTTTGTTGTTGTTTCGAATAAACGTTTAATTATTCGTATATATTTGAAGGCTCGTGTTCCTTTCACTTGTTCATTAGGTTCATAGCGACGTTTATGTGCATTGGTATTAATTAAAATCTCTTTATATTTTTTCAAATCATTTTTAGAATAATGGAGAGGTTTTTTATGAAATACTAGTTCAAATAATCCACGCGTCATTTTCAATTTCATATTCCCTATCTGCATAGTATTATCTCTATTAAATATTAATTTTTCCTTGCCATATCTCCAACTACCGTCTACATCTTGATTAAAACCATAAATTTTATCCAATTGCTTATTATTAATAAGTGTTTGTATATTTTCAAATAATGGAGAGCTTTTCGTCAGCTTTAAACATTGTTTTCTTTCCAAGTTCTTGATACATGTACTTGATACAGGTCTATTATGGTCATAGTTTTTTTCACCATCATTATCATCAGTTGAAATATTTTCATACTGAAAATCGTTATTATCACCGTTTACATCATCATAATCATCGCCATCATCAATAGTGTTGTCTATATCTTTATGCTTATCTTCAAGTTTTCCGATGATTTCATTATCACCATTTACATCATAATAATCATCATCATCATCAATAGTGTTGTCTGTATCCGTATGCTTATCTTCGAGTTTTCCAATGATTTCATTATCACCATTTACGTCATAATAATCTTCGTCATCATCTATAGTGTTGTCTACATCCTTATGCTTATATTCAAGTTTTGGGATGTTTTCATTATCATCATTTACATCATCATGATCATCGTCATCATTAATAGTGTTGTCTATATCCTTGTATTTATCTTTAAGTTTTCCAATGATTTTTTTAAGTGGTTTTGTTATTGGTTGAAAGGTATCTTCTAATAAATTAACTCTATCTATTTGATTCAGTTTAATATTTTTTAACTTTTTCTTTAGAACAGCCCTTGTCTTTACAAGATCTTCCAACACTTTATTATGGTAATTTTTAGACATTATAATAATTTTTTTATTGAATTTGATCTGGTTATGATCTGCTCGCTATCTGATTATGATCTGCTTTGTATCTGATTACGATCTGCTTTATATCTGATCACGAACTGCTTGCTATCTGGTCACGATCTGATTTATACCTGATCACGATCTGCTTGATGGCTTGTGTCTATATCCATTGATTTTGAGTACGCTATATCGTGCTTTCTACAATCTACATCCAATAAATTATTCCTTTATTTCCTTTATTCTTGCTATTCGTTTTGAAGTTTTGTATCAGGTCCACAAAACTGATAAACAGGTGGATGTAATTCAACATATAATTTGTTTATTAAGTTGTCTACAAATCTTCTTCCAATCTTACACTGATTAGGTGTTTTTCTTTTGACTGTAGTTTATAACCATTTTTTTCATTACTTTCATACCTCTTCGCATGAAACACTACACCAGCTATACTAGCAAGCTGTACTAGCTATACTAGCAAGCTATACAATCTGTACTAGCTATACTAGCAAGCTGTACAATCTGTACTAGCTATACTAGCAAGCTGTACTAGCTATACTAGCAAGCTGTACAATCTGTACTAGCTATACTAGCAAGCTGTACTAGCTATACTAGCAAGCTATACAATCTGTACTAGCTATACTAGCAAGCTGTAGTAGCTATACTAGCAAGCTATACAATCTGTACTAGCTATACTAGCAAGCTGTACTAGCTATACTAGCAAGCTATACAATCTGTACTAGCTATACTAGCAAGCTGTAGTAGCTATACTAGCAAGCTATACAATCTGTACTAGCTATACTAGCAAGCTGTAGTAGCTATGTCAGCTATACCTGCTATACCAGCTATACCAGCTATACCAGCTATACCAGCTATACCTGCTATACCAGCTATACCTGCTATACCAGCTATACCAGCTATACCTGCTATACCTGCTATACCAGCTATACCAGCTATACCAGCTATACCAGCTATACCAGCTATACCAGCTATACCTGCTATACCAGCTATACCAGCCATACCAGCTATACCAGCTATACCAGCTATACCAGCTATACCAGCTATACCTGCTATACCAGCTATACCAGCTATACCTGCTATACCAGCTATACCAGCTATACCAGCTATACTTGCTATACCTGCTATACCAGCTATACCAGCTATATCAGCTATACCTGCTATACCTGCTATACCAGCTATACCAGCTATACCAGCTATACCAGCTATACCAGCTATACCAGCTATACCAGCTATACCTGCTATACCTGCTATACCAGCTATATCAGCTATACCAGCTATACCAGCTATACCAGCTATACCTGCTATACCAGCTATACCAGCCATACCAGCTATACCAGCTATACCAGCTATACCAGCTATACCAGCTATACCTGCTATACCAGCTATACCAGCTATACCTGCTATACCAGCTATACCAGCTATACCAGCTATACCTGCTATACCTGCTATACCAGCTATATCTGCTATACCAGCTATACCTGCTATACCTGCTATACCTGCTATATCAGCTATACCTGCTATACCTGCTATACCAGCTATATACCTGCTATACCAGCTATACCAGCTATACCTGCTATACCTGCTATACCTGCTATACCTGCTATACCTGCTATACCTGCTATATAGCTGGTATATAGCTGGTATATAGCTGGTATATAGCTGGTATATAGCTGATATAGCTGGTATAGCAGGTATAGCAGGTATAGCTGGTATAGCTGGTATAGCTGGTATAGCTGGTATAGCTGGTATAGCTGGTATAGCTGGTATAGCAGGTATAGCTGATATAGCTGGTATAGCTGGTATAGCAGGTATAGCAAGTATAGCTGGTATAGCTGGTATAGCTGGTATATCAGGTATAGCTGGTATAGCTGGTATAGCAGGTATAGCTGGTATAGCTGGTATAGCTGGTATAGCTGGTATAGCTGGTATGGCTGGTATAGCTGGTATAGCAGGTATAGCTGGTATAGCTGGTATAGCTGGTATAGCTGGTATAGCTGGTATAGCTGGTATAGCAGGTATAGCAGGTATAGCTGGTATAGCTGGTATAGCAGGTATAGCTGGTATAGCAGGTATAGCTGGTATAGCTGGTATAGCTGGTATAGCTGGTATAGCAGGTATAGCTGACATAGCTACTACAGCTTGCTAGTATAGCTAGTACAGATTGTATAGCTTGCTAGTATAGCTACTACAGCTTGCTAGTATAGCTAGTACAGATTGTATAGCTTGCTAGTATAGCTAGTACAGCTTGCTAGTATAGCTAGTACAGATTGTATAGCTTGCTAGTATAGCTACTACAGCTTGCTAGTATAGCTAGTACAGATTGTATAGCTTGCTAGTATAGCTAGTACAGCTTGCTAGTATAGCTAGTACAGATTGTACAGCTTGCTAGTATAGCTAGTACAGCTTGCTAGTATAGCTAGTACAGCTTGCTAGTATAGCTAGTACAGATTGTACAGCTTGCTAGTATAGCTAGTACAGATTGTATAGCTTGCTAGTATAGCTAGTACAGCTTGCTAGTATAGCTGGTGTAGTGTTTCATGCGAAGAGGTATGAAAGTAATGAAAAAAATGGTTATAAACTACAGTCAAAAGAAAAACACCTAATCAGTGTAAGATTGGAAGAAGATTTGTAGACAACTTAATAAACAAATTATATGTTGAATTACATCCACCTGTTTATCAGTTTTGTGGACCTGATACAAAACTTCAAAACGAATAGCAAGAATAAAGGAAATAAAGGAATAATTTATTGGATGTAGATTGTAGAAAGCACGATATAGCGTACTCAAAATCAATGGATATAGACACAAGCCATCAAGCAGATCGTGATCAGGTATAAATCAGATCGTGACCAGATAGCAAGCAGTTCGTGATCAGATATAAAGCAGATCGTAATCAGATACAAAGCAGATCATAATCAGATAGCGAGCAGATCATAACCAGATCAAATTCAATAAAAAAATTATTATAATGTCTAAAAATTACCATAATAAAGTGTTGGAAGATCTTGTAAAGACAAGGGCTGTTCTAAAGAAAAAGTTAAAAAATATTAAACTGAATCAAATAGATAGAGTTAATTTATTAGAAGATACCTTTCAACCAATAACAAAACCACTTAAAAAAATCATTGGAAAACTTAAAGATAAATACAAGGATATAGACAACACTATTAATGATGACGATGATCATGATGATGTAAATGATGATAATGAAAACATCCCAAAACTTGAATATAAGCATAAGGATGTAGACAACACTATAGATGATGACGAAGATTATTATGACGTAAATGGTGATAATGAAATCATTGGAAAACTCGAAGATAAGCATACGGATACAGACAACACTATTGATGATGATGATGATTATTATGATGTAAATGGTGATAATGAAATCATCGGAAAACTTGAAGATAAGCATAAAGATATAGACAACACTATTGATGATGGCGATGATTATGATGATGTAAACGGTGATAATAACGATTTTCAGTATGAAAATATTTCAACTGATGATAATGATGGTGAAAAAAACTATGACCATAATAGACCTGTATCAAGTACATGTATCAAGAACTTGGAAAGAAAACAATGTTTAAAGCTGACGAAAAGCTCTCCATTATTTGAAAATATACAAACACTTATTAATAATAAGCAATTGGATAAAATTTATGGTTTTAATCAAGATGTAGACGGTAGTTGGAGATATGGCAAGGAAAAATTAATATTTAATAGAGATAATACTATGCAGATAGGGAATATGAAATTGAAAATGACGCGTGGATTATTTGAACTAGTATTTCATAAAAAACCTCTCCATTATTCTAAAAATGATTTGAAAAAATATAAAGAGATTTTAATTAATACCAATGCACATAAACGTCGCTATGAACCTAATGAACAAGTGAAAGGAACACGAGCCTTCAAATATATACGAATAATTAAACGTTTATTCGAAACAACAACAAACATTTTAACAAAAGGCAGTGGTTTAATGCTAAAATTACAAAATAATCTGAGATCAAATTACATACATTGGGATGATCCTAATGAACTAGTTGACAGACTACGTTTACTTCTTTCATCGGAAGGTTCTGGTCACAACAATCATCAAAACGAAATAATCTCTATTATCGAAGAACTTAAAGAAGCTAACATAATTTATTAGAAGAGTGAAAGAAATGTCTTATATTAATAAATTTGGAGAAGGTTTTAATAAATATAACCATAAAAACAAAAATATCGTAATCGAAAAACATATAACACAAATACATGATGATCTAGCTGATCAAATAAACAATTTAAACATTGAGGTAGAACATGTATACCTAAAACATGGTAATGTCAAAAAAAAAAAAAAAAAAAAAAATAAAAAAAATTAAAATAAAATAGACAAAACCAAAAAAGTAGATCGTTATCAGATATAAAGTAGATCGTGAGCAGATACAAAGCAGATCGTGATCAGATGTAAAGTAGATCGTGATCAGATACAAAGCAGATCAAAATCAATATCAAAAAATTAACATACTGAAATCATATAAATTGCTGTATATATAGGAGATCGTTTTGATTTCAGTTATTTTTGCGAAGAGGTATAAAAGTAACGAAAAAAAAATTTGTTATAATCTACAGTCAAAACAAAACCTCAGCCAGTGTAAGATGAGAAGAGGATTTGTAAACAACTTAATAAATAAAGTACCTGTTGAATTACATCTACCTGGTTATCAGTTTTGTGGACCTGGTACAAAACTTGAAAAACGTTTAGCAAGAGGAGATAAGGGTATAAATTTATTAGACGCAGCTTGTAGAGAGCACGATATTGCATATTCACAATCAAAAGATATAGACACAAGACATCAAGCAGATCAAATATTAGCTGAAAAAGCCTGGCAACGAGTTAAATCTAAAGATAGTGATATTAAAGAACGTGCTAACGCGTGGTTTGTGACAAACGCTATGAAAGCTAAAGTGAAATTTGGATTAGGTTTGAAGGAGCAGAGACATAAGAAAAGAAAAGGAAAAATGAATAAGTGTAATAAGAAATTATTCACAGCTACTGTGAGAACAACTTTAAAACAATTGAAAGAACAGAAACCCCTTGATATAAATGATGCTGTTAAAATAGCTCAAAAGGCTATTCATTCAAATTTTAAAGGGAAAAAGCGAGCAGAAATTATAATACCGAGAGTTATACCTGTACCGAAAATTGGAGGATTTCTTCCACTTATTCCCGTACTAACAGCATTGTCAGCGCTTGGTGGTTTGGCAAGTGGAGGATCCGCTATTGTCAAAGCAGTAAATGCTATCAAAAATGGAAAAGAACAATTGGCTGAAGCTAACCGTCATAATAGATATATGGAATCAATTGCAATGGGTAAAGGGTTGTACCTCAAACCATATAAAACTGGATATGGTCTCTACTATAGTCCAGCTCCAAAAAACTATTAGATAACCTACCCAATCGCCCATTAACAGATTTGGATTTGAATAAATATGGAAGACATCTCAAACACTTTAGGGGTGTTTTCATGCGTGATTCTTTACCTGAAAAACCATTCAAGCAAGAATGCGGCATTGTTAATTTAGATGATTCAAATGGTATGGGAACACATTGGGTAGCATATTATAAAAACCACAACTATAAGGAATACTTTGATAGCTTTGGAAACTTACAACCACCACTTGAGATTGTCAACTACTTAAAATTTCCTATTGAATATAATTATGAACGAAACCAAAAATTTAATACATTTAATTGTGGGCACTTGTGTTTAAAATTTTTATTCAATAAATATAAATTAAAATGAAATAATTCAGAGTACATCGTCCCGCACTAACACAACCTACTATTAAATTTTTAAAGAAGGGGAACAAAAATGGTAACATCAGCTGAATTGGAAGAACTATTTATTAACAAAACATAGTAATCAGATTGATAAAGAGCATATAGATTTATTTATGAAACTTATAAATGAATTAAGAACTTGTAATTATGTAAATTATCCATTTTTATTTATTAATATGTCATACGTTTGTATTATTGTGAAAATACTTATTCACAATCCTTCAACATTTGTCGATGACAAACATTCTATACACAATATTTGTTAACACTTAAGTTATTTAATCTGTATAAACGAATGTTTAACTATTATTATATTAAGTAGATATATGTATTGTATTGTACAAAATAACAAAATCTAAAAATAAAATATGTATACCTAAAAAAAAAAAAAACTAATTTGTTTTAATTAATCCCTTTATTCTATAATTTCATTTATTTAAAACAGTAAAACTAAAAAATTCTAAATCCTTAAAACAAGTCTCTTTATACTCTGGGGTGTTGTAGATCAATCAGTAAATTCAATTATGTGAAAACAGATATTACTTATACTTATGCGTGAAAAAAAAAACCCACAGGCACAACTATACATTTCTTTCTCATCAAATTAAAAACAACCGCACAACCAACCTACCCTTTCTTAATAGTTTATATTTCTATTTCTTCTACCTGTGATCATGAACAATACGTGCCAAGAATTTGTTATCATCTTAAAATTACAGATCCTTCAAATTAAATCACACAAAAAATAAAAACAACCGCACAACCAACCTACCCTTTCTTATCACATTTAAAATTAAACATCCTTCTAATTAAATATACAAAAAATAAAAAACAACCGCACAACCAACCTATCCTTTCTTATCACATTTAAAATTAAAGATCCTTCTAATTAAATCATACAAAAAATAAAAAAAACACACAACAACTATACAGGTGTAGATCCCTTTTCTATTTTTTCAGCATTGAGTATGATAATACGTGGTAAGAATTTACTATTAAAAAACGATCATACACATTACATGTTACGCACACACTCATTCTGTCCGTCCAAACATTCGTACATACGTATATACATTTTCACATTAGAGTCTACTTGTACTCTGGGATGTAGATGAGGAAACGTGCACGCACTCATTCTGTCCGTCCAACCATTCGTTTGAAAAGCAATACAAATAAAATGAACAAGAAAAAGCAGGTATGATTCCAAATTTGTATGGAAAAATTAAAAATTAAAATGATTTAATTCTTTTCCAGATATGCATTCTCACAAATTTTAACACACACACACACACATACACATTAAAAAGCAATACCTTTTCATAATACATGTTACAAACCTAAAGACCGATCGCACACAATTCATTTCACAATGCTGCAATGTTCTTACTCTTTTACAGCTATGCATGCACCAAATTTTGTATGAAATAAGTGCCCTTGAAACGCCATAAACATACTACTTGCGCTGAAAAATTTGTAGAAAAATAAAACGAAAATTATTTTATTTTTCTTATGGTAGATCGACAATAAACGTCGAAAGACCTCTACTAAAGTAATGCTCTCTGTATTGTTTTTTTTTAGGAACATTAGCTGAATCAGGGAAGAAAATAACCGATAATGAAAGGCGTGCTTGCTTTCACAGTTCCTGACAGTATATGGAGGTTCCTTAGGTTATATTTATGCAAAATGTATACTAAGATGGGTCTAGCAGTAAATGAAGTATATGTTATCGACAAGTAGAGATATGCAGCGTATCGGATCATATAAAATGTAGCTTATATGCTGGCATTAATTTGTAAATTATTATACAAAAATTTATTTTCGTTCTTGTCATAGGTAGTTCCTGTTTATAGTAACTTTATTCAGCTTGTGATTTAGTTCTGTAGCTGATTTATGTTCTCGTTGCTATTACTTTTCCCTTACCCGCTATAGTCCGAAATGTAGTGTGTACGTGTCCCTACGTAATGGGGACGAGCCCTCCGCGGTCGGGTGAGAATGGGTTAGTGTGAAGCCGGGGACGTTCTAACAAAAAAAATTACGGAGTTTAGCTATACTTTCGATGTTGTCATTGAATTTATACATCTTGGTTCCGTTTTTATCAACAACAATGATTTCAGTCTATGGATCAAGCGTATGATCACTCTTACTAACATGTGCTATAATGATCTCAATAGGAAATTGACTCCCAGAGACCTCTCCTCTCGTACGATGAAATTTTTACTCTACAAGTTGCTCAGCTCTCTGCTCTTTATGGCACAGAAACATGGACACTATTAAGCACCGATGCAACAGTCTTGACAGTATTTGAGAGAAAATTCGTACATAACATTTTCGGTCCAGAGCGAGTTGGCGATGATTTCCGCATCCGAGCTGTATGAGCTCCTCAACGACATGGACATTATTAACATCCAGCGGGTGCGCTAGCTCGGCCATGTTGTTCGATTACATACATACACATAATTGGTCATTACAACCCTTCAGTCAGGATTACGACCTAGCCTCTCACACCACTTTTATTGTGTGTCTTAATTTTATACATGAGTGGCGGGACCTACAGTTTAAAGTCGACTCCGAACGACAGATTTTTGAGAAACTTTTCATGGCAATTTTATTTACTCCCAAAGTTTTTGCCAGAAATCTGCTGAGAGGAAGTCGCCGAAGAAATTTATTTTGTGTTGATGTCTGGCCAGGGGCTCGAACCCTGGCTTTACGTCTAATAATCCAACACACTACCTATTAGACTATGGCGACTTCGGATTACGGATTCTTCGTTCGATTGGAGGAGGATATTTGATGCGAGAATCTGCGGTAATAGGCGAAGAGGCCTACCTTGTTTATGTTGAGAAAACCAGATCGAGGAAGCCCTGTAATCTATTGGTGTGACCAACTGGTATAGGCAGGCAACAAGTAGAGGCGCCTGGAAGAATGTGTTAAGGCAGGCCGAAATCAGTTAGTAGGGTTGTTAATGGCGAATTAGGTAAGTAAGTAATTGTATATATCAATACTATCTTGCAGTTAAGCCGCCATCCGAGCACTCGGCTCCTCTGAAGTTAGCTAGAGGTTAGTATGAGACACTATCTTGTTAAACAGCATTACCTAAGCATTTTAGAATTCATAAGGAGTAAGCAAGCAGATGAGCTTACGAGAATGTGATCTTCAATGCCACTAAGAGAACTAGAACCTCTTTTCGTGTAGGAAGAGAAATATGAAAAGATGTATTCGGCAGAAGGGAAATGGGTTTGAGACAATCTAAACTTTAAAAATCATCGCATTAAATCGAATATTAAGTAGATTCTGTGGCGAGGAAAATGTATCACCAGAACACATACTTGGAAACAATGCGGGTACGTAGTGTTGGAGTTAACCTTTCTGATGCTGAATGATACTCTGAATTTCGTCAGGACAAGAGCATTATCTGAAACATTATAGCAACACAGTAGATTTTGTATGGACGCCGTACTCAAGCCTCTCTATGCGATAATAATAATAAAAGTTATGTTCTGTCGGGAACCACATCTCACCAAGCAGCTACCACTACCTTGTGAAGCTTAGTAACACGGTTTAGAATTAAAAGTAGCGCTGCAAATAGCAGAAGACGACTTAGGGAATCGACGGCTTTCCACTCCGTGTGAAAAAGACGACTTTCAGATGTCAGGTGTTATACCTTAAAGTAATATCACAAGACAGTTCCATGGTGTGATATATTGGCTTTGGAAGTGGTTTTTAGTAAACAAGAGTGCGACATGGCCGACAATATCTGGGACAAGGTTTCCCCTTCAGTGTGGTTAAAATCAAAACTGGCGACATAAATCTGCCTTTAGTTGACCGCCAAATTCAAGCATATTTTTGCGATTCGAAATGAAAATCTCTTTCAATATTTCATTTGCATCATGAAACTATGCTGTGATCATTTATTGTATATGGTATGTATGTATGTATGTAAATAAGTATGTATGTATATATGTGTGTGTGTGTATGTATGTTTTAAATTACATAATATTTTAACTAAATTACAGGGGGCGCAATTTTATAATCTACAACATTATATTGACCTAAAATTTTCAAAACGTTTGTGTTAATTAGTTGGTATTAAACTAGATTTTTAATTTGTTTTTTTGTTTTTGTTTTTTTTTATTTTAAATTTTAAAATATAAAACTGTATAGTTTTTTATAGAGATTGCCCGCTAAACTTAATGCTCTACTAGTTCTTAAGGCGGCACCATTATGCACCATAGAGGCTGCCTGCGTTGTACGTTTCACCGGATTGTGCATTAGCCATACGTTGATGTCGTTGCCATACTTTTCCAGAAAAGTTTCACACATTTTAACCTTTTTGCCTATTTTTGTTGAATCGATCGGAATAAGACCAGTGCTGTACTCTTCACCCATCGCTTTAAGGGCACGTAATATTTTACCATGTAATTCGTTGTACTAAAACCGGTGAGAGTAGGGGAGGTGGGAATAAGATTAAAAATTTTATTTTAAAAAATCTATTTTTCAAGTTCTTTACATACCCAACTTCTTTTGTCTGTCATTACATATTCCGAGATTCTATTGAAAATATCCACAAATGATACCGAACGCACTAGAGTCTCATAATTATCGTTAAGATATTGCCAAATAATTTCACGTGACTTCATATTCGTTCTGAACATATAGGCCACGTAAATTAAACTTTCACTTTCATTGGGTATATATTGGGTATTATTCGGTCCAAACACCATATCCAGATAAAGGCGTATCTGTTCAGGTATCTGAGTGCAGCGTAGATTGTACATAATATCATCATATTGAGTGGCATTTTGATCGGTGGACGCTAGCATGCGCGCAATGTAATTGAAAATATTCGGTTCCATATAGCGGAGACCCGAACATAGCACAATGTCTCTGGTAAGAAAATAATCACTGAAATCTGATTCGACGTAAACATTTTCGAATATGTAATCATAAGTCAGTTGCCTGGTATACTCTAAACACTCGGGCAGATCCACTAAGCAAGCCATTTGCAGTATGGGCGTGTGCAATTTATCCGTAATCATTTTTCCCGAAGTATGCCTTTCTGTGATCAGCTTTTGGTAGATGGGCCCTATAATCTTCTGAAGAAATAGTTTAAATGGCTCATGGTACGCTGTACCATACAGGTTCATCTCCAACAGCTCTACCGTGGGCGTAACAAAGTTCCATACCAATAAATTATCCTCATTCGTCAGATATTTGAACAATTCGAGAATAACCTCTATGGAGAATTCATTATGTTCGATTTGTGAGTGTAGATTTTGAAATAAATCGGCCCGATTGTATTCGTGTATGACCAAATGATCCTTTTGCAATGCCTTGGCGATGAGAAGTAAATTTTCAACATCGTATAGCACATGATAGAAGCCCGTCTGTTGCTTGTTCACCACTAACCAATCCTCTAACGTCAGCTCAATGCCATAGTCCGTGAGATTCAATGTGACTTCCTGGCGTGGCGGCATAAAATAATCGACCACAGTTTTACTAAAATTATTCGTTGAGCTTGTGGCAAAATTCAATGGTATCCACCAATGTTCCTGGCAGTTGGGATTCTTGGAACGCTGTTTAATCGTAACGGTATTATCATTATAGTTGCGTATGATATTAACAATCGGTATCCAGTTGGTATGAGTCCACGATATCATGATATCTTTCAATGATTTCACCCACACTTCATTGCGTAGCATGGGATCTTCTTCCAATGCTTTCTGCATACACTCAGCCAATTGATACTCATTGGCCACCGAGTACTGACTTGACAGAGTAAAAACTTTTTTAAATTAATCGTTATACACCACCCTTTATAAACGAATTTCTATGTAAAAATATACTTACTATTGTTTCAGCAGCGCTTGTAGACCGCGCTTAAAAGTGTCCTGATTGAAGGCATGATGGAACATACGTATGACACAGGCAGCTGAAATTGAATGAAAATTCAGAGAGAGAGAGAGAAAAGGGCGTTAATTGCAGCTAACACAGGTATCAAGGGGTTGGAGGACTAGGATATATAATTTCTGAGAAACCTAATGCTTTAATAGCGGCCAAAGCGGTTCATAATTTCGGACATCATTTTAAGGTCTTAACTACACAATTTGACTTAAAAAAATAGAATTTGTTTTGTTTTATTGAAATCTTAAAATATTTGTCTACCAAATGGTGTTATGCGCTTCTATTTTTCTAAACAGTCTGCCGACTCGTTGCCGATATGACCTTTCTTTCCACATATTCAGGACAATTTGTTTCTTCAGTGTTGTGGTTAAAGTGCTTGGATCTGCCCTACTCCCCGAATGCATACATAATTGGCCATTACAACCGTTTAGTCAGGATTACGGCCTAGCTTCTCACACCACTCATGTTGTGTGTGTTAATTTTATACATGAGTGGCGGGACCTACAGTTTAAAGTCGATTCCAAACGACAGATTTTTGAGAAACTTTTCGTGGCAATTTTATTTGCTCTCAGAGTTTTTGCCAGAAATCGCCGAAGAAATATTTTTTTATATTTCGTTTTGATGTCTGACCTGGGGTTTGAACCGAGGCCTTACGTCTAATAAGATAACACACTACCCACCAGACTACGGGGACTTCCCCGAATAGATACAACAAAAACGAAAAACTTAGAAGGCTATGCAGCACCCACCAATTTCTCCATAGGGTATTGCTTCTAGCGAGCATAGATGGCAACCCTTTCATTACAGAATCTTATATCTTCTTGATAAAATAACCAGAAGCCTCGTTACTTCTATGCTTTTTTAGGAAACCTAAAAAATAATAATGCACTACCCATAAAGACAGTTTTAGCCTGAATAACCTCAGTAGGAGAACAGCACTTTACTGAAATCGCTGCCATAATTATGGTCAATACGTGACATTTCAATATCCTCATCAATAAGTGAAATTAAAGCATTACGGCCTTAAGCTAGAATTAGCCAAACGTTTACGGAACTTAACGGAACATACGTTCGTTCATCGATTACGTTACATTCCATTACGGTTCGATCATAGTCATTGTCTTCTACATGCTAGAAACGAACGCAGATTCCGTTACGTTCGCTGAACGTTCGGCTAATTCTAGCTTAAGGCCACGTAACCCCCTAATTTAAAAATCAAAATTATTGAATTGTTTCCATTACCTTTCGAATACGTTATGATATCGAATAATGAAACAATATCACGATCCGTTTCAACATAATGGGTCATGGGATGAGGATTCATATTGAATTCATTGTAGCTGTAAGCACGATCAGCAGTTTCAATTAAAAAATATTCCATGCTCTTGTACTCAGGATGAAGCTGAAAAGAAAAACATTTTTAAACTCCTTCTTTTACGCAATTTCCTCAATCACTTACCAAATCAATGAAAATGTGTGCAAAATATGTGGCAAATCCTTCATTTAGCCATGCATACGACCACCATTCCGGTGATACTAAATTGCCAAACCATTGATGTGACAACTCATGGACAATGGTCAATGTGTCCTTGACGCGTTGCAGTGTATAACTCTCACCGAAAAGTAAATAGTCTTCCTTGTATGTTATGAGACCCCAATTCTCCATTGCTGCACCATAGTTTTTATTCAAGGCAACATGATCCAATTTCCCCAAAGGATAATCGATACCCAGATAATCTTCGATTACAGCAAATGTTTTTACAGAGAATTCAAGTTGTTTTTGGCCTTTATTTTTACTGGTGGGTGGCGTAAATACCCGTTGCGTTATATTGCGATATTCTTGCGAGATGAAACCAAAATTTGACACCACAAATGCCACCAGATATGAGGACATTTGCGGCGTTGTGGCAAATGTTGTTGTGACCAAATCGCTGTCACTGCAATTGCAGAAAAGGGAGAGGGAGAAAAAAACGTTTTTAAAAGGTTTTTTTTTTTGATTGCCTTTGTCACATACATACCTGTGTTCGATGACAGATACCTCATTCATGTTAGAGATGGCATTGTAGATTTTACCATGCGTTACTTTAATTGTGTAGTTGGCCTTAAAAGCTGGCTCATCGTAACAAGGTAATGCCATACGGGCACTAGTTGGCTCAAATTGGGTTGCTGCATGATAACTAATTGAGTTAAAAGAGAGGAGAAGAAGAAAAAAATCAAAATGTTTAAATTCAGGAAGTTTTTTCTTATTTCTAACGTTAAGCCAACAAAACTTAAATAGTGGGTAACAAAAGTAAAATTTTTATAAATTTTTGTGCCGTTGCTTTATACACTTTGTACCAACAGCTGATAATCATATTGTTTTATTGTTTTTTTTTTTTGTTTTACTGTAGAATTAAATTATAAACAAAAACGAATTTTTGCTTAATAATCGTAACAATAATTCACACATAATTTTAAAATTTGATTACGTACACATGTTCTCAAGTGAACGAAGTTCATAAAATTAATTAAAGACTGTTCGATCGATATAAGCGTAGAAGAGTTTATACTTGTGCCGTAGAATTGTTTCAAAAGACGTGAAATATTACTCCGGAGCTCCGGTGTATACATTTCGAAATAAAGAAGTAATTGATAGTAGATTCTCAGAGCAAAAGTCTAATAAATCTCTCTGTACACACTGTAGCCAATAACAAGATGAAGATGTGAAAGAAAATGTATAAACTAATGATGATGAAGTTTTTAGCATGAAACCGCATCGATCAGCATATTATTGCGCAGACATTTAGCATTTATTTGAAAAACTTGAAGAAAAAACAGGAAAAAACAAACAAACAATTTCAAAACAACAACAAAAATTACGAGAATAGTAACAAACAAAGATAAAATTACTATAACAATACTACTTAGAAGGACCAGAAACAGTAGAAAACAAAAGAATAACAATAACAAATCAATCGTAAATTCTAGAAGTTGTCAGATCACAAAGAAATGAATTATAAAGCGAAAGGGAACGTTGGCGGTTATTAGAGGAAGGGCATCTTATACACACTGTTGCATTATGCATTGCAAAAATTCGTTCACTCTGGTGGAAGGACCATTTAATAAAATTGACGGAGTTTGTTATCAATCAAAATGTATTATTGAACTGAAAAAAATTAAAAAATACAAATAGATGTAGTCTAGAAATAGTGGCTTGCTAAACGAGGACTCGACAGACATTCAAAAAAAATTTTTTTTTCAAGATTTCCGAAAGTAATAAATTGCCTCCACTGATGGATGGTGTGCTAGAAGTCGCCGTAGTCTAGTAGGTAGTGTGTTGGCTTATTAGAGGCAAAAGCCTGGGTTCGAGCCCCAGGCCAGGCATCAAAGACAAATTACAAAAAGTATTTTTTCGGCGACTTCCTCTCAGTAGATTTCTGGCAAAAACTCTGAGAGTAAATAAAAATTGCCATGAAAAGTTTCTCAATAAATAAAAATCTGTTGTTCGGAGTCGACTTTAAACTGTAGGTCCCACCACTCATGTATAAAATTAACACACACAACATAAGTGGTGTGAGAAACTAGGACGTTGTACAATGGGTCAATTCGACATCCGGGTACTGTACTCGTCTTAATTGACAAGTACATGTCCTCTAACCTAACCTAACCTAATGGATGGTGTGACAAGCCAAGCCGAGTTGTAGTGGCCAATAATATACATATGTAGGTAGGTAGGTAGGAACTTCAGCGTAGTGTTTGTTGTAGAGTCACTCCTGATAGGTATATATGAATACATACGTACATATTTACATAATTGGTTATTACAACAATTTTGTGAGGATTACGACCTAGTTTCTCACACCATCCATGTTGTGTGTGTTAATTTTATACATGAGCGCCGGAACTACAGTTTAATGTCGATTCCGAACGACAGATTTTTTGAGGAACTTTACATGGCAATTTTATTTTAGTCTCAGAGTTTTTGCCAGAAATCTGCTGAGATGTAGATGCCGAAGAAATAATTTTTCATATTTCGTTATATTTGAGATGTCTGACCTGGGTCTTACGCCTAATAAGCTAACACACTGCCTACTAGACTACAACGACTTCTATGTAGGTATGCATACGTAATGCAAAAACGTAACGATAACAATATAGAACATGAAATACGTCTAAGTGGATAAGATTAAAGAACGAACAGTTCCAGAAGATGTCAATACCGGCAATCAACTTCACATTGAAACTGTAAGGCAGTAAACTATAAAGCGTAGACTTCCGTTTGCAAAATTCGACGCTTTAGTTAGATTATGTATCGTAATTTTTTCCTAATTTTTGATCTTTGATCTTGAGACTAGAAATGTTTTTCTTTAACTTTAAGGCATAAAATAAAGGAAACTTGATTTCGAATCGTTCTAGTGGAAGATTAAAGAAAATTGTTTAAAAATTTTGAAAAAACGCAAAATTATTTGACTATTTTGGTTGCTTAAAAAGAGCGGCAGTTCACCTGAACTGCTAGAAGATGAACAAAAGAGTCATTTCAGAATAACCAGGAGTATAAAAATTTTCCCGCTTACACAAATGGGTATAAAAGGAAGCCTTAATCATACAATTGTTTGACATTTCTTTTTACAAACTCATACAGTTCCTGTTTTTAAACTATTTCAGATATTAAATACTTATTTAAACGTTTTTTGTTTCAGTCCTTGAAGTACTTGCGATCTCTTCTAAGCAATGCAGACTTTATAAACTCATTCTCAATGCTTTATTTAGTCTTTCTTTCTCTGTTAAAAAAATCATGAAAAAAGCGCTGTGATAAAACAAATTAACCACAATTCAAGTTTTATATAATTTGAACGAATGTTTAATAATAAACAAGTTTTTGTTTTCAAACTTCTGGGATTTTTTTTTTAAACAACTTCCGATTTCTTGCGAAAAAGATCAGGGAATCCCACAAAGAATAACAAACAAATTAAGAAACAAAAAATGATAAACGAAAATACGCAAATTACAACAATTTAAAACAAAAACAACAAACGAACTTTGTCTTAAAACATCAATGTTTACTTATTTATTCGTACATTTGTTTTAAGTCAACAATTTTTATTTTAATTTGTTTTTGTTTTTTTGTGTATTTAATCGATCATAAAAAAAAATCAGAAAGTCCAGTGACTACCATTAATAATCGTGAAATAATTGTTTCAAAATTAATTTCCTACGCAAATTCAATGCAAGGCGATGATTTCTGCCGTTTAACTAACCACAGTGGGAAGACCAATAAATATTTAATTTTGTTTACTATACGGTATATGTAGATCAGAGTTCTGCAATTGTTTTTTCGCTACTCATAAGCACTCATATGAAATTTTGAATAAAAGTGAGTCAACAATATTGAAATTTAACTATGTACTCTGATTCATTCATACTCACTACAACGTTGTGTCATAAGTACAGGTTGCAATGAGTATGCGTACAACGTTGACATCAAACTCATACCATTCGAAATATGTTTGATTCATAAGCCTCATTCATTTCGATTCATAACTTTAGAAAAGTATTTATCCGAGTCACTCGAATTATTCATTAAAACTTACAGTCTTAGTTGTTACAAAAAAAGACAGAGCAACTCGCAGAACAAGCACATAAACTTCTAGTATTTTAGTGTTCGTAAGCGAATCATATTTATTTTGTGATTCGTGTATATGTTGAGCCATGGATAGATGCAATAAACAACAAAATATGTACGTGTTGTTAAGTATAAATATGATGAGTACTTGAATCTTTGAAATTGAGTAGAGGTTCCATGATATTAAAAGAAGTATAAATGCGTATGAAGTCGCCGTAGTCTACTAGGAAGTGTGTTGGCTTATTAGACGTAAAGCCAGGGTTCAAATCCTAGGCCAGACATCAAACAAAATAAAAAAAAAGTATTTCTACGGCGACTTCCTCTCACCAGATTTCTGGCAAAAACTCTGAGAGTAAATAAAAATTGCCTTGAAAAGTTTCGCAAAAATCTGTCATTCGGAGTCGACTTTAAAACTGTAGATCACGCCACTCATGTATAAAATTAACACACACACAACATAAGTGGTGTAAGAAACTAGGTCGTAATCCTGACTGAAGGGTGGTAATGACCAATTATGTATGTATGTATGTATATAAATGCGTATAATTATCAGAAATTATGCGTACGATTCGATTCTATTCATCTTTTTGAATACTCATTGCTGATCTCGGGTGTGTATGTGTAAAAAAATGATTCAGATTTTTAATTTTTTGACGTTTGTTATATAATTTATAGACGATACAATATCAATCCTTGGGTACGTACATATGTTTGTATTGTTGTGGCAAGGTTTGATGTCTTTGTTATTGCCATAAAAGTGAAATTTTTTACGAATGAGTTTAATAAAACCGCATGCAGGTGTGGGTATCAAATTGAGAGTGTACAAACCAACCTATTATTTGAAAATATTTGACCAGATGCCTCTAACTTAAAATTATTGTTTGTTGTGAACGATTTATGACTCATCATCAGAAACGACACCTTGAACCTATACGATGACATTTAATGTACTTTAGAAACCAACACTTGGGTGCTAATCAAGTACAAGGTAAAGAGTTATACTTTCAGAAATTGATCCGAGCCTTGACTTGTCAGGGTAACAAAGTTGGGGAGATATTATAGGGAAGCACTAGTACAGCATACCACTACATAATGAAGATATCTATAAAGCAAATTTCTTGTGAAATATCTAGAGTCTAACGGTCTAAAGGAATATCCGTAATGCTCACTAAATACTATTTCTCTTGGAATTACTTCAATAATCTGATGAGAGTTATTCTTCTCTACGCGATTTAATTGCGTGAGCTTTTATTGAACACAGGTTAAACCGTTTTTAAGATTAGGATCAACAGACCCTTTGACAATCACCGATTGGAGACATATAACAGTATGGGTTTAAAATTGCTCGAGAGTTAATGTTATTTGTGGACTAAATTAATGATGAGTTGCTTGTAGTTATAGGCTATCTTAGGCATGATGGTTGATTTCAAGAGTGTAATAGAATACTCGGTGAAACCAACATTTTTACGAAATTCAAATAATCTTTCAATCTGCGTAGCGTGTGATAATTTTCGAATTTCGAACGAGCAATTAGTGAAACATTTTTCATGGCATTAAGTGATACTCACAGCTTTTAGTTGCAATAGTTGAAGTTTGAACTCGGAGTTCTCATTTAGTTAAAGGTTAAAGGTTATCGCCAGAAAGGGATAGAAACACTGAGGCCTTAAATGGACAATAACGACAACACAGTTTTTCATTTTACCTAACGCTGAAACTATTTGGATTTACTGATGAGGGAACATAGGCTCCGAATGTCTATCCTCAAATGATTAAGAGGTTAAGAACACTTTCTTTCAGTCCCTCGTCTCTGAAGAAGTCATTTGCGGTGTATGTCCAAAACCGAAGCGCCTCACATAAGTTCTTATAATGCAATGTCTAGTAATGACTCGCAACTTCTATGCGGTGTGCGTTCCTTTTGAATTTAGCAGTTTTTCCATGGGCCTTTATCGGAAACCATCCACGTTGTGGTTACGGAATCTATTACTGCATTATCAATCCTAAGCTATCTGGTTCTGTATGGCGCTTACAGTGTAAAAAGTTTGATGGTTTTGCCATATCTGGCCATTCTAGCTGCATTGCAGTTTCCCGAATTGGTACTATATCCGTGTACCCATGTACTGGGAGCATTGTATCGCTCTGCTACACCAATGAGAGGCCTCGCCGTATTTCTAGTCCTTCATAGGGTGCTCTCATAGTTGAAGCGGTATCTGAAAGTATGTCAATATGTATTCCAGTGATATTGTCCTTAATAATCCAGTATTGGCAGAATGGCTGACAAGGTATCAGCTATACCGACGGCGAAAATATGCTTCCACTTCAGTTTGCTTTTTAACCATCACCGTACTTTAGTAGCCAGTGAGTCGGCTTATTAGGCGTGAGGCAGTTGTTCAAATTGCAGCCTAGACATCTCGGACAAGAGCGCAATTTCAAAAAAAATATTTCTTCGACAACTTCCTCTCAACAGATTTCTGACCAAAACTCTGAGATCAAATAAGAAATTGCTATGAAAAGTTTCAAAAACTGTAGGAAATTAATACACACAACATGGGTGGTATGGGCCGGGGCCATGGATAATAGGACCTATAGAGCGGGACTAGAAGCGGCCTACAGGAGATCAGCTCTCAGGGTGATTTCTGCCTTCCGCACGGTGTCTACTAATGCAGCATTGGTGATTGCGAGGATGATGCCCCTGAGGCTAATAGTGGATGTAGAGAGGAGGAAACATGACACAAGGAGGGGAATGGATCTTTCCAATCCTGTTCAGTTAGTGGATGACACTATGCATAGATGTCAGCATGGCTGGTCCAAAACAACCAAGGGAAGATGAACCCACAGACTCATAACGAGCATAGGCGAATGGACCAAAAGGGGACACGGTCAGGCGAACTTCTGCCTGACACAGTTTCTAACCGGCCATGGATGTTGTAGGGCATATCTCTATAAGTATGGTCATGACGTAGACGAGGCATGCCAAGAATGTCGGGCAAATGATTGAAAGTGTGATGAACTAGGTGGGGTTTAGTACGCATGCGTTTAGCAAGCCGAAAGTAAGTCTTGTGGCGAATCGTGCACATTGGTAGGACCAATGTCTTTCGAAGATTCCCAACCTTTAGCTCGTAAAGCTATAAAAAAACATGGGTGGTATGTGAAGCTGCCTTGTAATCCTGACTGAAGGGTTGTAATGACCAATTAAGTAAGTAAGTAAGGTCACACTGTACACACTACTCTACCGATAGTTGTGTTCATCTTATTGTGACCCGGCATTGGAATCATTTATTCGTAATATGTAATGAAAGCGGTAATTAACTTTTAATGTTGGACTCTTATGCTGCCTATATTGGTGTAGAATCATCTGTAATTTAATTCCGCTAAACAAATCAGAATTTTAAAAAAACTTTGTTTCAATCATTATGAAACAAAACCCCAAATTCTATTCTAAAAAGAACATTCATGGGGATAACCCATGGCGAGTTTTAAAACTTTGCTTGTTTTTCTAATGAACTCATTCACGAAAATACTTTTTTAAGCTTCTCCAGTAGCAAAACAATTGGGACAAGAGAAAAATAGTTCACTGCCATCTATTCTACAGTATTAAGCGCAGATAAGAGAGAAGAAACAAAACAAACAACAGGGAAAACAAAAAGTATTCGCATCATTAGCAAATAAATTGGCGGGAAATGCGTACAGCAAGCTATACGAGGGAAGACGGGGGTTTCACACAACAATTATCAATGCCAATAGACGCATAAAACTAGAATAGAATCTCGGCTACTTTTGCTTGTTGTCGATTTTTTATATTTTTTTTTTTTTGCTATTTCCCCAGTTCATTGATTGAGTAATAAGACTCACTGATAGTGCTGCGTAATGGTTAGTAGAGTGAGTGAATGAGTATGTACCGGGTATTATGAAAACTTAAACACAGGTAAGAGGAAGGGTTTCTCTGCTATCGTAGTGATTTACGAGTATTTGTTTATTTTTAATCGCAATGAAATAAAAAGTTATCACTACAAACGTCAAATAGTAGAATTGCATGCAAGACTACGAAAGTAATGAAATATGATTAGAGAGAGAGACAATCAGTAACCGCCAAAACCTATGAAAATAGATCACATTTAAACGGTTGTTGTTGTTTTGTAAGACGAGTGGTAGTGGTAGTGGTGGTGGTGTTGGTGGTGATGATGGATCTATCAATGACGACACTATCAGGGAAACTTTTTGACATTAACGTTCCGTTTTGCTTATCAGTTTGTAGTTTATTTTTGTTTTTTCGTTTTTCGATTTTTTTTATATTTTTTTTTAATACATATTTCCATTCAGTATTGTATTGTTTTTGCTCGTTTGTTATTAATTTCACTGAAAAGTTTAGATTTTTTTAATTTTTTTTTTATAACTTGAGTCACTCGTGGTAGACTTAAGCAATTGCTTTGCTTGTTTTCTCTTTTCAACTTACAAAGGAAACATTGACCACAAGTCACATTTTCATTTCCTGCTTACTTACATTGTGTTATTCTGTTCATCCTCATAGGCCAGCCAATAGACGCCGGCATGTTTCTCATTCATGGTACCATCGTACAGTATTTCCAGACGATATTTTTTCGTTACCTCAAACACTTGATAGTATTCACGGGCATGTATGATCAGGAAATTATTATCATAGTCATGGCTATGTGTCAAATCCGTTAACTCCTGCATGGTCTCTAGATCGATGCAGGTTATACCGAAATTTCTTAAATCCTTGGCATGCAATACGATTTCATCGGTGGTCTCTTTAATTTCCAAATCGATGGTTACATTACCCTTAAAGGATAAGTCCCCAGTGTGTACAAGTGTCGTAACATGCCAGTGATAGTGTAACGGTATTGTGGCATTGGGTAAACGCAAAGGCCGTGGTTTATTTAAAACTCGTGCATCGTGGCATGTGGCTTGTTTTCGTAATACGGCCACGCTTAATAGCACTGTAACTAATGTCGCCAAATTTAAAGTCATTTTTTTTTTGTTTTTAAAGATTTATGTCGTCCGTTTAAACCGTACGCTTTCAGATTACAACCGCAACTGAATTTGAAACAAAATTTCCAAACGCCTGCTTAACTCTCCAGTGAAATGATTTCGAATTTTGTATAAAGATAAGATAAGGCATCGTATATACATATATTGAGACTTTTTTTATTAAAAAAATTTTTTTTATTGTTTTTTTGTAGAGTTTAAGGTATAAGAGTCATATTGATTTACGCGTAAGGAGAAACATATTTTTTAAATTAACGAAACAGTTGTTTTTACACAGGGTTCATTAACGGTAATAAAAATTAAAAATTTAAATTAATATTCAATTAAAAATTTACATAAAAACGGCTTTTATTGGCCTTTTTCTGAAATTTTCAAAATTAAAAAAAAATTTCAACACAATCTTACCTGAGAGAAAGATTTGCAATTAAATTTCACATTAAAAGTGAAAAAAAAAATTGACATAAGTAAGTTCATAAAGCTTTTACCATAAAGCAGGCTTAAATCTATAAGCCGTAGTTGCAATAAATGTCCGTCAAATTTATTTATTTCGCTTACAATGTTCCATTCAGTTTCGAGACTGCTTCCACAGTAAGTGTAAGCTACAATTAACCAATAATATGCCTGACCACCAACAGGCAATATGATTTCCTTAAAGTCTTTTATACTGATGAACTGTTGGCAATACTTCCCAAAAGATTGACGCAGTCCATCCAACGATTTTTTTTTTATTTTTTATTTTATTTATTTGATTTATAATGATCAAAGTTTTAACTCTAAATAGTAACAAAGTTTTTACATACACACATACAGAGAGCCTCAAAAGAAACTGTACATTAAAAAATATATACATTAATATATTACCGTTATTTTTATTTTAAAATTATTTCATAACCAGTTTTTAAAATTGAAACAAGAAAAAATTATAAAAAATTTGGATATTTTGTCCAATTTTTTCAGGGAACTCTCCTTAAGTAATAAAAGTTTCTTTTGACACTCACTGTACATACATACAACAATTTAGACAGAATTACGAACTAGCCTCTCACACCTCCCATGTTGGGTGCGTTAATTTTATCCATAAGTGAAGGGAGCTACAGTTTAAAGTCCATTCCGAATGACAAATTTTTGAGAAGCTTTTCATGGCAATTTTATTTGCCAGAAATCTGATGAGAGGAAGTCTCCGATGAATTATTTTTTATATTTAATTTTTTTTCTGATGTCTGACCTGGGGCTTAAACAGTGGCCTTCAAACCCCGTTCTACTAAGCCAACACACCTACTAGACTACGGCGACATCATGTTTTATCATTTTTGCCTTTGATGTCAGTCAAGTAAAGCTTTCTTTTAGGACAGCCACTTCTGAGCTACGACAGTTACTAACTGCCATCTTGTTCAAGTTACAGCAGTCAAGTCAGTTGTCAGTCTTTTTGACCAAATCAGCATTAACGGATATAATATTAAACAACATAATGGCATGTGTTTGCTCATTAGGACTGAAGCTGTTGGCAACGAAAATTAAGGCCAGTTACCCTATCTTCAGTTATTAGGCCGATATCTGGATGAATGAGTGCGTGAAGAGATAAATTTAACGAATTTGAAACGATAACAATCCACATGAGGACCACAAGAACAACCAATGCATTCCGAAAAAGTCACTGTTTATGTGGATATTGGGTTGGCATTGTCATCTTTCCATATTACCTTGAGAGCCGAGCTTTGTCCCGACCACCTCTGTCAGCGGCGAGCACTATAGATTGATTACCAATTTCTTATGGCCTAAGTTGAGTGATCTGGACACCAACGATATGTGTTTTCAACAGGACAGCACTACGGGCTACACATTGTATATTCAGCATAAGCGATTTGAAAGAATGCTTATCTCTCATAGAGGTTACGTGAGATCGTGCGATTTGATCCCATTAGACTATTTCGTATGGGGTTTTCTTAAGTCACAGGTGTTTGCGAATAGGGCACAAGCCAAAGTGATACTCACAGTTAGCATAACCCATGCCGTCGTTCAAATTCAGCCTCATTTATATGCCGGATTAATGGAAAATTACACATTTCGGATGCGCTTCACCCAAAGAACCATACATCAAGGTTGTGTTCTGCCTCCAATCATCTCTCAGTACCTTCACTACTGCAGATAATGTCAGAGATGGTTATGCTCCAAAAACTGACATAATATCTTTTTAAGAAATCTATCGGGATCTTAATATAGTACCTAATGCCCATTCCGATCTACAAAGGTCCAGTCAAAATACCAACAAAACATTTAGAAACTAAATACCACAAAGGCCACAAAAGCTAAAACCAATGAAATTCACTCTTTGGGTGATCAAGAGAAATAGTTTCTATAACGCTGGAATACGTCAGCGAATTGTGTTCTGAAATGTGGCGTTAGAATCGTTCTAAAATCGCGAATATATCGAGAAAGTAGAGCAACAATTCACTCGAAATTTTACTTAAAGTCTGTTGCAGTAATTGGAGGTACTTTACAGCAGTAAAGTATTTCGTGGCATATATGTATGTATATTGATATGCAAAATATTCCCGTGGCTATTGTTGGAGTTGGTTTAAGTATACCACTCTTGTGCACAAAACTGAGTACAGAATCTAACATAAAAAATGATTGAAAACATGATGAAAAGAAATTAAAATTTTAATAATATTCTGCTACCATTCTTACATATTCAATGGAAATTAAAAAATTCATTAACATTTCGTTTAAAGCGTCCATAGAGGCCTTAGTGTTGTACTGTATGTTAAGCTGCATATACGTTTACGTACTTACGCTGCCACTTAATTGAATTTACAGTTGCGATGATTAATTTCTGTGTATTCTGTTTCATAAGCATATTTACCTGCCTTGTTAATTGGAATAGGCGGCCTAAATAAGCTTTTAATTCTACAATCAATAGAGAATGACCCACTTTAGGTTCGCTTGTATGTACATATGTATGTATGTTGTGTTCTTCAATATCAACAACTGACGATAATTTCCAATGAAACCGAATGAAATTTTCGAAAATTTCATGAAAACACAAAATTATTGAATCATACGAGATTTAAAATGTTTTAAAGCAAAACCGTCATAATAAGTCATCAGAGTGTACACATTAAGGTGGCAAATAAATATTACATGGATAGACTGACTGAATTCTGTTTAAAAACTAAACTAAATTTGACATTTAAATGATGAATTACCTGTGATAGTGATAAATTGCAAATCGATTTCAAAAATAATTTCTAATTACCGCCAAAGAAGTCTCTTGAATAAGTTTTCAATTCAATTTTTTTTTGTTTTATCAGTCATTAGACTAGCTTAAATGGAATTAATTTAACACAGCAGCAGCAGCACCAGCAGCAGATTGTTTATTTTCAATAACAATTCTTAACTGCTGTCTCGTCTGAAAATCTTATTTTGTTTTGAATTTTATTTTTTTTTTCGTTGACCAAAAACTGGCTTCAGATATCATTCTACCAGTTCTTAACAGTTAACAGTGAAAACAAAAACCTGAAGTTCAATTTTAACAGCCATAGAGAGGGAGAAAAGAAAGAGAGCTTGAGAGCTAGAGAGAGAAAGAGTTAAAATACGTAAACAAAAGAGCATAAAAAATTGCATGAAATGCGAAACTACCATGTATGGGAGTTATGAATTGTTTTATTCGAAGTTTTTTTTTTTAATTTGTTTTATTTTTCTTAATATTTTTTTATATTAAAATTAGTTTTTCTTGTCATAAATAAATTTAAATTTTGTTAATTTAATTAAAATTTTATTTGCAACTACAAAATGGGTATAAAAATGACTTGCAACTAACTTCCGTTGGAATCTAAATATTTCGTGTCTAAACATTCCCCGTTGTCAACCATTCAAATAAGTTTTTATGACCCTTTGTTATTGGGTTTCCTGCCTGTTTCTGTTTGATGTGCAGCTACTCTGAAATGAAAAATAAGAAGGACACGAATGTGCACATATTCTCACCTTTTTTTTTTATTAAAAAATAAGTTTCATTGGAGGTTTCTTTACTTCGAATAATTTTTATTACAGATTTTTTTTTATTAAATTAAACTTTAAATACAAATGCTTTCCTACTTAATTGATCATTACAACCCTTTTTTCAGGCTTACGACCTAGCTTCTCATACCATCTACATTGTGCATGTAAATTTTATCCACAAGTATCTGGAACTACAGTTTAAATTCGATTTTTATGAAAGAGAGATTTTACACTTTAGACTTTAAAATTAACACACAGGGCGTAATCCTGACTAAAGGGTTGTAAAAGATCAATTAAGTAAGTAAGTAATAAATAAATAGAATAAAGGGTGAGTGGCAAAAGTCGCTTCGGCGTAACACCTAATGGAGTGTTGTAATGAACAATAATTCATTTAGGAAATTGCCTTCCGGTCATTAATGTTTTAACACATTAATCGCCATGTCAGTCATACGTGTCTGACGCTAAGAAGTTCTACATGAGCCATGTCAGTCATATATGTCTGCCGCTAAGAAGTTCTACATGAGCCATGTCAGTCATATATGTGTGACATAAAAAATAGCATTTTTACGGGAATTTAGGCAATTAAAATTTTTCTGTGATACATTAAGTTTCCTTGATACATTTTTAATAAAAATTATCTAATAAAGTTACCAGGGCACATGTGAAAATTTTTCTGATATTATCATGGCGTTTAACGTGTCCAAAGTGTATACAAACTAACGAAGCTGGTTTACCTGTTTACAATGAAATTTTATGGTCCGCCAAAATCTACGGCTGGAACAATTATCGTTCCCAGCGTATTACTTTATAGACAGACTTTCAGCTTTGCAGAGTCTTTCTACTTTCGAACCTGGTCATTTTATTTATTTATTTATTTATTTATTAATTACAATACAATTACAAATTATATCCTAATTATATACGAGCGAAGTAACTTGACTATGTGCTCGGTGTAGTGTCACAGACCAGAGTCTGTGGTGGGAATCGAACCCACGACCCTCACGCTAATAGTCTAGCACACTACCCACTAGACTACCAGGGCACCCTGGTCATTTTATATTCCATGAAAATTCTATCAGTATTTGCCGCCCATGTGAAAACCCATTTTCCAATACCATCTGTTGCTTTCCATAAGGTGAATAAAGCATCGTTGAGTCAATGGGTTTAAAATATATGCCTGTTAGTTTTTTTTCCTTTAAATTTTAAGCAAAACTTTTTAAATAATCAAACGCGTTATAAGTTCCAAATTGTCGAATTTGAAAATTTTCTAAAGAAAAGTTTTTCAAAAAAATTTCCCAAAATCTCCCAATAAAGCTGAGATCTTTTTCGGGGATTTTCATTCATAATTAATGGTTTCCAGTACCTATTGCACTAACAAATGAAACAGAATGAGGGGAAGTTTTTTCTTTTACTGAAAAACAAAAACAAAAAACAATACAAAATAATACAGACTTTATATCATAACATCCATCTCTGCATACTGAATATAAACAATGATTATCAGCTGAGAGATACATACATACAAACATAGGCTCTCTTGCTCTCTTGGTTCTTAAGCTGATAATATAAAGACTCTGCATTTAATCAGAATAAAATTGTTTAAAAGTTTCAAAATACACAACAACAACAACAACAATAACTGCAAAACAAGCAACCTATTTAAGTTAAGCTCATATAGTCACGACGATCAGCTTTCACTTGAGACGATTGCTTGTCTTATTTGTTTGGTTTACTCTTCACTGGCGTGGAATACCATCTTCAGTTGATACTACAACTTGCAAACGGGAAGATGTTTACATTTCGCATCGAATCTTATCGCTTTTCGCAATACCTACTCATAGCCTTGATGGTTTTGATGTCAAGTGAGGTGATGGCTGGACAAACGCAAAAGAAATGTGCTGAATTCAATGAATATGTAAGTTTTTGTAACGAATGGTCGAGAAGAAGGCTTAACTGTACAGATATGTACATACGAACTTTCGCCATTTGATATATGGAATGTATTGGCACATTTTCAATTTTAAAGTATGATGATGAATAGTGTCTATTAACTTTTTTATTGCACTGTATTTGATTAATTATTATTATTTTTTTTTTTTGTTGCTGCGTAAATTATTTTTGAAATGATTTCTGTTTTGTTTGTTTAATTCTTAATAATTTTGTTTGTTTTTTTTTTAATTTCCCAATCATGCATCACTTCAGTGTCTTAATCACTGGGATTGCTGTTCGAATAGCTGCATGAGTTATATGTATCGTTGTACTCGCGGTCATAACGTTTATCCGTATCCATTTTTGGGTGTTTCTTACAAGCCCACAATATCATTGGAACAAATTTTACAACAAAATTTCGGTGATCCCATACCACAGCCATCTGCCAAACCCCAACCCTATTTTACCAGTCGTTTTGGCGCAATCGATAACAACGATCAGTCGACAAGCTCTGCTGAAATAACAATTGTTTTGCAAAATTCCCCAGAAACTACGACTCTAAGAAATCCAGAACAGTTGACGGAAATTCCAGCGTTTGTGGAGAATCGTTTGGGTGAAGCCGCCACCAACGACATTAAACAGACTGAATCGGCCGCAGCTAGTACAACAACAACCGCAACCATTGATGGAAATCGTAGCTGTTTAGAGATTGGCGCCAAGGTAAAGAAAATTTTTGAAAATACTTATAAACGGCAGAGGCCTCATTAGAGAACTTAGATAAGCATACACCAGCCTTAATTAATTGTTAATTACTCTGTGTGTTACCCTATAATATTTTCATTCAATATTTTGAACGGAGATCTAAGCTAGCACCGACCATTTATTATTTCAGAAGCCTAGCTTTCTGTTTTTGTAAGACAAACTATCTCTGACAATCGCAACTTCATATGGAAAAACACTCAATTACCCAAATATTTGTGAGTCATTTTGTAGGAAACTGCTTATCTCACACCGACAAACAAATTTTTAGTGATAACACCGCTAGTGCTATCAATTTTATTACTCGACAGAACAGTGTTTCAAAGGTGCACTGTTTTTATTTCTACCGGCAACATTACTTCCAAATCTGCCTACGTCGCGGGTTCTATGATCGTTTCCTGCATATCTACCCTCCTTAGGCACCATTAGCCTCGATCGTGTTAAAACTAGAATTTTGTATGTCCGTGCAATGAGTATCAGTGTCGTGTTTGTGTTTGTTTTTGCGGTTTTTAATCCAGTCTCTATGCTTTAGACAATGTTAAGAGTTTACGTAGGTTAGGCTAGGTTAGGTTAGGTTAGGGGACGTGTACTTGTCAATTAAGACAAGTACAGTATCCGGAGGTCGAATTGACCCATTGTACAACGTCCTAGTTTCTCACACCACTTATGTTGTGTGTGTTAATTTTTTATACATGAGTGGTGGGACCTACAGTTTAAAGTCGACTCCGAACGACAGATTTTTATTTATTGAGAAACTTTTCATGGCAATTTTTATTTACTCTCAGAGTTTTTGCCAGAAATCTACTGAGAGGAAGTCGCCGAAAAAATACTTTTTGTATTTTGTCTTTGATGCCTGGCCTGGGCTCGAACCCAGGCTTTTGCGTCTAATAAGCCAACACACTACCTACTAGACTACGGCGACTTCTAGGAGTTTTCGTAATCCCGACTTAATTAATCATTACGAACCTTTAGTCAGTATTGCAATCTAGTTTCTCACACCACTTATGTTATGTGTTTTAATTTTATCCAGCAGTGGTAGGATCAACAGTATAAAGCCAACTCCAAATGACAGATTTTTGAGAAATTTTTTCATGGCAATTTTATTTACTTTGAGGGGAAGTCGCTTAAGAAATAAATTTTCCTAGCTTCTCACACCACCCAAGTTACGTGTGTTCGAATTTTACCCATGAGTATCGGGACCTACAGTTAAAAGTCGACTCCGAGCAATAGATTTTTGAGAAACTTTTCATGGCAATTTTATTTTTATTCTCAGAGTTTTTGCCAGAAGTGTGCTGCTGTGAGAAAGTTGCGAAAGAACTTATTATGTTGGAGTGTCTAATAAAATATGTGGTGGAATACATTTCAGACAAAATATTGTCATATAAAGCGGAATGATGGTAACATGTCCATTGGCATTACGGCAAGCACTCCACAAGAATCAATCTTGGGCCCACTACTTTTTTAACATCAAGTATGATGGCATATTTCGTTTAAGAAAGCAAATGGTAGGCTTCGCAACAAGAATTAGTAACAAAAAGTAATGGAGTAATGTGGAAACTACATACCCTTTTAAAGAGAGGCTAATTTGTAATGTGCAGATGAGTCAGGAAGGGATACTCAGATAAGTTCAGGAGTTTTTGGTTTCAGAATGAAATCTTCGAGACCCATGGGAAAACTTGGGGGTATTTTCCAAACGGCAGTCTATGCCATTAAAACATGTGCAGAATTTAACTTGGCTAGGCGGTACAAAGGAAGGGACGTATATGATAGCCTGACCGCCAGTAGAGAACGGTCTGGAGAAGCTGAAGGGATAAGTAAAGAATGGGTCAATTCGACCTCCGGGTACTGTACTTGTCTTAATTGACAAGTACACAAGTTCTCTAACCTAAGTAAAGAAAATCAAATTATCCTCTGCTGGATGAAGTAAGAACTTTCGGCAATAAGCATACACATTAGCTTGCGAGGAGGGTAGCTTCCATGCTGCTGATGGGTCTAGTATACTAAATTAAAGGAAAGATATCGGCAGACAAAAACTCTGTTCAAACCAAATGAGTTACAATCAAACAAGAGTTTTGTTGGGGAATTAAAAAAAACTGAAGAACAGACACATGCAACAGACTATCCAGGAATAACTAGGGGTTGGCAATCGAACATTTATTTGGGCACTGTAAACTCAGGGTACACTTCTGAAGAATGGTAATCATTTCGAATCCAACATGTAGATTCTGTGATGATGAAAATTAATGATGAGAAATGTATTCCAGATGGAGACACCTGAATACATATCAGTTGCAGGGCAGGGAATTGATTTTGTTGACACAGAGTAGCACTCTAAAGTTTGTCAGGACATTACGCTTGTAAGAGACACTATAGCGATATGCTATAAAGTTAGAAAGTTAGCACAGTAGATCAGTGTGTATCAAAATATAGATGACCATAGAGCTACACTGAGCGCCAAAAGTAAGTAAACACCACTGAAATAATTCATTTTTTATTATTTTATTTTATTTTTATTTTTATTTATTTATTACTTATAAAATGTTAAAACAAAAACAACAATTCATGATAAAGGAACTGTTTTTATACTTAAGAACAAAACTGTTGACTTACTTATGCCGCTCACTGTACATTTATAGCTTCAGACACGATGTAGACGATTCATTCAGTGTTTAGTCTGTTCACAGCAGGGCAGATTTGTGTCTCAGATTTGAGAATGTGTCCATTAGATTAGAGAGTTAAAGACAGACAACGTTTATCAAGAGATTATTTTCTTATTTCTTGCGTAATTTTAATGTTTTCTGTGTACGAATAATAATTGTTTCTCTCTCTTTCCAGTGTTATAGACATGAGGAGTGCTGTAGCAAACGTTGTCATGGATTTTTACATCAATGCGTCACATGAATACAGATGATGGACCCAACAAACGATTTAAATTATTTTCTTTTTTTTCTGAAATTTAAAACCAATTTTAATAAGTGAAACTGAATTGTTTTTTTTTTTTTCTAAATAAATATTTGAATACGATTTTCTAATAAACAACAATAACAATAATAAAACACATACAAGAATATATTTCTGGTTTCTTAATAAAAAAATTAGAAGAAAAAAAATTTCTTACTAAAGTAACTAAAGTCACATGAAATTAAATTTTAAAAACCATGATAAAAATTCGAAACGTCATTGCTTTTAATTGCACTCCCCTGCTAATATTGTGTATGAAGGAACGTGTAAAAATGAGTCGTTATAGGCAAATATTATTGGAAACTTTTTGCATTGTTTTTTACTAAGAAATAATAACAAGAAATTATCTTTTGAAATACAAAAAAGTTTTTAGAAAAAAAATGGAAATTTTCTATTGTCAAGTCACGTACCTACGTATTATTAACTCCAATCCAATCCTAATAGATGCTCTTTTATGAAATTCCATTCAAATTAATTGCTTTCATATGCAATAAACCAACCAACCATAAACAAAAGAACATTAAAGTGATGAGTAAGTACTTAAGGACACTTACATATCTCCTTAGAAATCTTTTTAGGCCATCAATCATCATCTTGGCAATTTCTTTTTTCTTATTACTGCCTTATAATGTGCTTTTGTTGTTTTAATTTGGCTGACAAAGGACACAGGAGTTGCTTTTAATTTAGTTTTTTAAGTTTTTAATACAAAATTATCATAGATTTGTACTGTTTGGAGGACATAGTCGCCTTGCATCAGATCCTATAAGGTAGTGACTAGTAATAACGCCATCTACTATATTTTATTAATCAGAAAGGATGCCATGTAAATAACATGCAATACTAGTCGTAAGGAACCCAGAATTGATAACCCCTTAGCCGATTGAAAGCATTCAATTGCCCATTCAACTGATATGGAAACCTCCCACCGATGCTCGATGCCAATTCAGAACCGCCAGTGAAGAACTCAAAGCATTCGCTATGGGGAAACCAATGGGAAAAGACTGCTACAGTGAATTTCCATGGCAAGAAAAGGACTAATAAGGCTGAAGTAAGGCAAATTAAATGGTACGGTCTTGGTTGATACCGACGTTTTGATGTTTTTACTTACTAAATTGGTCATTACAACCCTTTAGTCAGGATTACAACCTTGCTTCTTACACCACCCATGTTGTGTGTTGGTTTTTATTCTTGAATAGAGGAACAGTTTAAAGGTAGATTCCGATTGACAGACTTTATGGAAATTTTTCATGGTTCGGTTAGGTTTGAGGACGTGTACTTGTCATTGGGTATTGTACTTACCCAGAGGACAAAATTACACATTTTAAATTCATTCTAGAAGAGAGAGAGAAAGAGATGATAATGAAAGAGATAGAGAAATTGGAAAAGTAGAAGAGAAGGATATAACAGACAGAGGAAAAAAGATGGGCCGCAAACACACAAGAGAGCACGACTACTAACTGGATGCCATAGCACTTCTGAACTAACTCAACCTATTTATGAATCTATCAAGAGTCCTAATGCCGGTTCTCGACAAAGAGTCCAAACCATCGAATAATAAGGGCTAGGCAGTTGCAGTGCAGGCGCTCGATAGTTTCCAACTCCTGCTCATCGCAATATATCCGGCTAGAATCCGTACCTGACCCTTGTCAGCCATCTAATCCCACAGTTTACTGTAATGAAATCAATTGGACAATTTTATTTACTCTCTAATTTTTTGCCAGAGGACTCCTGACAGAAAGTTGTCGTCGTATTTTTTTCCTCATATTTGGATTTGTACGAGATGTCTAAGCAGGGATTAGAACCACGGGCTTTCGTCCAATAAGCCAAAACACTACATAGTAAACAACGACGGCATCTTGATGTTCTGGTTATGAAAATTCTTTCCTATGTTCAGTGGAAGCAACGTATTTTTCAAGAGCCAACAATATTATAAGAGGCTGTAATCCATAGATCTTTTTGCTATTTACTCCACTTGTGTGCGACCGAAAATGCAATACAACTCTCATGTATGGGCGCATGTTTATTTTAAGGCTTCTCTACTACGTCCAAAGGTATTCATCAGTATTGACTATACGAGCATCGACGCCAAGTATTTGATCTTTCACGGTTTTACCGCTAGTTTAAGGTAGTATGCTCGAGGGAATTTGAAAATCTCACATATTTTTTGGAGTCCTCATAAATTTTTCGTGCAGCCCATTCATTCGTAATGGATTGCTCAGCATATCGCACAATGCCTTACAGAAATAATTGATTCTATATGTGGATCCCTTATACTGTCTCTGATATTAATTCCCACTCCACAATCTCTATTTTCCTAGCTCCAATACAACAAACTGCATATATAGAGGATACATAATGGCCGCTCCTTTTTAATTGTCTCGTTTAAAAAGAATTCATTAAGTGGTAGTCATATTTAAATACGTTAACGTAAATCAAAATTGTCACGTTTTATTCTTTCCAAATTATTGCTTGATTAACGTGTAACCTTGACAGAGCATATGTATGTTACAGCAACAAATGCAAGAGGTTTTTAAGTTTCTTTGATTCTATCAAAATCTCTCATGTTTCTTATTGTCCAGTTCAGTCCCGTCCAGTCCAGTCCAGTTGTTGCCATTGACTTCAATTGGCTAATTTAATTGTCAGTGTATGTAACAATTTATTTTTATTTTTATTTTTTTTTTCATTTTTTTTAATTCCATCTTCTTTAATTAATTTTAACTTTTCCCTTCGGTTTATTTTATTTTCCGCAAAAAAAAATAAATCTTTTTTAATAAGATTTCATTTTAAAGTTTTCACTCTTTTCACTCTTTTCCTTTAACCAAAAACAACAACAACAAAAATAACACAAGAGTGTAAGCCTTACAATATCACATGCACACACGAGATCTTCATACCCATACACTCTCGTTATTGATGCCATGCATCCATCCATAAGCTGTTGTTGTTGTTGCTCTCTTTACTCTTTCATTTCAACCACAAACACCAACCATCAACACTCTGTCGGTGATATTCTCCTGTTCTATTGCCGTTACACTGTGAGTGTATTCTATGTGCGTGTTCCGGTGCTTTTGTGCAAGTGTGTGTTTTCATGTGTTCATGTTACTTACGTGGCTGTTGCATTTGATGTTTTTTAATATTTTTTTTTGTTGCTCTTTTTACTTCTTTTCATTTTTCTTTTTGCAACAGTTACTGCCACAGGAAATAGACGATACGGATGTTGTTGCTTTTGTTGTTGTTGCAGTTGATAACACTGTTGACAAGATGTCGGAATATTGGCTGGAATATTTGTTTTTGACTTTTGTACTCAAAAAGAATCATTGAATGTATGTGTGTGTGTATTTATGTGTGCCTTGTTATGTTTGTAAATTGGTTTGAACAAATATAACGGTATTTATTATTAAATAAACACATACACTCATATGTACACACAGAATAACTTTGCAGTCTAAAACCCGCTGTGCTTCGCTAACACATTGAAAACTTATTAATACGGGAAATACGGGACTTTTGTTAAACTTTGATTGTTTAATGTAAAGGTCAAAATGTGACCTTTTCCTAGCTTTCTGGCAATATATTGTTAGTATCTCAAAAGAACTCTTCTTTTTTGAGATGAAAAACAAATCATACTAATCTTGGATGCCCTGCTCTGACAATGAATAATACTCCAGTGAAAATGTTCTTCATGGATTCCTATTTTCTAAATAAAAAATCATTGCATTGGTTTTGCAGAAGCGATTTCATGTTAGATGTTGCTGTGGTCTAGTAGATAGTGTGTTGGCGACCGTGGCTCAACCCCTGGCTCAGACTTTTCGAACAAAAACGACCTACGGCGACTTCCTCTCACTTGGGAGTAAATGAAATTGCTCCGAAAAGGTTTTTAAATCTGTTGCATACGTGTGACTGATTGAGATGTCATAGCCTTTCATTTCCTCTAGCACTGGAATCATTCGGGTATGAAGGTTAGGTTAGGTTAGAGGACGTGTACTTGTCAATTAAGACAAGTACAGTACCCGGAGGTCGAATTGATCCATTGTACTACGTCCTAGTTTCTCACACCTCTTATGTTGTGTGTGTTAATTTTATACATGAGTGGTGGGACCTACAGTTTAAAGTCGACTCCAAACGACAGAATTTTGAGAAACTTTTTCATGGCAATTTTATTTACTCTCAGAGCTTTTGCCAGAAATCTACTGAGAGGAAGTCGCCGAAAAAATACTTTTTGTATTTTGTCTTTGATGCCTGGCCTGGGGCTCGAACCCAGGCTTTTGCGTCTAATAAGCCAACACACTACCTACTAGACTACGGCGACTTCAAATTCGGGTATGAAACTACTACTGCAACTAGGTCAGTGTGACATAGTGAGGGAATGCTGAAAGCTACAGCATAAAGGTGGCTCTCATCAATTTTCAAAATAAGCTGCTGTAGTGGGCATCGCACCATGTCAATTGAAGCAACTAACTTCATTACATGTCCAGTTAAGAGAACATAAAACTGTCTCTATAAAAATGTCGACGAAGGCGAGAAACAAACTCAGCGTTGGGTACACCCACAAATTAATACCAACTGCTGAAAATTCATAAGTAGAAATTATGGAGAGCATATACGTGATTCCATAAGTTGCCTATACTGATAGCTTAGTGGACAACAAGTCACCAATATGGCTGACTTCCAAAATGTTAGTTGCTTTGTGTTTGAACAAAGTATAGTGTTTCATAAAGCCGCTGTACAAATTGTTTTCTATGTATACTATTTCAAAACGTCGTCAATATGTATTTTTAACGCAGTCAAAAAGCAATCAGGCATTGTATTTATAGTTGATGCATTGTTTGGTAACTTTGCATATCTACAAAATTTATATTTCGCAGTAGAACTGCATACAAACTTTGTATTGATACCTTTTGGAAGTCAGCCTTTAAATGAAACATTGGCACATGTTGTAGTCAAATGCCTGAGATTTGTCAAACACTGAATAAAAGTTAAACGATTTTTATGGTGAACTATGAAGGTCATGTTGCTGTGCAAGACGAACTAGATGAGGCGCGCTGAAGTTTATTAATTCAATCAACGAGGCCATCACGGCCTCAATAAAACCTGACTACAGTCCAAAGCAATACTGTATGGCATTTCCGGGGAGTGTGATGCTTCTTTATCTTGCTCAAAACTATCCAATTGAATTGGTAATAAGAGTACCGTCATAGTCAGTATCAGGTTTTTCACGGTTTTATTGCTACTTGAACGAAATATGCTCGAGGGAATTCGAAAGTCATATATTTTTTGTATTGTTTTTCGATTTTCCGGAGAGTGTGGTGCTTCTTTACCGTGCACAAGAGTTTCCAACTGTATTGATTATAAGAGAACCGCTGCAATGTGTCCGGTCTTTCACGGTTTTATCGCTACTTCAACGTAATTTGCTCAAGGGAATATTTTTTTTGTTTTTCGTGTTTTGGAGCACATCCGTTCGTAGTTAATTGGCCAGTATATCGCACAATGCATTGCAGAAGTAATTGATTATTTAGCCATTCGTATGTGGATCGCTTATTCTGTAAAAATTTGTCCTGTCTTCCAATATATGTAGAAAAAGAAGATGCCACACCTATTGCTTCAATAATTTTAGTAATTTGTATGCACGTATGTGTCAATATGACAAAACTATTGTAGTTACTTAGTGTTTAACAATCACTTAGTATGGGCGCTGCTCCACCCAATTTCTTCCTAAGATGCTCTGAAAATTTGGTGATAAGAAATACCCAAAATTATTCACTATGATCCAATCCCGCTCTCATAATGGTGGCAAATGTTTCACCATCTTTCGCAAACTAATTTAGACATACACTGGCTGTATTACGTTGGCTACAAATAAACAAACAAACCGAACAAACAAATATTCCCTATAAAGTGCACTTAAAATGCATGCATACATGCATACATATGGCATACATATATAAATAATATTATAAATATGTACACATGTGTGTGTGACTGTGTGCATATTGATTCATTATAAACTTACTTGTGCCCTTTAAAAACTGTTTTTGTTATTCATTAGAGTGTTAAGTAGAGTGAGTGCTCGCCTGTTTTGTTTTCAATCAGACTGTATATGGGCTCCTACATTCTCTGCCTATTTGTACAGTTTCATGTACGAGTACGCGTATATATGTGTGTGTGTGTTTTTATTTTCGAAATTTGTTGACACACATATTGAGTGCATTGCCAATTTACGTGTTAATTTAATAACACAGTATTCTTCTCTTACTACTCTCTCCCAAAGGAGAGCATATCATAAGAGCAAATGGGATTTATTGTTGTAGCTGTTGTTGTTGCTGTATGCTATACTAACGAAATTTTATTATTATTTTGATGTTGTACTGTGTGATGTTCTCTCCTTGTACGTACGCCTAATTCTATATTTTAAGAGAATGTGTGTGTGTGTGAGTGTAAGGGGGAGGTTTCAATAGTGCTTGTAGTTTATAAGCCTTTAGTGAATACGAATTTCTTGTTTAGAAACTAAAAACATTTAAAACAACAACAGCAATAATCACAAAAACATTTTACATTATACCACAAAAACAAAAAGAAAAACAACAACAATAATAATTCATACAAACACATACACCTACACCTCCACCTACACGCAGAGAAAAACATCATTGACAACCACAAACCTAATGTGATTATAAAAGTCTTTAGAGGGTTTCCTCTACTTTCGACAGGATAATGTTGTTGCCGTTGTTGCTTGATAATGACAACTGTGATGACGATGATGATGACGATGATGTTGAAGAGATTCTAAACAAATACTCACATGCTGTTGTGGTAATTTTTACAATTTATTTAAGTTGATAGAGAGACAGAGAGAGTCAGCATACATTGTAAATAAGTGAATGAGAATGTGACAAGCGTGTGTGTGTGTGCGTATGTATGTTGTTTAAGGTGCCAATACATGTGTTTGTATTTAAAGTACATGTGCTAGACACACACATATACAACATTTGAAAGCAATGCATGTAAAACTATTAAAATCTTGTTGTTGAAAGTGTATGTAATACAGTCCCTCTCTCAAATATTAGTTTGTAAGTTTTTGCAGTTTTATGCCACTAATTGCGGTACAGGGTGTTGAAAATGTTTTGCAAAAGTGTTTGTGCAATAAGAATTTTAATTGATTTTTTTTATTTGCGAAAAAGAAATTTAAAAAGAAAAGTTTTCAATGACGGATAAATGTGATGGAATGTTAAGTATGGTGCCCCAAAATTTTTTAAAGGATTGCAAGGAAAAAAGTATACTTAACATCAACAGCATGTTTTAACGTCACGAATTGAAATTTCTCCTCATTGTTAAACTGAAGGAAGACCAATGAGACAGTGTTTTGTAATGATTGAGGAGAGTAAGAATTATACGAAAAAAAATTTACAGGATGTATTTTGAGGATTGACTTTTGACTCTAGTGTCCCTTTTTCTATCCGAAAAAAGTTACCTTAGAGCGCATAAAGTAGATTTTTTATTTAATAAATGATTACAAAAAGTACTTTCAACAGACGTCTGGCTATCATAAAATAATAACCGAAGATATTTTCATCTTCAGTAATCCTTACCAAAGGCGAACTTCCGTCTGGAAGGCATTGCAGTGACCAAGTAGTTTTGAAAAAATTTCATCACCAAGTGACCCATTTAGTTTCGAACCTTAACTGAAAATCTAAATGGAGTCGTGAACGATGTGCCAAATTTACAAATCTCTGTTTTGTGGAAGTCATAGTACAGTAGCATATTGTCAATGCATACGATAGTCCCAGGATGTTTCGAGATCTTCGAGCACTCAAAGTAGCAGAGAGCTCGTGGCTCAAACCCCAGATCAATCATATCGAAATTAACGAAATATGAACAAATATTTCTTCGGCGACTTTCTCTCAGCAGATTTCTGACAAAAAACTCTGAGAATAAAGAAAATTGCCATGAAAAAGTTTCTCAAACATCTGTCATTCTCAAACGACTTTAGACTGTAGCTTACGCCATTCATGCTTAAAAATTAACACACACAGGAAAAGAAAAATAATTCTTTCGGTATCTTCGCAGCAGTTTTCTGACAAAGGCTCTGACAGTGAATAAGATTGTCATGAAAAGTTTCTCAAAAATCTGTCATTCGTAGTTGACGTTAAACTGTAGATTCCCATCACTCATGGAGAAAATTAACGCACACAACATGGTGGTGTGCTAAACTAGGTTGTGGACCTGACTACAGTGTTGTAATGACCAATTAATTATGTAAACGCGTAAGCTATTAAGAAAGTACGATAAATGACAGATTTTTCGTCTTCAAGATAACCATAGTAGTCGTATATTCTTTATTTTTTACACTCGTTATCTGTACTCCAGTAGAAATTATTCTCAATTCAAGCTAAGCGACTATGTTTTCTCAACCATGCGTAGTTTTTCCAGCTTTTCCATGAGATTATGCGAAGCAGTCGTAATCTGCTCAATCTGAGGCCACCAAAACCTTGTGAAAATCTCAACGATCGCTTCTACTACTACTGACTCTTGCCGTAACGCTATTTAGGATGATGGTAAATAACAGGGGAAATAATAATATCGGCAAATAATGTATCGACATCGGAGTAAACACTATTGTGCCATGTAAACAGCTTCATATGATAAGGTGTCAAAAGATTTCTCAAAGTCTTCAGGAAAAGTAATTAAGCGATGAACGTCCTTCAATAAATAGATCGACTCATGATCATACATACATACATACACAATTGAGCATTACAACCCTTTAACCAGAGTTACGACCTCACACCACCGATGCTGTGTGTGTTATTTTATTTTATACATGAGTGGTGGGACCTACCGTTTAAAGTCGATTGCGAACGACAGATTTTTGAGAAACTTTTGATGGCAATTTTATTTTACACTCAAAGTTTTTGCCAGAAATCTGTTGAGACGAAGTCGCCGAGGAAATATTTTTCACATTTTCGTTTTAATAACTGATCTGTGATTTGAACCGAGGCCTCACGTCAAATAAGCCCACACACTACCTACTAGACCATGGCGACTAATGATCATGCGGATCGAAACGCTGCCTGTATTCGATTTAATTTAACCGTTAAGCATCCCATGAGTCTTTAAGGAATTTTCAATTACTTTGTGCACCCCAATCGGCAATGTTTTCACACATTCGTTGGCATTATGTTTCTCCGGGAATTTGTTGATAATATCGTCTTTGATGTCCTTCGCTAGTTGGCCCATATAGGCTCACTTATTAACATTTAATCAGTTTGTCAATGTCTTACTCTGTTGATTCAATATTTTCAAATTGAATTTCAAATTGAATTTCAAACTTCAATTATTTTTTAATTAATTTTCCGCGGTACAACATATTCTATTGATTTATCAATTCACCTGTTTTCCTGCTTTCTTTTCCTTCGTTTGCATAATAATGATGCCAACAATAGCAACAACAACAACTAAGGTTATAATATAAATAAATTTGTGTCTACTTTTAGCCATTTAAAGAGAGAGAGAGAGAGAGAGAGAGAGAGAAACAAGAAACTGAATCCACTCTTAAGTGTGCAACTTAACAGGACTTGAAGGAGGAACAACAACAACAATAACATTCAACTCTAAATGACAGTTAAGAACGCTTTATAAACGCTTATTGAAAACATATTTCTTGTTTTAATAGATGATACAACAAGCGAGAGAAGGAAAACGATGACATAAAACAGCTCACACAGCTCATAGCTACACTACCAACCAAACACATGCAACGTAAAATAGACGGCTAATGCTGCTATTGCTGCTCCTGCTGATGTGGTTGATGATATTGATGATGATGGCGGTAAGTATGACTGTGTGTGTTTGCGTGTAACTGGTGACGATGCTGATGATGATGAGCTTGCTGTATATGAATGCTGATGACTGTAGGAGACGACTTCTATGAACTCATCGTAAACACAACAACGAACATATTTTGTTTGATAACACCAACACGAACAACAACAACGACAACAACAATAGCAAAGAAATTGTTAAGTAAAGAATCCTAAAACAGCAAAAAGAAAGAAAAGAAAAGAAGAAGAAGCAGCAAAATATCATCATAAAATATATGTTAAACGGAAAAGAACGTAAAAAAATGTGTTACACTGTGTCGTGGCATCATGATCCATCGCAGCCATATTCCTGCACAAGCAAAGCATTCTCATCCACCACGACATACAACAACAACATACAGCAACACCAACAACACCAACAACAACATGACATGCAAAAAAGTGACTGTTAAAGAAAAGGAAACCAATGAATAACGAACAGAAGACGAAGATGTGGCAGAGGAAAGTGAAGAAAAGAACGTAGAAAAAAATTGTGTAAGAAAATTAATGTGAAACCCTGTTCCTCCCTCTTCTCTGCCTCTCTTTCACTCTCTCTCTCTCTGTTAGACATTATTACACATATTAGAAAAGGTATGTGTGTATGTGTGTGTGTGTTATTGGTAACAACAGTTATATATAGGATGCTTCAAAAAGAAGGATACTTATCCGTACCCACTCATGATACATTCATGCACTCACGTACGTACTTACACAGCCGTACACAGAGAGTGTTGTTTACAAACAAACAAACAAAGAAAAAAAACAGAAAAAAAGTCAGAAAATAACGAAAAAATGTTTACAAGAAATCCTAAATGCCAGGCATGATGGCAAAAGACGAATTGCGAACACCTTTTGCAATGACACAGAAGGGAATAAGGAATTGCACACAACCATTGTTATAACCAGGTTCGTATCCAGGTTCGAATACAGCAGACAGCAAAAATTAAAAGAATATAAGAAAGAAAAGAATTCGACACTGTAAATCCCATTAGCTCTCCAAGAGATGGCTTACCCGTGATATTCGGGGAGAAATCTAGAGACACAGGCATAATTATACAGAAAGGGACATGCTTAGCATATTTATTGGATTCGTTCCTAGGCATTATATACTTGACACTCATGCTTGATGTATGCGACGTGCTCACGTAGAATTATGCAGAAACTGCAAAGACAAGGAGAAAGAGGCAACATTTAAGCTGTATGCCTGACATTATTTAGCAGAAGAAAGAACAACCTCGGCTTCTACCTTGCAATTGAGCTCATTTACCTGTTAGATGCAGACGCTGAAAGCTTCAGCAGCTTTATCATGAACTCCACATAATTCATTCAGGTTGTCACAGTGGCCTACGTTCGCTTGACGGAGTAATCATCCATTGATGTCAAAGATATAGCTTCGTTTATTTTTATTAAATTTTCGGGCTGGTTTTATAAGACTGCTTTTAATGTTCTGACCAACTTCTTCCCTAGTTTGGTGGAACTCGGTCAGTACCGGGACTGCGTTTGCCTGTGGCGTCACAATGGGCTGATATGCGTGATCAAGTGAGCTTTTGGTATCAAACCTACCACTACAACTTACCTACCTACCTTTCTTGTGGACAGCCAAGATGACAGCTGCTTTCTGAGCCATGGTTCCACTATTAATTCCAGTGTTGTCTTCTCCTTTTTTCTTCGGTATGGCCTTTTGGTCACGACGCAGAAGTACCACACTTTGCAACTTTTCAAGACTGCGCGACTGTGCATACATTGTCGCCACCGTTCGCGAAAATGGAAGTGAACAAGCGTTTGTGGACCATGATCACGCAAGAAATTTGTTGTACCCGAACATCCTACACATTACTCTGAGGCACTTATTGCTGAAATCAACAGTTTTTGAGTATTGTAGACTTCATTGTTTCATTGATCAATCAATCGATCAATCAATCAATCATATCAATCAATCAAATCAATCAATCTATCACTGAAATCAATTAATCAAATCAATCAAATCAATCAAATCAATCAAATCAATCAAATCAATCAAATCAATCAAATCAATCAAATCAATCAATCAAATCAATCAATCAAATCAATCAATCAATCAAATCAATCAATCAAATCAATCAATCAAATCAATCAATCAAATCAATCAATCAAATCAATCAATCAAATCAATCAATCAAATCAATCAATCAAATCAATCAATCAAATCAATCAATCAATTAAAGCAATCAATCAAGCAAATCAATCACTCAAATCAAATCAATCTATCACTGAAATCAAATCAATCAAATCAATCAAATCAATCAAATCAATCAAATCAATCAAATCAATCAAATCAATCAAATCAATCAAATCAATCAAATCAATCAAATCAATCAAATCAATCAAATCAATCAAATCAATCAAATCAATCAAATCAATCAAATCAATCAAATCAATCAAATCAATCAAATCAATCAAATCAATCAAATCAATCAATCAAATAAACCAATCAAATCAATAAATCAATCAAAGCGATCAATCAACTCAATCAATCAAATCAATAAAAGTAATAATCAAATCAATCAATCAAATCAATCAATCAAATCAATCAATCAAATCAAATCAATTCAAATCAAATCAATTAAACAATCAAATCAAATCAATCAATCAATTCATTCAATCAATCTATCAAATCAATCAAATAAATCAATAAACCAAATCAATCAATAAAATCAGTCAATCAATCGACTAAAATGCTTTTCCAAAAATTCCAGATGTAAACGATGCATAAGCATATGACAGTGTAGTTGAAATTCGGCCATCGAAGGAACCAATAAACAGTCATCTTAGCATGCTTTTTGTCGTCTAGACTCTTCCAATTGATCGTTGTGCCTATAATTCTGGGGTAATCGCTCTTTCATTTATGATCCATTTTTAGTGGAATTGGAATTCCAATCCTAATTGATGTATTTTCTTAAATCGCATGGTCAGCTAGGCTGTTACTCTTGTTGAATGTTGATAAGCATGTCATTTCTTCAAATGACTTCGGCATGAAATTTGGATCTGAGGAGGAAGAAGAGATTACTTTTCATCTCATGTGTCAGTGTGAAGCTTTTGCTAAGGAGGAGTAGAATATGCATGATTTCGCATTTCTGTCATACCTTGCACTGACATGATATATTTTAAAGTCGGGATAGTTTCCTATGGGGAATGTTTGTATAATGATTTGTAGTATCACAACAAGCCTAACCTCTTGCCTTTAAGGTTAAGAAGTTTCAAACTGTCATTCCTTGTTACAAATGCTTCAACAAACTAACAGTATTCTTGTGTATAGCCCATTGCAAATCGTTGATTGCATAGGCTTAAAGCCCCCAAATACAATATTACAAGCAGTACTTTAAGGATAAGGACTACAAGTACAAATATGGTTACAACACTATAAACGTTTGTAATTTTTTTTTCTGCCTCTCTCGCTCTGACTCTCTCTCTCTTGGTTTTTTGGCTTTATGTGTGATGATTATTTTTCGTTCTTTTTTGCCTTTTCTACTCGTCTTCTTATTCTTTTTTTATAGTTTATCGCCCATTCGTGTATAGACTTTGGTGTGGATCATGCTTTTCAAAGGATGACGATGCTTGTTGTTGTTGTTGAATGTTTTATGAAGGACAACAAGATACTTCAAATTTATCATAAAATATTAATCGCCTTAAAACAACTTTATGTTTCCAGGCCTTTTTTCTTCTTCTTCTTCTTTTTCTATTTCATTTTTTGTGTTTTTTTTTTTTGTTGTTTCCTTTTCTGTTTTCCTTTGAATTAAAGCTGCTTCGGATTTGGTTTTAACAAACATGTCTGAACTTTGTGGTTTAGATTTGGAAACTCTTTACAACGATGGGAGTATCTATTTGCCGAAAGAAAATAAAAAAAAATTTACTCAAGAAAATCTACAAGTTTATACCAGAAAAAGAAAAAAATGTTGAAAACAAATTGACTACGACGACTGAATTTAAAATCAAAAAAATTTTGAATTTAAAGAATAACGGATTGCCATCGTTTTAATTATTCAAATCTATTGATTTCGTTTTTAAGGTAAGAAAAAAATTCAGTTTCTGGTTTTTCTTTTTAATTTATTAAAGTGGAAAATGTTTGGAAAAATTACATGAGATATTCGGACTTAAACATCCAATATGTACTCCAAAGCATTTCGTCAAGTAAATAAGTATTTAGTAATATGATTTGATGCACCTCGTGAACGTCTACATCACAGATCAGCAATGAGTATTTTAAAAGATGAGTATAATCGAATTATACTCATAATTTCTGATACTTATACGCATTCATACTTCTTTTAATATCATGGAACCTCTACTCTTATCTCAACTTTAAAGTACTCATCATATTCATACTTAACAACACGTATGTTATTGTTCCATAACTCAACACATACACGAATAACAAAATAAGTATGAATCGTCTACGAACACTAAAATACTCACTAGAAGGTTGTGTGTTTGCTCTGCTTGCTGTTCTGCCTGTCTTTTTTGCTTACGTGTCTTTTTTCTTTTTTGTAAAAGCAACAACAACTTTGATGAATGATTTTTCTGAAGTTAAGAATTTAAATGAGTAGGTTTATGAATCAAACATATTTCGAATGGTATGAGTTTGATGTAAACGTTGTATGCAACATTGCAACCTGTACTGATAAATCAACGTTGTAATGAGTACGAATGAATCAGACTACAAAGTTCAATTTCAATATTGTTGACTCACTTATATTCACAATTTCATGAGTGCTTATGAGTAGCAAAAAAAACAATTCATTGCTGATCTCTGGTTGTCATACAACTATCATGGACAGTTCGATCACTAATAGCTGTGAATGGAGGCACCTTTCCTAATTGACTGGTATGGGACATTCAATAACACTACCAGATCACAAAAATATCTTTCAGGCACAAGGTTCAGCCATACAGCCTGTGATGATAACTATTAAGGATGACAATAGCTTTCGAAAAGATGTTATCATACTCTCTGAAAGCAGAGGCACTAAAGAGAGGCTCTTAAGATGGTAAAGGGGTATAATATGGTTACTGGGGTATAATATTATTCTGGGAAGTTGCAAAGCAAATAAACTAGGCAGATATGCTACAATAATCGAAATTTTTCTAGGATTTGCTATTTTGGGATTTACAAATGAGCAGTCTTTGCGTACATTCCTTAGTATTAGCCGCAAAGCCAAAAGAAATCTTTTCTTTATTCCCTTGGTACACGGAAGGAAGTCCCGGACTTATACTATGCAGATATGCAGGTCTACTGTGATACCGCTAAATAAATCCAATCCGGGCATAAAACAGCAAAGTAAAGGTTTGCTATTGCGGTAACTTTTCTTATGGAGAACCTCTGCATCTTCACAGCAAAAGCAATTAATGGGACATGAGCTGAAAGAAGTCCAATTGGACTTTGTTCTTTGAAATTACCACAAGACGATGAATAACCATGTGATTTAAAGGCTGAAGACAATCATATCAGCACGACAGCTTACAAAGTTGTTCCTCCCTGTAAAATCTATCGAGAATACCTAGTTTAACTGAGGTATTCGGAATATGTATCTCCTGTAATACGGCGGAGGTAATGCCCTAGTCAGACTTTCCTACGAACTTCATATATTCTGAGCCTCATATAGCACCTCATATAACCTTTGAATCAGAAATTTCCCTGAGAATTCGTCGGCATTAGCAGACAAAGATTCGTTAAAGCTTTGATCATAGACTGATTGTCCAAAAAAATTTTAAGGGAATATCACAACAGTTACTGCTTATTAGCTAGGCAGCCAATACTAAATTCTAATATTTCTTTGTGTAATTTATTTTTACCGTACGGCATGTGTATTTTGTTGTTCTCTGTTTAACTCGGTTGCTTATCTAACTCATTGAACCTTACTGTAACTAAATCAGAAGGGAGTGGAGGAAAATGAAATGCTGATGGGAACTGCTAACTGTCTGAGCAGTCGGCCTATCAATCTGCTAAAAAATTGATTCTTGCCTTCATCACGCACATACATATATTAAGCCCAATTAAAGTCATATAAAGGGTGTTTTTTATAGAGGTATAGAACTTTAAGTTGGCATTACTTTTCAAGATGGCGACCGATTTAACAGCTGTCAAGTGATTTATTCTCAGTTTGGTTCGGCAATTCATCATGAATAGACTCACGCCTGAACAACGCTTGCATACAGTGCAATTTTATTTCGAAAATAATGGTTCTGTGCAGAAAACGTATCGCGCACTACGTCCATTTTATCGTCGACAAAATCGTCCATCAGAGCAGTTAATTCGATTAACCATGGAACGTTTTCGCAGCACGTTTACTCTTATTGATAACTCGCATCCCCAGAGACGCTGTACGGTGCGTACAGAAGAAGCTATTGCTGCAGTAGAGCGTAGCATTGAGGAAGACCCGAATGAGTCCATCCGCCATCGAGCACAGGAATTGGATCCGTGTCCATCCACCTTATGAAAGATTTTGCGGATGGATCTTGGTTTGCGTGCTTACAAAATCCAACTCGTGCAAGATTTGAAGCCAAACGATCATCAAGTAAGGCGTAGATTAGTCGAATGGGCCCAAAACGAGATTACCGTTGTTCCCGATTTTCATAAGCGAATTTTGTTTAGCGATGAAGCGCACTTCTGGTTGAATGGATACGTCAACAAACAAAACTGCCGCATATGGAGTGAAGGTAATCCTCAAGTGTATGTGGAAAGACCGTTACATCCAGAAAAACTGACTGTTTGGTGCGCTTTGTGGGCTGGTGGAATCATTGGTCCGTACTTTTTCAAAAACGATGGTGGCCAGAACGTTACAGTCAATGGTGATCGGTATAGAGCCATGATTACTAACTTTTTCTTTCCTGAATTGAATAACCATGATGTCCAGGAGATGTGGTTTCAACAAGACGGCGCAACATGTCACACAGCTCGTGCCACAATAGATTTATTGAAAGACACGTTTGGTGACCGCCTAATTTCACGTTTTGGACCTGTGAATTGGCTTCCAAGATCTTGTGATTTAACACCGCTAGACTACTTTCTGTGGGGCTATGTAAAGTCATTGGTCTATGCGGTAAAGCCACAAACGCTTGCCCATTTGGAAGACAACATTCGCCGTATTATTGCCGATATACGGCCACAAATGTTGGAAAAAGTCATCGAAAATTGGACGTCCAGATTGGACTACATCCGCGCCAGCCGTGGCGGTCATATGCCAGAAATCATATTTAAAATGTAATGCCACAAGATTATCTTTCGGATAAATAAAATTCATGTCAATCGAATAATCCATCGTTGTTTTATTGCAACTTAAAGTTCTATACCTCTATAAAAAACACCCTTTACATACTTCAGCTAGCGTTCAGGCTATAAAACATTTTCTTCTTTCTTTTTTCTCTCCAAGCCTATCTTCAACTCTCCATCAAACAGTCTGCATTATAATAATGTGATTAAAAAAATTCCGTGGCTTGTTGCCGCACTTTCATATGTATGTAACCACAATATAAAAAGGTTGCTCTTTAAAGTATGTAAGTGTGTGAACGAACGAACGGTTTTGCCTATTTTACACATTTTGGGATTCTAATCTTTGTTTTTAAGAGGCTCTTTACGATTTTCTATTATTTTTTGTGTTAGGTTTTGTGGGCTCGTTTTTAAGCAGCATTTTGTGGCATGCGATTGCTTATCTCTGATTGAATTTGTTGGCACACATTCTTCTCCTTATAAATCCGGACTGCTGGTTGTTTTTATGATGGTCCTTCGTCCAGTACTAATAATAATGATGTTGGGGGGGGGGAGTAAGTTGTATTGCATTGTTCGATTGCATGCATGGTCTACAGTATAAAAAAGTCTATTTAAGGCGGTCATAGATATATGGTCACTCCTTTCCCCTTTCCTAACCATCTATCAGAATCTTTTCAGAATCTTTTCTATTATTTTGCGCCCTTTTTTTTCGTTTGTTTGTTTGTTAAACAATATTTATGTGCATAATTTTTTATTTAAAAAAAAACAGAAAAGAAAAGATAGAATAGGAAAAACCTCAACATTTTGTTGAGAAAGAAAGGAAAATAAATGGACGTATAAACAGCTACCGGAAGAAGTGCTGATGAAGCATATTTCTTAAGTTTTTTTTTCTTTCTATTTTAAACAAATTTTTATGACTTTATGGCACATGCTTTTCTTCAGGTTTTTTTTTTTATCCTTTTTCGTTTTTTTTTTTTGTTTATTTTTCCAAGTTAATCCGTTTTTAAGAAAATATGGCCAAAATCTCTTCGAGAATTATTTTACTTTGTTTGACGCATATTAAACCCACATAAAATTTATTATGGCTCTTAAGGTATTTGTTTGTCCAACAACTTATCTTTGGAAATTAAATAAAAAAAAAACACACAGTAAATATAGTCTAAGTGAATAAAGAAATCGCACCTTTTTGTCGGTTTTTTATTATTTTATTGCAATACTAGATAAAACCCGATATGCTTCGCTAAGCCAATTATGTCGTATATGTTCGCCTTTAATACGTATACATTCGCCTATTGCACTGCATCCTGTCTAGCTAGTATAGTGTGTTGCAGAACACGTACCACACCAAAAACCCCCCATAAGCATTTGCATTGATTAGACCGGAAAGTATGGAAAATTCCAATTCTTGACTAAAGCTTCCTGGGCAGAGAAAGGACTAGTTTGATCACTAGGTTAAGCTAACCGAATCTTAATCAAGAGAGGACGAATTTTTTCTGCCACGACTTGACATTTATTAAGTGAACTCTTATCACGGCAACACGTACCTAGTACAGACACGAACCCGATGGCTAGTTATTCTCTCGCATGAGTTCTACAGAAATTGCTTTTCGAAAAAGAAAACTGTCTGTCACTTATTATGTCTATGCCCAGATCAGAAAATTCTCGCCATCTTTAAAAGAGATTTTAATTCTGATAGAGGCCAGCTTGTTTTGAAAACCTAGTGGTTACACAACAGCCATCTAGAATAGAAAACTTCGGTCATCTAATGTCATCTAAATGACTCTGTAAAATATTTCATTTAGAACCTTAATTACACCGTAAACTGGTGGATTAAAGGTAATCTAATCTAGCTGATGAATAGAAAAGTTTAATACGAGATTACCCCTTTCACGTCTCGAAATCAGCTTTCCAATGTTCTCACTGTTGTGTTATAGGAGATATGACGTCATTATATTTAATTACAAGAAGTCTTCTGCAGTAACTAGCAAAGCCAGAGGCCACATGTGCATATTACTTAATAGACATAGCCTTTCACTTTGTAACTTTTACAGAATGTGCGGTAGTGTAGCAGATCACCAGATCATTCCCCATTTCCTGTGTTATTGTCCGCCATATAGCATGAGACAATCTGTTTGGAAATTAACCTCCTCTCTTTTAATTGTGTACCTGGTACCTGGTGTCTGAAATTTCCTCAACTAATTTACTGAATAATCCTCCAAAAGCTTCACAAGCCCGTAATGTAGTAAGCAGTGCGTTGGCTTAGTAGTAGAGAGCCCGTGGTTCAAAACCTGACTCTGACATTTCGAACAAAACGAAAAACAAACAAAAAATATTTCTTTTGAGAACTTTCAGTCAGTAGGCTTCTGGCAAAAACTCTGAAAGTAAAATAAAATTGCCAAGAAAAGTCTCTTAAAATTCTGCCACTCGTAGTTGACGTTTAACTGTAGATCCCCGTCGCTCATGGATAAAATTAACGCACTCAACATGGGTGGTGTGATAAACTAGGTTGTAGTCTTGACTAAAGGCTTGCAATGACTTCATAAGACTTTATAGGTTAGGTTAGGTTAGGTTAGAGGACGTGTACTTGTCAATTAAGGCAAAGTACAGTACCCAGAGGTCGAATTGACCCATTGTACAACGTGCTGGTTTCTCACACCACTTATGTTGTGTGTGTTAATTTTATACACGAGTGGTGGGACCTACAGTTTAAAGTCGACTCCGAACGACAGATTTTTATTTATTGAGAAACTTTTCATGGCAATTTTTATTTACTCTCAGAGGTTTTGCCAGAAATCTGCTGAGAGGAAGTCGCCGAAGAAAATACTTTTTGTATTTTGTCTTGATGGCTTTTCGTCTAATAAGCCAACACACGACCTACTAGACTACGGCGACTTACTAGACTACGGCGACTTACTAGACTACGGCGACTTGCTAGACTACGGCGACTTCTTAGACTTTATAGTTTCAACAGAACTTCTAAATGCCCTGAATGCCTTCGGCAATTATTGAAAGAGTTCCTTACGAAATGTCTGTAAACGTGAATTGTTTTATGTTGCTATAGCTAAGGGGCCACTGTAGACTTCATTAGAACTTCTTTATGATTCAATTTAAACTGAATGTTGAACTGTGTAGAACAACTCCACACCAATTCTTAGCAATCATTAGTTGGATTAAGCAAAGCTGAGATTTCTCAATTGGCATGTAACTCTTTAAGCTAACTAGTAGTGATTTAATTAAAAGATTTACAAACTAAAGAGAGAGAGAGAGAGAGAGAGAAACGTTAAAAATTGAAAAGAATATTTTATTTTTAATTTGAATTAATTCTCCTTTAATTAGTTTTTAATCAACATTTTTCACATTTCTTGGATTGTGTTTTAAAAAGTTTCTCAAGTTTTTTTTTGTTGCTTCTAGCTGCGTTAAGAGTTGATTAAGTTTCATTCAATTCCTTCATTTACTTTCTATTTCTTTCAACAGGTTTTTCATTCTTCTTTTCTCCTTTTGTCCTTTCGTTCTTCTTCCTGGGGATATTGTGTTGATGTTGCATTTCTAATAAAACATTTAATTGTTGTTGTTGTTATTGTCCTGAAAATGTCATTAATTCTCTTACAGTCAGTCCGTTAGTTAGTCAGTGAGTCAGTTAGTTATTCCGGCAGTTTGTAAGTTTGTACGGCCAACAGGTAGACAGCCGAGTCAAAGTCTATAAAACTTTCATTCAATTGCTGTTTGTTTCTTGAGTAAGTTTTTCAAAAAAAAAAAAAAAACAACAAAAAAATTAACTTTTAATCACACAGAAAAAAATAACAAATCCTTTCCCTGCCATCTCTTGGCCAAGTTCCAGGCAGTCAGCAGCAGCCAAGAAGTTTTACTTCCGCCTGTGGATTCTTACAGTCTTGCCACTTATATTGTAAAGGTATGATGGTTGGTGTGTGGGTAACTGCCACAAATACTTGTAGAAATTGTTTTTTCTCATTGTTGTTGTTGTTTTTTTAATTCAATGATGTTGACAGGTCAACAAATTAATGAGACCATCGCAGATTTTCTTGTTGCAAAACAGCTGCTGCCTGCCAAACAAACAATTTGAACTTTTGCGCAAAAAAAAACGAAAGAAATTATTTACTCTCGTAACACACAAGACGATGCTGATGACGAAGCCGAATCATGTTGATGATTTTACTTATTTTCATAACAGTATTCCGTAACAGTATCTGCTGTTTTCTGTCTGTTTCTTATTCTTTTTCGCTCTCAGCATACATAACTAATGACTGCTGTCCTGCCGGTCCACTTACCAATAATTTGCTTGGAAAACTGTTTTTCGAAAACATTTTTCTTCTAAAAAAGTTCTTGTCTGTAATGGTTTGTGTAAAAAGATGTTGGCAAACAAGCGCAGAAAATTACTCAAATCACGGCAACAAAATGAAAATAACGAAAAGGCCAACGGAGTCCAATAAAGTAAGGAAAATTGTTAATAAAAGTCTAATTAAAGGCTTATTTATGTTGTTCTAAAGGTTGTTGTAATTAAAAGTTAACTTATAATAGCATAAAGCTGACACACATTTTGATTTAAAATAGTTACACACAGTGGCATTCGACATTTAGGGGGACGCTTTTTGGAAGTACTTGCTTTATAGAGCATATTCGCTCTTTAGTCGCACTATTCGCACGTGAATAATTAATCGTTACAACCCTTTAGTTAGAATTACGCCCTAGCTTCTCACACCACTCATGTTGTGTTTGGTAATTTTATACATGAGTGTCGGGACCTACAGTTTTAAAGTCGACTCCGAACGACAGATTTTTGAGAAACTTTTCATGGCAATTTTATTTTTTACTCTTCAGAGTATTTGCCAGAAATCTGCTGAGAGTAAGTGGCCGAAGAAATATTTTCTTATATTTTCGTTTTGATGTTTGATCTGGGGCATCACGTCTAATAAGCCAACGCACTACCTACTAGACTACGGCGACCACAACTATACTATACGATTATTCCCATGTGAGTTTTCTAAATACTTATTGAAATCTAGTATCCATTAACACTGTTTACTTCCTTACTTAACTTATCTTCTGCATTCCAATATAATGCTCTGCAAGAGTAGGTTCTGTCCCCTGAGTGTTGGTCGTAAACTGAAAAAATCACAGTCTTGCTGGGTAAAAGGTGATAGAGAGTAGTTCCCACCCCACACCATTCTAAACAATGTGCAGATACTGCCTTGTCTTTGTACAATGGGTCAATTCGACCTCCGGCTACTGTACTTGTCTTAATTGACAAGTACACGTCCTCTAATCTAACATACTGCCCTGTCTTGCTATTGCCGAAGTCATGAGTTCCACCCATTAGGCCAGTACACTGTTTACTTCCTTCCTAATCTATTCTTGTAGTTCCGACACAATGCACTGCATGAGTAGGGGCTGTCCCCTAAGTGTAAAAGCAGTTCACACCTCGAACCATTCTAAACAAGGTGTAGAGACTATCCTGTTTTACTATTACCGAAGTCATGAGTTCCAGATCATCAGATCAGTCTGGAGACAATGTTAGGACCACCCTCTTGGATGTCTTTGTCAAACGTATCTCTGTCAAGTCTCTGGTCTCTGATCTCAAGAAGTCTGGGCTGTAGAGCACTTTCGTATTGGTCAGATCATTATCCCATGAAAAGTTGGTGGGCCGATCTGGCGGGTCAAATGAAATTTTCAGTGGGACCCGTGGGATCGAAATAGGTTTTAAAAAAAATTTGCGCTGTACTACCGGACCTTCGGAAGGACGTGAACTTGATCTCCACTGTTAGTTCGAAGACGAAAACATGTAAAGAGTTAAGTTGATCATCATTTGAAGAACGTTTAGAGTCTTTTAGCGTTTTCAGTCAAAGGAAAGTTCAAAACTTCTTTGGGTTTTTCAGGAGTTTTGTAGACATAGTTACTTAGCGTTGTATGTTTGCCATTAAGTAATAGGCAGACAGTTTTGCTTGCTCACACTGAACACTGTCGTGAAGTTTGACAAAGTAACACGAATGGGGTAGCAATTATAGAGACATCCTAGCATCAATGCACAACAATAATAATAATATTTGAACGTATGTCGGAACGTTTTGGGTTACTCACACAATGGTTATTTTAGGAGTTGTCAATAAGAGTGATCGCTGTAAAAAATGCCTTGTGATTGAGCCGCTTTAGAGAAGCTTGGCATTAGGCCCCTTGTTGTATGCGTGCTAAACCCTCAGAACTCTTTCAAATATATGAACCGGCCAAATCTTGTAAATTTTTTTTGAAAGTATTAGGGTTGACTCTGGCGAAGACTATGGTATGTGGGCTTCTCTTTCCGGTTTAAAGTTTTTCGCGTGAACACTACCGTGGTCCGATATCGTCATTTGAAGAACATAAAGATAGGGGCTGCCTTCCAAAATGTATCAATACAAAGTTTGTATGCAGTTCTACCTACTACTGTATATAAACTATGTAGATATGCAAAGTAACCAAACAATGCATCAACTATAAATCCGATGCCTGATTGCTTTTTGATTGCGTTAAAAATACACATTGACGACGTTTTGAAATAGAATACATTGTATATATTTTGTACAGCGCCATTATGAAACACGATACTTTGTTCAAAAACAAAGCAACTAACATTTTGGAAGGCAGCCAGGCTGTAGAAAAAAGAGTTCATGCAGAGAGAAAGCGGCCGAAGAAATATTTTTTTTTCTTCATTTTTCATTTTGTTCAAAATGCCTGAGTTGGGATTTTAACCACGGCCTTACTTCTAATAAGCAAATGCATCACCTGCTAGACCATGACGCCATCTAATCGTCAAGTAGTCCAAATCAATTCTGGAACATCCGAAAGCGTTAAAATCGTATACATTTTTTGTTCTGTTAATTCTCCATCTTCTGGCGAGACTGAAAGAGATTTTTATCAGCCACTTTGATTGAAAATAAATTAACAAAGTTAATAAAGTTATTCAAGAAAAAATTGTTTTTAAAAAAATAATTGAATTCATTGAATAAAGGGTTACCACATGCCCGCAAAACCACATGCCATTTAATGACATTTTAATCATGTGAAGCCAACTTTTCCATGTTGTGTTGGACATTCCTTTTCGGTTTTTTTTAATATTCTGCAGAATTTTTGCAGTTTCGTTAGTGTTTTTACAATACAATGCCACAACAAAAATCAATTTGAGTGATAATGATACGTGCAGTGCTGTCGTCTGATGATGTGATGTTCAGTTATTTTATATCAGGTGGCACAAATGTTATGTCATTACATATGTATGACAACTACAATAAAACCTTAAAATGTTTCTAAATAACTTTTATGCAGAGAAATATTCCAAAGCAAAGCTTGGCGACGCCCTTTCATTCATCAGCTTTGTGGTGTCTCATATCTTGCTAGTGCCGCTATTCATTTAAGTAATATGCGCAGTTCTCTGGGGCCAACATATATGTTTTCAATTGTCGAAAGTTGCAGACCAGGAGTGAAAGTGCACAGAAGTCCTTAACTCCTTACAACTCCCATTAATATGGTCGCACGAGAATGGTATTGAGAACTGGAATGCTGCAAAACCTAATTCATGCTTACAAGACATGAAAAAGTTGTTTTGGTTCATAAATGACTGAATATCCAAACTAGTATCGCGCCAGGTCTTCGCCTTCGTTCCTATTATATCACGATCTGAACTTACACTGAAGAGTTTTTCCTCACTTCATAGGCTAACATTTATGGTCTGACTCTTCGGTTTGATCTTGACCGAACTTACAACATTCGCAGCCAGACTAACCTGTCTTGACATTCCTTAGCTCTCCACATCACTAAGAAAAATTTAGATTTTCACTTAAAGGACAAATGAGTCTTTGCGCTTTACTTACTTACTTACTTAATTGGCCATAACAACCCGTTTAACGGATTTCGGTCTGCCGCAACACATCCATCCGGGCGCCTCTGCTTCTTGCGCGCCTACGCCAGTTGGTTACACCAATCGATGACAGGGCTTCCTCGATTTGGTCCTTCCAACGGATACAAGGTCGTCCTCTTCGCCGACTTCCGCAGATTCCCGCATCAAATACCCGTCTCGCCGGAGCATCCTCCTCTATTCGAACGACATGGCCGAGCCAGCGCAGCCGCTGGATTGTCAATGTCGTCAGCGTACGCAAGCAACTGTACACTTTTTTAAAAAATAGTGCCATTGCGATGCACTCCCGCCCTTCGCAGAACACTCTCCATGACGAAGTTGAAGAGGTCGCATGATAAGGGATCGCCTTGTCTGAAACCTCGCACGGTATCAAAAGGTTGGGAGAGGTCCATTCCTACCTTGACGGAGCTGCAGGAATTGCTCAACGTCATTCTGCATAGCCTTATCAACTCTGCAGGTATACCGAGCTCAGACATTGCGGCAAAAACACGATCCCTTATGGGGCTATCGAAGGCAGCCTTATAGTCGACAAAAAGATGGTGTGTGTCGACTTGTTGTTCGTGGGTCTTTTCCAGGATTTGGCGTAGTGTGAAGATCTGGTCGATGGTGGACTTGCCAGGTCTGAAGCCGCACTGATAAGGTCCAATCAGTGTTTTGACGAGTGGCTTCAGTCACACAATACGCGTGTAAGAACCTTATATGCGATAGGGAGAAGGGTTATACCCCTGTAGTTGGCGCATATCGTAGGGTCTCCCTTTTTCAGGACAGGACAGAGGACACTGAGGTTCCAATCGTTGGGCATACTTTCCTCTAGCCATATTTTGTAAATAAGCTGGTGTATGCGCCCTACCAACTCATTACATCCGGCCTTAAACAATTCAGCGGGGAGGCCATCAGGACCCGCCGCTTTATTGTTTTTAAGGCGCATTATTGCGACTTTGACCTCTTCATGGCTAGGCGGCGGAATCTCCACGCCGTCATCATTGATCGGGTTCGGAACATCATCTCTAAAGGCGGAATTGATGTCATCATCGCCTTGTAGCAGAGTAGAGAAGTGCTTCCTCCATAACCTCAGCACCCCTTGCGGATCTGTTACCAAGTTTCCGTTCTCATCTTTGCAGGAAGACGCTCTGGGCTTATAACCCTCGGTTAGGCGCTTAACCTTTTGATAGAATTTTCGAGCATCATTCCTGCATCTGTACAACTCGATTTCCTCACGCTCACGCCTTTCCTGCTCCCTCTTCTTGTGTCTGAAAAGGCGTCTCTAATCCCTTCTCCTCTCTCTATAGTTCTCGACAATGGCTCGCGTAGCGGCAGACTGCAGAGTTTTCCCTGCAAAAAAATAAAAAAAAAAAAAAACTAAAGTATTTTGGAAGTTCCGAAAGTGCTAAAGTTAGTCTATCTGGGACCTATCCACCAATTCGTCTATCAAGTTCGTCGGCATAAGTAGATGACATATACATCCTCCTCTCCAGTAGCACAGTCGTTAGGAATGTAATTTCCTTGGCTGCTTGAATAACTTGGAATCCAATCAGTTCGAAAAGATGTCGTCCTAGCTGGATAAGAGATCGAATGCAGCTTAGAAGACACTTCGATGTTACGTCCTGCAATACTGGTCACATAGACAGCGACAGCCAATGTCACGAATACCACTCTCAGACCTGTAAATGGGATTAACTTAATCCATCGGACAATCTAACAAAGACTGAACGTTCAAGTTCATCAAAATTTTTTAAACGAACCTGTGCCACTTTTCGGTGATGATTCGTTATAGAAAGATTCAGATCACGTCGGCCTCTGCTACGTATTACATTCTATAGGGTCTTACTAAAGTAAGTACCAGCAAATTAAGTATCACACAACCTGTATGATCTCCCAAGAACGTCTTACACACTTTCCATAGAATGTTGACGTGAGCTTGAGAGAGTGCTCAACCCCTCCCCCATGAATTATTGAGCCTCAGCACGAACTTAACAGTGACTTAATTTTGACTAAAATATCCATACCTAGCACTATGAAGTTGCCGTAGTCTAGTAGGTAGTGTGTTGGCTTATTCGACGTAAGGCCGCGGTTCAAACGCTAGGTCAGACATCAAAACCAAAATATGAAAAAAATATTTCTTCGGCGACTTCGTCTCAACAGATTTTGGCAAAAACTCTGAAATTTCTCAAAAATCTGTCGTTGGGAGTCGACTTTAAACTGTAGGTCCCCCCACTCATATATAAAATTAACGCACACAACATAAGTGGTGTGAGAAGCTAGGTCGTAACCCTAACTGAAGGGTTGTAATGATCAATTATGTATGTATGTAGTATGCCTAGCATACCATCCTTCCTTTAAAATGACCACACAATTTCATATTTCGACAATACTTTTAAGCCACCCAGTAAGAGTTTTCCGGTCAATTGTTTTTCGATTTTTTTTCTTTTTGTTATAAAATCAGAAACAAAAAAACCAAACGGCCAGCAGAGAGCAAAAAAAAACCGCTCATTTGCATATTCGGCTTCATTAAAACGCCTAGATTTCCTAAACACAGCTGCTGTTTATCTAACACAGAAGGCCGTGCCTCAAAAATATTGAAACGAGAGAGGCTGGAAAACAGGTGACAGAAGCCATACATTGCATAGGCTTTCGAATTTATTCAAGTTTGAGTGGCAATTTTATAAAAACTCTTTAAAAATTTGATTTTTTTTTTGTCAATATTTTGTTCATCATGAAATTGAAATTAATTAAATAGGCTTCCTCCCCTCCTCTAAGCCACTCTCAGTACAATATGCTAATGAATCGATTGGATTTCATTTTTAATCGTTTTTTTTTTTTGGACAAACCATTTGAAGCATTTAATGCCGGCATAAATAAAGGTTTTTCTTTAATGCTGTCATGCATGATTTTTCTTCTTCTGTTTTTCCTTTTTTAATCATGATTTCTTTGGTTTTTTTTTTTGATTTGTTAGCCAAGCATTGACTTTCTTTTTGTACTTCTGCTAGCGACAGATTTCATTAATTGAAAATCATTTTCTTTTTTTTTTTCTTTTTTTCAAAATATTTTTGCTTCCCAAAATTTACTAAAAACCTCAATAGCGGTTGCCGATTGGTTGTCAATATTCTATTCCATTAGGAGGAGGAGGAGAGGAAAAACAGTGAAAAACTAATTTAGCAGGGGATAGTTCAAGCAGCTCTTGACTCTTTTCTTAATAAAACTGCATAAGAATTGTAATGAAAAACTGTTGTTGTCCGCTCAATGGTGAAAGGAGAAGTAAAAAGTTGTTGAGATTAATTGATAATCTTTTGGTAGGGCCAGTAAGTAAGTCATTAAGGAAACACATGTGTGATGATTGAATTCACAAAAGAAAATTGAAAATATTTCTCCTTCCTAAAGCCAATTAAGAAAACTTTTCAAAACAACTTTTGATTCCGCAATACAATGTTAAGCAATGTTAAGGGAACAAAAAATTTATGGTCATGAAAGGAAATCCTGATTGATAATTAGACTAGCAAAGTGACATTCACTTAGAAAATGTGTTTTTCTTTCCTTCTCATTCAAAAAGCTACTGCAATAGTCACAATGTGGATAGCCCATACGGTTTCAGGACGTACAACCATAAGTAGCCTCATTAAATTCCTTTCAAGAGAGCTTTTGAAAATGTCGTGAATGTTCTTTAAGACGCAGAATCAGCCCTCTTGCATTCTGTTTTCTCTCTTCCAACCTTAAATTGGAAAGTATGGTACAATCCATGCAACAATGCTGGCACTTAAATTAATTTTTAAGTAGCATATCCTTGAGGTCAGAGGCATGGACCCTATTAAGTTCTGATGCAGCAGCCTTGAGAGTGTTCGAGAGAAAAGTACTGCGTAAGATCTTCGGTCCAGTACGAGTTGGCGATGATTTCTGCATCCGATACAATAGTGAGCTGTATGAGCTCCTCAACGACATGGACGTTGTACAGCGTATTATTATCCAGCGGCTGCGCTGGCTCGGCCATGTCGTTCGAATGGAGGAGGTTGCTCCAGCGAGACGGGTATTTGATGCGGGAATCTGCGGAAGTCGGCGAAGAGGACGACCTTGTATCCGTTGGAAGGACCAAATCGAGGAAGCCCTGTCATCGATTGGTGTGACCAACTGGCGTAGGCGCGCAAGAAGCAGAGGCGCCTGGAAGGATGTGTTGCGGCAGGCCGAAACCCGTTAATCAGGTTGTTATGGCCAATTAAGTAAGTAAGTAAGTAATATCCTTGAAGTAATCCACATCGGGGAAGATGCATAGTTATGAAGTTGGTTTAGTTTAAGCTCAAGTAAAGTTAAGCAATCTCAAGGAAGAATATGTCGCACCGATTTTTCCTCTTCCTTCTTTTTGAAAGCTGCTACAACAGCCACAATATGCCTAATGGTACGTTGGCCAGTAGTTGTGTCCGCTAGTAGCCTAATTGACTTCATGCCAAAGGTCAAGAGAATTATTGTTTGTTTTCATTGGCAAAAAAATGAGCTCCGTTTTACTCAACGATGGTTGGTTATAAACATGACGTTTTAGACGGAACGGCATTGCTATTGTGAACGCACTTCCATTAGGAATTAACCTGTTTACCGGTTATGACGAAATAATACGTCATACGCGTAGTACTTCAGCAATATGAATGACGACGTTTTGCGTCATGGAAATGATTTAAGCAAAAAGTTTATTCCCCGGTTAACATGTTAAAGTAGACAGCTCGGGGAATATTTTATACGGGAAAAGCATTAAATGGGCATTGTGTACCTTTGAAGCATACAATACTTCGGAAACTATTATCGGAAATTAAGGAATCTATTAAAGCGAGCTCGTGGTTCAAAATCCAGCTCACTTATTGCATTTCAAAAAATATTTCTTCGCCGATTTCCTCTCAGCAGTCCTCTGGCAAAAACTCTGAGAGTAAAAATCAAATTGCTAAAAAATCTGTCACTCGGAGTCAACTTTAATCTGTAGGTCACGCCACTCGTGGATTAAATTAACACACACAAGATAAGTTGTCTGAGAAGCTAGGTCGCAAGACGCAAGACAGAGTCATAATGACGAATTATGTTATGTATGTACATGGGCGGTGTTAGAAGCTGGTTTGTAATCCTGACTGAAGGGTTATAATGTGCAATTAAGTAGAGAGAGAAACCAGATTATATACAAACAGAAAAGGCAATTGTGGTGATCATTGAGAAAGCAGGGAAAAACCCAATCCATCTAAACTCTTTGAATCCAATATCACATACGGCGTACTGCAGCAGGTGCCATTGCATTCCACGAAATTTGCATACAGGACAAGCGGATGGAAAGAAACTCCTCTCTTAAAAGCTATTCGGGAATCTTAGAATACATAGATGGTAATTTAAGATTTTCTGCAGGTACATGTGGACTATATGATACACAAATGGCCACGGAAGTTCTTAATATCAATCTGCGAAGGCAAATGCAAAGAAAAAAAATAATAAGTGCCAGGAAAACCTGACGTTTCATACAAGGAGGTGTTTGTCAGTGATGTTTGGTGATGAATTTGATTGTTGACCTCTTAAAGAAATTTTCTGAGGCAGGCATTAAGTGCCGAGGTGTTGCTGGCAACATATAATAACCAGCGGCTAGTTTGAAGATAGCTTATTAAATATTTTTTAAAAATTGTACGAAATATTCAATTGCTGGAGTAAGTTAGTGAAGTCGCCGTGGTCTAGTAGGTAGTGTGTTGGCTTATTAGACGAAAAGCCAGGGTTCGAGCCCCAGGCCAGACATCAAGACATTCTTCGGTGACTTCCTCTCAGCATATTTCTGGCAAAAACTCTGAGAGTAAATAAAAATTGCCATGAAAAGTTTCTCAGAAATCTGTCGTTCGGATCATAAAAATCATAATAATAATTAAGCTCCTTAAAAAATCCTTCTAAAAATATTTAATTTTAATTAAAATCCTTTACATGAATGCAGGTTTTATGGTTTTAATTTAAATTACATTATTATGCTACCCAAAATTAGCAATTCATTTCAATATAAATTCTGCCCCCCCCCCCACATTGAAATATAAAATTTGCATTTATTTTTCACTTTTTATTACACACGTAATGAATTGTCAACGCCATCGAAAAGAAAAATAAACAACAACAACGCCGTCAAAACAAACAATAAGAACGAGAGAACAACAATAAAAACGTTGAGCAGCATTTAGGCAATTGGCTCAAAATCATTTTGACAATTTAATGAATTTCTATTCATTCACACACACACACAGATTATCATCAACAAGTTAGCCCCCCTTTTCCAAAGAATACCAGCAACAGCAACAGCAACAGCAGCATCATTGAAATGCAGAAAAACAAAACGTGGGTTTAATCAACAGTTTAACGCTGTTTTCCTTTACGTATTCTTTTATTCATCATTTACACAACCATATACCACACAATGTTCTCTCTCCAACGCTCTCTTCCATCCTCTCTAGCTCACCAAGCTCTGTCGATATCGATGAATTATAAAATCATTCATCTAGAGATACTGCTAAGGTGTGTGTGTATTGCTGGCTGTTGCATACACAGCGAGTGAACGTCTATTATTTCTTCAATGATTCCTTCCTTTTTGTCATTAACGGTATAAAAAGACCCGCCATTTTTATACAACATTCACACACACACACACACACACACACTCATACTTTAATATATTCGCAAAATAGACAAGCTGGAAGAGCATTATGAGAAACACATTTTAACGGAAACTACACACACGCACATACACACACACACGCACACAAAATAACAGGCGAGCAATATTTAAATCCCAGAAGGTCATACCATAAAATAATACTGCAAAGGATTGAATTCACGTGTTAGGAAAGGCTGCATGGCATTAACTTAACTTTGCCGTTATTTTGCTTACCTTTACGATATTGACATGGCTTATGTACAGTTAAAAAATTTACTCTCCCTCTGTAGTACTCTCTTAAATGTTCATAAAACTCTCTTGATTTATTTGCTGAGGTGAAGGACAGTGTTGTCAATACTAAAGTAGTTAATAAACGCTGCAGTGGTTTCCACAGGAAAACTTTTAACGAAAAGCATGGCAAAGGTTAACCTTAAATAGCTGGCTTATAGAAATGAAACCGGTTTTGTTGGTAAAGTTGATTTTTTATGACATTTTCAGTTAATGTTAGCGAAAGTCTAGAGACGGCAAGTACACTTTAAAGTGCTTGACTTGAATCCGGTAGAATGTTCATTCTGCTCAAACTTCAACTGTTTGTTAATGCTAAAGCATTCAGAATACTTTGGGTTGGAACACACATACATAATAGGGCATTACAACCCTTCAGTCAGGATTACAATCTAGTTTCTCACACCAGTAATGAGTGGTCGACTCCGAACGACAGATTTTTAAGAAACTTGTCATGGCAATTTTATTTTTACTCTCAGAGTTATCACCAGGAGACTGTTGAGAGGAAGTCGGCCAAGGAATTTCTTTTCAATTTTTCTTTTTGATGTCTGACCTGGGGTTTGAACGGAGACCTCGCTTCTAATAAGCCAACACAATATTTACTAGACTACGGCGGCAGTTGTAATATAAGGAAACTTCGAGATCAACATGCAGACAAAAATCAAATTACAATAACAAAACTACACATAGAAATAAAAACAATCAATAGTTACTTCTAGAAGTTGCCAGACAAGCATAAATGACGTATAATTGAGTAAAACATCCAGAAGAATTTTAAGAAAACGTAGATTACTGTGAAGGTTGGAATAAATGAAGTTTGAGTGGTGAAGTGAAAGAATAGCGTACGGTTCAGTACGTATTCAGTATTCAGAAAGTTTTCCAATGAATACTCTCGAGTACACACCAAGCGAAAGATATGCCCAATTTAACTCTTGAACAGGCTAGACATGGAAAGATACATAACAATTCCATTTGGCAGTCACGCCACCATTCGAGCATTAAGCTCTAAAATACTATGGTACTGTCGGGACTAGTTTTATCAATTAGACAGGGTGAATAGAGTTAACCCCTCTGCTGTATTCGAGAATAGAATTCACGGCAATTAGCAGGCAATGATGACCTTATGAAAGGGCAACTTCTACAACACTCATAACGCCAGAAACTGTGGAGTGGGAAGATTTGATTGGAAGGATATACTCGTTGGAATAGTGGAAGGACCATATTCTCAAGACAAATAGCTTTAAGAAGGACAGAAACCTGAACTCTGAACAGGAAATGCTGGAACTAGTTTTGTGACCAGTGGACTTACAACTTTGTTGTCAGTAACAGGATATATACCGTAGTCTAGTAGGCAGTGTGTGGGCTTTTTAGACGTGAGGCACCGCTTCAAACTCCAGGTCAGACATCTCCAGCAAAACGAATTATGAAAAAAATATTTCATCGGCGAATTCCTCTCAGCAGATTTCTGCTAAAAAAAGCTAAGAGAGTAAATAAATGGCCATGAAAAAGTTTCTCAAAAAACTGTCGTTCATAGGTCCCGCCCCTCATCTATAAAATTAACGCACTCAACATAAGTGGTGTACGAAACTAGGTCGTAATCCTGACAAAAGGGTTATAATTTATGTATGTATGTATCAGGAGTGACTCTATAACAAACAATACCCTGAAGTTTTGGAGATACTCTATATAAATCGAGGGCAGTATAATATAGATCGTATAAACGCAAGATTCTTCTAATAATTGCCGAAGCTCCTTTAGGTTATTTTGTTCTGTTTTAAATTATCGCTAAAATAAAAGTAAAATTAATGCATTGGCATCACTGTTAAACGTATGGCTTTGAATGTGCTCTAAATACGATATAAAAACATAAAATATTTTGCAGTGAAGCATATTTACGATATTAAAAAACACACACACACACACACACACACACATACACACATTAAGCACTCAGCAAACAACATTCCAACAGTTGTTTTATAACAACTACAACCACACTGCTTGCTTGCTGGTGGATATATGTGTGGTGTGTGAACATCATAATCATGATGTCCTTGCAGACGTGTAACCAGCGTAAATTTTTTTGTGTTTTTTGTGTTTTTCATTTGAATTCACATTCAAAACAAAAACACGGTTAAGCAACAGTCAGTCCTTATTCGTCTGTCAAACGGTTTAAACGTGTGCTTTGGCTCAAAAAGAAAGAAAACCAGAAAATAGAAAACATTTCCAACAACAAAAAAAACTGGCATTCTTAACAAACAATTCTTTTTTATTGTTAATGTAGTGCAGCACCACCAGTATGTAGTAGTAATTTAAGGCAGTAAAATTAAACAGAAAAAATTTAAAAAGAAAAAATTAAATTTTTTTTTTTAAAATATTTCAAAAGCCGAGCTTAAATTTAAAATTTTATTCGCAGTTAATTTTCTTTATTTTCTGGGGTTTTTTTGTGAAACGCTTATTATTGCCACCATAGCTGTCGTTGTTACGTGTTGTCGTTGGCGGAAATTGTGCCTGATTTTTTAAACGGAAACGGAAATCGAAACATTTTTTCTTCAATTATTTTTTTATTTGAAATAATTTTTTTTTATTACAAAAGGAAACCAAAAACAATTTAATTTTGAACGCTTTCAAATGTCAAAATGATGACGCTTAATGTCAACTACGTTAACATTTACTTACACAAACGATGACAATAAATTTTAGAGAAAAAATTATAAAAAAAAATTATTAAAAAAAAATACAATAAAAATTTAAATTTAAATTCATTTTTTAATGCCCTACAAAAAAAAAATCGATAAAAAATTAAAACAAAAAAAAAATAAATTCAATTACGATTTAAAAAAATAATGTGACACAAAACTAAGATATGCACCTCGGGTTCCTTACTTTTGCTAAACAAAGTTTAATAAATTATTTAAAAAGTTATTAAAGAACAAGAAGAAGAAAAAGAAAAAACAAAAGCAGTAGCTGGCAGAAAAAAAGGTGCATTTTATCGATTATCGAACAAAGCTTTTTTTTACCACACACTACAAAAACAACAACAGGTATATATACATATATTTGTATGCATATTTAATACAATAACATAGAATACCGTTATAATATATTCCATATTTGCAAATTACAAACACCTGTTCTACATATATCGTGCTCTCATTCATTCATTCATTCATTCGTTCTTTCCAAACATTCCCCCGCAGTCCGCTACTCCTTCAATTAAGGCATTAATTGATCAATGCGTGTCCTGTACTTGCATTTGTAGTACAGTGTACTTCAACCATTAATAATAGGGAAAGACAAACAACAACAACAATAACAGCAGCAGCAGCAGGAAAAAAAGAACATGAACAGGAACATTAGCAACAGCAATACGTCTGAATAGTTTTCATGGCTAAAACTAAATAAACAAGGGGCACTACAAACACTGATTGATTGATACCAGCGATTTCACATAATAAAATACCAGGAATTATCCTTTTTAATGGATTTTATGATAACAACAGCTTACGTACGTAATTGGTCATTACAACCTTCAACAGTCAGGATTACGACCTAGTTTCTCACACCACTTATGTTGTGTGTGTTAATTGTATACATGAGTGGCGGGACCTACAGACCTCCAAACGACAGATTTTTGAGAAACTTTTCATGGCAGGTTTATTTACTCTCAGAGTTTTTGCCAGAAATCTGCTGAGAGGAAGTTGCCGAAGAAATACTTTTTGTATTTTATTTTGACGTCTGGCCTGGGGCTCGAACCCTGGCTTTACGTCTAATAAGCCAACACACTACCTAGTAGACTACGCCGACTTCAACAGCTTATGATTTGTATTTTTTTTTCTATTTTTTTTATAACAATTTTCAATTGTAAAAGCGATAGTAAAAAGGAAACCTTTTATATTTAAATATGAAATGAAAGGCTTTTATTGGAGTGCACAATTGATCAAATAATCACATTGTTTCGAAATTAATTTCATTATTCTCTCTTAAGAATTCTCTCCCTATTGACCAAAAATGCAATAAATGATGTCAGTACTCAAATTCATGTGCTTCCCTGAAAATCTTAAAAAATTTCCTCAAAGAGCCAGCCTGTGATCAAATCCCTAGTGAACGTCACCATGACGTCCATCCTTGTTCATAAATGCCGGAAATTTCTCATTGAAAGTTTGAATCATCCCAAGGAAACACACACATATGGTATCCAGAACGTAAAGATATCATCGGGAATTATATTGCTAATGGACAAACCCGTGTTGAAAGGTCATTAAAGAACTGGTGTTCCGTTTACTTCATTTAAGCTTTATGCTCTACGGTCGTTTTACAGAAAGCCTCTTACATCTTTAGCAGCAGTAAAGTACTTACTTAATTGGTCATTACAACCCTTCAGTCAGGATTACGATCTAGTATCTCACACCACCAGAGAGTCGCCGCGGTCTAGTAGGTAGTGTGTTGGCTTATTAGACGTGAGCCCTCGGTTCAAACCCCTGGTCAGGCATCTCCAACTGAACGAAATATAAAAAAAATATTTCTTCGGCAACTTCCTCTCAGCAGATTTCTGGCAAAAACTCTGAGAGTGAAATAAAATTGCCATGAAAAGTTCCTCAAAAATCTGTCGTTCGTAGTCGACTTTAAACTGTAGGTCCGGCCACTTATGTATAAAAATTAACGCACACAACATACAGCTGTGTTCAAAATAATAGGAGTGCACCCATGTAATATTTTCAAAGTTAAAATTTTTTATTCTACCAATTTGCAAAACATGATATATTTTAATGGTAGTTACAACGATATGTAAGAAATAAAATACAAAAAAGAATCTCGTAATAACTTTAATATTTACGATGAAATTGATTCATTTCTGTGTTTGCCCTTGAATTCAGTTGATCAAAAAAATAGGACTGTGAGTGTTCTTTTAAAAATAAAAATATAACAGCACATAATATAAAGAAAAAAGTGAAAAATAAGTACGGAAAAATGTACTTAAAACTTTTTCTACAGTGATTCACATAAATTTTTGTAATAGTGAAACGAAAAAAGCACTGTACTGAAGAAAAGAGAAAACTAATTAAAAATCTTCGAAAAAAAGGCAAAACTTACAAAGAAACTAAGGAAATCTTAAGTTACTCCGATCAAATGATCGCAAATGGATTAAAATATAAAAAAAGCCAGAAACGCGTGGGCGCAAGGCCAAAATATCTAATGTCGATGATCGCCGAATTGTGCGATACAGCAAAATAAATCCTTCAGCGTCTTCAAATAAAATTCAAAAAGATCTGAATCTTGCCGTAAGTGTCTCTACTATTCGTAGGCGTCTGATGGACAACAATTTATTCGCAAGAAGTTCACAAAAGGTGCCATTGCTGACAATACAAAACAGGCAGCAGCACGCTTAAAGTTTGCCCTAGAACATATCAAATATCCGAAAGAAAAATGGAGAAACTTATTGTGGACCAACGAAAGCAAAATTGTTTTATTTGGTGGCACTGGGTCTAGACAGCTGTTAGACGTCCACCCAAAACCAAATATAAAGCTCAGTATACACAAAAGACAGTTAAACATGGTGGTGCAAAACTAATGATATGGGGCAGCTTTTCATATAATGATTTAGGCCCAATACATCGAATTAGAGACATAATGGATAGGAATGTCTATGTCGGCATTTTGACAGAAGAGATGTTACCATATTCCACGCCTCTAAAATGGATATTCCAACAAGACAATGACCCGAAACACACCAGTAAATTGGCAAATGAGTGGTTTCGGGTTAATGGGGTAAAGGTTATGGCGTGGCCAGCTCAGTCTCCTGACCTTAATCCCAAAGGACATCTATGAGGGATGTTAAAAAATATGTTGACGAGCCGAAACGTCTAATGCAGCTGAGTTGTGGTCTGTAGTGCAAGATGGGTGGAAGAAAATTACACCAAAACGATGTCAGGATTTAGTTCACTCCATGTCTCGTAGATGTGCTGCTGTAATAAAAAGTAAAGGCTATTCTACCAAATACTAATCGTATTTAAAGTTTCTGATTATAGTCATAAGCATTTTTAACTTTTTTAATAGTAAATTTTTATGAAAACTGAAATACTCCTATTATTTTGAACAGCACTTTTTAAGATATTTTTTGTTAAACTTACTGTTACTTACTTGTTGAAAGCTTTATTTAATTAATGAATAACTTAAATAATTTAGTATTGAATCAACATTACATTACACCAAAAAATTGAATTAAACCATATTTTTTTTTTTTTTGTTAAAAATTAAGCTTTTGTTTTTCAATGGGCTCACTCCTATTTTTATGAACACAACTGTAAGTGGTATGAGAAACTAGGTCGTAATCCTGACTAAAGGGTTGTAATGACGAATTATGTATGTATGTATGTATCTTGCACCACCCATGTTACTTACTTACTTAATTGGCGATTAACAACCCGATTTACGGATTTAGACCAGCTTTAACACATCCTATTGGGCTACGCCAGTTGGTCACAATAATCGATGACAGAGCTTCCTCGATTTGGTCCTTCCAACTTTCGCAGATGCGGTGCATCAAATACTCCTCTCGTCGAAGCATCCTCCTCCATTCGAACGACATGGCCGAGCCAGCGCAGCCGCTTGCTGTTAATAATAAATGCACAACGTCCACTGCCGTTGAGAAGCTCATATAATTCATTATTGGATCTGTTAAAGAAATCATCGCCAACTCGCATTGGATCGAAGATCCTATTTTCCCTCGAATACTCTCAAAGCTGCTGCACCAGTGCTTAATACGGTCCATGCCTCTGCACCATAAAGAAGGACGGGGAGGATGAGCGTCTTGTAGAGTATTGTGCGTGTTAATTTTTTGTCCATAAGTGCCGCGATCTACAGTTTAAATTCGACTCCGAAGGACAGTCGTTTCATGGTCATTTTTATTTTACTCTCACAGTTTTTGCCAGAATACTGCTGAGGGAAAGTCGATGAAAGAAATATTTTTTCAAATTTCGCTTTTCTTTAAGACGTCTAAGCAGGGCTACGACTACTTCAAAAGTTCTTATACGTATACCGGACGAAATTGGCGATTTAATTTATTTTTTAAACATCTTCAGTATCTAACCTTCTTGAGAAGGTTTTTTGCTTGCCATTCTCTGTTACAGTAACAGCCGCACAAAAGAACTTTTAACATTTCCAGCCGCCTTAACTTTATCAAAGTCTTGGACCTTGTTCCATACCGTCTTTTTCACAACATACGAGTACCGAACCAAAGCAAATGCACATTCTTGTGAGACCAAGAACCAACCAAGCCTGTATCGTATGTACAGTTCTGAAGTGTAAACATTCTTTATCGATTGAACATAGCAATATATGGAGTAAAAGATAGGTGAAGCAATACTATTTTCGAAAGTTTCTTAAAAATTATTTGAAATTCAATAGAAATGTTCCCGCTTTAAAATTTAAAGCTGAATTCCTGCTTAAGGAAGATTGTATTGGTTTACATATGAAACTAAGTTCTTGAAAAGTTATTCAAAATTTGTTTGTCATTATTTGCAAAATTATGGCCTATTTTAAGGCACTCTCTCTCCCTCTCTCTCTTAGTATTTCCCTGACATTGTTTCAATTAAATTTTTAAAAGATTTTCTTCTGTTTTTTTTTTCTCAATTTTCCAAAGAAGTAAGGAAAACATAGAAAACAAACACAATTATTTTCTGTGCTTGTTTATGACAATTATTTACGTCTCATTAAATAATGTGATGATGCCTAAAAACATGCTAAATAATGACAAAATAAATATCACAACATACTTTTAGGCTAGTATCATGGTTTTTTTTTCTCTCTTTCCTTCCTACTCTCTCTCTCTCTCTCTTACTGTCTTGTTGTCTGTTTTTAGTAAAAGATTAAAAGCATATTTTGCACAATTAAACCATTAAAGTCCATTAATAAGCCGTCATTATTTTATGAAATTGCGCTTAAAGTGGCAGGAGAATAAACGGAATGAAAGAAATATTCCAACAAATTGAGTTTTATGGACAGGCTGATGGGAAAATTAGGGTAGCGGATGGAATAGAGAAACAAAATTTAATTTGAAGCAAAAAGTTGTGATAGAAATAATGACGATGATAATGAAAATGCTTCGATGTTAAGCTAGGATTTGTGCATCGATTTAAAAATTTGATTTGATTTTGAGGATTTGACACAGTGAAAATAATAAAAACCCATCTTAATCGCCATAATTACTGCTCTTGGACTGGAAAAACTGTTTCGGTTGTAAACGATTTGATAACTCAGAACAGTTAAAGACCAAGGCTGTTCAAGGTAATAAGAAGTTGAACAGTTTATACTAGGTTAGGATAGCTAAGAGAACGTGTACTTGTCAATTAAGACAAGTTCAGTACCCGGAGGTCGAATTGACCCATAGTTTCTCACACCACTTATGTTGTGTTTGTTAATTTTATACATGAGTGTTGGGGCCCACAGTTTAGAGTCGACTCCGAATGACAGATTTTTGAGAAACTTTTCATGGCAATTTTTATTTACTCTCAGAGTTTTTGCCAGAAATCTGCTGAGAGGAAGTCGCCGAAGAAATGCTTTTCGTATTTTGTCTTTGATGTCCGGCCTGGGGCTCGAACCCTGGCTTTGCGTCTAATAAGCCAACACACTACCTACTAGACAGTTTATACTATAAAAAGGTACAAAAGCTGTATAATATATCTAGGAAAAGAGCATGTTGAGCCATTTAGAGAAACAAAGAAAACTTTTCCCATTTCAAAAACACTTTGATGGCAACTCTGTTCTTTATTGCAAAAACCAAACACTAGGGCTAGTAGATGTGGCAGCTTTATAATAAAATCAATTCTATTCTACAGCGACGAGATTTGATGAAGTATGAAAGCTAAGGTCAGGTCAAAATCTTGTCTGTTGATCTACATTTCCGTATAGAAACCCCGATACGAGTTTACACCTCCCCGAGAACACAATGCAAGTATTCGCTGATGGATAGAGATCACTCAACCAAGGAGAATACAAAATCTCTTCATTACAGTGGAATCTTAGATTGTCTTCTGCTCCATCCAATTAGTTTACTATGCGACTTGAAATAATGTCTATAAACACTATCGCTGTGTGATCCAGTACCACAGTATATTTCGTGGAAATATATGCATACCTACCGCCAATAAAGTGGCCATTAAATGCCAAGAGAGTGTCTTCAAGACAACAAAGTAAGTGTAAGAATGCCTAGAATCTTCGAAAACAAAACGAATGTTATGAATTGCTAATATGTGTATGGAATGAAAAGCAATATTGTTTTCCAAAGTATTTAAAGGGTCTGCCAAATAACTTTTTTTTTTTGAAAATGCTTTAAAAAAAAACTACTGAATATTTTTTTAAATTTCTTTTCTTATTTGAAAGTACAATCCTTCCGGTTAATAATGGAAAATAATTTCATTCAAATAGCTGCCTCGGCTGGCCATGCAGTAGCCCAGAAGATGCCCATTTTGGCAAAAAAAAATCATCTTTTCAGATGAAGATCATTTTGAGCTTGGCGGGTATGTAAACAAGCAAAATTGTCGCATTTGGGGCACAGAAAACCCGCAAGCACCCAAAACGAGTCACTGTTTGGTGCGGATTTTGGTCCAGAGGCATAATTGGGCCATCTTACTTCGAAAATGAACAAGGAGTGGCCGTTACAGTCAATGGCAATCGTTATCGGGCCATGTTGAATGAATTTTTGTTCACAAAAATTGAAGAGGAGGATATTGACAAAATTTGGTTTCAACAGGACAGCGCTACGTAAAAAACAGCCGAAGCTACACTCGATGTTTTGCGACCTGTTTTTGAAGATCGCATTATCAGCCGCAGAGCTGAAGTCGTTTGGCCACCTCGGAGCTGCGATTTGACACCGTTGGACTATTATTTGTGGAGTGCCGTCAAAGATAAGTGTTACACCGACAAGCCAGAGACAATTGACGCTTTAAAGGACAATATTCGTGAAGCCATTGGTGATATACAGCTGCACACAATCGATAATAATAAAGATAATTTATAAAGAAGCCGTAGTCTAGTAGGTAGTGTGTTGGCTTATTAGACATAAGGCCAAGGTTCAAACCCCAGATCGGACAACAAAACGAAAATACGCAAAAAATAGTTCTTCGGCGACTTCCTCTCAACAGATTTCTGGCAAAAAAAACTCTGGAAGTAAATAAAACTGCCATGAAAAATTTCTCAAAAATCTGTCGTTCAGAGTCGACTTTAAACTGTAGGTCCCAACACTCATGTATAAAATTATTACACACAACATAACGGGTGTAAGAAGCTAGTTTGTAATCCCTACTCACTGAACCAATCATAAACAGTGAGCGTCAAAAGAAACTATACACCAAATTCAACTTTTTCCACTTAAGGAGAGTGCCTGAAAAAATTTAACAATATTTCGAAATTTTTTTGGAATTTTTTTTTTTGTTTCAATTTTAAAAACTGGCAATGAAACAAGTTTAAAATAAAAATAACGGTAATTTATTAATGTATTTTTTTTTAATGTAAATTTTCTTTTGACGCTCACTGTATGTATTTATAAGATCAATCGTTATCTGGCATGTCATGGCATTATAAGAAAATTGTATGCTAAGGACAATGAATGTGAACATTGCAATGCCAACAGCGAAAGCTTTCCTTCTGTTCTCTGTGCCTAGAATTTATTCATAGACAATGTCTAGTCAAGAGAGATTTGAACCAGATATCAGCAATTAGTATTCAAAAAGATGAGTAGAAACGAATCATTTTCATAATATCTGATATTTATACGCATTCATACTTATTTTAATGTCATGGAACCTCTACTCATATTCAAAGTTTGAAGTACTCATTACATTCATACTTAACAACAGGTATGATATTGTTCCATAACTCAACATATACACGAATCACAAAATAAGTATGATTTGCGTACGAACACTAAAATACTCACTAGAAGGTTGTGTATTTGCTCTGCTCGCTGCTCTGTCTTTTTTGCTTGTCTTTTTTATTTTTTTGTAAATGCAACAATTACGAAAACTGTAAACTTTGATGAATGATTCCAGTCACTCGAATCATTTGCATGTATTTTTCAAAAGTTATGAATCTAAATGAGTGAGGCTTATGAATCAAACATATTTCGAATGGTATGAGTGTGATGTCAACGTTGTACGCATACTCATTGCAACCTGTACTTATAAATCAACGTTGCAGTGAGTACGAATGAATCAGAGTACATAGTTAAATTTCAATATTGTTGACTTACTTATATACAAAATTTCATAAGTGCTTATGAGTAGCGAAAAAACGATTCATTGCTGATATCTACAAAGGGAACTTACAGGATGCAAGTTAACAATGAGTTCTTCGCAGCAGTTGGCTATATAACCAAACTTATTACATTTTCTTTGTCAGTTTGACAACGTACTTCTAAACGCAATTAAAAAAATTTGCTTTTGCTTTTTCTTTTTTCAACCGCAATCCTATCCAGCTAAAGCCTGCAATTTTTTATTTAACATTTTCATTTTGAAAAACCAAAAAAAAAATTAAACCCCGAAATGAAAATTACAAAAGTATGCCTGGAATATTAAAATATTCAGAAAATTGTTGTCACTTTTCCTTCTTTGTTTCTAGTTTCACTTTTAATTCAAAATTTAACCTTGTGTCTCTGTTTCTATTTCTCTACTTTTTTCTATATTTCTGTTGATTGCTTAGGGGACTTAGAGAGGCCTTCGCCTGAAAAGAAATACGAAAAGCCAAGTGAAATATTCCCAAAGGGTCAAACACTCAGTTTTGTGTGTGTGTGTGTGTGTGAAAGAAAGTGTCATACTTTTGCTAATTTTTAATTTTAATACCTATTCAGATGACACCTTCTTCTGTTACCAAAACAAAAAAAGGGGTATTCAAACACAACGCACCAAAGTTTATTACTTCTGTAGGCTCTTAAGGAAGGAAGAAATTCTGTTTTTCCTTTTTATGGTTTATAAAATATGCACAAGCGTTAGAAATATGAATTTCACACTGATTGTGTGGAATATTTTAAAAGGACTATAACAACAACAACAAGATCTTATATCAGCTTTACAATATAAGAAGACATGACACCACAGTCAATCATTGAAAATTCATAACCATGTCTTCTGCTGTGATGTCATGGCAGTCAAATAAGTTTTTTTTTGTTCAAATTTCTTCTTTTTGTTTTTTCTTACGTTTTCATATGGAAATTATTAGGGGTTTCGTAAAAAATACACACTCTCTCATATACATACATATATCCTCTATTTCATATATTAATACTAATACTAAAGCAAACATTATCAGAAAGCCATAACAATTCACAACACTCTCGCTCACTGGCTATATGACCCCTAAAACTATACTTCTAAACTGTTCATAACCACATATGTACATATGTGTAGGTGTATTTTTCTTTGCAAACAATCATCATATTAGTTGCTCTCTCTCTTTCTCTCCCTATCTCTGGATCTCTTTTTTTCAAAATCTAATTATTGATTAAACGAACGAAATTTATTTAAATTTTTATGAAAAACGCCAAACCTAACGTAACCAATTTTTCGGTTTTAGAAACAGAAGATGAGCCGTATCTGGCAAATAGAGAGAGAGAGAGAGAGAGAGAGAGAGAGAGAGAAAAAAATAGAATATTCAACCACAAACGCATATTAAAGCCATACCATGCCATAACATGCCATACCATGCTATGACGTGTTATGCTCCTAAAAGTGTGCAGCCAAAAAAATCATTGGAGTGTGCCTTAAAATAAATCGCTTTAAATTTATGGAAAAACCGCCCTTGAAATTAGGTTTTCCTTTAATGAGGATGTTTTTTTTTATTCATCATCGTTTTATCGCTTTAATGTTAAGCTTTGTTGTTGTGATATTAATGGTGTATCCTGTTAACATGTTGGATAGTCACAAAGATATTCAGAATGAAAGTGTTTTTAAAAAACCCTACACTAGGTATTGTAGCTTTTCCTTTGAGAAGCAACGAACATCCACGAATGGTTCTATTACAAGAGTTTCTTTAAAAAATAAAAGAAACTTTAGAAAAAGTATACTGAACTCAAAGGATACTTAATAGGATTTCTGATTCTTTTCATGGAATGTCCCCATAAGACTCATCGATACGATCAACTCGTAAATCATGTCCAATATTCTCTCAAGCTTCAACGCATTGTTACGTCAGTCATTTCTTTCAGAGATCTCACACCAATGTGAAATATTTTTAGTTTGGCCCGGGAACTATATTCTCCTAAACGTTTTGTTACTAAATGTCCGTAGAAAGCTACATCGGGAAGCATTGTACTTTGTTTGAAAGGCAACGTTTTAAATTTCACTTCTCCTGTGAAGAGTTCTCTTCATCTAAAAAATCCTTGTAAGTGCTGAACATTAACTCTCACATTCCCATTTTCCATTAGAAAAAAGGCAAGAATCTGTTGTAAGACGCCGTAGTCTAGTAGGCTACGGTTCAGACCCCAGGTCAGACATCACAACGATAATATGAAAATATTTGTTCGGCGACTTCCTCTCAGCAGATTTCTGGCAAAAACTCTGAGAGTAAATAAAATTGCCATAAAAATGTACTCAAAAATCTGTCGTTCGGAGTCGACTTTAAACTAAGGGTCCCGCCCCTTTTGTATAAAAATTAAAACATATGTGGTGTGAGAAGCTAGATTTTAATCCTGACTAAACGGTTGTAATGACCAATTATGTACGTATCAGAGCTCAGTAATGAGTATTCAAATGATGAGTAGATTCGAATCATACTTAAACGCATTCATACTTATTTTAATGTCATACTCATACTACTCATATTCAAAGTTGGAAATACTCATGGTACTCATGCTTAACAATACGCATGATGTTATAGATTTGGACTCTCCATAACTCAACCTATACACGAATAACAAAATAAGTATGATTCGCGTACAAACACTAAAATACTCACTAGAAGGTTGTGTGTTTGCTCTGCTTGCTGTCTTTTTCTTTTTTGTTACGTGTCTTTCTTCTTTCTTTGTAAATGTAACAACAACTAAGACTGTAAATTTTGACGAATGATTCGAATCACTCGAATCATTTATAAGTATTACAAGTATTTTTCCAAATTTATGAATCTAAATGAGTGAGGCTTATGCATCAAACATATTTCGAATGGTATGAGTTTGATGTCAACTTTGTACTCATACTCATTGCAATCTGTTTTTAGAAATCAACGTTTTGTAGTGGGTACGAATGAATCTGAGTACATAGTTAAATTTTAATATTGTTGACTCACTTATATTCAAAATTTCACAAGTGCTTATGGGTAGCAAAAAAACGATTCATTGCTGATCTCTAATACACCCCATGGTATTGCTTGGTTTTGTTAACTCATCTACCTTCTCTCACTAGAGTGCAGACGTAAAAAATAAGTATTTTTTAAGCAAAGCGTACATATCTTCTTACAATCTCTAAGGCTTTCTAATTTCCCTACAATTGAAACGGCTTCTTTTTTTCCCAGATAGCCTTAGCATAAGTGATTGGGTTTTCGATTGAAGAACATATCGTATCTTCCTTTACGGAAACTATGATGATGACTGCACTTAATTTTAAATTAAATTTTTTTTCACTTACAATGATTAGAAAAAAATTTTTTCTTTACTCTACACAGGTTACAGGTTACGAAAATATTTCATCAAAAAATGATAATAAAAAAAAATAGAAAGGACGCAAAGAAATGTTTCATCACTCACTATTATTAATGAAAACTGTAGTGCATAAAGCGTATTTTGAACTTTTATTTTTATTTTTATTTCCCAGCAAAATATATAAAAATATAGGCAGCAGCAGCAGCAGCAGTAGTAAAAGAAAAGCGGTTGTCATTTCCTTCTTTTAATAACATTTCACATTAAAATGAAAGAGAAAAAACACAAGAAAATAATTCAAGGACATGGCCACCAAACAACTGTATGAGGCAACGAGAACAACAGGAACAACAACACAAATATGCTAAAGGGTTCTTCATTTGTTGGCTTTTAATGACCTTAAGCCTTGTCACTGTTCAGTCTCTGTGGTAGATTGGTTGAAGTCACCGCAGTCTAATAAGTAATATGTTGGCTTATTAGATGCGAGCTCGTGGTTCAAACCCAAGCTCAGACATGTCGAGCATACATACATGCGTAATTGGTCCTTACAACCCTTCAATTAGGATTACGACCTAGCTTCTACCACCACTTATGTTGTGTGCGTTAATTTTATACATGAGTGACGGGACCTACAGTTTAAAGTCGACTCCGAACAACAGATTTTTGAGAAACTTTTCATAGCAATTTTATTTCATCTACGCTTTATTGCCAGAACTCTGCTGAGAGGAAGTCACCGAAGGAATATTTTTTCAAATTTTCGTTTTGATGTCTGATCTTGGGTTCGAACTAACTTACATCTAATAAGTCAACACGCTACTTACTAGACTACGGCGACTTCATCATCTTCGACATCTCAGACAAGAAACGAAATTTAAAAAAATATTTCTTTCGGCAAGCCAGTCTTCTGCGAAGAACTCTGGGAGTAAAAAAAAATTGCCATAAAAAGTTTCTCAAAAATCTGTCATTCAAAGTCGACTTTAAAGGTGCCCTATACTCATGGATATCTTGTGTATAACCTGACGAATTTTGCTTTTCATATGCTTCAACATTAACAGTCTATCTGCATAGAATCAGCCCTTCAATGAAAGTCTAATGGAATCAAATCGAATGATTCTGATCGTCAATTTGTGTCCAAAAGAAAAAGTAGAACTTTAGGAAGATCATCAAGCGGTAATGTTACAATGGGAGCAGGACAGGACCCAAGTAAACTATGTTTATTAAACCTATTGGCACCATCTTGTTCAAGCCACAAACCTTCTAGTGCATAGTCTTGAATTGCCATCCAAATACTGTTGTTTATCACACAGCTACAGGGCTTCGAATTGGCGCTAATGGATCTTGCAACTACATTATCGAACAATATGGCCCAGTGACACTTCCAGACCATAACTGCGAATCAGGCAATCACATTTTTCGCGTACAATGGCTTGTTTACAACTACTTCCGGGTTCTCAGAAGCCCATATGCAATAATTTTGGTAGCAAACGTAGCTATAGAACGAGATATCAGCTAAACTGCAGACGAAAATTTAAAACCTCGCGTTTTAGCTTCCAATCGGCATATCTACGACATTATGAATGGTTAGCCGACTTTAATTGTTGCGTAAGTTGAACTATAAATTGATAAACGCTTACGCTTAATTGCAAACTGGGCTACAATTGCTGAAACCACTTGGCAATCGATAAATTCGAATTATACGTCACATCTCCTCTAATAGAAGCAATAATTTTGGCAATTGCGCACATTAAAATGATGCATAGAACTGACCACATCTGTAATGCTAGCAGTTTCTTTAAATTTCTTCATTATTCTGGCAATTCCTTGCACAATGGGTCGATTATGTTGGTGATAACAGCCATTTAATGTTCACAAAAGGGGGCAAATTTGAATCGCCATTGTTGTGGTCAGGTTTTTTAAAAAAAAATTTATGCGTTCTATGGTTGTTTTAACGCTCTCTATTTGTAAATCGTAAAACTTTCATTAAATAAATGACAGATCGCAGCCTTGCCAGCCAACAATTTTGTGACTACCAAACGGATAACCCGTTGTATGTGATAGAACAAGAAGAAGCGAAAAAAATTGTTTATAACGCAAGAAATTATAGTGACATCGTAATTTATTAAAAAGCGAAATGGAATTTTTGTAAAACTTCTTGCTGTTGTTGCTGCTGTTTTTGTAGGCAGCCTTAATTTATTTTCATCGTCTTGTTCTTATTCTACAAGAGTCGAGTACTATTGCAGAGAGAAAGTTTTCTAAACATATTTTCCACTGGACTGGCCAATTCTATTACTTTTAAATGAAAAAAGATTTGCTTCACCCTTAACCAAGGGAAACTGAGAAAAGATCTTCTACTTCTACTACCATTTAAAATCAACTGAGATGCTACTGCCATATCTACTAACAAAAAAAGAAAAGGACTGAAAATGTAGAAGAAACCGCAAAATGACTTGGAAACATACTTTTATTTTAATCTTATTTATGGCAATGGTAGTACAACAACAACAACTACCAACAGAATGATGTTAAAGATTTATTTTAGAACGAGAGAGAGAGGGAGAGCAAATTTGTTGTTGTTATTGTTGCTGTTGGTTTGTTGTTTTAAATCTCAAAAGGATTTCAACAAAAAAGTTTCTTTCAAAATAAAACGATTTCATAAGAGAGGATCATGCACACACACACACACATACACGCACACAAACAATAACTGTAATGTTTATGCTGCTACCACACATCATACCGACCTCACTCACCTTCATACATCAGGGAGGTCGTTTTCTCTGAACCCGAATTAAAAAAAAAAAAAACAAAAAAACCTGAGTGCAAGAGAGGCATTATGTTCTCTTCTTCTTTATATAAGATTCACAAAAGCCTTGTCATACAAACATTTTATGAAGAAAACACAACAACAAGATAAACACAACAAAACAACAAACAACTACAAATAAAACAAGTACAGCAAGTACCAAATTGTATGTGATTGTTTTAAAGAGCGGGGGAGAGAGATATTTAAAACAACAGTAGCAAAACATGTAAAACAACAACAACAAAGAAACAAGAAGAAGAAAAAAAAGGGGAAAACAAACAAAAATAAAACGCAATATGATGCAGTGGATTTATAATTAAAAAATAAAAACTGGCGTTCTCTTTTTGTTGTTGCTTAAAAAAATAGGCTGCCGCCTCTTGTTGTTACTATTGTTCAACGCAGTCTTTTAATTTTTAATGAAACTTTTAAACTGTGTGTGTGTGTGTGTGTGTCTCTCTCTCTTTCTCTTGCAAACAAATTAAATGATAACGAACAACTTTTTAACTACCGTTCTGCGTGTTTTATGTTTTCGTTGAGATTTAAATCCTTACTTTCGCTCTCTCTCTCCCTCTTTCTCTATCACGCATTCATTATTAACAAATTTAAACACTCTTTAAGATTCTGTTTGAGATGAGTTCCACGTATTTTAGCATGTAAAAGAGCAGATTAATGGAGGTAATTTAAGAGTTTAATTAAAAGCATATAAAAAATCAAGTTTTTATTTAAGTTAAGCAGGCATCACATTTTATAGACGTTAATTAAACTTAAAAAAGAAACAAACAAAAAATAACCGTTAAATTATGCTGAGTTTATGCCACGTTTACAGCCATAATTGTGATTTGAAATTTAAAAAAATAAACTCAACTTAAGATTTAATAACACACACAAAAAGGTACCATTTTATAATAAAAAAGTACCATATTTCGATTTTGTGCTTAATTGCCCCTCTGGGGAGCATCCTGTATGATTTCGCAGTTGTTGTTTTTGCGTCCTGCCATATCCGAGTCCCAACACGTATTTGTGTGTTGGATATTGTTTTTTATACTTAAGGATTCGATTGTAACGCCATTTCCCCTCCTGATACACACTAAATTTTTACGTTTTTTTTTTTTGCTTAAGTAAAGGTTTCTTGTGGTTTGACTCCCAGGGAATCTGAGCCTCTGGCGTTTATTGAGGAATACTTGTAAAGGGTGTTTTTTATAGAGGTATAGAACTTTAAGTTGCAATAAAACAACGATGGATTATTCGATTGACATGAATTTTATTTATCCGAAAGATAATCTTGTGGCATTACATTTTAAATATGATTTCTGGCATATGACCGCCACGGCTGGCGCGGATGTAGTCCAATCTGGACGTCCAATTTTCGATGACTTTTTCCAACATTTGTGGCCGTATATCGGCAATAATACGGCGAATATTGTCTTCCAAATGGTCAAGCGTTTGTGGCTTTACAGCATAGACCAATGACTTTACATAGCCCCACAGAAAGTAGTCTAGCGGTGTTAAATCACAAGATCTTGGAGGCCAATTCACAGCTCCAAAACGTGTAATTAGGCGGTCACCAAACGTGTCTTTCAATAAATCTATTGTGGCACGAGCTGTGTGACATGTTGCGCCGTCTTGTTGAAACCACATCTCCTGGACATCATGGTTATTCAATTCAGGAATGAAAAAGTTAGTAATCATGGCTCTATACCGATCACCATTGACTGTAACGTTCTGGCCACCATTGTTTCTGAAAAAGTACGGACCAATGATTCCACCAGCCCATAAAACGCACCAGACAGTCAGTTTTTCTGGATGTAACCGTGTTTCCACATACACTTGAGGATTACCTTCACTCCAAATGCGGCAGTTTTGTTTGTTGACGTAGCCATTCAACCAGAAGTGCGCTTCATCGCTAAACAAAATTCGCTTATGAAAATCGGGAACAACGGTAATCTCGTTTTGGGCCCATTCGACGAATCTACGCCTTACTTGATGATCGTTTGGCTTCAATGCTTGCACGAGTTCGATTTTGTAAGCACGCAAACCAAGATCCTACCGCAAAATCTTCTATAAAGTGGATGGACACAGATCCAATTCCTGTGCTCGATGGCGGATGGACTCATTCGGCAATAGCTTCTTCTGTACGCACCGTACAGCGTCTCTGGGGATGCGAGTTATCAATAAGAGTAAACGTGGTGCGAAAACGTTCCATGGTTAATCGATGCTCTGATGGACGATTTTGTCGACGATTTTGTGCGCGATATGTTTTCCGCACAGAACCATTATTTTCGAAATAAAATTGCACTATTTGCAAGCGTTGTTCAGGCGTGAGTCTATTCATGATGAATTGCCAAACCAAACTGAGTATAAATCACTTGACAGCTGTTAAATCGGTCGCCATATTGAAAAGTAATGCCAACTTAAAATTCTATACCTCTATAAAAAAAACACCCTTTAGTTAAGAGATTCCAGGACAGGCTACAGACACGTAAAACGCGTCTCTTACCGAAGAGCGCAAGCTCTCCGTGACAAAATCTCGGAGAGTAAATAGAATTGCCATGAAAAGATTCTCAAAAGCCTGTTATTCGGAACTGACTTTAAACTGTAGGTTACGCTACTTATTAACACACACAACATAGGTGATGTCAGATGCTAGTTTGTAATCCTGACTAAAGGGTTGTAGTGACCAATTAAGCAAGTTAAGTAAGTAAGTAAGCAAGTCTGTTTCTGTTAATAGGCATTTATCAGCTACAGCATATAACCTGCTGTAATTTTCGGTCCCAATTCAATGTACTATGTGGTCTACTGCAGCTTTTATGAGCAGAAAAGACGAAAAGAAAGTAAAGTGAGTGTGATAAGATCAAATTGTTAAGATGTTAGAATGACAAGCAAAACGTGCCAAGCGTGCCAGCTACAAATTCAAATTCAGAGCATTTCCGAAACAACGAATTTTTGTAGGTATACAAGAACCATCTTATTTACGGAGAGCGATCGCTTGGCAACGCCAACAAATTACATCAACCTGATGGAAATACCAAGTGAAATCGAACCACTGCTTTCAGTGCTATAAAAGGGGTGCCTACCCATAAATTAGGAGACACAACGAAGAGTATGTGCAGCATAGCGGATCCAAAGTTACGGCCAACAACTCTTTGTTAATGCTGTCTCCGCTCCTGCCAACGGAAATGATGGTAAACTGAAGATTAAACTTACACAAGGTACGCATTATTCGCTAATCATCCCAGTACTTGTGATATTTTGATATGCTTGCAACATCTTCCGTCCTGCGCAAGATAGCGATGGTTTCCGCACCCGAAACAATGAAGAGGCATATGAAATCGCAAGTCTGTTCGGTCATATCATTCGGATGACGAGAATATTCCTGTGAGAGGGCTAATGGCGCAAAAATCGGTAGACGCCTCGATTAAGAGCGATGTTGTAATCGTTAGAAAAATCTATCTAAGGCTGTCCTATCTTCGATTGATATTGCCAAACTTCCCCATCACTAAACCAAATACTTTTAGCAAAAACCGTTGTTTTCGGACAACGAAAGACGGCAGGTCTATAGTCCTGCTACTGTAGACCATAGTTTACCATTTCATAGCACAGTTGTGCAAAGAGAACTCACACGCATTCTTGTGTTTTTTCATTTAGTTGTCGATCAGACTGCGGCAAGAACACATGTGCGGCGGATGCTTTATCATTTTATTTCAGAATGACACTCAAAAAATATTTTATGTTAAAAATGGGCTATGACATTAGCTGGGCGTTTTTAATTTTTTTTTTATTTTGTCGCATAGTATAATTTTTTTTAAATGCTTTGGAATGCTCGCTTTTTTCTGTTAATAAAAAATGGGTTTTTTATTCTTTTTATTTTTATTTATCTAAAAAAACATGGCATAATTTTTAAGCCAAAGATGGATAGCTTTATGTTCTTTTAATAAAAAATGGATTTTTTATTTTATTTTTATTTATCTAAAATTATTAAGCCAACGTTATATAGCTTTACATATGTATGCTGATGAAATGAAAATAAAAATAGCGTATATTACTAACACTTTTCTATGACTGTAAATAAATAAATTCTCTCAACTTATTCTCTCTCTCTTACTCACTAACACATAACTAAAAATTTTTTGACGAACCCTGCTGTAGACCTTGATTTATGACTGTGATAACCCAACGGCAGAATTAGAAAATTAAAATTTAAACAAACATTAGCATACATCTTGGTGGTGCTGGGCATTAAAAGTAGCAAAACCATCTGCTTTAATTATGGAAAGAATTGAGAACAAGACTACACATTCAGGCAAATACTTGTTCCTTAATAATGCACATTTTCCCCTGCAGTAAACATTTGCATATCAACTGATTAATATTGTGGGGGATTGTTTGTGCGATTGTGTGTGTGTATTCGAATACATACACACTAACTTTATTAATACATACTTTCTCCTTCTCTATCCCTGCTAAGACGAACGTGTCTAATCTCAGAAATATTTCCAGCTGAAAGCATAAAAATAATGCAAAAAAAAAAACAAGAAAAAAATTCAACAAAAAATTCATGGAAAATCAAACAATGACCAACACAATGATAAACTAAACCATGGGAGTAAAATAAATGCGAGGAAAAAAAGGAGTGAATTTTTCTTCTTTATTTGCAGCGTTAAATGCCACACAATTACCAGCGACTTGATTATTTCTCTTTTCTTACCCCCCCCCCACCCCCCTTTTTACTTGTTGTTCTCTATTAAAGTTTAACGCTTAAGGATATGATTTTCATTTTCATTACATTTTCATCTTCATTTTTCGTTCTTTATTTGTATTAAAAACTATTGCCAGGCCCCTGTTTAGCATCCCCATTTAAACAACTACTCAGCACTCTATCGTTAAGTAAAATATAATAATTGTTGGCAGAGCAACAAAATGAGAGAGAGGGAGAGAGAGAGCGAGAAACAAGAAAAAAAAAGAGTGTTAAGATGTGTTACATGAAAATAAAACGACGGTTACAATTTTATTTGACGATCCCAATGGCGATATCGTATCGTATTGTAATCCTTGAAACGACTGGCCTGCGGTTGATAGCAAACGCAGAAGAAGAACAAGCACAACAGTAAGCTTAATGCGTGCCACGTTTATGCCACCCTCCAATACATACACATATACAACACCATACCCTTGGCTAAAAGAAAAGAAAAAAAAGAAAAAAGCAGAGAGAAAATAATGTTGTCAGTCAGTCATGTCTTCTATTTAAATCATACGAAATGTTTGAAAGTACTTTTGTTAATACCAGCAAATAATACAAAAACAACAAAAAAAAGTCAAAAGAGAAAAAGAAAAACATTCCATAGCACTTTAAGTGCGGTTGGTGACTTTGATATTGACTTGATTTTTTACTGTTATTTTCTCCCTCACGCCCTCTCTCGCTCTCCTTTGATGTTTCACTGCTCGTAGAGAATATAAAAAATGTAAATAATGTTGTGTTGATAAAAATCTTGTGCATTAATGTTAAGAAAAATTCCTGTTTTTTTTTTTGCATTATCTCTCTCTCTCCCTCTCAATTTGTAGCATTTATTGTTGTTGTTTCTATTCATATTTTGTTCATGGTTTTTTCTTTTTTCTCTTATTTCTGCTTTTAGGAGAAATCATATTCGTAATATTTTGAAATCCAGAGTAACGTTTAACGAAATCATAAAAGAAAAAAAAAATGAAATGGATTTTGTTATGTCGATGAACAGAGTTGCAAAAGAATGAATTGTTCAAGTTCTATGGTAAGTTGTTATATATGTTAACTCATTAGTAATTTTAATAATCAAAAAAAAGTACCATGCAATAGAAAAGCGTACCATATAAATTATTTTAAATGTTTAAAAACTGGTTTTATTGCTCAAAGCTTTAAAATTTATAATTAGAAAAAACTACCATTTCCAAAAAAGTATTTTAATTAAAGATACTATTTTATTCAGAGATACTATTTCAAAAAACAGACCCATTTAAAAAGTTCAATTTACATCAAAAAGTACCATTTTCAAAAAAAGGATTTTAAAGAAGTACCATTTTACTAAAAAGTACTGTTTCAATATTTAAAATAGTTCAATTTTTATTTATTTATTTATTTTTAACCAAAAGTATCTTTTTAACAAAAAGTACCATTTCAAATAAAAAGTACTATTTCCATGGAAGGTACAAATTTACTAAAAAGTAATTTTTCAAAAAGCAAACCATTTAAAAAAGTTAAAACAAAATCCAAAAATGTTGCATTTTCAAAAAAGTGTTATAAAAAAGGTACCATTTTACTAAAAAAAAAGTACCGTTTCAGCAAGGACAACCATTTAAAAAAACTTAAATTTATATCAAATGCAGCAGCTTAACCAAAAATATCTTTTTAACAAAAGGTACCATTTTAAAAAGCACCATTTTAATGGAAGGTACAATTTTAAAACAGGTTATAATTTTAACAAAAAGCACCGTTTTAATAATATCCCTTCTGGCCAAAAGTATCATTTTAATAAAGGGTAGAACTTTAACAAAAAAGTACCATTTGAACATGTATGTACTATATAACCATTTGAACAAGAAGTACCATTTCAGAAACTTCATGCTGAAGGGATTTTAACGGATATACTTGATATTTTTATAGGTAATCCAGAAAAATTCGATTCATCCTACAAAAATGTTGACATAATATTGCCTGGCAATATTAGAATCTACGAGAAACTGGTCAAGGCAATGTCCCAGTAATAAAGCAAAATTTATATTAAAAAAGGACATTTTAAACTAAAAGGATCAATACATTAACATAATGCTTTAAAATAGTACTTTTGAAATTTAAAAAAGTACCAGAAAAATTTTAAAAAGTACTTAGTTGGATTTGCGAGAGTTTGATAGAAATTTTAAAGCAAAGAGAAATATATGAAACTGAAATTAGTGCTAAAAATGTACCTTTTCTACAGGTAAAAGTTCCAATATTTTTAACTAGAATTTTTGCAACCTTAAAAAGGGCCATATTAGAGACCTATTAATAAAAATTAACAAAGAAATATTATTTCAAAGACTTTATCAAATTTTAACACAGTATGAGATTTATTAAATCAAAATTTATAAGACAAAAAAAGTACCTTCTCAACTAAAAGTACCAAGATTATGTTCCCCTCTCAAATCCCTTAATTTGGTATTTATTGAGGCAGAAGCAAGCTATTTTTGTGTGCAATCAATTACTTTCTTTCAGCTTCATTTCTTGAAAGAATGCATTCCTTATCACTACTGCCTAAAATATTTTTCCATATTTTGGAATTATGAAGGAAAACGAAAAAAAAATGTTAGAATTTCAACTTGAAATACGCAGCGTACACATTTTTAACAAGAAAATTAAATTGAGAAATAGAAATTCGGAAAAATTGTTGGAAAAAAAACGAAAAACGAAATTCCTAGAAAAACGTTGCCAAAGAATGCAAAACAAAACGAAAAAAATAAACACAGGAAGAGGAAGAAGAAGAAGATATTGTTGACAGTGTTAAAAAATGAAAATTTATGTTGAAAAGTTTTTCACACACACACACAGACACACGTACGCACACACAATGTTGTGACAATTTGAACAGGCAGACATTTCAGGCAAAGCTCTTGTCCAGTACCAGCTTCCCCCATTGCCACCATAGCCACCATAATGGTCATGAAGTTAATTTGACTTCTTGTCCTGTCTTCGTTTTGGTTTTTTTTTTTTGGGGGGGGGGGGGTTTGTCACTCCCTGTTTTATTTCTTAATTTTGTTTGAAATATTTCTTAATAAGCAAATACCAGCACCATTAGCCACCAGATGATAGCCAAACGACAGACAAACCAACCAACCAACCACTTAATAAATAAGAATAAAAACCAGCAACAACAACAACAACAACAACAATACGAATAACAACAAAATCGTTTAAATTATTGTGTAATAAACGCCAGGGGTTACGCAAAATATTATCTGGAATAGCTATGCCAGTGGCAGCTAGGGGGTAAATATTCGGTTGTTTTGTTTCAAGAGAATTTCCCTTCAAATGGCCAATAATTGTACGCAAATAATTGAAAGATATTGTCCTGTTACCTTTTGCAGGGGAATGATGATGATGATGATTATAAATGGAAGACTGTTCATTGATAATGGCCAAGACTGTTTATTAAAAGAAATTTATGCTGCTGCTGCTTAAATACGAAATAAATTGTTAAATAAAGGGACAGTGTTTAGACAATCAATGCCCTACTTTTGCTCGAGGAGGCCTTAAAACAGGAAATAAGTTAAGTGAGGTTAGGTTGTATTGAAAACCCCTTTGTGATACCACTGTACTATCGTACCACGTCGTCTTCAGTTTCTGGACACTGGATTGACAATTTATGTTCTACTTTTAATGAAGGTTTCCTTAAAAGAGAAAATAAATTAAGTGAGGTTAGGTTGTATTGAAATCCCCTTTTATGCTATCGTACCATGCAGTCTTCAGTTTCTGGCAATCATTGCAAGTTTTGTCGATACTTACTGGTAGTCCAAGAATCAGTGGACTTAAGTCTAAATGTTATGAACAATGGCTGAACAAATGTTTAGTACACCTCCCCTCTTGCTCACGCTTTACAACTTCAGTAATTACGTATGCAATGATCACACAATGGAAGCCCACTTCTCTGAAGAATTTTTATAAATAAATCCGTTTTAATTTTATCGACAAGCTCCATATTAAAGCAAGATAACTTACTGACTTAATTGGCCATTACAATGCTTTAGTCAAGACTACAACCTAGCTTCTCACACCACCAATGTTGTATGTGTTAATTTTATGCATGAGTGGCAGGACCTACAATTAAAATGTCGTCTTCAAACGACAAATTTAAGCAACTTTACATGGCAGTATGTTTATCTGCAAATCATGATGGCATGATTTCATCAGGACCAGGAAATGTTAAAGCATGGAAGCTTTTTACTGGCCATATGAATGCGAAGTTGTGAGATCAGTATACTCGATGTATCCTCTGAGTTAGGTAGGTTGGAGTGATACCAATAGCTCACTTGAGCACGCATATCAGCCCATTGTGAAGCCACAGGTAAACGCAGTCCCTGTACTGAATGTGTTCCACCAAACTAGAGAAGAAGTTGGTCAGCGCAAGGGCTGCACATTAAAAGCATGATTACCCTAAACTGGAAAACCAGCCGAAAAGTTTGATAAACGAGGCTATATCCCTGACATCAATGGATGACGGCGTCAAGCTGAGCCAAGTAAACCAAATCTGCACCTCGCAAGGGATGGGAATTGACAAAGAAAATTGATAACAGTATTCTCTTCCTCAGCGGATCTGCACCCAAGGCAGAAGTCATTCTCTGAGTTAAGTCCTTCTAAAACCGTGAGTGGATTTCTAGACATCCGCGAAAGTACGTCTCTGACCATCTGAATGCTATGTTGTGAGATCAGTACATACAGTGAGGAGATTACAAGACATCCAAGTACGTCTCGAAGACTTTATCAGGAGAGTGTTCACTGTTAGTTTTCCAGGCTTCATTAGATTTCTGACGTCAAGTTTGCTGCTTAAACGTTGCGAAAATTAAAGAAAATTTGTTTTCTGCAGCATTTTTAAAACATTTTTCATGAACATGAAAGAATTTTTGAAAATATTTTTTTTTTGTGGCATGATTTGTTTGATTTCTATGCAGCATGTAGCAAACGAACGTAGGCCGTATAAATTTTAAAAAAAATCTTCCCTTTTCTGGATAAAGTTTCTCATCGAGCGTAACAGAAGCAAATTAAACTGAAGGCAGAGAGAAAAGTATGTCACAGAAGGTTTTTCTTCTTCTTTTTTTTTGTTTGAAACTTTAAGGTCAAGCAGAAAAAAAGCTAGCCAAGGAAATGGCCAACAAAACAAAACAAAACAACCGTAACACATTTATGGGTTTTACCAGCCTCCCAAAAAAAAAACTTGCCTTCATAAACATTTTTTTTTCTCTAAGCCTGTAAGCATTCAAAGGAGATGCGAGCTGCTATGACGTAGTCTGAGATTGAGATTGAGTAGGGGGCTGTAACGTAATAAAACTTTCTATCGGCAGCATAAAGACATTTTTATTTCCAATTCTTTTATTTTTTTTATTTTTCTTTTTGTTTATGGCCTGGTATTCTTGTTTGTTTGTTTTTTTTCTAACACATATCCGAAGACAGCAGCTGTGGCCGTAATAAAGTTGCAAGTACAACTGTTTCGAATAATATACAAGCCATGTGGCAGAAATGAGGCTTACAAAGCCAAACATATCGCAATGTATTCTTGCTATTGTCTTCTTGCTGCTCTGTGTGTGATGATGACTTTACTTTTCGTTGGCCAAAAAGGCACACAAAACTGGCCATTTAAGCCATGAAAAAAAAAACTCATGTTTTTTGGCTTGTTTCTAGGGATTCTTGTAACATTTTATTTCGCTTTTATGAGTGGTAGGGGGACCCTAGGCACTCCACAAGAAACAAACAAAACTTATAAGAAAATTCATCCTGCTATTCATGGGGGGGGGTACGCCCGCCTTCCATGCTCCTGCTTTCTGCTGCTTGCTTGTATCGATTACTATACGTTTGCAATTTTTATTTTCTGTTTCTGTTAAAGTTTTCGATTTTTTGTTCCACAAATCTTCTTTGAATTCTGTTGTGTTGTCTTAGCTTTGTGTCTTGCCTTGCCTTAGCTTTGCTGTTTTCCTAACCGACACACACATGGCTTGCCTGCATGTGGCATAACTCCCATAGTCCGTCCAACCGTCTGTTCTCATATGCTTCGCTGCTTCTTGATTTCGTTAATATATCCTTGGAGATTTGAATTTTTTCTTAACGATTTTGGATTTCTTTTTTTTCTCCCTCCCCCTACCTCACTTCCTACCACAAATGATTCATTTTTTTTTCAGGAAAGAATTTCGCTTTTTATTGAATAAAAATTGCAAACTAACGTTGTTGTGTTGTTGTTGTTGCAAAATTCTAGAGGCCCTAGCTGCCTAGCTGCCTAGCTGCCACTGAACATTTGTGTATATGTGTGCCGCTGTCTGTCATGTAATGAAGATGATTTAAGGTTACTGGCACATACCCATACAAAGAAGAAAAAAAAACATTTTTAAAGGCAATCAGCCAGCCAGCCAGCCAGTCAAATAAATGTTTACGTCTCGAGAAGTTAATCTGAAATTATGTTTCATTTTTAAAAATAAATTTAAATCATCCCACCTCTCTCTCTCTCTCTCTCTTTCTCTCTCTCTCTTTCTCTCTCTCTTTCTCTCTCTCTATTTCCCTTTCTCAATTTGATTATTTGACAAGGGACATGACATTTGGAAGTCATTGGTCATATGCTTAGATTTGTTGAGGGTTCAAGACACCAACCAGCAACAACAACATTAAAAAAGGTTAAATATACGTAAGGACGCCCACCTTCTTCCCTTTTATTTTTTCTTGAATAATGATGTTGAAATATAATGTCGTACCTCTGGCATGTAAGAATAATGTCTGGGAAACGTGAGTATGTTTTTCTTTTATGAGGGGCAAATAGTCAAAGCTTGGTTTAAATACAGAAATTGAAATGCATTTCAAAACTTTACCTCAGTATACCAGAACTGGTCTTGGTGAATCTGTAATTCACATGTCCAAAACGTGAAATTAGGCGGTCACCAAACGTGTCTTTCAATAAATCTATTGTGGCACGAGCTGTGTGACATGTTGCGCCGTCTTGTTGAAACCACATCTCTTGGACATCATGCTTATTCAATTCAGGAATGAAAAAGTTAGTAATCATGGCTCTATACCGATCACCATTGACTGTAACGTTCTGGCCACCATCGTTCTTGAAAAAGTACGGACCAATTATTCCACCAGCCCATAAAGCGCACCAAACAGTCAGTTTTTCTGGATGTAACGGTGTTACGACATACACTTGAGGATTATCTTCACTCCAAATGCGGCAGTTTTGTTTGTTGACGTAGCCATTCAACCAGAAGTGCGCTTCATCGCTAAACAAAATTCGCTTATGAAAATCGGGAACAACGGCAATCTCGTTTTGGGCCCATTCGACGAATCTACGCCTTACTTGATGATCGTTTGGCTTCAAATCTTGCACGAGTTGGATTTTGTAAGCACGCTTCCTTAAAGTGGATGGACACAGATCCAATTCTTGTGCTCGATGGCGGATGGACTCATTCGGGTCTTCCTCAATGCTACGCTCTACAGCGGCAATAGCTTCTTCTGTACGCACCGTACAGCGTCTCTGGGGATGCGAGTTATCAATAAGAGTAAACGTGGTGCGAAAACGTTCCATGGTTAATCGAATTAACTGCTCTGATGGACGATTTTGTCGACGATAAAATGGACGTTGTGCGCGATACGTTTTCCGCACAGAACCATTATTTTCGAAATAAAATTGCACTATTTGGAAGCGTTGTTCAGGCGTGAGTCTATTCATGATGAATTGCCAAACCAAACTGAGAATAAATCACTTGACAGCTGTTAACAGCGGTCGCCATTTTGAAAAGTAATGCCAACTTAAAGTTCTATACCTCTATAAAAAAACACCCTTTACATACATATCATTTGCCGAGCAAAACCAGCAATCTTGTTAAGAGGCTCCTCCATTGTTATCCTCAAGCAAGTTAGGATTTGGCCTTATGCGTAAATTCACTGATGCAGCAGCCTTGAGAGTGTTCGAGAGAAAACTCCTACGTAAGATCTTCGGTCCAGTGCAATTTGCCAATATTTCCGCATACGATCAAACAATGAGCTGCTTGAACTGATCAACGATATGGGCGTTGTGCAGCGTATTAACATCCTGCGGCTGCGCTGGCTCGGCCATGTCGTTCGGATGGGGGAGGGGAATTGCGAAAGTCGGCGAAGTGGACGAACTTGTTTGCGTTGGAAGAACCAAATCGAGGAAGCCCTGTCATCGATTGATGTGACCAACAGGCGAAGTCGCGCAAGAAGCAAAGGCGCCTGGTAGGATGTGTTAATGCAGGCCGAAATCGTTTAATCGGGTTATTAATGGCAAATTAAGTAAGTAAGTAAGAATGCAATGAAGGGTATTGCCTTGTCCAGCTTGTCCAGGGGCTTATTCCACGTCGTTGTTAGCTTGTTTACATGAGTGATGGTTCGAGAAGTTCAATCATACCAAGAAAGTCATCTATCGGAGTCATCTACCCTTCTCTCGATATGAAGGTCCTCTTACACTAGGTCACAGGGTAGTGGAAGTCCCTATAATATTTTAATCAAAGTGGAGAATTCTCACGAACAAAATCACCGAAATCTGAGAGCTACATGTAAAAATTGACTAATCTCTCTAAGGCTCCTTAGAGTTACGAGTCTTAGGCTTTTGAAATCCTCAAAGAGAGTTCTGTTAGCAATGAGGGAACATAAGCCTTTGTTGAATTCCTTACATTTCTAGGAAAACCTTAAATTTCCTAGAATTTGATTTCAATTCCAAAGATATTCTCATTTAAAATTTTTGGGTAAATTCAATACAATTTAAAAAAACGTTCTTGGCTTTTCTGCTTTAAAATAAACAAAGAAAAAAAAAACGTGGAGTAAATTTTTCTAAATTTTAAAGTAAATCAACAATGAAAATGGAAAATGAAACATGAAACATGACTTGTGCTTAAAATATTAAATTGTAAACAAATTATTCATAAGAACGAAGACAAACAGAATATACCCGCGTCTCAAATTTCCAATTTGGCTCAAATAGACAGCAAATACAACAACAAGAACAACATGAGGCCCGACAAACGTAGCAGCAGCAACAACAATTTATTTAACTAACCTAGCCTACCGTAGGCTACCCTACCCTACTCTATCTGTGCCATGTTATAGTAGGGCATGAAATGATTTCCATGGAACGGCTGGCGTTGTAGTTGAATGTGTCACAAATTCCTTGCAATACCTTTTGCTCTCCCTCTCTCCTTCCCTTTTATTGGTTCTTTCAGTCATTTTGTATCGTTTATATTGGGCTGTAAAAGAACCATGTGGTTTCCATATAAAAAGAAAAGGAAAAAAACGAATAAGAAGAAGAAGAAGAATAAAAATGGAAAAACAAATGAACGAGTGTACCTTAAACCTTTAATGCCACAAATAAAGCCCAACAACCAACCAACCAACCAACCAGCCAGCCAAACCAGGGAACCATGGAGAAGGATGGTTGAATTGAATATTTCGTTTAATTTGCCTGTGCCTGGTGCCTGAGTAAGAGCCTTTGCCCATTTGGATAATTTTTTTTGCTTATAAAAGAATCCTTTGTAAACATATTTACATATTGCTGTTGCTGTTTTTGTTGTTGTTGTTGTAGTTGTATACCCATCCATACGTATGTATGTAAAGGGTGTTTTTTATAGAGGTATATAACTTTAAGTTGCAATAAAACAACGATGCATTATTCGATTGACATGAATTTTATTTATCCGAAAGATAATCTTGTGGCATTACATTTTGGATATGATTTCTGGCATATGACAGCCACGGCTGGCGCGGTTGTAGTCCAATCTGGACGTCCAATTTTCGATGACTTTTTCCAACATTTGTGGCCGTATATCGGCAATAATACGGCGAATGTTGTCTTCCAAATGGTCAAGCGTTTGTGGCTTTACCGCATAGACCAATGACTTTACATAGCCCCACAGAAAGTAGTCTAGCGGTGTTAAATCACAAGATCTTGGAGGCCAATTAACAGGTCCAAAAAGTGAAATTAGGCGGTCACCAAACGTGTCTTTCAATAAATCTATTGTGACACGAGCTGTGTGACATGTTGCGCCGTCTTATTGGAACCACATCTCCTGGACATCATGATTATTCAATTCAGGAATGAAAAAGTTAGTAATCATGGCTCCATACCGATCACCATTGACTGTAACGTTCTGGCCACCATCGTTTTTGAAAAAGTACGGACCAATGATTCCACCAGCCCATAAAGCGCACCAAACAGTCAGTTTTTCTGGATGTAACGGTGTTTCCACATACACTTGAGGATTACCTTCACTCCAAATGCGGCAGTTTTGTTTGTTGACGTAGCCATTCAACCAGAAGTGCGCTTCATCGCTAAACAAAATTCGCTTATGAAAATCGGGAACAACGGTAATCTCGTTTTGGGCCCATTCGACGAATCTACGCCTTACTTGATGATCGTTTGGCTTCAAATATTGCACGAGTTGGATTTTGTAAGCACGCAAACCAAGATCCTTCCGCAAAATCTTCCATAAAGTGGATGGACACAGATCCAATGCCTGTGCTCGATGGCGAATGGACTCATTCGGGTCTTCCTCAATGCTACGCTCTACAGCAGCAATAGCTTCTTCTGTACGCACCGTACAGCGTCTCTGGGGATGCGAGTTATCAATAAGAGTAAACGTGGTGTGAAAACGTTCCATGGTTAATCGAATTAACTGCTATGATGGACGATTTTGTCGACGATAAAATGGACGTAGTGCGCGATACGTTTTCCGCACAGAACCATTATTTTCGAAATAAAATTGCACTATTTGCAAGCGTTGTTCAGGCGTGAGTCCATTCATGATGAATTGCCAAACCAAACTGAGAATAAATCACTTGATAGCTGTTAAATCGGTCGCCATCTTGAAAAGTAATGCCAACTTAAAGTTCTATACCTCTATAAAAAACACCCTTTATATGCAGGCAAGGATATGGGTTATGAACTGTTGGCTGAGCTTGGCTTACTACCTTCCACAGGATTTGCTTTGTCTGTTCGTTTGCCTCCATGTTGCCAAAGCCACCGCCACCGCCACCGCCACAGCCACTGTCAGTCGTTGTAGTGGATGTTGCATGATAATCTTGTCATCGCCATCCTCATCATCATCATCATCATACTGTACAGTGTGTGTCATTGCTGTCGTCTATTATACTACTTCAGTAAAAGGAAATATTTGTGTCAGTGTGTAGCAGCAGTAGAACAACAACAACAACACCACCACATTGGCATCATTATTATTATCATTATGAATGTAACAGTGATTAGAAAGACAAAGAAGAAGTAGAATTAGAAGAAGAAGAACATAAAAAGCGTATCAACAACGACGACAACAACACAAACAAAGTGTAACAAACAGGAAACCGGGGTCATGTTAAATATTTGTGGCACAATTATTTATTTTTTTTTTGTGTTAAATAAGGCAGGCAATGGTTGGAAAAGGGGCGAAGAAAATAGGCCTAGAAGTCGTCGTAGTCTAGTAGGTAGTTTGTTAGCTTATTAGACATGAGGCCATGGTTGAAATCTCATGTCAGACATCAAAACGAAAATATGAAAAAAATATTTCTCCGGAGACTTCCTCTCAGCAGAGAATGAAAAATAAAAATTGCCATGAAAAATTGTTTCAAAAATCTGTCGTTCGAAGTTGCCTTTAAACTTTAGGTCCCGCCACTCATTTATAAAATTAACGCACACAACATAAGTAGTACCAGAAGCTGGGTCGAAGTCCTGACTGAAGGGTTGTAATCAACAATTACATATGTATGTATGTAGGACACTCTTATATCCATAGCATACTACCATCGTCAGCTCATAAGTTGAAAGTCCATACACGATACCAATATTTCGACCAAAGATCCTCAGAAGCAAGAATTGTAGTTTAGGCTAGGTTAGGTTTAGAAGGTAGGTTAAGAGACTTGGAGACCATTGTACTTACCTTCCAAAATGTAGGTCAAACCAAAAGGAATAAAGAAAAATCCAAAGCAATAGCGAGAGATAAGATAAAACATCCTTTTTAATTGGTCTTTACAACCCTTCAGTCAAGATTACGACCTAGTTTCTCACACCACTTATGTTGTGTGTGTTAATGTTATCCGTGAGTGGAGGGAACTACAGTTTAAAGTCACCTTCGAACGACGGATTTTTTTTTTTATGGCAATTTTATTTCCTGTCAGAGTTTTTGTCCGAAGACAGCTGAGAGGAAGTTGCCGAAAGTATTTTTTTTTCATTTTCCGTTTTATTCGAAATATCTGAGCAACGGTTGGAACCATAAGCTCTAGTCTAGTGAGACAACATACTTCCTACTTTCATCGTAAACACTCTAGCCTGGGAATACTTACTTTATTGGCCATTACAATCCTTCAGTCAGGACTACGACCTAGCTTCACACACAACTTATGTTGCGTGTTTTAAATTTATATATGAGTGCACGGGCCTACAGACTAAAGTCGCCTCCTAACGACAGATTTTTAAAAAAGTTTTCATGGCGATTTTTATTTACTCTCAGAATTTTTGCCAGAAATCTGCTGAGAGGAAGTCGCCGAGATTTGTACGAGATGTTTGACCTGGGGTTTGAACCGTGGCCTTACGGCTAATAAGCCAATACACTACCTATAAGACTACGACGGCTTCAAGCCTAGCAATACATTGCACTCATCAGCTTCTTGCTATCGCAAAAGAAGAAAGTATTGAAGATATTGAGCAAAAACTCATAAGGTAATGTTTTTGAAAATATTCTGATTCCTTTTCCTTTTTCCCTTTTTCTCTACAACCTGCTGTTGAGACAAGGTTTTCATCAACAGAATGATTTACTGTTCACAGAAACAGCGTGCTAATCAATAGGTGGCAAAAAAGATACCATCAATGAGTAGGCAGCACAAGTATTCTCTCATTGCCGACACCTGACGGCAATTGCCTCCCATAGGCAATCCGCATCTTCATCGGCTCATATAGGCTATCATGTGAATTTTATTTCATCAACCTTGTATTGCAAAAAAAAATTAGAAAAAATTGTCTAAAAGGCACCCTTTATGCTCACTTATACATGTATGTTACTCTCCTATTTAGTATACTTGATACGGCTTTGTTTCACAAGCATTTCTATTTGTTGTTATGCTCTCTCTCTCTCATGCTGCACAAAGATTCAAAGATTCAAACTCTTTAAAACTACACACACAAATTTATTGCGTTGTCCAAAAAAAAAACAAAAAAGCCACAAGCCGTATGAATACGTATATATGTATGTGTACTCCTTGTACTTGCAATGTGAACAAGTAATCGTAAAAAGAAAGTCAGAGAAAGAGAGAGAGAGAGCAGCAACAGCAGAGTGGAGAGCATAGAAATTCTCTGTGGTACCACAAAAATGTTAATCAATAGTTAAAATGAAAAATTAATTTTTGGCTGACTGTTGCAATACTTTGAAATATTAACACAAGAACAACACAAGCAACAACAACAACAACCAAAGGAATAGACAAGAAAAAAGGATAAACAAGAAAGAAAAACATGGCTCCACACAACAAAGCAGCAAGCAAAAGTAATAAAATTAAAACAACAATAATTAAGAACACAACACACACATACATGATAATTTACTTTGTAAACAGTAGATAGAATTCAGAGATAGCAACAGCAACAACAGCAAAGATAACAACTAAAACCACAACAACAACAACAACAACGACAGATACTAATAATTTAGTAAAGAGCAGAGCTTAACAACACACAAAAATAAAATGTAACACAGGGACACAGGGACACAGGAAGAACAAATAAATTTAACGGTAAATACGAGCACAATAACAGATGGAGGCGGATGGGGGAGAGGCCATAGAATATTTAATAAACCAAATTAAACATACTCACAGACGCACTTACACATGTACATATACATATATGTACATACATACGTTTAAGGTGGCCTCAGTGATTAATACAATTATGGAAGAGAAATTAAATTTTCTAAACAATACAGAAGTAGTAATGTAAACACGTCTCCTCTCACCCGCACTCTGTTTTTAAATGAGTTTAAGCGTGAGCACTTAAGATTTAAATTCTTTGGAGTGAAACACACACATACATACCACCACCGTATAGTTTATAATTATAGTGAGAATATCGTAACTGTAAAACGTGTTTGTGCTTGTGCTTGTGCTGTTATTTTGTTTAGATTTCGTTCAACAATAAATAGGATTTTTAATTGCTTTAGAATATGCAAACATTGTTGACTGGCAATTGTGTTACATGCTATAAACATAATAGACGCAGCACAGCAAACGCAGCAGTCGCTCAGAAATAAAATACATGGCTGTATATGGAAATGATTTCTTTAAAGGCAACTCGACAGTAAGCGACAATACTGCTGCTGTAAACACAATAGACGCAGCACAGTAAGTACAGCAATATCTCAAACATAGAATACAAGGCTGTATATGGAAATGATTTTTTCAAAGGCAACGCAACAACAAGCGACAATACTGCTGCTGTAAACACAACAGACGCAGCACAGTAAGTCCAGCAATCTCTCAAACATAGAATACATGGCTGTATATGGAAATGAATATTTTAAAGGCAACGCATTTACGCTAATTTATATTTTTATTCGCGGCAAGTAGAAAGTTAGTGCTGACGAAGGAAGTATTTGTAAAGTCAATACAATTCTAACTAACGGACATGCAGCTTACCTGAGTTCGCAATAGGAAAATTATTATGCTTGCTGTGTTGCGTCTATTCTGTTTATCGTAAGGTTATATCCGCATGAAGCATTAAAATTATTTCAGTTAAAATCATTGATGCGTAACACAACAAACATGTCATTTTAATCACTTTTAATTATCACTTGTTGTCTTTTAATCATTCCATTAATACATCCATTTATTCATCCTATCATTCTCTCATTTACAAATTCGTATGCAAGTATAGACAGATACGATGCAACAGTATAGAGTTTTACGTTCAATTATTTACTTTTTAAATGAATTTGTTTTCAAATTGAATTAATTTGATTAATTTTATAATCCATATAACAGGCAAGATACGGAAGAAAACCAGCAGAAAGTAATTGGCAAATGATTAACTGAAGGCTAAAGCAGTAGCTGTAGCGTAAGCGCAAGTAAATTAAGTTGATTAAGGGCAAGAACAGTGTTTCTCATTGTATGAAAGGCTGTTGAAAATGGATGGATGGAAAAATAAAATGAATATTCATTCATTTTCAAATTGCCACTAAAACAAGGCCCACTTATTTTACAATACGCCATTGGCAATACGCCATTGTAATATTCCAGTCAGGATTACAACCTAGCTTTACACACCACCCATGTTAATTTTTCTCCATGTATGGCAAGACCTACACAGTTTAATGTCGACTCCCAATGACAGATTTTTGAGAAACTTTTCATCAGGTTCACAAACTGTAACACACCACTTTTCCATACACCTTTTGGCCGAAATGGACATTCTAGACTACCTCGAGAAATCAGAGAGTAGCATCATGTAATCTATGTTCCGGAAAATTCACATCCCCGTCACGATTCTTATGTGGCTGATATTCGATACGTGTAATTGTCCAATCTCCCGTAGGTGCTGAATAGTATTAGCTGCTAAGCCCTTGCAGCAGAGGGCAAATTGATCCAAGCCGGAGATCAAACAGCCCCTATAGTAAACCATGCCAATACCCAAATAAATCGCGCACTTGCATTAATCTTCGCATTGGAAAGTTCAGCAAAAGAATGATATGAAACGAGAAGCCAAGAACCTTCGCTACTTCATGTCAAGAACTGGACATTGACACATGAGGTAAAAGAGAGTTTCCTTCTGCTCGGATTGACAGCTCCAGCAGAAGTCATGCGAAGGAATGCTGAGCTTATTAGCATTCTCACCCAATGAGACTGGCAACGACTTGCAAGAACCGTGATTGAACGGTAGATAACCAGTCGATTCAAGGAAGGTAGACAATTAATTCTCTTCATATTCAAAACGTAGCAATACTACAACAGTCGTCATACTGCTAACGAAATTGAGCATGTTTAGAGAAGAATGTCCAGTTTATTTGAGACAAACGTTAAACCCATGCCGATAACAATTCGAAATCGGGCTCTAAAGTCGCCATAGTCTAGCAGAATGAATGGATTGGCTTATTAAATGAGAGCTCATGGTTCAATCGCTGATAATGGGTCAAATCGACCTCCGGTTACTGTACTTGTCTTAATTGACAAGTACACGTCCTCTAACCTAACCTAATCCCTGGTAGAGATATCTCCAACAATAACAAAATATGAAAAACAAATTTTTTGGCAAATTTCTTTCAGAAGCCTCAAGGGGCAGATCATCAGGGCAGACCATCCAGGCAGCTTTATTGCTTTTATGTCGTTGAATTGCAGTCATTATGTCATCACGGATTGGTAAAAATAATTCAATTTTATTAGAATATTGCAATGAAATCTTTAATAATAAACTTATCACGCACCCTTCGTATAAAAACCAAACAATGAGGAGCAACAATAATAGTCATTGTCAAACTTAAAACAACAACAGAAGCAATACAGAAATCCTTGCCAAAAAAAAACGGATTTCCCTGTTTAAGACCACAAAGCTAAACCGTCTCGTAAAGCCGCACATCATTTACAGGCACCCAACGATAACAAAATCTCTTCGTTACACACCGTTACACTGACAAGCTCTCTTCCGTGCTCTCTCTCTCTGTCTCTGCTACTCTATACACACTGTACAGTGTACACACAGTGTGAATTATTAAAGCATATGAGAGAATGAGAGCAAGAGAGAGAGAGAGAGTTAGACACAGAGTACGAGAGAAGAGAAGATATTCTCATATTAATTTAAATGAATATGAATTTAAATGAATCTCAATCTGTGAATGGAAGAATCTGTGTGTAGAAGAATAATAACAACAAAATTAATTATAAATACATATACAGACGGTGACAAACAGACACAGATAGACAGACAGACAAACGGACGACAGTATTGTGAACAAACTCAAGAAGAAGAATGAATGGAATGTCGTTTAAGAATAAAGAAAATTTCTGATTTACCGTTACAATGAATATGAGATAGTATTTGTGTGTGTGTGTGTGTGTCGTAAGTGCAAAAAGGTGACTTCTTGTGTATAAACACGTCTAATACCGTTATTAAAACAAATGTGTGGAGATAATATCACATCACATCACATCACATGTGTGTTTCAGTGTTTATTATAGCCTTACTACTGCATACTATCGATAATAGGTGTTCTACTATGTTCAAGGCCACAATTGTGACGCATTTTCAGAAGTATTTTTAGGCTTTTTAGGTAAACTAATGCATGAAGAATTTCAAGAACAAATATTTAAGACAACGTGAGTGTGAATAAGAACAACACAAAAATCAAAATAGAAGAACAATTCCACATGGAGAAATCTCGAAGTTGTTGCTTATAAAATAAGGGAATATAAATAGACAAAGAACAGACAATTTGAAGAATTTACCTTCCTTAAAACGACTGGTTATCTACAGTACAATCACGATTCTTGCCCAATGGGTGAGAATGCTAATAAGCTAAGCATTCATTCGCATGACTTCTGCTGGAGCTGTGAATCCGAGCAGAAGGAAACTCTCTTTTACCTCATGTGTCAATGTCCAGCACTTGACATGAAGTGGCGAAGGTTCTTGGCTTCTCGTTTCATATCATTCCTTTGCTGAACTCTCCAATGCGAAGATTAATGCAAGTGCGCGATTTATTTGGGTGTTGACATGGTTTTCTATAGGGGCTGTTTGATCTCCGGCTTAGATCTTGGCTTATTGCATCGCAAGGAGCTCAATTTAGCCTCTGCTGCAAGGGCTTAGCAGTTAATACTAGTCAGTTGTACTGGAATAAAAGCCTTATCATCAATATTATGCTCTTACTTTTGAAAGTAGAAGATTTATAACTTTTTATTCAACAATAGGATTCTATAACCAAAACCGTACAAATCTACCACTCCGAAAATCGTAAAAGAGCTTTATAGTCTGATATTTTTAAACTCCACTATGATGCCTTATTCCGGCTGCATTCTGTCGAATTAAAAGCATTTCCAAAATCCTAATTAATAATCAGCAAAATATTGTCACTTCTAGGAACAAGTTTGCTTTGATCGCCTTTCTGGCCTTGTACGGTAACAGACTGAATTCTATCAGCCGTCGACTTTGTCTTTCAGATCCACTCGGTTTCTATCAGCATTCTTGTTTATTTTTCTCTCTTATAGAACTCTCACTTGGAAACGAGTAGGCAAATAAGCCTTTCCGATTGTAGTAATCCATGTGTTTTATTCAGCTAGAGTATCCCCTACAACTTACCATATCCTTCTTTAAATACTGCCTCTTCAAGAAGTTTTATTGGAGATGACATCCAGTGCCACGGCATGGTTATCTGCAACTCGATATTGCAAGCTAATGATCTCTCTTTACTTAACTTAATTGGTGAGTACAAATCTTTAGTCAGGTCTACAATCTAGCTTCTCACACCACTTATATTGTGTGTGTTAATTTTTATACATGAGCTGCAAGATCCAGAACGACAGATTTTTTGTTAAACTTTTCAAGGCAATTTTTTTAATATCAGAGTTTTTGCCAGAAGAGTGCTGGGAGAGGAAATCACCGAAGAGGCCATGAAGTGGCATCATATAATCTGTATTCCCGAAAATTCTTTTCCCCGTTATGATTCCTTATCTAATCTCCTCATAGATGCTGATTAGTCTTAACTGCTAAGCCCTTACAGCTGAAGTCCAGCGCAAGTTGAACACATTTTGATATCAGAAGCCAAGATCTAAGCTGGAAATCAATTAGCCCCTGTGGGCAACCATGTCAACAACCAAAACAAAATCGCGCACTTACATTAATCTTCGCTTTGCAGAGTTCAGTCAAATACTTACATACATACATAATTGGTCCATTACAACCGTTCAGTCAGGATTACGACCTACTTTCTCACACCACTTGTGTTGTGTTTGTTAATTTTTATGCATGAGTGGTGGGACCTACAGTTTAAATTCGACTCCGAATGACATATTTTTGAGAAACTTTTCATGGCAATTTTATTTTCACGCTCAGAGTTTTTGCCAGAAATCTGCTGAGAGAAAGTCGCCGAAGAAATATTTTTTGTATTTTGTTTTGATGTCTGGCCGGGGGCTCGAACCCTGGCTTTACGTCTAATAAGCCAACACACTACCTACTAGACTACGGCAACTTCAGTTAAATATGACAGGAAATAAGAAGCCAAGAACCTTCGCTACTTCATGGCAAGAGCTGGACATTGACACATAAAGTGAAAGAGAGTTTCCTTCTGCTCGGATTCACAGCGAAGGAATGCTGAGCTTATTAGCATTCTAATCAATTGCGCAATGACTTGCAAGAACCGTGATTGTACGGTAGATAACCAGTCGATTCAAGGAAGGTAGACAATTAATTCACTTCATACTCAAAACGTAGCAATACTACAACAGGCCTCATACTGCTAATGAAACTGAGCGTGTTTAGAGAAGAATATCCAGTTTATTTGAGACAAACGTTAAACCCATGCCGATAACAATTTGAAATCGGGCTCTGAAGTCGCCATAGTCTAGCAGATATTGGATTTGCTTATTAATTGAGAGCTCATGGTTCAATCCCTGATCAAATCGACCTCCGGGTACTGTACTTGTCTTAATTGACAAGTACACGTCCTCTAACCAAACCTAATCCCTGGTAGAGTGGAGACATCTCAATAACAAAATATGAACAAAAATGTTTGGCAAATTTCTTTCAGAAGTCTCAAGGGGTAGATCATCAGGGCAGACCATCCAGGCAGCTTTATTGCTTTTAGGACGTTGAATTGCAATCATTACCTCATCACGGATTGGTAAAAATAATTCAATTTTATGAGAATATTGCGATGAAATCTTTAATAATAAACTTATCACGCTGGGATTAACAGCTGAGCTTATTAGCATTCTCACAAACAGGACAATAACTTGTAAGAACCGCAATTTGCAATATTTTTTTACTCTCAGAATTTTTGCCAGAAGACTGCTGTTAAGAGGAAGTCGTCGAGGTAATATTTGTTCAGATTTCGTTTTGTTAACGATGTCTGAGCTGGGGTTTCAACCACGGTTTCGCCAGCACACTACCCACTAGACTAACTATATATTCCCTTAATATAAATAAAATTGATTACCTTTGCGTCACCTATTAAACTGTTGTGGCAAATATATTCCATATATGTAGGGTACCTACCATACACAACCATACTTCATCATGTGTTGTAACCTTCTCATTGAATTTCTTGTTTAATATTCCTTGCAAAACCTGTCATAAACTCTTCTTAAAATAACAATAAAGAGCGTAGAGAAATAGGCCTGAAATAGAGAGAGGAAAAGAAAGACAGAGAGAGAGAGAGAGAGAGTGAGGAAGGCTTAAGTAACCATAAATAATTGATAATTTCTTACACACACTCACACACACACACTGTAAATTTTAATAAATAAATAAATAAATTGTTGTTGTTGCTGTATAGTATGTGGGTGTGGATGTTGGAGTGTGCGTGTTTAAATGTAAACAAGGTTAGCTGCTGCTGATGCTCATTTTGTATTTATAAAATAATTAACAAGCAATTCTAATGATAACAGCGTTCGTTTAATAATTACGAAGATGATGGTGAAAATGTTGATGATGATAATGGTGATGGTGATGGTATATTATGATTATAAAATAAAGTCAAGTCAAGTAGCAGATGAATGAATGTCTTTAACATTGGGATTATGACACCTTGAGAACATAAACAAACATAACCATGGTATGAACAGATATACAAACACTAGGAATACATACATACACAAAGCGAAAGGAAGAGAGCAAGACAGAGAGAGAGAGAGAGAGAGTGAGTGAGAAACATAACAATGTTATTATACTTATGCTGCTATGCTATGCAAGGCAATGTATGTGTATGTGAGAGAAATAATTGTAAGGAATGTAAACGAGTATAACGAGGACAAGTATGTGAATTTAAGTCGAATGGAAATCTTATTAACCTAAACGAAACACCAATAACTCTAGTGTGATTAGCTATGTATGTATGAAAGAATGTGCCAGAGATAAGAATAATTAAAGATGGCAACAAGAAAATTAAGAGTGAAAAAGAGAAATTGAATTATTAAGCATGTGAGAATTAAACGAAAATTGCATTATTTTCATATGCTAGGTTAGGTTAGGTTAGGTTAGAGGACGTGCACTTGTCAATTAAGACAAGTACAGTACCCGGAGGTCGAATTGACCCATTGTACAACGTCCTAGTTTCTCACACCACTTATGTTGTGTGTGTTAATTTTACACATGAGTGGTGGGACCTACAGTTTAAAGTCGACTCCGAACGACAGATTTTTTGAGAAACTTTTTCATGGCAATTTTATTTACTCTCAGAGTTTTGGCCAGAAATCTGCTGAGAGCAAGTCGCCGAAGAAATATTTTTTTCATATTTCGTTTGAACCGAGGCCTAACGTCTAATAAGCCAACACACTACCTACTATACTACGGGCACTTCATTTTCATATGCTACGAGTATAAATTACGAAAATCGTAATTACCTAGCAAAAGTTTAGATCATCTCAAAAACCATGACAAGAATATTCCCTTTAAACATCTCTTTGGACTACACAGAAAACTCTAGCAGCTAATTTGGCTGCCCATTGCTTTGAATTCCCACATAAGCTAGGATGCAGCGGACAGTGATCGCATTTCGCCCGCCAAGTTAATTCTGCTAGAAGTCGCCGTAGTCTAGTAGGTAGTGTGTTGGGTTATTAGACGTAAGACCACTGTTCAAACCCCAGGTCAGATAGCAAAACTAAATAAAAAAATATTTCTTCGGCGACTTCCTCTCAGCAGGAGATTTCTGGCAAAAATTGTGAGAATAAATAAAAATTGCCAAAAAAGTTTCTCAAAAAATCTGTTGCTCGGAATCGACTTTAAACTGTAGGTCCCGCCACTCACGTATAAAATTAACGCACACAACATAAGTGGTGTGAGAAGCTAGGTCGTAATCCAGGCTGAAGGGTTACAATGACCAATTGTGTATGTTGCTATGAATTCCCCCATAAGCTAGGGTCCAGCAGGCTGTGACTGTATTTCCCCTGTCTGGTTCATTTTGCTCGATCAGACATGTTGCTATGAATTCCCCCATAAGCTAGGGTCCAGCAGACTGTGACTGTATTTCCCCTGTCTGGTTCATTTTGCTCGATCAGACATGTTGCTATGAATTCCCCCATAAGCTAGGGTCCAGCAGGCTGTGACTGTATTTCCCCTGCCTGATTAATTTTGCTTGTGCAGACAGGTTATCTCGAGTTAACCTCATAGAAGTTAATTGATCGAATGGCGGACTGGCTATCAAACTGCAAAGTCTCGTCTTTTGTATTTCCTGTGCGAATTCTGTTGAATACAAATACGTTTCGTTAGTAGGATGGAAGGAATCGAACACCCCCGAGGGCAGAGGGATGGTAGTCTATCTGCCCTCGACCCGTTCATATACTACGCAATGATCGTCCCTCTCTTAAAAGATGCCTTACCGACATACTTTAATAAAACAATGAACGAGGAAGCACTTCGATTAGGAAATTAAATTCGCCGATCTATTACGGTAATGCATACCATATGAGAACTAATGGAAGTAAAACCAGGAAACTGAATACACGTAAATATATATAACAGCTTATGATAGTTCCATAGAGTGTAAACATACATATGTAATTGGTCATTATCCTCCTTCAGTCAAGATTACAATCTACCTGGTGTGAGACATGGCAATTTTTATTTAATCTCAGAGCTTATGCCAGAAATCTGCTGAGAGGAAGTCGCCGTAGAAATATTTTTCATATTTCGTTTTGTTGAAGTTGTGTGAGCTGCGGTTTGAATCGTGGCCTTACGTCTAATAAGCCAATATACTACCAACTAGACTACGGGGTCTTAGACTATAGAGACTACAGAGTGCAATCGGCTCCTATAAAAAAAGTTATTGAATTACAAAATGGTTGCCCCCATTCAGTTAAGCTGCAGGAAACCCTAAAGGCTACTCTAAATTTATTAATGAAGCTCTTCTCACAAATATTTCTCATATTTTTTGATGCAAATTGTAAAATAAAATAAAAATTCCCTTCAAAATGCTGTTAAAACTACCAACATTCTCTAGTTTTTTTCCCTCCCGTCTATTTTACTGTGAAGTGAAACTTTTTATCAACTATTTGCCCTCAAAATGGTTGACCTTTTTTTTATAAAGTGATATCGTTAGTTAATGTTGTTCTTGTTGTAGTTGTTGTCGTCATTAGAAAATAGTTTTTCCAGTTTGAAAAAATATTTTTACGTGGAAAAATTTTTCCGTTTCGCTTAAATCGTCGTTAAAGTTCATAAAAAAAATTTTTTCAATTTTCCAAGAAAAAAAAAACACGTTAAAATAAGAAAAACAAGAACGAAAGAAAAAGAAACAGAATGAAAAAATAAAAGAAAAATTGTGGAAAAACTGAAATGAAAATGGAAACAAAAAAATTTTGTGAGAAAAAAAGGAATCATTTCCACAAAACTTTAATCACAAGCATAGGGGGTCGTTGTCATCGGCTTAGTTGTGGAGTGTGTTTGTTGATCCGTATATGAAATAACGAACTTAAAAACAGCAGACTCTTAAAGGAATGCATTCATAATTTTAAGGTTATGATCTCATACGTTATTTAATTTGCTTTTCCAACAAACAATTTAAGTGCGGCGTTCGATTGTGTAATTCCATCACTTAAGTTTTTGCACGGCGCTGTCGGAAGTAACCCACTGTACATGAGCCATTAACACCCTTTGGGGAAATTTGCTGATTTTCTTTCTTACTTACTGAGTTTCTTACTTCACTGGCCATTACAACCATTAAAGTTTTGCTTACAAACTAGCTTCTCACAACAATCGTGTTGTGAGTGTTCATTTCTATCCATGTGTGGTGGAAACCTGCAGTTTAAAGTCTACTCCGAACAACAGACAGTTTTTTGAGAATCTTTTCGTGGTAATTTTATTTCACTCATTCGGCGTCAATCCTGTCACTCATGAATAAAATTAACACACACACAACACTGGTGCTGTGAGAAGCTATGTTGTAATCCTTACTAAAGTGTGGTACAGGCCAATTAAGTTGAGTAAATATTTCAGAAAAAGATAACATTCCTTTAAGTGCCTGTATGGCTCTATCAAAATCACATTATTTTGTCCACGTTCATCACACAGGAACAGTTTTAAAAAATTATCGACTGCCTTAAGGTGTATCCATAACCGAACGCTTAAACGCTACGCTGACTATCCATCTGTCCATTCATTCCTTCAGTCACTCATACTTGCATTCATTTGCTCACACCCAATTCTACGCTCTCATACTCTCACTTAACAACAAGCAATGCGTGTAAGATAGTAATGGCTGTGCTATGGCTGTGTATGGGTGTGAGTGTTTAACAAAAACAATGAAAAAGTATTCGTTTTGCAATCGATTTCGAGGTCATTTTAAAAATACAAACAAAAGAAAAAAAAGAAACAACGACTAAACGACCGTTAGTTCGATGTCCGACTTTGTTGTGTTGCTGTAGTTGCTGTTGTTGTTGATTTATATTGCTCATATGGTTGCCATTGCCGTTACAGTTATCGTGCATATTTTCAACACCAACACCAACACTAACCATAACAACACATAATCAGGACTTCCACGTACATATGCCCTCGATTCTATAACATGTGTTGGCTTAAGAAGAGACTGTAAGAGAGATACACACAGAGACAGTGAGAGAGAGAAACAGAGAGCAGCAGAGCATTAGTTAAAGCCATTTTATTTTCAAACTCAAATATAACGATGATTGTATCCTCTTCCATACATATTCACATATTTTTCTACATTTTTTTTTTTCAATTCCTTTTTGTACACAAGTTTTGTTTAAAAAAAAAAAGTGGAAAAAATCTGAAAATGAATTGTACCTTGAACACTCCCATAACGACCTGCTACACGATATCCAATATTAACGTCATCATCAATGATTTAAATCATCAATATAGCGAGAGCCGGTGGCGGACGGGGTTTGGGGGGGAGGGTGTAAATCACATATTGAACAAATTGCTGTGCGTTATGCAGGTGCTTTAGATTAGAAAAGTTTTTTTTGTTTTTGTAACAATTTTTGTTGCTTAAGGAAATTACCAACAGGGGTGTTCACAAATCAAACCAATTTAAAGGAGATTTATTTCAAATCACTTGACAGGGGACGGGCTAAATAAAGATTCTTGGCACTCCTTTTCCGAGTCTAAAAATTGCTTAAAGAGGCACATGTCGAATGAATGTTCCAACTACTCTTTAGCAGTTCTAAAATTATTTTTAAAAGCCTTGAGTTTTCAAATTCGAATTCTTGATACCGTTTAAAAAAATAGTAGGCATACGGGACATAGTCTGGACAATAACGCTACCAATCGCCATTTTCTAAAAAAAATTTATCTGATCTTGCAACATAAGATCGAGCGTTGTCATGACGGATTATTAGAACGTCATGTCTGGGCGCATATTCCCATTTCTCGTTCGATGCTAGCTTTAAACTAAACAATTACTGCAGATTTCCTGGGATCATCTGTACCAATTTCAGCAGTTTTTAATTAATAGGATCGTATTGATTCCACCAAATACAAAGCAATGCCTCTTCTCCGCATTACTTATGGTTTCACTTATACGTTGAAACTGTTCAAAATCCTAGGTTACCATGCACCTTCAAATGCTCTACGATTGACTACATCTTCTTAAACTTTAAAGCCTCTTCAGAGCCTTGTTTGTGTTACTATTGGGCTTTATCCTAATGCTGATGATGATGATCTCAATATCCTATATTTTGGATAAGAGCTTCTACTTCCTTAAGTAATACCGGAGTAAGGAGAGTTGTCAACAGCTTTTAATACTTTGCCCTGTTCGCTTAATTTATACGGCAAGCAATATGCGGGGCATTTAAGAATTGATTTTCCTCTCATTAGGTTCCAAAAATTCGTGTTTCTAATGCTTTATGTCAGGCTTCTCTTACAACAGAGTAGCCGTTACACATGCGTTGAATATTCTAAACTTGCTTCGTTTGGATATTTGTGAACTTCTTCACACTAATTGCAGTCGTTTGAAAGTCGCTCTCGCTCTATTGAGTCTGTAGCTTGCGTGCGTTGTCACTGTAATGCGGAACCTGTTCGACTGATAAGCTTGATGTTCTCCGTACTCATGTTGTTTATCCTCATAACTAATCTTTCAAGATCTTCCACTTTTGCTTGTAAAGGGTGTTTTTTTATAGAGGTATAGAACTTTAAGTTGCAATAAAACAACGATGGATTATTCGATTGACATGAATTTTATTTATCCGAAAGATAATCTTGTGGCATTACATTTTAAATATGATTTCTGGCATATGACAGCCACGGCTGGCGCGGGTGTAGTCCAATCTGGACGTCCAATATACTATGACTTTTTCCAACATTTGTGGCCGTATATCGGCAATAATACGGCGAATGTTGTCTTCCAAATGGTCAAGCGTTTGTGGTTTTACCGCATAGACCAATGACCTTACATAGCCCCACAGAAAGTAGTCTAGCGGTGTTAAATCACAAGATCTTGGAGGCCAATTCACAGGTCGAAAACGTGAAATTAGGCGGTCACCAAACGTGTCTTTCAATAAATCTATTGTGGCACGAGCTGTGTGACATGTTGCGCCGTCTTGTTGAAACCACATCTCCTGGACATCATGGTTATTCAATTCAGGAATGAAAAAATTAGTAATCATGGCTCTATACCGATCACCATTGAATGTAACGTTCTGGCCACCATCGTTTTTGAAAAAGTACGGACCAATGATTCCACCAGCCCATAAAGCGCACCAAACAGTCAGTTTTTCTGGATGTAACCGTGTTTCCACATACACTTGAGGATTACCTTCACTCCAAATGCGGCAGTTTTGTTTGTTGACGTAGCCATTCAACCAGAAGTGCGCTTCATCGCTAAACAAAATTCGCTTATGAAAATCGGGAACAACGGCAATCTCGTTTTGGGCCCATTCGACGAATCTACGCCTTACTTGATGATCGTTTGGCTTCAAATCTTGCACGAGTTGGATTTTGTAAGCACGCAAACCAAGATCCTTCCGCAAAATCGTCCATAAAGTGGATGGACACAGATCGAATTCCTGTGCTCGATGGCGGATGGACTCATTCGGGTCTTCCTCAATGCTACGCTCTTCAGCAGCAATAGCTTCTTCTGTACGCACCGTACAGCGTCTCTGGGGATGCGAGTTATCAATAAGAGTAAACGTGGTGCGAAAACGTTCCATGGTTAATCGAATTAACTGCTCTGATGGACGATTTTGTCGACGATAAAATGGACGTTGTGCGCGATACGTTTTCCGCACAGAACCATTATTTTCGAAATAAAATTGCACTATTTGCAAGCGTTGTTCAGGCGTGAGTCTATTCATGATGAATTGCCAAACCAAACTGAGAATAAATCACTTGACAGCTGTTGACAGCGGTCGCCATCTTGAAAAGTAATGCCAACTCAAAGTTCTATACCTCTATAAAAAAAACACCCTTTATGTTGAAGACCTTGTGCAGCAGTTGACAAATATTGTCTGTAGACTGCAAATCCTTGAGTTAACCCAGAAGACTCCATGAATATTCTCCTCCATCCACTATGATGTTGGTTAGAGGAGATGATAGAGGCCATATGAGCTGGGTAGTGCCACTATTACTACTACAAAATGAATCAAAATGAATCATATGCTGTGAATAACCCTACTGTTACCGTTAGTTTGCAAAATAAACCAATTTTCTCGTAAAACAGCAACAGCAACAAAAAATATGACGAAAATTTGATTATTAAACAATTTTTTAACAGGAATTTTTCTATTTTTCTTTCTCTTCTCTATGATAAATTAAAAAACACACACACATACATATATGTAAATACATACACACACATACACTAGAGAAAAAATAAATGCAGAGCAACTTTTCCATGGAAAGTCAAAATTTTATTGACTCAACTTTGTTTATTGTTTTGTTAAGCAAGCAGAGAGCAGAACATACAGTCTGGGTAAGGCACTATTATGGACAGGGGATGGAGCAGAGTAGTAGAGGATAGTAGCTAAGTTTTTCGGGCATTCGAATTGAATTTTATTTTGAGGAACATAATTATGTTTTGTTGCCAATATGTTAGTATGTAACACTAGATTTATGTTCTCTAAAAACCACAAGTGGTACCACTAAACTGTGGTCTCCCATCTCCATGCCATTAAGTTCTTTTAAAACATAACAATTTTATTTCCCGCACCCTTTTTATGATGCAATGATTAGCGACCATAAATACAAAATGCAAAGTAAACGCACGACGTTATTTTTTAATTTCAATAAAATGATGATGATAATGATGACAACAACAACTACAATAAAAAGGGTTGCTCTCCCTCTCTCTCAGTAGAATAGAACAGTTAAGTTTTAATTAAAAAATATTAAAATTTTGTTTCTTCCCCCGACCACACAAACTCATCATTATAAGGAATTTTTTTTAACTTTTTAATAATGCTTGAAGAATAGAATGTTTCTATGTAACGTAGTGGGTATATATGTGTGTGAGTGTGGCAGTATTAGTGGGAAAATATTTTCATTATAAAAATTTCTTACTTTTATTATTTCGCTCTCTCCCTCTCTCTTTCTGTCTCCCTCCTTCACTTTGGTTTTATTTGTGTTCTTTAATTCTGTTTTTATTTCTCATTATAACTGCTAAAATAAAAAAGCATTGTTTGATCCTCTCTCCCTCTCCCTCTCTCTCACTATCTCTATCAATAGAGTAGGAGTGGGTTGTTTGTCATTGAACCAAGGATAATTGTTATGTTACGTCAAATGCCAGCACAACAGACGCACACACATACATTTATACAAAAACTTCAAAAACAATGAAAGAATGAACTTCGTTCGTTGTGTTCGTTTCAACTGCACTAATTTAAAGCAGAAAAATCAATGGCTTTCGTACAGTAAGTAATAAGAGAGTGGTGAGTAATGGTGGGATATGGGGAGCTTGTGTTAAGAAAACCGGATTTCTCTTTAAATTTTTACACAATGTTGTGCATTCGTGTACGACAGTTGTTCTTTGTGTTTGTTGTTGTTTATTATAAACACCGCATGTTTAGCATTAAAAAGATTTCTTTTTATACCAAGCTTTACCGTTATCTTCTTATTTATTTTTTTTGCTGTTATTCTCTTCAGTTTTTTTTCTTGTTCTTGCATATTATATTTCTCTCTTTAACATTTATAATGTTAAGCTTTTTTTATTGTAATTATTGTTGTTGTTTTTGTTTTTGTTTTCTAGTCTTTAATTTCATTTGTTTTGTTTGTTGTGTTGTGCTGTGCTGTGTTGAACACACAAATCCACAAACTGGCATAATGAACAAACAAAAATTGTTTTAAAGAGTTTTAAAGAGAGAGAGAGAGAGAGAGAGAGAGAGAGTGGCAGAAGAGAACGCAAAATAAAATTATAGAGTAAAATGTAAAAATGTTGTTGTCTCTACAATTACCAGCCTCCAAAGCATATAATTTCATCAGAATTTTAAAAGAAATCAAAGGAAATTCAAATTGTCGTTCGCTGTTACCCTACCAGCATATTCTTTGCGACGTTGTAAGTGAAAGTAAAGTGAAGTCTTCTTCTTACATTACACGCAACAACATGGATGGTGTAAGAAGTTAGGTTGGAGTCTTGGCTAAAGGGTTGTAGAAAAATTTTTCAGTAGAAACAAAACTTATACAAAACTTGAGATACATAAGTATGTATTGTATTTACCGTAGTTTAGTAGGTAATGAGTTGGCTTATTAGACGTGAGGACAGGTATCAAACCCCAGGTCAGACATCTCTAACAAAACGAAATATGAAAAACTATTACTTAGGTGACTTCCCCTCAACAGATTGCTGGCAAAAACTCTGAGAGTTAATAAAATTGCCATGAAAAAAGATTCTCAAAAAATTTGTTGTTAGGAATCGACTTTTAAAACAATAGGTGCCGCCATTCGTGTATAAAAAATTAACACACACAACATAAGTGGTGTGAGAAGCTAAGTCGTAATCCTGACTGCAGGGTTGTAATTTATGTATGTATGTATGTATATATGTAAGTATGTCACACTTGAAAATAACTAAGCAATGTAGACAACGGTGAAGAAAATTGGTTCTGATCTTTTATATGTATGTTTTCCATAAGAATTTGTATCATAATATTGTTACGTTTTTACCTTTTCAAAAACGTTTAAATATGAGTTCGTTAATTGCAAACAAAGTAAAAACAAACATGTGTTTAATTTCAGTTGAACTCTCTTTATTATTTACACTACTTTTATGTGCCACCGTATACAACTTAACGATACAACAATAATAATCTGTTTTATTCACTAGTTCACACAAATATTCGCTAGATCTTTACAACCACGACCACGCAACTTCACACAAGGCTGACTGAATTCTTACTGACTGCTGCCTGCTTTGTCCTGCCCTTTTACAGTCCGACACAACCAGTCTAACGAACATTCTTGAAGTGGAAGGTTCGTGATCTCGCCTTCTCGAGAGTTCTATTGCTAATACATTGTTGCTTGTGTACTTTGTTTATGTTGTCTATCCCTTTTTATCACATACATGTTGTTGTTGGTACCAGGCGCAACCGGGTTCGTCGTACATTAGTGTGTATTTGTATCGTGTGGCTTTTGTTTTTAAACGATATTATGTCGTTTCGATTTGCGTAACAATATGTTCAAATACAAGGTAAGTTCTGATTCTCTATCGTGACTGACCATAGGATTCTGAGTATACAATAGAGACTGCAGCTTGTAAATGCTGTTATACGAGTCGTTTACTGACTATGATTTCAATGCTTTAACATCACAGTCATACGAATTTCACGTTTCTGACAACAATCTTAATTGCAGTGTGAATTGAAACTCCACCATCAGCAAACAAATCTTCCATATCTTGAATGAGTTGCCTTTAGGGGCAGTTACCTGGCCCTTTTCCAACCATACAATACATTCAGTGTGGTATTCTTCCTTTTTTTCAAACTTCAATGTTTTCATTCCTTTCGATATCTGCTTGGAACCATTTGCCTAAACAAGACACTCGGTTGCCATTATTGTCGTCTGACGTGTCGTTGTCATAAAAACAAAATTCTTTAATTTTGAATTTGTTTTTCAGCCAGATTTTTTATTTCATTCCTCTTTTACTTTTTTAAAGAAGTTGCTGAGCGAGCGTTTGTGACTGAGGGCCAGACAGGCCATGTAAAGACAAAAATGATGAGTCTTTTAATCAAATTTCTTAAGATTCTCTTATATTGACGGGGAGCTTTAAGTGGAGCCTTTTTAAACAAAACATTGCACACATCTTAGGAAATAACCTGTGGAAATCGGTTTTCTTTTGCATTCTTTATTCCCTTAAATCTTACGAATAAATCTAGGTAATCATGGGCCAACTATGAATGGAGATATTTTTCTATCATTTTTACATGGCGTCACGTAAATGATGTCTTCCAGATTTATAACAGGAGTCCATCCGAATGAAGTAGCTTTTGATCACTATTTTGCACATTTCAGGCGATATCTCGGCAGAGATTTGATGAAAATATCCAAACGTTAGAGGGATTATCAGCATAGACACAGTCGTTGACGTTGCCCCAAAAATCCCATGATATTGGTGACCAATTAACGTCGTCAAAGCGCGGCATTACTTCTCATGCAATATAGCCAAAATCGACCGCGTTGTGGTGTTTACGGAACCGTTAATAAAGCTACAGATGAAAGATATGTATTTATCGGCTGACAGACTTGCCTAATCGGCGATATGGAAACCACTAAAGGTATAAACCTGGTACTTGTACGATTGGAATCCAAAGTGAGAGGTAATGAAGGTAATGAAGTTCACTTTCATTCCTGTTTCACTTCAGCTGGGTATCCATCAGACACCTCTCGTTCTTTTCTTGTTCTTTTTTTTCCGTTCATTCTCATTTCATTTTGTATGCAAATGTGTACGAAAAAGATGTTGACGAGCGAGATAACAATTTAAAGACATCCTGTTGTATGTTGTCGCTGTTGTTGCCGTTCTTATTGCTGCATGTTCTCCTTTTCTTTCTCTCCACAGAAAAAAAATAACGGAACAAATATGACAAAGATGTTGGCCTCTTTTATGGTATACGCTGTACGTGAAATGAAATTCCCTTTCGTACAGTGGTGATATCGTGAATTTTAATAAAAAAAAAACTTTCGTTTCATTTTCAGTTTTTTTTTCTTTATTTTTATGCTCGTATTGGTGCTGGTGTTGCATGGCAAATTATTGTGTGAAGAATAAACAGCAACAGCAACAAAGCGACAACAATAACATCTGCAATAACAACTTTAACAAACAAACAATATTACAGTGTCGTAATATACATACGTGTGTGTGTGTTAGTGTGTGGGTGAAGAGAGCACGTCTCTAACATTCTTAGTAATTTCGAAAGCAAATTTAATAACCAACAGCAGCAGCCTTAACATGGAAGTTTAACATGGAAACTCTCTCGCTCTCCCTTGCTCTTTGTATTCTGAAGAGCATACATGCCTAGTCACCGTTAGTTGTTGTTATTGTTTTTGTTAATGTTGTTAAACTCTCGTATTTGCTCCTCTCCTTTCTTGCTGTTTAAATGCATCATAATTTGATCTCAAAACTTGGAAAACAAAATCAATTTTTTTTTAATTATTTTCGTATTAGAAAAAAGCGGAAATTGAATTTTTCTTCTTCTTTTTGTCAACATTCATGTGTTTTCTGCAGTAGTGCTAAAGTTTAGCAAGAAAAAAAGTGGGCCGACGATTAACTTTTTTGCAATGAAATGGAAAGAAACAAAAGAAGGTCTGGCAAGCCTGTCAGCTATTAAATATTCTTTATCTGAAGTGTCATTTAATTAGTGAAAGGTTTGATATTTACGAAGAACAAGTAAAAATAGTGAAAAAACTCACTACAAATGTATTGATTTGATTCCACGTGTAAACTTGTCGAGTAAAATGAGCATATTTTGGTAGACCTAATTGTCAAGTCGCCTAATTGAAGTAGCCGTAGTGTGTTGTGTTATTAGACGTGAGGCCACGGTTCAAACCCCAGGTCAGACATCAAAACGAAAACATGAAAAAATATTTCTTCGGCGACTCCTTCTCAGAAGGCTTCTGGAAAAAAAATCCAAAAGTGAATAAAATTTCCATGAATAGTTTCTCAAAAATCTGTCATTCGGAGTCGACTATGAACTGTAGGTCCCGCCACTCATGGATAATGTTAACACACACAACATGGGTGGTGAGATGAACAAGGTTGTAATCCTGACTGGAGGTATTCCCATGAAACAATCTTTAAAAAGAATATTCCAGGCATTCACTTATCAATTTTCTTTCAATTTTGCAAATTTTTTGTGTTCATTTTTTAATTTTCAAACACGATATTCCAACTTTTTTTCTATAAACTGCGCCTAAAGGATAGGCAACATTTAAAATACAACAACAAACAGGACATTCAAATCAATTCCTCTTTAAATTTAAATTCAAATATCATCAGTAATGCTGTCGTTGCTGTCTTGTTTTATTTTTTTCCTTCTAAATTAACTCCTTCAGGCTTGGGGTCAAACTATTAACATATGAAACACAAATCCATTGTAGGCATAGACACAAGTTTATTAGTATGTGTACGAGACAAAGACAGAGAGAGAGAGAGAGCGAGCAATTACATATTCACATGTATGGGATGTACACACACATAAGCAAACGAAACAGAGATTGTTTTCCCATAGAAATTGGCTGTGGGCTCTTTGTATAAAATGTGTATTTAATGCTCTTTACAATGAATGACTGAATAAAGCAACACAAAAAAAAGAATGGAATGAAACAAGCAAATGAATGAAAGAATGTATGTATGTGTGAATGTACATATAAATGAATGAAAGAAAATATAAATGGCTGGCTGGCTGGATAGTAGCATAATAGTACCATGAGAGACAAAAAAATAACACGAGAGTATAAAACAGTAGCAACATATTGTTTAAATATAATGACAGCAGCCATTGACATCCGTTATATTAGATAGTAAAACAGGCTACCTCTCTTGCTTATAGTATTTTATAATAATTTATTTTTGCTTTCTTACTCTCACTCTCTCTTCTTTGATTTTGTTTTCCTGATTCACATGCATGCTGTGTTGTCTTCGTTTTATTACTCTCTGTATGGCAATTATTGTTGTTGTATTACTTTACTTTACTTTGTTTATATGCAAGGTGATAACACAAACACAAACAATCAAAACAACAGCAATTGAAAAAACAATAACAAAAAGTAAGTAAAAACAAAAACACACAAAAACAAAACTCGTTACAAAAAAGAGGCAAAACATTATTGCGGTTATGCTAGGCGAACAAACAAAAACGAGGAGTAATAACTATGAGAGAGCAAGTGAGTGTAGTTTAAAAACAAGAAAAACAATAAACAACAACAGCCGTTAAATGTTACAGGCAAAGGCACACAGGCATACAGACACAACGATATATTAAACCCCCCTTGTTACTTTGTAATTTATATGAGCTCTCTTCCATACATATGCATATGTACGTACGTGAGTAATATTGTGGTATTGCTTACGTATGAGAAGCATTATCAGACAGAGAAGAGAAGTTTTATTATTGTTACTGTGTATAGATCATACATACATACTTGCAAGTGTAATATTAACTACCTTTTGTTATGCGTAACCATTATTGGTACGTATTACATGCACACAGTATTACAATTTATGTGAAAAACAGCACACATACATACATCCTCATACACACGCCATCAGTCTCTTTAATACAATAAAGCAATTTCCCCCCACCCACACAAAGTCTTCCCAAGTGTTCATGAGTAATATGTATGTGTACGTATGTACATACATATGGGTCAGTTCACTTACAAACAGGTGTTTTAGTTAAAAAAAAATTATTTTTCTTATTTTTCTTATTTTTTACTCCAAATTGAAATGCAATTTCGCCAACCTCGAATTCTAATAAATACGTGTCTCTCAGTGCTGGCAAGTGTTTGCGGCCTTCCATTATCTTGAGAGTTTTATTAAATTGTCATTTAATCCTGGTTTTAACCTCAAAACACTGGCTGCGCAGTTTTAGTCCTATTTTTGCGGATTTATTTTTGTATGGATGGCCAGAATATTTTAAATATTTTTGGAAAACAGCGGCTTGCAGTGAGTGTATATCATTCGAAATATGCTTTCAAGGTTCTTAGGCATAAAGAAACCATAATTTGCCAATGGAGAATAAGAACTACAGCTTATTTGTATTTAAAGTGATTTCCATAACGTCTTTAATGCTTTAAATGCATAATTTGCTTTATTTAAGGTACATGAGCCAATTACAGATATGATGCTCTCTAAATATCACAGAAACTATATACCTTCGACTTCAACGTTGTTGGCTATAGGCTTACAAAGATTGCCGATATTAATATGCAGCCGTAATATTCGCCGTAGTCTAGTACGTAGTGAATTGGCTTATTACACGTGAGGCCACGGTTCAAAACTCGGGTCAGACATCCTCAGCAAAACGAAATATTAAAAAATATTTGCTCGCCGACTTCCTCTCAGTAGGTTTCTGGAAAAAACTCTGAAAATAATCAAAAATCTGTCGTTCAAGTCTTGGTCCCGCCACACGTATATAAAATTAACACACACAACATAAGTGGTGTTGAGAAGTTAGGTCGTAATCCTGACTTAAGGGTTGTAAAAACCAATTATGTATGCAATATGCAGCCTGACATCGTTCGTCATCAGCTGTATTTGATAAAATTTGGCGTACATGTCGAAAAATTATATGGGCGTGTAAACAAAAAGTAAAACCATTGTCGCACTCAAGGGTTTACCTTAAAAGGTAAACGGTCTGTAAACAATAAAGCAGAGCACGATGGCTAATTAATTCATCCGTAAGCTTTACACAGTTCCGGGTTAATATTATACACTTCTGATGCCTTCGGTCTGTTTAGTCTTCGATTATTAAATCATTTTCCGAAGCGTGTATGGCAATAAGATACAAAATTGTATTCCTGTAAGCATTCTATTTGTTCAGGCGATCTACATTAGCTTTAAGCAACTTCGGTTCAATATTTTCCTGTGTTTTCATAGTAAGAATAATGATGTCAACAAACTGTTGCTGGTTGCTGAATTGACAATTCGTATTACAGCTCTAGAGAAGAGGCATTTAGAGCATTCTCTGAGATTTTGTTTGTGGCCATTTGTGCCTCAGATGCAACTATTTGTTTGACCAGACAATCTATGTTGGTGTACTGAACCTTCTTCTTTAACATGACCTCTCTCTTCGATAAGTTACGGTCTGGATACTGTCTTGCATACGGCATTTCACTACAACACATTGTGTCTTTCACATTCTACTGTACCGTAGACTTTCACACCGACTCACATCTGCTCATTGCGAATTTTAATAAATTATAATAAACAAAAAAATAAATAAAAATAAATAAATAAATACCAATGTTATTGTATTAACGTTGGAATTTTTGAAGTGTTAATAGTCGATATTAGCAGAAAATGCTATGAGAAATTCTGTATTACCGTTTATGTGCCGAAGTTCGTGGCATCCCATATCAATTTATAGAAATATAACAAGAAAGCCATTGTAAAAAAAAGAAATTTAATTTCATTTAAAAAATCTTATGATATTTCAAAGTAAAACAACCCACATGTAATGTATTAATGCGTACTCAGTCACTAATACATGGCCATCATGTTGGCATATGTAAGGATGGTGTTAATAATGTAACCCCCATGTGAATGATGGAAAGTAACACAAAAGCACATATACAATCACAAACACATACACACACACACATCTAAATAAACATAAAAAAGGCAAGTTTTTAAACGAAATTTGTTTGTTGTAGTAGGTTGCTGTTGTTATTGTTTTTGTTGCTTTTTTTTCATTTCATCTCATTTCAATATTGATTGTGTTTACAGAAGAAAACAAGAAGAAGACATTGAGGGGGGATGGTGGAGAGAGAAAAACTGTTTATTAAAATCAGCTCAGGTATATATTGCCTTTAAAAAGTGTTTTTCTTCTCTCTCTCGCTCTCTCTCTCTTTAATTCATGCATTTGAGATACGTATGTGCAAGTATGTTTGGTTTTGTTTGTGTGTTCTCTTTTGTTTGTTTAATGGTTTGATGAGTTGTTTGAATGAGTTTATTTGGTAGTTATCTATGCTCTCCCTCTCTCTCTCTCTCTCTCTCTTTCTACTCTCCTTTTCATGATTTCACTATTCTACACTCTCATTTCTTGTAGGAACAGTTATGAATAATTTGAACAGTGTGTGCTTACACACACAGCATCACACACACATTCACATATCATTACTGGTTTTGCAAACAATTGTGCATAGAATTGCTCCGTGTATTGTGTGCTTGCATGATGAGATGAATATCATCATTCCAATACAGAGTTGGAAACGTTGTTATGTTACGTGAAAGGACTTAAGACAAAGTATTATGAAATACTGGCTGCTATCTGTGAGGTTTTTTAAGCGATTTCGAATTTAGTTTTTTAATTATTTTACCGTGTATTATGCTTTATTACCATCTGTACCAAAATACTTTAACGCCTTTCATGTAAGATTTAAAAAGGCTTGCCATAGGTAATGCAGTCCTACTAGAATCACAGACAGATTTTTGAGAACCTTTTCAAGGCAGAGTTTCTGCCAGAATGTCAAGGATTTGCTAGCCATGTCCTCTGATTATCAAGACTTACAGGATTGGGAGCTTTTATCAAAAAATCCGGCAATAACAGACAATATGCATCGAAATTATAAAATCATCAATGACGACTGTTTATTACGACTTCTAATTAATTTCTTATTTCAAAAAGCTTTAGGCTGGGGCAAGATTGAAGCAATATTTATAAAGCCAGACAGTTTGAAAGCCTTAGAAAGTGATACCTAATCTAGAAATCATGGAAGGCTAGGCTTTCTTCATACAGGAAACGTTGTAATCAACATTTACATTGGCTAAGTTAGAGGATCTGCTTTGACAAACTATTTAAAGCTATCATCTACACAAAGTCGTCATGCTGTTTACCAATCAATACCTAATAACGATTCACGAATTTTCCGGAAGATGCAATGACATAGCAAAGAATCTGGCAACTTCTAGAACTGTCCTTAGGGCAGTAATAGGGACAAATTTCTTGGTATAATCCTTGCTGATGATCTGAGGATTTGGCGTTCCTTGGTATAAAAAGGCTTTATTGGCTTATGAGCACTATGGTTAAGGGGCAGGCAACTTACGTTGATTAACTCAATATTTGTTAGTGTTTAGTGGTTACTGAGAATTTAAATTTCACCTGGTAACTCACATGATTTCTTGAGCTCAAGTGGAAGAGCTCTCTACCTATTAATTGTACATAACTTAGATCAGGATTACAATCATGCCTTAGCCACTATATATATTCTACGAGTGTTTTGCAAAGTTGTTCCAATCCAATGGTACTCTTTCCAATCTAAAGGAAGAGTGAGCAGAAGTGTAGCAGAAGTGTAGAAAATAAATTTGTACCTTTAAATGTGTTGCCTTGTAAATCTTAAATTTAAATTACAATTCAAATCAGATTATAATGTCAAAACAAACAAAAATTTTAAAATACCATTTAAGCCAACTCAATCACTCAACTTATCAATCCATCCATTCCAAAAAAACAGCCATCAATCAATCAACTAAAGCGTCTCAAAAACAAATATTTAAACATTTCCTCGTATTCCCCTTGGAGTATTTACATTTCTGCCACAAAATGTGGCACACAGAGCATATTGAATTATTAAATAATTTATAATATGAAACAGAATAACTCACAGGTAATTAAGGTATAAAATAAAATGATTTATCGATAACAGTTTTGTATTTTGTTAACGCTTGAATTCATCATCATCATAAGAGTCTTAAAAGAAAAAGGGCCTTAAAATAGGCAATATATGTAATGACATTATTATCGTTTCTGTAAGATTTTTCTCTTGCAAAATTTACAAAAATTTTACTCTCTCACTCTCAGTCGAGCGTTATGAATAACTCCAGGATCGTTAGGGAATGTCGCCGCTGTCTCGAACTTCTTTCCGAACGCTTCAGTGTCTCACTTATCTGGGTTCCTGGGCACAGTTACATTCTGGAGAACTTCCGAGCTGACGAGCTCGCTAGAGCTGGTGCACTCCATCCCGAGTCCTCGTCTATCGACTTGGGTATGCCACTTAACTCAGTTAAATTGGCCATTGTGCAGAAATTGTTTCGGGATGCCAACATATCCTGGGCCAATGAAGAGTCCTGCTCCACTACTAGACTCACTTGGCCCTCGATGGATAGAAACCGCACCAACTATTTGCTTGGACTTGATCGTAACGTCATCTCGATCACAGTGGCCATACTTAAAGGTCATTGTGTTATGGGAAGACACACAGAAGGAATGCAGCTACCATTTAACGATTTCTGCCTTTGCAGATTTGCTGAGGAAGAGGAGACTGTAGTCCCCTTTCCTTGTCAATGCCCATCTCTTACGAGGTGCAGCTTTAGGTTATTTGGCTCTCCAATCCTTGTCAGCTTGACGGAGCTATCATCCATTGATGTCAAGGTTATAGCTTCGTTTATTAAACTTTCGGGCTGGTTTTCCAGCATAGGGTAGTCGTGATTTTAATGTGCAGCTCTTGCGGTGACAAACTTCTTCTCTAGTTTGGTGAAAATCGTTCAGTGCAGGGACTGGGTTTAACTGTGGCGTTACTACGAGGCGCTATGCATGCTCAAGTGAACTTTTAGTATCAAACCTACCACTACAACCTACTTTCTCACTCTCGATCTCTCTCTGTCTCTTCCCCTCTCTGTCACTATATCTCGCTCTCCTTCCTTCTCTCTTGCTCACGCTCATATTTTTTCCCCAATGAATAAAACGCTACAATATATTGTAAAGGGTGTTTTTTATAGAGGTATAGAACTTTAAGTTGGCATTACTTTTCAAGATGGCGACCGATTTAATAGCTGTCAAGTGATTTATTCTCAGTTTGGTTTGGCAATTCATCATGAATAGACTCACGCCTGAACAACGCTTGCATATAGTGCAATTTTATTTCGAAAATAATGGTTCTGTGCGGAAAACGTATCGCGCACTACGTCCATTTTATCGTCGACAAAATCGTCCATCAGAGCAGTTAATTCGATTAACCATGGAACGTTTTCGCACCACGTTTACTCTTATTGATAACTCGCATCCCCAGAGACGCTGTACGGTGCGTACAGAAGAAGCTATTGCTGCTGTAGAGCGTAGCATTGAGGAAGACCCGAATGAGTCCATCCGCCATCAAGCACAGGAATTCGATCTGTGTCCATCCACTTTATGGACGATTTTGCGGAAGGATCTTGGTTTGTGTGCTTACAAAATCCAACTCGTGCAAGATTTGAAGCCAAACGATCATCAAGTAAGGCGTAGATTCGTCGAATGGGCTCAAAACGAGATTACCGTTGTTCCCGATTTTCATAAGCGAATTTTGTTTAGCGATGAAGCGCACTTCTGGTTGAATGGATACGTCAACAAACAAAACTGCCGCATTTGGAGTGAAGGTAATCCTCAAGTGTACATCCAGAAAAACTGACTGTTTGGTGCGCTTTATGGGCTGGTGGAATCATTGGTCCGTACTTTTTCAAAAACGATGGTGGCCAGAAAGTTACAGTCAATGGTGATCGGTATAGAGCCATGATCACTAACTTTTTCATTCCTGAAGTGAATAACCATGATGTCCAGGAGATGTGGTTTCAACAAGACGGCGCAACATGTCACACAGCTCGTGCCACAATAGATTTATTGAAAGACACGTTTGGTGACCGCCTAATTTCATGTTTTGGACCTGTGAATTGGCCTCCAAGATCTTGTGATTTAACACCGCTAGATTACTTCCTGTGGGGCTATGTAAAGTCATTGGTCTATGCGGTAAAGCCACAAACGCTTGACCATTTGGAAGACAACATTCGCCGTATTATTGCCGATATACGGCCACAAATGTTGGAAAAAGTCATCGAAAATTGGACGTCCAGATTGGACTACATCCGCGCCAGCCATGGCTGTCATATGCCAGAAATCATATTTAAAATGTAATGCCACAAGATTATCTTTCGGATAAATAAAATGCATGTCAATCGAATAATCCATCGTTGTTTTATTGCAACTTAAAGTTCTATACCTCTATAAAAAAAACACCCTTTATGAGGCCTCTGTAGAGGTTCTTAATTATTTTGTACTTAATTAAGCTGAGTTGAAATTAATACCATCCCTTTAAGTTTTCTGGAGTATGCTTTAAACATAGAATTTGTGGTGTCTACAGAACCTTTTAATTCTCTTCATTAAATATTTCCACAGATAAGAGCCATTCATAACGGTACAATCACAGTCATGTTGAAAATTCATTCGTTTTATTTTCGTAACTCTTTTGCCATTTTTTTTTTCATTTAAGCTTTTAATCTTGCTTAACAATGTTATCATTTTAATATTTTGTTTTCTTTTATGCTTCCATTTAATTATATTCCTTCCACATGTTACCGTTAGATAATAACGCACACTTTTTTTTCATTTTACGTTTATCACCAACAACATGAAAAACTCTTTCAATTGCTGAAAAATACTTTACTAAGCCAAGGTATTCAAAAAAAATTTCGAAATTAAAAAATAAAAGTGGAAAAAAGAAAGGAAGAATAAAAAAAGAAATAATTTCAAACATTTAATAACTCTCTGTATGGGAAAACAGTTGTAATTAGGGCAACAATAACAATAATCACAGCCGCAATACCATTTCATTTCAGCTCAGCTCATTACAAGTTTATCCAAGCATCCAACCATCCAACCATCCATCCATCCACATCCATCCATCCACATTGTATGAAGGCACTTCAATACTTTTATTATTAAAAATACGGGAAAAAATAACTTTGAATAGCAGTGCAAGGGGGGGGGGGATGGGGGGATTATTACAACAACCTGAGCCAATTGTTTATGGAGATAAAAAATTAACACAGAGAAAGCAAAAAAAGAAACAACAACAATAAAAGAATTTCTGTAAACCCCAGCCTGGTGCAAAAGTTTTTTTTTTATTTTTCGTGTATGTATTTGTACTGTACACACATACACACTCTTATTATATTTTTTTTACACTCAAATACTCTCACATGTGAATTCACTAAATTAAACACACTGGTGCTCTGGTATTTCTTTCTTTCTTTTCTTCTTTTCTTTTCTTCTCATTTCTTTTAAATTTTTCTTTTTTTTCACAAACATTTGTCAGTACTTGTGTTGTTTTGTTGCATGAATAAACGACTGAATCACTGAAATGAATATATGAAAGCATGAAAGCATGCATAAGTATGTGTGTGTGCGTATAAGTGTATGAATGAATAGAAACACGAACTTGTAGCATTTCAAAAAACATTATTTGTGCTCGTTTTCATGTTAATGTTCAAAGAGTGAGCACAGCAGCAGTTGAGAAAGTAGAGTGATAGTGAGTGAGAGAGAGAGAGAGAAAGAATTACATTCTAATGAGTCTTCAGTGTTGTTGTTGTTTGTGTTCGTTTGCATTTGAAAAGTTATAAACAAAGAGCATGGCAAGGAGCGACAGAGAGAGAGAGAGAGAGAAAAAGCGAAAGAGAAATTAATTCTTCCCATTTTAATGCATTTTGTCTACCCTTAAATAATGAATAACCACACATGCTGCAGGAAAAATGTTTTTTTTTTCTCATGCGATCAGAATCCAGCATTATGTACAAGTAATTTCACCGTTGCTGCGGGGTTTTTTGGGCGAATTGGTCATTAAGCTCATAGAAAACGGCTATAAAGTGGTAATTTGTGCTGGTGATGCTAAGCTTAGGTAAAATTGGTAGCCGTCTTAAAAAGTTTAACTTACTTGGGTCCTATTGCAATACCACAAGTACCTTTTTTCCATCATTCGTCTATACCACCTGGCTTTCATTCTAGATGACCAAGAATGCTTGGTCTCAGGTTCACAAGTATCGAATAGTAAAAGAGAACAATTTTGTATGGTCTTCTCATTTTCCACCTTAATTTCCAAAAATCCCTATGAGAACAACCATTACAATCTCTTCCAAAGCCTCCCGACAGTATTGGACAATCTCAGATGTGGTGCACACACACTCTGCGAATCTAAAGGCTAATGGCTTTTCTGTCAGTAAATAAGCACTTGGAAGTAAAAGATCCCTAGTAGCAGCCTCCCAGATTGAGGAAAATTCAACAGAGTTTTTCCTCCATGGTCCAGGCATCCCAAATAAGAACTTTTATGAAGATTATCCTTGCAAGAGTATCCTTGAAAGGACTCTTTACTGTAAGCAGGCCATTGCCGCTTAATTGTATGCAATTGCCTTTCAACTGGCCTTTCCCTGGGGCAACAGGCAAGTCTTTCAATAATCAGTATGAACTTTACAAACTACTGACATAATCAGCTCTTTGGACAAGAGAAGTTTTTAGGGAGTTTTAGTCAACTACCATCAAGATTTTGATATAATCATGGTTTCTGTGCTCCTATGCCTATGCGGCTCTAAGACTTTTATCGCCTTCTCATCCATTTGTTTCGTCAATATGATTGGGTGTAGCCAGTTAAGAGTAAAAATTCTAAGAACTCTTGCTATGTTGGTAACCACCAACTACATACTGCTGAAAGCATTATAATGCCCAAAAAATACACACCAATTATACTTTACAAAGCAAAAACCTCTTTAAAAGCAAGAGTCTTATAATCAAATCAGATTATTTCCTTAATACCAACAGATAACATCATTTAACACCAGGTGTAATAGTGATTCGAAGGACCATTTCAATTAACAGGCAATAAACTGTCCAAACAGGACACAAATGGAAACAAATTAATGGGTCACTTCATTAAATGACAACAACAACAATGACAAGAAGAACAACAACAGCTTGTATATATTTCGATGTCATAAATAAAACACTTAAGACATCATTATAGAGGCCTGTGTTCAGAAAACAATCAAAACCCCCACAACAAACAGGGCCAAACAAAGCAAATATTTTAATAAATACGGGTCACTTCCGTTTAACAAATGTGTACATACTGAACACAGTCATACACACACTCGTACATCGGCCATGTTTTATTCAGTTACCATACAAAGGGAAAATACTAGGCGTATGATTAATACCATAACGAAAGAAAATATCGTATAGACAACAACACAAACCTATACATATTTCGTAGGCATACATATGAACTACAAGGAGTACATATAAGTGTTAAGGGGAGATTCCATACAAAAACAATAACAAAAAATACAATAAGAAGCGCTTAAAATGATCAGAATTGAAACGAAATGAACAAAAACAATTCCTCTCACAGAGAAAAACAAAAAAAACTATTGAAACACGAATGCTAATTGCTCTCATATGATGTCAATGTAAACAATTCGGCAGAATGAAAAAAATAACAACGGCAACAACAACAACATGCACAAACGAAACAATAGGCGAATGCTAATCGTTATTTTTCCTAGAAATTCTGCCTCAAAACAATCGTGTTTATTAAATGCAAAAAGTTTCCATTAAAAACACGTTTTCATTGAAGCTTACTCTGTGTATTGCTCTCACTCTGCTTTATTAATCTCACTGTTTTGCTTCTACTTTTTTTCATTAATTTTGTTTATTATTAAACCACGATTTAAACAACAATAAAAAGGAAGACCCTCTAAAATAAACAGCAGTTACTCGCACAATAACAATGGAAAACAATTTCTGGGAATTGTTTTTTTTTTTTGTTGTTTTTCTTTCAACTACAACCGGACTACGTGAACGTGAGTAAATAACTGGCCATGCAAGAAGAAATGAGATGGAGTGGTAGAGTGAGAGTCCAATATGCAAACAAAAGCCTTTTTTTGATAATTTTCGTGGTGTATCGTTGCTTACGAAGCCTTAAAGCCTCGCATAAACTAAACAACAACTAACCAAGTCAATGTGTCAATGAGATTTTAAGCACTTTTTTAAAGTGAAACCGTTCCATACTTTTTATTTCAACTTGGCTGCACTCTCTTTACACAATAGCATCAGTACAATTGTTGTATTGTAACTCGTCTATTCATACTCTGTTCTACTATACAGTCTTTTATTGTTTTCTTTTCTTTTTTTTTGTTTATGTTGCATTATTATTGTTGCCATTATTGTTGTTGTGTTTAGCATTTTATTGTTTTTCTGTTTCTGATGCTGTCGTGTACGTGGTGATTATTTTCTTTTTTTTGTTTCTTTGGATTCTTTTTTCTGCACGCTGCTTACAAAAAGAGAGAGAGTGTTTAGGTAAGACACAGAGAGGGAGAATGTGTCAGTTCGCTTGATAAATATTTTTGTATGGCATTCACAAACATAAATTACAACTACATTAACATTTATGTACACAAAAATAAACACGTACACTACCATTTAAATACTCTTATGAACTATAACATCATGGGAATATAACGGATTGCTACAGTGCGATTAAAAATTTAAGGATATCAAAAGCAATGTAAGGTTATGGTATTGCTTGTTAACATTCTGATATCAAAACTAATAGTTTTTATGAGCAAATCCATCTCCCACACTTTTAAATCGATGGATCATATATGTTTTAAGCTGAGCTTCTTTGGCTGATTTGAAGAAGTAAAGCAAAACTGCCTGCACTAATTTAACGCGTCTCACTCTTGTTTTTCTTTTACAAACTTTGGTGGATGCAGTGACTTCTCATGATTTATTTCAAAATTACTTCAATGTCGCCCGGGTACTAGTTGTTGTAGCTGAGATTACATTAGATTTGTCCATGCTGAACACAGGGGTACCGCATGCCTCTGTTTGAAGAGACTCTTTGTAACATTGAAGGAGTCGTATAGCCGGGGCAATGGTAATTTGTCTCAAAGCGACTCTGGAGGCTCTATTGGTAGGGAGGAGCTATTGAAACTATGGCTAGGATAATAGCAGGCAAGTTTTACACGAATTTTAGAAGCATTATGATCTGACAAATCGAATGGCTGACCGTGGAGAGAACCAATAATCGATTTGAAACTGCTTTGCAATGGAACTAAGTAATAAAAGTGAAAGGCTCAAGACATCTCCATTAAAACGAAGTATAAATGGAATATTTCTTCGGCGATTTCCTCTCAGTAGATTTCTAACAAAAACTAAATAAACTTGGCATGAAAAGTTTCTCAAAAATCTGTCGTTTGGAGTCGACTTTAAATGGTAGGTCCCGCCACTCATGTATAAAATTAACACGCACAACATAAGTGGTGTGAGAAACTAGGTCATAAGCCTGACTGAAGGGTTGTAACGACCAATTATGTATGGAGCAATACGGAGGGGAATCATTCATACAGACAGTGGTCGATGACTAATACCCCTCTTAGATAACCCAAGAGCGGGAAGATTCAGTCCCAGATTGAAATTCGAAAACTCGCGGTTATCTCTCAAGCAGAAGATGTTCTCAATACGACTTAAAAAGGGAGAACAAAGGATGACACATAGCTAGACTATCTGACAATTAGACTATAATCTCAAAAATGCTATCCGCGCAAACTGAAGTCAGTTGGTCAGGAGAAATATTGTCACTCTCTGCTAGAATCCAGGCCCAGGCAGATGAGATTGTATAGAGGGACAGAGATAGATCCAGAACCTTTCTAAGGAGTGGCAAGAGAAGTTTGGATGGATATAATCGATGAAAAAAGGTGGAGAGAGAGATAGGATGTCTTCTTAAACCAAATTAATGTGAGGCATTCTGAATATTGGTTGGGTAATTGCAATGACAAGAGGTTTGAGTCATGCAGCAGACTATCTAGATGCAGACGGTAGAGACAGTAAACGGCTTTTGCACATGAAAAAATAGACTTACAGGGCTATTGTTTGGAATGGAGATCACCGGAAGCTTAATATGATGATAATTAAACTGATGTGATGTAGAAAACGAACCACACAGTTTTGGAAAGTGTAAGGCGATAATTCATCTCAAAGATAGCACCTGGGTGCTTATCAAATAGGAGGAAAACACTTATCCCTCCCTGCTGATACCGAACAACATCCTGAAAAAAACTTAACTAGGAAATGTGCGATAAAGCATACATACACCCAAGGTGTTGGCTAAATTTTATAACACACTGTTTTAATATTGTAAATATCGACTTTAAGTAAAGCTACAGAAGAATGTGTATGTCTGGGTGTGTTGACGTGTGAAAAGTATCTTTTATTCTATTATTGCAACTCGTTTAGATGGTTGCGGTAAGAATGTCTAATGAAATGTGGCAAAAATATATCAAAAACAGAAAAAATAACACATACAACAACAATAAAAAAGCAAAAACAACAATAAAAACAAAGAAACGAAAACAATAAAGAATGTTAAAGACAAATAGATTTCAAATATCCATGGAATACTCTCGTATGTGTAGAAATGAATCGTAACGAAACGTTATAAGTTGGCATGTGGTGAACTAGCAACGGCTGTGGGGGGAAATGTACAGACAGACAGACAGACAAACAAATCTACGGTTTAATAGATATGTTCACACGTTTAAATGTGATTTAAAAACAAAACAAACAAAAAAAAATTGAAAATAATAAAGAAAAAATAATCAAAAAGAATAAGAAAAGAATGAAAGGAAAGGAAAGGAAACTTTGTTATCCTTTTAGGAAATATTGATAAACATACATACACTCTTCAGTTCTAAGAATTCCACCTTTGTCTTGTTTATTCACCAACAACATCCTCACCCCCATATGCCATCATGACATGAGAAGCACTTCGTTTTGAAAGTTTTGTACGGGGCGGGGTAGAGAGTAGAGAGCATGTATTGACAAATTATGATTTTGAGATTTTCCTTTAAATCCATAAGGAATGCTTTTTAGTGTAGCTCTGCAAGGGTACAATAACTTTCAAAGGATGTGCTTTGCCAGGGGAAAATGATTAAATTGTGGTAAGTAATGTTTCATGCTTCAGTATTTGTTAAAGAAGAAATGAAAATTGTTAGGTTTCAAAGCAATTGTATTTAAATTATAAGACTCTGTACAAGTACTTTAAGGAAGTGCTAATGTAACAAAGAATTTGGTTGTGTGTGTAAATAAAAGAAAAACAGAATCCGACTAATAGGTACGAGGAAGGTAGTCTAGTCGTGCTAAAAAGCATAATCATGGCGGCCAAAAAATTACAAAACTTGTCACCAAACTCGCCTCACCATAGGCCCGTGATGTAGCATGCCGTCTGTCTTGTGGCACTATCTTGTTAAAATCCCATGTGAACCAAGTGAAGTTTCTCAATTTTGGCAAAAAAAAGGTGTGCCTTTATCCCGTAGTATGTCTGCCCATTAAGGTCGCCGAAGTGTATTAGGAAGTATGTTGCCTTATTAAACTCGATCCCGGGGTATAACTCCTGGCTCAGCCATCTTAAACAAAATGTAACATGAACAAATGAAGTCGCCGTGGTCTAGTAGGTAGTATGTTGGCTTATTAGACGAAAAGCCAGGGTTCGAGCCCCATGCCAGACATCAAAATAAAATACAAAAAGTATTTCTTCGGCGACTTCGTCTCAGCAGATTTCTGGCAAAAACTCTGAGAATAAATAAAATTGCCATGAAAAGTTTCTCAAAAATCTGTCGTTCGGAGTCGACTTTAAACTGTAGATCCCGCCACTCATGTATAAAATTAACACGCAACATAAGTGGTGTGAGAAACTAGGTCGTAATCCTGACTGAAGGGTTGTAATGACCAATTACGTAGGAACATGAACAAATATTACGCCTGCACCTTCATTTCAGCAGTCTTCTGGCAAAAACTCTGAGAATAAATAAAATTTTCCCTGAAAAGTTTCGCCAAAAATTTGTTTTTTGGAATCTGTTTGATTCTCTAGGTCTCGCCACCCTTTGATAAAATTAAAATACATAGCATGGATGGTGGGAGAAGCTAGGTTGTAATCCTGATTAAAGGGTTGTAATGACAAACTAGGTATGTAAGTAAGTATTTCTCCTTATTGAAAAACAAATCGGGCATAAATCTGCTCTTTACAGACAATAATTTCTGATTTCAAACGACTGCTATTCAACCAGTAATGTTCGAGATTTCTTTGGTTTTTGCTTGACATTTCAAATGGCTTCTGGTCTCTGTGTATGACTAGAGCAGAACACTAATACGTTTCCAAAGTTATAAGCCCATGCATGGGTCATTGGATAATCGGAATACAACCAAAGGTACACTTCCGCGAATAGAGAGATTCATTTCATATGTTTCAAGAGATACCTTTATATATGCAAGCCTTGATTATCATCATTTTCTCAGACTTCTTTTTCAATTGAACAATTCTTAACCTGTAGTCTTGACATGGGTTCGATCAGCCTGTTTTCGATTACCTAGCCAACTTAACTAACCTAATTTACCGTCAGTTTTGGCAATGTTCAGTACATTTCTTCTTGTATGTTGTACTTGGAAACGGCATTGAAAAGATGTGTGCAGACTGCAGCAGGATTTCAGGCGGTGTTGCCTTTTACAGGATTACAACCCTAGCTTCTCACACCACTTATGTTGTGTGTGTTAATTTTATACATGCGTGGTGGGACCTACAGTTTAAAGTTGACTCCGAACGACAGATTTTTGCGAAACTTTTCATGGCAATTTTATTTATTTTTTTTAGAGTTATTGCCAGAAGACTGCTGAGAGGAAGTCGCCGAAGAAATACTTTTTGTATTTTATTTTGATGTCTGGCCAGGGGCTCTAACCCTGGCTTTACGTCTAATACGCCAACACACTACCTACTAGACTACGGCGACTTCATATTATCATATCACAATTTTATTTACCCTCAGAGTTTTTATCAGAAATCTGCTGAGAGGAAGTGGCCGACGAAATATTTGTTCATATTTTTTGTTATGCTGGAGATGTCTAACCTGAGGTTTGAACCGTGGCCTTACGTCTAATCGGCCAACACATTACCTACTAGAGTACGGTGTTGCCTTTTTGAAAGCATTAAATTGTCTTGTGTGTATAAAAAACCAGTTGTTATGATAAGTTTTTACGATATCAAAATGGAACTATGTGCACTCTCTAACAAGTTAAGCTATTCTATACAGAGATTCTTAATCATTTAAGCAATTGCAAATCTTCCAAGTAACTTGCTTAAGTACTCATTGCGTTATCATCAAAGAATGCCACAATTAATGCGACTTTTGAAGTTTTAAAACCAAACTCAGCTTGCTTGCATAACTCCTGCTATAATGTCGTATAACTCATTACATGATCGTGTCCGAGCAATAGTCCCTAACCAACTCGTACTCGAACTGTGTATGATCCAGAGGTCAGAAATGAATCGTTTTTTCGCTGCTCATAAGCACTCATGAAATTTTGAATATAAGTGAGTCAATAATATTGAAATTTAACTATGTACTCTGATTCGTTCATACTCACTACAACTTTGATTTATAAGTACAGGTTGCAATGAGTATGAGTACAACGTTGACATCAAACTCATGCCATTCGAAATATGTTTGATTCATAAGCCTCACTAATTTGGATTCTTAACTTTAGAAAAATACTTCTAATGATTCGAGTCAAAAGAAAATGACTCATAAGCAAAAAAGGCAGAGCAGCAAGCAGAGCAAACACACAACCTTCTAGTGAGTATTTTAGTGTTCGTACGCGAATCATACTTATTTTGTTATTCGTGTATATGTTGAGTTGTGGAGAGTCGAAATCATCAACAACATCATACATGTTGTTAAGTATGAATGTGATGAGTACTTCAAACTTTGAATTTGAGTAGAGGTTCCATGATATTAAAAGGAGTATGAATGCGTATAAGTATCAGAAATTATGAGTTTGATTCGATTCTATTCATCTTTTTGAATACTTATTGCTGATCTCTGGTTGCTTGATGTGTGGTCAAAGATTGAATTAAAAGCCGGAGAGAGACAGATAGAGAGGCGAAGAGAGAGAGAAAAATGTATTTCTGTTAAGAGTCACTTGTGAAATTGGTGATCAAAGAAAAGATTTTTGCCAAATGAAAAACATCAATTACTAGCATGAATGAATTGAATGATGGGGGTTTAGTGTCTGAAAAGAAGTTGGACAATAAATACCCTCTCTTCCTCTCCTCTAAGTAACAGTCATTGTCATTTGAAATTGTTTTTCTTATACGCCATCCATGGAGATGTTGAAATTTCACTGGAATTCTCAAACCAAACCACAAACAAATGACTCATGAAGGGCAGTGATGGTTAAGTCAATGCCTTCATGTTGTAATTAATCATTCGGCCCCTAATAAATTGGGGGGAGGAGGTTGCTTTTAATTACTTTATTAAGTCACTTCCTTTTCTTTGAATCTTTTGGCCCGTCTTAAGCCATTCGCTTACGAAAAATGATAAGACAACAACTTGTTTTCTTTTTTTGTGTAAGTTTGTGTGTTAGTTTTAATTATTTTTGTTGTTGTAATGAAAAGATTATGAAAGTTTTCTACCAAAAAGACATCAACAACCCCCATTGGGCATAAATCTTATTTTCTAGAGACTCTAAGGTGTTGTTTTCTTTCTTTCTTGCTTTCGTTCTTGGCGAACATGGAAATTCATGTCAAATTATAATTAAAAAGAAAACCCCAAAACCCAGGTGGCCATAGCTCATGCCAGCTGACAAAATAAGCCTTACAATGGCTATACAATGTTTAGACAATCAAATAATGATGATGAGTATCGTGATGATGATGACGCTGACCCATAATGTTGTCATTATGAATAAGTAATGAAAGGAAATGTTATTAAAGAAGAAGAAATAGAAAAAAAGGGTCAATAGTTTGTACCATTGTACACCTGTATTGTTTACTTTGCTTATATTTTTCTTTCTTTTCTTCTTCTGTTTGTTTACATTTTATTAGTTGGGCCCCATGTAAACACAATATTCTTCTGTCCAAATGGCACAACAATTTGGCACAATTGTCATGTTTTAATTAAGCGACCAAAAGGCAAAGAAGGCCTTCTTTGTCCTTTAAGGGACTTTAATTTAATTTTGTATCGTTTCCTAACGAAACCAATGCGACCAGCCATATGGGTTACAATTGAAAAATAATTTTGATTGACTGACTGGCCCAACAATAAGGTTTTCATAGATGGGGAAGGGGCAACAACAATTGAATAAGAAAGAAACCAGTCAACCAACAAACTATTGGCAGTAAAACACACACAATCAATATTATATATATGTATGTGTATGTGTATATGAATTCGTATGTGTATCATGTCTTCTTCTCGATTTAACTTCAAAGCATAACAAGTGTTTAAAAGTATACGCATGCATGGTTTGTCTAGTTCAATCAGACAATAATAACAGTAAAAACGAAAGAGAAAAAAAAAAGAAGAAGAAGAAAAAGAAATTTTATTGAACATTCACACACATACACATACACACACATCACACACCCGCATTAGCCATCTACATATGTATACCTAAACTAAGCAGTCATTCAAGTCATACAAGCATTCAATTGTAGTCCATTGCTCAGTCAGTCAGTCAGTCAGTCATTTAGTCACTCAGTCATAAAGTTTAAATCGATTTTTTTTCTTCTAATATTTCTGTTGTTGTTGTTGTTGTTTTCTCAGAGTTCATGCTATTGTTGTATGATTTTTTTCGTCTTGCTATTGTACGTACAGCAAAATTGAATGATAGACAGTGGCATAGACCCATAAAAAAAACTGTATTTTCGTCTGTCTACCCCTCAATGAATACTGTGGCTATTGTATTTACCGTTTAGGCTTAAGGATGAATATCTTTTTTATAGTCCTGTGTTGTTTTTTATTGTATTCTTCTGGCACATTTTATTCTTTTTTTTATAAATGATTTCTTAAGCATCTTAAATTTAAATTCTTTACGGATTTAAGTTTTTCAGGCATGGACAAGAGGAAGATGGAATTTCTGCTAACAGAACAGCTGACGGGAAAAGAATTTTGAATAGAAATTAGTAGGGGGAAGTAGGGGGAAGTGACGTCAGAATAATAATACGTATTGCCAAATGCTTGTGATATTCTGCATTTAGGGAGTTGTCAAGTGCATTACTCTAAGCAAAGGTCGGACCCTATGAGTTAAATGAATCCCAACATTTCAATAATATTGACTAATCCCTTTGCAATGATATCTGAAGGTAATGGAGCATTGCTTATAGCATTCAATGGTATTCAAGAATAAATTGGAGCTAGCTCCTGGAATGTGATAGGAATGTAGAAGGGTATGTCTATATTGGAGCCATAGCTGGTGGTATTCAAAAATAAATCGGAGTTAGCTCCTGGAATGTGATAGGAATGTAGAAGGGTATGTCTATATTGGAGCCATAGCTGGTGGTATTCAAAAATAAATCGGAGTTAGCTCCTGGAATGTGATAGGAATGTAGAAGGGTATGTCTATATTGGGGCCGTAGCTGGTGGCCCAGCTTCGGATTCCGAATCTTACATGATCTTCGTTGACAGTCAGGCTGCCCTTAGGGCCATTGCGTCGGTCTGGTACAAATCACGGCTTGTTCGCGAGTGCAAGGAATCGTTGAGAACTTTTGGACCGGACCGTATCCGTCTATGCTGGGTTCCGGGACATAGCGGAATACAGGTCAATGAGACGGCGGATGCCCTCGCTAAGCTAGGTTCGCTTTCACGGGGCGATTTGATAGTTGGTCCTGACCCCCCAGTCTGCCACCTCTATGGCCTCATCAATGGATGGGTCATGGAGAAAGAGCAGAGGCGTTGGAGGAACGGATCGGATTGTTTTGTTTCCAGGTGTCTATGGCCTGCTGTAGACAGTAAGAGAACAGGTTGGTTGCTGGGCTTTGATAAGGCCAGCTTAAGACCATTTGTCGGCTTTATCACGGGTCACTGCGAGATTAGGTCGCTGACGGGGATCTGAAACAGATCCCAGCCGGAATATTGCAGGGCGTGTTGCGATGAGGAGGAGTTGGAGACTATCGAACACTTCCTCTGTAACTGCCCAGCCCTTGGTAGATTCAGGTTGAGGACCCTTAGCAGGGCCTTCTTTGGGATCTTGACTTCAGTGTCGAGAGCCGACATCAAGGCTCTCCACAGATTCATTAGTGGCTTAGGCTGGTTGAGAGGTGCTAGGACTTAAATCGGTGTAGTCGCGCTCTCCCACCCTCTTATTGAGTCTGGTCTATGTGATTCCTTCGCTTCCCACTCCCCCCCCCCCCTTTCCCATATACCCTCCTTTCATCCTATCCCCTATACTATCCTTCCCTCCTTTAGGATGTTGTACAATGGGCCAATCCGACCTCCGGGTGCTATACTTGTCTTGACTGACAGGTACAGGTCATCTAACCTAACCTAACCTAACCTATGTCACTATTGACTATTGGCTATGACACTGTAATACACTTTTCTCAGTGTTTCTCTAGTACTACGTATTATACAAATAATAAAACAGGACCATTAACATTAGAACCTAGTGGATATCTCTTCTTCTTCCTATCCTTCTGATGCCTAACCTCTGATTTGGTTTTTCCAATTTTAAAAAAATAAGACTGGTCCGGAAGTAATCCTATAGTTTGTCAGGGCAACAGGAATATTGGGGAATATTCTAAACAAATCGAGTGGTCGACAATAACTGACTAACTCCAGGCATATTGGCGAAATAAGTTGCAGCGACAGTGAGACTGAGTGCCGTAAGATCATGGTAGCACAGAGGCAATGGTCATGCTAAAACCTTATGCATGTATGTATGTATGGTTGATCTGAATGTGCCTATCGATCACACGATACCTGAACCAGCTTTCGATCCTGGTTTTATAACACAGACACCGAATTGATCTCTCTACGATACTGGTATAAACCTCCCGTCATTCAAGTTTCCACTGATGGATCCATATTCCGCAACAAAGCCGGATGTGGAATCTTTTCACCACAACTGAATAAATCGTTCCTTGTAAAACTTTTCAAACTGAAATAAAGGCTGTTAAAAGTGAAGTTATGCGAATTCGGTATCAGAGTATATCGCATGGTGATATACGCATATTTACCGACAGTAAAGCGGCCATTAGATCCCTAGAGATTATTCAAGAATTTCGGTAGCCTCTGGAGGAGGTAGGGAAACATTCAACAGTTACCCTTAATTGGGCTTCTGGACATGATGATCTGAATCCAAGGTAACAACAAGCCCGATGTACATGCTAAAGCATGCACCACGAAAGACTCGATTGAATTGAAATGAGATTGGTGCCGCTCTACGGAAAGGCAAAGGTAAGATGGCTTAATGAACCCTGTTGTAGAGACACCAGACCGATCTGTATGGCACGATATGCTATATACATATGTATGTAGAATGGAATTTGCATTAAACTTATCAAGATTCCAGCGATAGCAAGACACTGCGCTCTGTCTGTTCACGCCAGGAGACTGGGAATATCTCATAAAGAAGCTGCAACGTTGAAAAAAAAGAGGAGACCACAGAATATCTTCTCTATTATTGAACGCCGCTTTGAAACCTAAGAAGAACAATTCTTGGGCATCCAGTTACAAAACGTGTCTAGCCCAAGGTGATTTGTATTGGGTGTTTTTTACAGAGGTATAGAACTTTAAGTTGCAATAAAACAACGATGGATTATTCGATTGACATGAATTTTATTTATCCGAAAGATAATCTTGTGGCATTACATTTTAAATATGATTTCTGGCATATGACCGCCATGGCTGGCGCGGACGTAGTCCAATCTGGACGTTCAATTTTCGATGACTTTTTCCAACATTTGTGGCCGTATATCGGCAATAATACGGCGAATGTTGTCTTCCAAATGGTCAAGCGTTTGTGGTTTTACTGCATAGACCAATGACTTTACATAGCCCCACAGAAAGTAGTCTAGCGGTGTTAAATCACAAGATCTTGGAGGCCAATTCACAGGTCCAAAACGTGAAATTAGGCGGTCACCAAACGTGTCTTTCAATAAATCTATTGTGGCGCCGTCTTGTTGGAACCACATCTCCTGAACATCATGGTCATTCACTTCAGGAATGAAAAAATTAGCAATCATGGCTCTATACCGATCACCATTGACTGTAACGTTCTGGCCACCATTGTTTTTGAAAAAGTACGGACCAATGATTCCACCAGCCCATAAAGCGCACCAAACAGTCAGTTTTTCTGGATGTAACGGTGTTTCCACATACACTTGAGGATTACCTTCACTCCAAATGCGGCAGTTTTGTTTGTTGACGTAGCCATTCAACCAGAAGTGCACTTCATCGCTAAACAAAATTCGCTTATGAAAATCGGGAACAACGGTAATCTCGTTTTGGGCCCATTCGACGAATCTACGCCTTACTTGATGATCGTTTGGCTTCAAATCTTGCACGAGTTGGATTTTGTAAGCACGCAAACCAAGATCCTACCGCAAAATCCAATTCCTGTGCTCGATGGCGGATGGACTCATTCGGGTCTTCCTCAATGCTACGCTCTACAGCAGCAATAGCTTCTTCTGTACGCACCGTACAGCGTCTCTGGGGATGCGAGTTATCAATAAGAGTAAACGTGGTGCGAAAACGTTCCATGGTTAATCGAATTAACTGCTCTGATGGACGATTTTGTCGACGATAAAATGGACGTAGTGCGCGATACGTTTTCCGCACAGAACCATTATTTTCGAAATAAAATTGCACTATTTGCAAGCGTTGTTCAGGCGTAAGTCTATTCATGATGAATTGCCAAACCAAACTGAGAATAAATCACTTGACAGCTGTTAAATCGGTCGCCATCTTGAAAAGTAATGCCAACTTAAAGTTCTATACCCCTATAAAAAATACCCTTTATAAAGTCCACACCATCATAAGGCTGTGGGAATAGTTGAGATAGAGATACCAACCAGGAGATATAAATAATATTGGCAGAATGGATAATATTGATATTATAACGGGAGCTTATAGTTCCCAAATAAGCCGCCTCCTAACCAAACCTTAGCAAATGTAATGAATGCATCAAGTTTAGGGGAAAATTTTTAAATTTAAATCTTTAATTGCCGACATATTTATTTCGATTTTACTTTCCATCCTCTTTTTTAAATATTATTCCTGAGTCCTTCATTTATTCCTGACTGTTTTCCGTAACCCATTAAATTGCTGAATGATTCTGCTCAAGTACATGCATATTTTCCTCCTTTTGATGTTTTTAATTAAGTGAGGCTAAATGGCATTTAATTTATAATTTAAACAAGAATATTCTCTTGAAGTTCTATTTTTTTTTAATTCCAATAAAATTTCTTGACTTTTGAAACTCTTTTGCTAAGAAAGCCATGTGCTGCTGCTGCTGCTGCTACCATTCAAAGGGTGAAAGTAGGGAAGCATTTGAATGAAATTCTGTGGCATTTAAGTGAATTCAATTATGATTTGATTCCACTGGAATTGAGTTACATTTCATTTCAATTTATTTTATTCCATCACTGGATATTTTATTAAGTAAATTACCCGCAGTAGAAGCAATAGAACGAAAGTAAAAATAAAAATAAAAATAATTAAAGAAGAAAATAAATATGAAAGAAGGAAAAGCAATGTTTGACAGACAGTCTTATGTTGGAAAGTTAATTTATTTTACGACAGGCAGATCTGTCAGGTCCTGAAGAATTTCATGTTCTATTCTTTCTATCTGCATATCCTAGGGATGCTCTCGCAATGTTGCAATCATTACTGCTAAGAGAGCTGATGATAATTTTGAAAGCAATGTACATGACACTCTAAAGCTTTCTTGGTCATTATAACCCTTCAGATAGGATTGCGACCTAGTTTCTTACACCACTTGTGTTGTGTTTGTTAAATTTATACATGAGTGGCGGGGCCTACAGTTTAAAATGGACTTCGAAAGACAAATTTTTGTGTTTTTGCCAGAAGACTGCTGAGAGATCAGACATATTGACCTGGGGTTTGAACATAGGCCTCACGTCTAATAAACCAACACGCTACCTACTAGACTACGACGACTCTAGAGCGTTGTTAGCTGTGTAAATTCAGCTTTTCCGTTTGCTGATTTAGTCACTGGTTGAGACATGCAGCATCTTTTAAAGACAGATAACTGATAATGCTCTCTCTCTCCTCCCAAGCTTCCCTAAAGCCCTTGATTGCATACGTCTACATATTCTTGCCAACCAGCTTTCTTATGCATTTCGGTTTGTCATCTCATAACAGACAGCCTTCTGATCAAATACTACATATGTACATAACATACATAATTGGTCATTCCAACCCTTCAGTCAGGATTACAACCTAGTTTCTCACACCACTTATGTTGTGTGTGTTAATTCTATACATGAGTGGCGGGATCTACAGTTTAAAGTCGACTCCGAAGGACAGATTTTTTAAAAAACTTTTCATGGCAATTTTATTTTTACTCTCAGAGTTTTTGCCAGAAATCTGCTGAGAGGAAGTCGCCGAAGAAATACTTTTTGTATTTTATTTTGATGTCTGGCCTGGGGTTCGAACCCTGGCTTTTCGTCTAATAAGCCAACACACTACCTACTAGACCACGACGATCTGATCAAACACTTCTTTCCGTTAAATGTGAGGCAAGTTCCATAACTAAGCCTTCAGCTGTATATACAGAGCTTAAGAAAGCTGGGATTAAAGCACAGTAAAAAATCACAGAAGCCTGAGATAAGCAGAAACCTCTCCTCATAGCCGAAGCAAGCCGCAATGATATACAAAAGGTTTGTAGAAAAAACTTAAAATCTAACCCAAACATTTCAGGGCAATTTTTACTTAAGTGTCCATTGTATGGACAAGAACTCAGGCGGACTGAGATACAAAAATTTCCTATGGCAGAAGGCTTTCTGTGACCCAATGAAGTGAAGACCAGCGTTATCTGACTGCCAGACTGCAATCCCAGCTCTTAAGATCCTATGAGGATTGCAAGGCAAACTGCTGGATTCCACATCCACCATGAAAGGTCAGATAAGTTCCTCACTGCTGTTGCAGCCAGAAACTCTCTCTAAAATGGTAGGAGAAGTCTGAAAGAGCAAAAGATAGTTAGAGAGTAAAAATTTACAGTAAAAACGTATTCAATTCCTAGTTAATCCTTTTCACTGTGCAGATATAAGCCGCAATCTGACTTTTTCCATTGCCAAAATTGCTCGGCCAACTTTCTAGCTGCTACCTCCAAGAAATCGAAAGAGCAGTTCTGTAGTTCTGTATATACTCTTGTATATACTCTGTATGTAGTCTTGCTATCTCTGGCAGAGATTCAATGTTCACACAAAAGCTCCTACATCAATTACGTTTAGCCCTTCTTATTTCCTTATTGTACTTATATTCCTGCCTGTGCACATTAAGTTTTGCTCTATCGCAGGGCCTCCGAAGTTCTGTACTAAATACAGAAAGATGGCTAATAAACCTGGCTGTTTTTCACTTTGCCACCAAGCTTCTCGGCATATCTGAATTCCACAATCTTCGAGCTGATTGTTGCCGTATGGTTTTGCTAATTGAGATTCAACCGACAGGGGAGTGTAATAGATCGTTTGGCCGCATCTCTGTACGACAATGACAACTACAATGGGTAGCGATAACGCCACTCATACGCTACTATACCGATTATCAGGAGTAGAAGGTATTTCTCACGGTTATATCAAAAGCTAGCGTCAACTACGGCACATAAAACAGTCTTCTGAACTTTAAACTTAAATACTGTTGAGAGGCCAGCAACCATTCTGGTTAAAACGCTTTGCTTTCACCCAACAGAGACCACAGTTGTTCCCCTATTTTTCAAAATTATGTTTAAACACGTACAAATCTACCTTTGGCTGCTGATGTATTCGAAAAAAGTTGCCCTTCTGTTGACCAGTGTAAAGTGTAATAATAATGAAATTAGGCCAGGTAAAGTAGCAATAAAAAAAAATAATCAACAAATATTTTGATGTTGTTGTTGCTGTTGTTGTTGCTGTCCTAATGCTAAACTAAAACTTAGTTTAACTATAATTTAATCAAGAGTCTATTTCCTGTACTTTTGCTTTTTCCTCCCAATAATTTTTTTACATTTTTTTTTGCTATTTTTCTTCACAGTATTCGATGTTGTTGTTGTTCTTTGTGCCTCAAGTGGTCTTTTAAATCGTATTACAATAACAACAAAAACGAAAAAAAGCATTGCAATGACAGCAACAATCATTCACTCTTCCATTCATTCATTTATTCAGGCAGCCATGCAATAACCAAGTCAACCAGCCAGCCAACCAGCCAGCCAACCAGCCAACCAGCCAGTCAACCAACCATCCAACCGACCAGGCAACCAATTGATTCAACCTTTGGCAACAACAACAAAGTTGTTGTGTTGCTGCTGTTGAGTGCAGTAGTTGGTTTCTTTACGATTTTCATTTCATTAAAGAAAAAAGCAACAAAAAAAAAAGAAAAAACAACAACAAGACAGTAAAACTTTTTAAACTTTTTCTTTTTTAGCACGTATCTCTGCTTGCCCTCTCTTGCTCCACTCTCCTAATTTAGTTCTCTTTTACTTCCTGTTTACACTACATTACCAAGGAATTACAGTTACACTTGATGTTGTATAAGTGGTAGTAAGTAGTGCCTGGGAATAATACCAAGTAGTCAACTTGAAGATGTGTACCTGTGCGGATGGGGGTGTGTGCAGGTGTGTGAGTATGTCGATGCACTTACTCCGGCATTATTGTGAAAAACCAAACTTGCACGTTTTGTGAGAGGGTTGATAAAAAATTTTGGGAAATTTAAAAATATGAACAGGAAGGATGCCGAGACTAAGAGGTAAACAATCAGTTTGAATACATGGAACGATGAGGACAGAACTTGAAATGCTCACTGATTGTGTTATTTGATAAACATGATTGCGTACTATTCAGCTTGCACGGTGTAATTAGAAAAAGAATGATTTTCTATATAAAAGTTTTGTTATCGAATAATTTTCTATATAATAAATTTTGTTATCGAATAATTTTCTATATAGAAATTTTGTTATCGAATAATTTTATATATAATAAATTTTGTTATCGAATAATTTTCTATATAAAATTTTGTTATCGAATAATTTTCTATATAAAAAATTTTGTTATCGAATAATTTTCTATATAAAAAATTTTGTTATCGAATAATTTTCTATATAAAAAATTTTGTTATCGAAAAATTGTCTATATAAAAAAATTTTTAACGAAAAATTGTCTATATAATAAATTTTGTTATCGAAAAATTGTCTATATAAAAAATTTTGTTATCGAAAAATTGTCTATATAAAAAATTTTGTTATCGAAAAATTGTCTATATAAAAAATTTTGTTATCGAAAAATTGTCTATATAAAAAATTTTGTTATCGAAAAATTGTCTATATAAAAAATTTTGTTATCGAAAAATTTTCTATATAAAAAATTTTGTTATCGAAAAATTTTCTATATAAAAAATTTTGTTATCGAATAATTTTCTATATAGAAATTTTGTTATCGAATAATTTTATATATAATAAATTTTGTTATCGAATAATTTTCTATATAAAATTTTGTTATCGAATAATTTTCTATATAAAAAATTTTGTTATCGAATAATTTTCTATATAAAAAATTTTGTTATCGAATAATTTTCTATATAAAAAATTTTGTTATCGAAAAATTGTCTATATAAAAAAATTTTTAACGAAAAATTGTCTATATAAAAAATTTTGTTATCGAAAAATTGTCTATATAAAAAATTTTGTTATCGAAAAATTGTCTATATAAAAAATTTTGTTATCGAAAAATTGTCTATATAAAAAATTTTGTTATCGAAAAATTGTCTATATAAAAAATTTTGTTATCGAAAAATTGTCTATATAAAAAATTTTGTTATCGAAAAATTTTCTATATAAAAAATTTTGTTATCGAAAAATTTTCTATATAAAAAATTTTGTTATCGAAAAATTTTCTATATAAAAAATTTTGTTATCAAAAAAAAGTAGTAGTAAAAAGTAGTAAAAATTTTGTTTTGTGTGCTACATAAAAAATTTTGTTATTGAAAAATTGTCTGTAGAAAAACTTTTGTTATCGAAAAATTTTCTATATAAAAAATTTTGTTATCGAAAAATTTTCAATAGAAAAGAATTTTGTTATCAAAAACAAAAAATTTTGTTTTGTGTGTTCTATATAAAAAACTTTGTTATCAAAAAAATTTTGTTATCGAAAAGATTTTTATATAAAATTTTGTTATCGGAGAATTTTGTTATCGAAAAATTTTCTACAGAAAAAAATTTTTTTTGTGTGTTCTATATAAAAAATTTTGTTAGCGAAAAACATTCTATATAAAAAAATTTGTTATCGAAACATTTTCTGTAGGAAAAATTTTGTTATTAAAAAATTTTCTATATAAAAAATTTTGTTATCAAAAACTTTTCTGTAGTAAAAATTTTGTTTAGTGTGTTCTATATAAAAAAACTTTGTTATCGAAAAAATTTTGTTCTCGAAAAAAATTTTTATATAAAATTATGTTATCGAAAAGATTTTGTTATCGAAAAAATTTTTTTATCGAAAAATTTTCTGTAAACAATAACGGCATAGAAAATATTAGTGTAGAAAAATTTTATAGAAAATTTCACCACCACCCTCGTATTTAGCCACAACTATACACCAACCAACCACGTAGATGCATAACCAGCACGAACATAAGCATAAGTCGCATCACCTGCATCAAAAAGTTAAAAAAAACTGTTGCATTTCCTTTGTGTTTATTAAGTTTTATACTCTCTCTCTTTCTCTCTCTCTCTCTCTCTCTCTCTCTCTGGTGGCGTGTTGCCCATTGAGTTCTGGTGTAACTTGTTTAGTTTACACAGAATAGTTACGGATGACGACAAATAAAGTTTTCATATTGAAAATTTCATTAAACTTTAAAATGCTGTTTTTGAATATCAAAAAGAATGGGAGCAAGAGACGGAGAGAGAAAGAAAATAAAAGTAGAATGACGTTATTTGAATAAAACAAGGAATGTAGCAGAGAAAAAGTGCAAAAAAGAGTGTGTGAGAGAGAGAGGGAGGGGGAGGAGGATTAAAGATAAAATGAATTGAGTATTTTGGCTAACGGTAAATAAGCCAACAAGTCATTGGGTTACCCAGTTGCAATAGTCCGACCGACAGTCTCTCCTATGACGGCAACTCGTATCAAGTGTTTTAGCCATGTGGCCTTGCCGTTGTTTCTAGGCAGCCATCTGTGGAGTTGTTGTGGTTTGTTCATCCATAACGAAATGGAACATAATGCCAAGAGGTAGTGAGTGTTTGCTGTTGTACGGTAGGCAAGCAGTCGTCAGTCAATTGTTTATCTTTAAAAGAGAGTACAACTGTAGCTGTATCTGTAACTGTAACGCTATTTATTATCCTGGTACTTGTTTCTATTTCTGTTTGTATTTCCACTGTAGAAATGGGGGGAGACTGTTTTTGATTTATTTCATTTGCTTTGAGGTTTCACAGTGATTTCGAAAAAAACACAACAAAAAAACAAAAAAAAAAGAGTAACACAGGAAAATTTTTATTCCGTGGTTTATGGTTGATTGAAAAGTGACAGGAATTTTATGGTTTCACAATAAATTCTGTCGTTTTTATTTTGTATTTTTCTCTTTGGTTTTTTATTTTCATTTTTATGTAAGACTTCCTACGTTTACAGGCACTTAAAAGTGACTTGTAATGTTTTTTATTACTCTAGAGGAGCGCGGCCTGGCTGGTTATGGTGTGTTGTTGGATAACAAGAAAAGGCATTGAAAAGTAATTCTTTTGAAATAAGGAAACAAATTTTATTTCTTTCTGATAAATTGAATTGAATTTGTGTATCAAGGAATATTTTTCAACAGAAAAATAAAATCATCTGCCATAGATTAATAAAAGGAAAGGAAAGGAAAGTAAAGGAAAAATGATTTATTGTGTGCTAAAATCGAAATGCTAATGCAAAAGGATATGATGAGAATAAAAGAAAGGAAATGGACCAAATCGAAAATGCAAATGTATGGGGACATTGTAAATCGTAAGTTATTTTTCTATAAGAAATAGGCAGAAGGATTGATGAGATGTTACAGGTTATGGAAACCTAGATATTTGTGAAATACCGTACGACGTTGGTATATTGTTTGCTCTTTGATTTCGTATAATTATTAACATGATAATTCTGATGAGCAGAATTATGATAAAAGGCCCTAACGTTCTCACTTGGGTCCAAGTAAAGACCCCACAGTAATGCATTGAGATGCTCCATTGGTACCGTACGACGTTGGTATATTGTTTGCTCTTTGATTTCTTAAAATTATTGACAGCATGTTCGTGAAGAAGAGGATTATGATAAAAAAAAATCCCAACGTTCTCACTTGGGTCCAAAAAGAGACCTCACTGTAATGCATTGAGACGCTCCATTGGTACCGTACGATGTTGGTATATTGTTTGCTCTTTGATTTCTTATAATTATTAACATGATGATCCTGATGAACAGGAATATGATAAAAAAAATCGCTACGTTCTCACTTGCGTCCAAAAAGAGACACCACTGTTATGCATTGAGACGCTGGAGTCTAGTAAATAAGTGTGTTGGTTTACTAGACGAGCATTTAAACCTCACGTATAAAGTCTTGAAGAAAAATAATGAAAAAACAACCTCCATTTCAGCAGTCTTCTGGCAAAAGCTGAGCCCTATATATGGGCTTGAGCCTATACTTGGAAGTAGGAAGGCAGTAATCGAGAAATGCTTGTACGTCCCAAAGTGGGGCTGACTACACGCTGCAAGCTTTACCTATTCTTCTTACCCATCAGCTTAAAATTAATAGGAAAGGTGTTGTTAGTGTTGTCTGAGGATAAATACAGCGACAAAGTTTTTCAAGGTTCTGCGATTAACATTCTTCTCGCATTACAGTCAACAAATTAACGCTCAATGCACGAGCATAGGCTGAAACATCATGTCGAAGATCCTTAGAGAACATCTAGGGCTAAAGTCCCCTTAGTTTACATAGCGCTGTGGGCCTAAAACATATTTCCTGCTAATGAGAAGTGTCCATTTCTTTTAGTCTACCTGAAAATCAGAAATTAACAGCCCACATATAACTTGAATTAAACTCACATAGACGACAAAGGGTACAAAGTCCTCTGCCATATGGGCCAGGAACACAATCTATTAGGCTGGGAGTATGATCAGTTAGTGATCGAAAAGACGCGATAGGAGTTCCCAATGTCATTACTAGGTTATGATGCAATGCTAAAGTGATTGGGAAGTATCTTTTCAGTTCATAGGCCTACTGAGCCATAAATCTCTTATGCAGGGTTGCATTAACCGTTCCTTATAAAACGTCTGACAAGTTCTTCTCCAATTTTTCTCTTTCATTTCAGTATAAAATGTTGAAACCGAATTTACCGAAAATATTCCTAAAATTAAGCAGATAAATACGAGGGCCTGACAAAAGCGACAGACAAAATGATGAATAGTTTAACGAATGCCGAACATGAACATGAAGTTGTCGATGATTTCGAGGTGGTGGAATCAACAGAGCTTAACAATCGTACCGATCCGATTTACTCAATTAAACCGGATTTTATAACGCAATGGTAAGCAAGTCCTACAATTTCTAATTCTCTTCCAGTAAATATTGTAAGTCTGCTTCCTTCTTTCTCACTTCTTATCTTTTAGGCGCTTAAAAAAGGAACGAGAAAATCTATGCCGATCGATTTATAATCGTTTTGTGGAACACAATGAATGCAAACGCCTGCTGCAGGCCTTTATCGGTGATAACGATGAACTGGAGCTGTGGTCTCAGGATGATATTAAACAGTTGGCGGCCTTTATTAATGAGAGCACGAATGGCACTGTCAATGAAGGCAATATGTCGTATGAGGTGGAGGGTCCAGCTTTAGTATTGCCACCCTTTGAACTATGGCAGACGATAGCCATAGCCGTGTGTCTGGCCATTTGTATTATATTAACTGTGGGTGGCAATATTTTAGTTTTACTGGCCTTTATTGTGGATCGCAATATACGACAGCCAAGCAATTATTTTATAGCTTCACTGGCGGCCACAGATATGCTAATAGGTGAGTCGTCCACACGATACGTTATGCAATTGGGGTGTCATTTTATTTGATTTGTTTTCCGGTTTCAATTCTGTTTTTTCTAGGAACCGTTTCCATGCCTTTTTATACAGTGTATGTTCTAATGGGCTATTGGGATTTGGGGCCTTTGTTATGTGATCTTTGGCTTTCGGTTGATTATACCGTGTGCTTAGTGTCCCAGTATACAGTGCTGCTGATAACCATCGATCGTTATTGTTCGGTTAAGATAGCGGCCAAGTATCGCAGTTGGCGCACCAAGCGTAGAGTAATTTATATGGTGACAATAACATGGATTATACCAGCCTTACTGTTTTTTATTTCTATATTTGGTTGGGAGCATTTCACCGGCAAACGCGACCTGCTGCCGGGACAATGTGCTGTGCAGTTTCTCAAGGATCCCGTATTCAATACGGCCCTGATTATAGGCTACTACTGGACCACATTGATCGTATTGTTTGTGTTATACGGTGGCATTTACAAGACAGCCTATGAAATGCAAAAACGCAGCGAAGCTAAGCAAAGAAAAATGCAATCCATGGTGGCTTTAAGTGCGGGAGCCATGTCCGGCATGGCGGGTCACGCGGCCGGCATTGGGGTTATAGAAGAGAAAATATTGAAAACCCAAGTCGATGTAACGCAAAATCAAAATAAAAACGAAAACACGGAAATGGTTAAGCGTTATAGCGGCTCGGGTCAAAGTAATCCTTTGGCCCAAGCAGCCGATATAATCAATGGTGCTTTGGTAGAGGCTGTGAATGAACAACGACGTATATCGGATGCCAAGCAGGCAAGCCACAAAGATACTAAAACCGATCTGACTGAGGTAGAGAAAAGTGAACGTTCCAGTAGTCCGGCTTTTGATTCGGATGAAGAGTCGTCGGTGAATCAAGTGCAGCAACTGATGAACCAACAAAAGTTGGCCAATTTACGTAAACGTTCTTCCATTGGTCTGGTGTTTGGTGCCCAGGCAGCTTTAATAGCAACACGCAGCAAAGGTTTGTGCACACCCAACTCCAAATCCACAGAAGCCATGCCCCAAACTTCTACTAATACTTCGCCCCACCAGCTATTTAATCCTTTGGCGAAAGCCTTAAGTAAAGAGGAGGTTAAGCGAACCTCGTATACCACTCTGTCACAAATAGTGGAGACTGAAGGCCGCAACAAACGTAAATCCAGTGTACCACCTGCAGACACTACTCCTTTGTCGCCGGTGGACCTGGCTCCCCTTGAAGTACCCCGTGAACAAGTGCAACACAGCCTGGTCCAAGCCATACTACCACCACCCGAACAATTCCAATGTAATTCCCTGTTTTCCGACTGCTCCGATAATCCTTTGGGCGGCGAGAGAAGTAGCAACAGTGACTTGCAAATGACCTATGACCTGATGACCAACAATTCCGATTTACGATACATGGATGAAAGTTCTATGGCTTTACCTTCGCCCGAAACGAGTCAAAGCAACTCTTATCAGTTGCCTGTTAAACAATTCAAGACAAATAAACTCACAAGTGCCGGCTCTCCTCAACGTGCCAATCAAACAGTCAGCAGTCCTACGGTACTGGCTCAGGCTTTACACAAAGCTCAACAGCAGCAGCAACAACAAGAACAACGTAAAACTGCATCTGCAGCTGCAGCTAAAGTTTTTCCCCAACAAATACACCCGAGTTCCCATAATAACAATAATAATGCAACACAAGGTGATATCCTTAACCCCTCAATAACCACCACCGAAATCTATTTTGCTCCCAGTTTTGATAATCCCCTACAGCAAGAAGTGGAAATTGAAAACAAATTACTTGTCTCCTATACAGGTTTGGAAGGCTTTGACAAGATCAGAAGAGAAAGCTGCATCGATTTGATGCTGATACCGCAAACGGCCCGGCTAATAGAACAGGAGAGTACACAACGGCGCAGCTCTAGTCCGCCCACGGCGGGTACGGTGACTACCAATGGTTCGACTAAGGCAAAACCGGCTGCAACGGCAACAAACACAACAACAACAACTGCCATTATTACAACAGCAGGCACTGCAACTACCACCACCACAGTGAACACAAATAACACAGCAAGCACAGCGACTACAGTAACGCAACGCAAAAGTCTAGATAAGATAGAGGAGAGGGAATCTTCGGATACCACCAATAAAATCGCCTCTACTTCCGTAACCACCAGTTCAGCTTCAACGGGAGCAGCGGCTGCAACAGCCACGGCTACAAGCGAGGAAAAACAAAGTAAAAAAACGGGTTCAGTCAAGTCCCAGAAAAAAGCGACAAGTTCTACAATAAACAATCGCAGTTCCAGCAAACGAGCTTTTATACATTCGATAGGCAAACATTTTAAAAGTAAAAAAGCCACCATACCGCTGGTTATAGGTGTGGGTAGGCAAAAATCCAAATCGGAGAATAGAGCACGTAAGGCTTTTCGTACGATTTCCTTTATTTTAGGCTGTTTTGTGGCCTGCTGGACACCGTACCATGTATTGGCATTGGTAGAGGGTTTCTGTCGTAATCCACCCTGTACCAATGAGCATTTGTACATGTTCTCCTATTTCCTGTGCTATGCCAATAGTCCCATGAATCCCTTCTGTTATGCTTTGGCCAATCAACAGTTTAAGAAAACTTTTACGCGCATCTTAAAAGGTGACTGGCATATGACTTAAATTGTTAGGAAAAACAAAAATAAGAAACTTAATTTCATTTAAAAGGCAAAAAAATAATAATAATAATTTAAGGAAAAAGAAACACAATATTAAACTAAGTTAATAATGCATACATTTAGGAGCTTAGGAAAAATAATTATATGCATTACATACTGTTAGGCATTAAAAGCGTACACACACATACACAAGCAAACATACATACACAAACACATATCATAATACGAATAAAATGTAAATAAAAATTAAAATAAAAAAAATAACAAAATTTAGTAAAAAATCCAAATAAATTTGAAATAAAATTTCATTTGAAAAAAAGAAATTTAATTATGAAAACTATATTTAAACAGGAGGATATGGATGACCGTTTTTACCCTAGTATTTTAATATCATCTTAACTTTTTTTATTTAATTTGTATTTTTTTTTTCGTATCATGAAAAAAAGGAAAAAAACGTTTGAAAAAAAGCACAATTTCTAATGAGCCCCTAGAAATGTGCTTCACAAAACAAAAACGTTTTTAGAAATCTATTTATTACTACAGCAAAACAGAAAATACTCGGCTAAAAACGGTCAAGTGATGAAATAAAAACAAAAAAATTGAAAAAAAAACACTCCCTTCTTACTCAGTTATCTAAACTAACCTTTACTTTCGCATTTCTACTATCCCTCCCCTCTCTCTTTCTATATCGTGTATATTATACTCCATATATACTGGATAGTATTTTTTATAAGCAACAACACTGTGAAACAGGTCAATTCAAACGTAAACTTAGGAGAAAATGTAAAAAAAAATTTAAATGTCTGCCTATCAGTTAAATTTCCGCTACTTTCTCCTTCTCCTTTTCCTCTTTACTGTCTATCTCTGGTGCATTCATTAAAACTAAAATTATAAAATGCAAACAGTAGTGTAAGAAAACATAGCAGTGTTATTTTGTAAGTAGAAAAAATAAAGAAACATTTTTTTAAAATACAGTGTTGTTGAAATATATAGCACTGTTTTTTTTTTGTTTTTTTTTTAATAAAAATACAAATAAAATTTCCTTAGAGAGACATTAATTACTTCCTCCTCGAAGACCTCAAGTTCTTACCAATGTGATATTGGTGAACTACCTACATGTGATACTATGGTACTGGCAACATCCTTACGGAGATTTGTAAAGCTGATCCCCATACCTACACTACAATACTTTACTTACTTAATTGTCCACATCAAGTTGTCCGATTTCTTTGGAACTTCTTTCCAAGACTTACTTTCATGTGCCTCTGATCCGCGCCCAGCTTATGTCCTTCATTACACCAATAGATGACAAAACTTCCGCAAATAGGTCCTTTCAACACATGACGTAAGCTGATCCTTGCATAAAACGCCAATTTGTTCTGCCCGAAAGACATGGTGACCTTAGCTGCCTAATGCCCTAAGTCTATGTTGTTGAAGTGCCTATACCATTGCTAGTTTTAATTAGGTAAACTAAACTGGAAGTCGCCCTAGTCTAGTAGGTAGTGTGTTGGCTTATTAGACGAAAAGCCAGGGTTCGAGCCCCAGGCCAGGCATCAAAGACAAAATACAAAAAGCATTTCTTCGGCGACTTCCTCTCAGCAGATTTCTGGCAAAAACTCGGAGAGTAAATAAAAATTGCCATGAAAAGTTTCGCAAAAATCTGTCGTTCGGAGTCGACTTTAAACTGGAGGTCCCGCCATTTATGTATAAAATTAACGCACACAACAGAAGAAGTGGTTTGAGAAACTAGGTCGTAATCCTGACTGAAGGGTTGTAATGACCAATTATGTATGTATGTATGTAAACTGGACTAAAGATATTGCGTAGAACTGTACCTACCAGGACTAAACTACAACTTAGGTTGGCATCATGTAGTAGACCTTGGGAGTCAAATTATAAGATTAGAAGTTGCTAACAAAGTTTCAGAATTTTTTAAATGAGGTACTCTAGATATGTGCATAATTCCTCTCCTATTTATCAAAGCCAGAACTTCAAAGCTTTATCAAGCGACAACTGTCAAATAAAGGAACAAGAGAGAGCTTCTAAAAGTGCTTAAGAACAATACCGTGCAAACCAAGTTCAAACCCCGGGGAAAATGAAAAAATTTAACCTACCTCAGAGAGGTTAAGCAAAGATTCTCCTCTTTCTCATCTCTACAGCTTCTGGAAAAATCATTGACGATATGGCCAAGACCAATAGTACACACAATGCAATTTCCAGTAATGACTGCGTCAAGAATAATACTCAACTCCTTTGAAGTTTGTTCAAACCTTCTGCGCCAGATTGGTTGCTCCAATTTGCACGTATTGGAAGCCATCAACAGAATCTGATACAACTTGCAAGCAAGACGTTCCCAATTTAGAAAATGCAATCGAAAGTTCAATAGTTGTACCGTAGCTGACTAATTCATGCAATTCAGCAGTTTTTGTGAATGCCACGGTTCTCCTTTGACAATTTCTGGCCTTTTAAGGTACAAACACTGAACATAGTGGAACAAATGAAAGCATAGGTCCTTTGTATATGTATATTCTTTTTAACCGCTAAAGAAGAAATGGAAAGAATGGATCGTTTTAAAATAAGTGCTATTATTTCTTACACAATTGTCTTGCTATCTAAAATCACTGTAGAATTACAAAAAAAACTTTTTTACTTTAAAAAGGACATCATGGTCTTGATTTATGCTTTTTTATATGAAAAAATAAATTAAAAAATAAAATTAAAATATAAAAATAAAATAATAATAAGAAATGGAAACACCAACATAAAAATCAAATAAAAAAATATTAACAAATTAAATTATTTATACATTTACAAACAAATTATTAAAAAAAAATTATAGAAATAGAAAAAGAAATTTAAAAAAATAAATTAAAATAGAAGGCAAAATAAAAATAATTTTTTTTCCTATAAACACGGTAATTGTAACAGTTTTAAAAACAAAAATCAAATTGAAATTGTTGCTTTAATTAATAATAATAACAAAACAAAACAAAAACATTATTAAGATAAGCAACATTATTATGAAATTGTTGAAAAAATTAAAAAAAAACATATGAATTGTATTAAATTGTGAGTAGTAAACAAACAGGATTAAATTCTATTCAATTACAGAGAAAAGTAATGCCAAGGTTTGTTTGGTTGGTTGGTTAAACGGTTCGTTTATACTTGAAGTATGTATGTATTGTTCAAAGAAAAAGAAAAGAAAGTAAAAACAAAAGATAGGAAATAATTGTGTAGCATTTAAGTTTTTCTTTTCTTTTCTTTTTTATTTTTGTGATTATTTTTGTAATTATTTTTTTTAACAGATAATGAAAGAAAAAAAAATCAAATTTTAGACAATAACTAATGCTTACAGACAGAATACAAAATAAAAATTTAAAAAATTTAAAAATCAATTCATATTTATAGTCTAATCTATACATATTGTATGTAGCAAATATACATATAAATATACTATTTATGTAGTATAATAACAATAATAAAAAAAATAAAAAATAAAAATAAAACATTTAAAAACGAGCATATGAAAATAAAGATAAAAAATTTAAAAATTAAAGAAAAGAAAATTAAGTTTATTATTATTAAAAAAAAAAAAGGAAAAAAGAAGAAGCAGAAGAAATTGATATCAATTATAACTCTTTATATGCAATTATTAAATATACAACAACAACAATGCTTATGTATTTTATATGCAAATATATGCCAGCATAAAATTTACAAAAAGATACACTCACCACCCTTACTTATACACCACAAATCTGTAACTGCAAACGCCTTTTTGTAAAAATCATTTTGAAAAATGAAAATAATGTCCGTCTTTTTTTTATCAAATTAACATCACGTCAAAAAAAATTACCCACAATCGAGGTCGGTTATATGATACCCTACTCCACCATACTACACTTTGTATGACAATCACAAACAATTTTATAAACGTTAGGTTAGGTGAGTTAAGTTGACACGCCTTGTTTGAAGGCTAAGGTCCCATTTGTGATACTACAAGTCAAAACTACTCTGGGGTTCAAACAGACCCCATCTACTATTCTCTCTTCAAATTAAATATCTTTGTTTTGCAAAGTTTTCTTGAACCAATACTTAGGGGATAGCGCCTATGCATGCAGCGTATTATGTTCGAACTAAGAAAACGTGTTTTGGGTAAGGTGCGTTAGATTTGAACATACATATTTATTTATATTGTAGGTAACAGGAGAATCTTGAAAGTGCGTTTAAGATACGTATTTTCCGCGTAATACAATGTGCGGAGCAATCTACTACTACTAATAGATGTACCCCTACAATAAAGGTTAATACTGCGTGAAAATATGTAATTTTCGTAAACAAATCCCCTTTTTTTCTATAGAGGACTATTAGTTGTAATAGCGAAAAAGTAATAAAAGACAAGCAACATTGCCTCATCCTAATGGCATTAAGAAGCATCTTGTACGTGTTCGAGATGCTTCAAAATAGACTTCTTGGCATTGACCCTTACGCGAGAGAGAGAGAGAGAGGGAGCTATAGTCGTTTTACGGACAGATATAAGTATTTAAATACTTATTTTCAACCCTGGACCAAATACGGTTATTGCAGCGAACATCGCATTGAGTTTTCTTAACCAGAACGTTAAGAGCTTCTGACTACCAAATATTTAAGCCATTTATAGGGCTTCATAGCTTCTGCTGATCAACCGATAGAGTTGTCGTTTCTATCGGTATTCCCACAAGTATGACAAAGGAGAAGTCGCCGTAGTCTAGTAAGTTGTGCGTTGGCTTATTAGACGTAAGACCACGGTTCAAAACCCAGGTCAGATATCAAAACGAAATGTGAGAACGAAATATGAGAATGACGGAAGTCGCCGTGGTCTAGTAGGTAGTGTGTTGGCTTATTAGACGAAAAGCCAAGGTTCGAGCCCCAGTCCAGACGTCAAAATAAAATACAAAAAGTATTTCTTCGGCGACTTCGTCTCAGCAGATTTCTGGCAAAAATTCTGAGAGTAAATAAAATTGTCATGAAAAAGTTTCCCAAAAATCTGTCGTTCAGAATCAACTTTAAACTGTAGGTCCCGCCACTCATGTATGAAATTAACGCACACAACATAAGTGGTGTGAGAAGCTAGGGTTGTAATGACCAATTACGTTATGTATGTATGACAAGGAACCGCAAGTGACGTGCGACTGTACGAGTAAATCAGAAGGTTAGACCAGAATGGCGCCCTCCTCGGTCTGATAAGATCCCGTTGTATTGGTATTGCATATCTATTCCGTCATTTCTCAGCCATCCTGATTGTTTTGTGATGGTGTAGACTTTATGCAAATCACCTTTGGTTAGTCACATTCTGTCAATAAGTTATGTGTGGCTAAGTATGCCTCCTATCAGGTTCCCAAGTGCCGGTCAGAGAACATGTACGGTAGGCTCCTCTTTTAGCTTGTCATTACAGTTTCTGCGGAAGTGGTTGTACCGTATTCCTGGCGCCTCTGACCCGTTATGAATAAATCAGAAGATTTTTAGAGAAAATTCTATCACTTAACAAGCATTGCATAGCTTTATAAGTAGGAAGCGGGACAGTGGTGGAACCGTAAGACAGGCATTTGAAAATTTTGAATACATTTTGTCCTGAAACTTTAACCCTCAATAATCAATTCCGTTCTGATAATTTTGACCTTCAAGTTCCGCTCTCATGCAAATACCGTTTCTACTTCCACTGGCAACAAAACTGGAACACCAAATGCGTTACATACCAAGCTAACAATCAATACGTGGACTTACATGTCACAAGCCTAAGGAAAAGTATAGTGCATTAGCTTTGCTAGCGTAGGGTATCAACATAATTGGGAAAAAATTGAATTTAAATTCACAAAACTGAAGTCATAAATTAATGTCAGCATGAATCTCAATGAACCCGAACGAACTGATAATAAAAGGGACAACAATTATTGGGGATGGTTGGGTGAATGCATTCAAATTAAATTGGCAAAAATGCCTAGGAATGCCATGAAATATTGAATTGGAATGCAAGTCTCTCGATGAATACTGCTTATTTGAATTTATCAATATTTTGTACAAAAGAAAAAAAAAATAAAACGAAAAATGATGTTCGTTTCATTGGAGTTGCTTCTTTCGATAAAGCTATGACAACAAGCAGCCTAAAAACACTGTGGCAAAAATGAGAGGCTGTAGGAGGTGTCGTTACGAATATTGTTGTGGCCGTTACTGCATACTACATGGAAGCTTTTGTAGGAATCGTTTATGAATCAGTTTATAGGAGACGAAATAAAGAATTCGTTGTGACAACATGAATGCGCTGGTATCTCTCCATTCTAGACATTCTCTACCGATAACTGACATTATATTCCCCAAAGATAAGCAAAAAGTTTTAATTTTTAGAATTAAAACAACCTACTGAAATTTGGTACAAATCGGGGGAACTGAGAATTCGTCTTCAAACCAGATTTGTTGTTATGAATCCCACATAGCTCGGACAAAATTTCACTTGAGTTCAACTTGATCATTGTCTTCAAAAGAAAATTAAGCGCAAATGTGGCTTTGCACACTATATGATGGTGTTTTCAACTCGCTTAGAATTGATCAATAACTGAAACAAAACACTAAGATTGTCTGCTGAATTTCTAGGCGAAATATGACCTTCCACGAAGTCTAACAATGACACAATTGCGGGAATGTTGCAGTGTGTTGCTGAAATGTAATGCCCTTCAAAATGTGATGTTCTTTCACAAGTCACTGCTTTTTCAAGGCCTGTGTTACTGTAATGGCTTTATGGATTTCGTCTGTTCTTCACAGTGCTTTCAGTGCTTTAATGAACTGCTTCACCTCATGCCAGCTCTTTCCAAACAGTAGTTTCACCTTCTTTTCATTGTCTAGAGTTAGGTTCTAGACTATAGCAGTTCATATTTTCATTCAATATGCGCCAAATATCCTTCATTTGAATACAATATGTTCAGCAGTTTTGTGTCCATTTGGCCTGTGGAGACATATTGTTGAGATGTAGTGCCCTAAGGACTATAGGTGTCCTATCAGAAACAGGGTTGGATTAAAGTTGACGTCTCCTTAGATGGGATTATTTTAATACAGCTCTTCCCTCATTATTGCCATTTTCGACAACAGTTTTATGATCGTTGTCTTTACGACGTTCACTGTCTCTCCGGTATTCTTGGGTAAAACCAAAAACCTTAACGCTTCTGCTATGAAGCGATTTGTAGAGATCGGTTGATCTATTAAAGAATCTAACTTTCCGTTTGAGATTCCAAGAAACTGTGTTTAGACAGGAGTTAAGTTTGGCTCTCATAATTTCAAACTCATTTTTATCATTGTAAAGAAATAGGTTATGATCGGCCTATATATTGAACAGAGTCTGCCACCGTGTGAAATTATAGCCGCAGGTGGCAATGTACTAATCACCTCTTGAACACTTAGATGAGTGGTTTGTGAAGTGATATTCCGTGGTATAGGGTAACAAATAGGTGTGCTTGACTGATACAAAATTTTTTTATACGCTTAATATTGCCTTTATAAAATTTTTTAAATTTTTTAAATTTTTTATTTATTTTTTTTTTCAATTCCGTTTTACAGCCAGCACATTACAACCAACACACTTTTAACTACACTGAGTGTTTGGAATTTATTTTGGCATAGATTTGCATTAAAATTGAATTTAAAATGCAAAAAAAAAATGAAAAACTATTTAATAAACAATAAATAATCAAAAGTAAATATTTATTATGAACTTATTATTGTATTTTCATATTCATATGATTGAGTAAAAAATGAAACAAAGAAAAAAATTAGAAATATTAAAACAAAAAGTATTTATTAGAATTTAATTTTAATAGAACAAGAAATAATTTAAAATATTACAACAATAAATACAATAACAATAATAAATTAAAATGGAAATACAATATATTACAATAACAATAATAATAATATAATAAATAAATAAAATAAAAGCAACAACAATTTAAAATATTGAAAGAGAAGACAGAATAAAAATCGATGGTTTTATGTACAATATATATACGATAAAAACAACAATAATAACAATAATAATAAGAAGAAAAATTAAAACATCATGACAAATACAACAATAATAATAATAATAAAATAAATTAATTTAATTTAAAAAACCCTCACAGTGTTCTCTTTTGAATCTCTTTGTCATTTACTACGAATATTTGCAGCTCTGATCATAACAAAAGATTTCACAGTGTGCCTAATGGGTAGCTTTCAGCAAATAAAATAAGGAATTAAAGAATGTGCATTTTAACATATTTTGGAATATTTTTCAAAAATATTTCATAACGCAGGGGGAAAGATAGAAGGGAAGGATACAGAAACCAAGAGCGTAACAATCGTGCGTTTTTGTTGTTTGACCTCTTTTTATTTATTTTTCTAGTGTTAAAAACAGACGTCGGCACCAATGTCCCTCAGGGGAAGAACATCTTCGGCTTTTTACACACATAGGACACGAACATCATGAATGTTCGTTAAAAAGAGCGTAAAAATCTTGTCAGCTTTTAAAGAAGAAGGTTCATGTCGCTTTTTTCCGACTTCAATTATACACCCAAAGAAATATCACAGTAGTATTCACTAATATCAATGAGAAATGAATTCGATTTTTGGAAGAATACTTGCCAAGTTAAATACGGTGTCTTTAGGGATTTAGCGCAGTACAATTTTTCTATATTTTCCGATCACATATACATATTTGGGTTAATAAGTAGACTTGACATTATTACTAACAATTTTCCTCTACGTTAACACATGCCTATGGTTATGGATTAGTGAGTGAGAGAGAGAAAATAAGTTGAGAGAATTTATTTAATTTAGTAATATACTCTATTTTCATTTCATCAACATACAAATGTAAAGCTGTCTATCTTTGGCTTAATAATTTTGGATAAATAAAAATAAAATAAAACATCGATTTTATTATTAAAAGAACATAAACCTATCCATCTTTGGCTTAAAAATTAGGCCATGTTTTTTAGATAAATAAAAATAAAAAGAATAAAAATAAATAAAAAACCATTTTTTATTAAAAGAAAAAAAACGAGCATTCCAAAGCATTTAAAAAAATATACTATGGGACAAAATAAAAAATAAAATACGCTCAGCTAATGACATAGAACATTTTTAACACAAAATATTCTTCGAGTGTTATTCTGATATAAAATGATAAAGCATCCGCAGCACATGTATTCTTGTCGCAGTCTGATCGACAACTAAATCAAAAAACACAAGAATACATACACATGTACATACGTACGATGAGAGCAACACATTGTTACGCTCTTTGTTTGTGTTTATTTTCCTTCTGTCTTCCTCCCTCTCATCTAGAAATGATTTTGGTGAGAGTCGTAATGTTACGACCCGCCATAAGAAATTTTACTCCTACATGATGCGTATTCTTTATATCCATATTCTTTGCTTTCAGTCAAATTATTCAATTTTTTCCAACATTTTTTTAAATTAAACAACTCAAATGTTCATGCCTATCGGCATACACAAAAGCTATCAAGTTGGCTATTCACCTATCCTGGGTCAATGAGGAGTCCTGCTCCATCGCTAGACTCACTAGGCCTTCGATAGGTAGGCAGTTGCTTGGACTTTGTCGTAACGTCATCTCGATTACAATGGCCCTGCTTAAAGTTTATTGTGTTATGGGTAGAAACGCGGAAAGAATTCAGCTCCCATCTAACAACTTCTGCCATGGGTGCAAATCCGCTAAGGAAGAGGAGACTGTTATCCACTTTCTTTGTTAATGCCCATCGCTTGCGTGGGGAAGATATAGGTTATTTGGCTCTCCAATCCTTGTCAGCTTGACGGGACCATCATTCATTGATGTCAAGGATAAAGCTTCGTTTATTAAACTTTCAGGCTGGTTTTCCAGTCGTGGAAAAGTCGTGCTTTTAAAGTGCAGCCAAAAGCTTACTTGAGAGCACGCATAGCGGCCCATTGTGACGCCACAGGTGAATGCAGTCCCTGGATTGACCTGGTGTGGTGGAACTTGGTCAGTACAGGGACTGCGTTCACCATTCCTTAACCTCTTCCTGTCCTCAGCTCCGAGGCGAGTTACATACGGCTGGTTTATTATCATTCCCATGAAAACTATTCTGTGCCCTGTATTCATCATTTATCATCAGACTTATACGAAGAATTAACAGCTAAACGTTAACTAAACGTGACAGTACGTACTTTCGTTTTTAGAACTTGAAAAATATGTTCTTAAATTTATAAGAGGCCCCCTGTATTTCAAATAGAATTTAAATTTTTTTTTTTCAAATTCATTACCACCGAAGAGCAAGGTATAAAAGGTATTGTAACCATGTGGCTTTTCCCCTTTGCCTTTGCCAATCATAAAACATTGCGAGAATTGTTAATTAAAATTTATTTATTGATTATTATTTAAATAATAATTATTTGTTATTATTGTTCAGTTATTTATTTTGTTATTATTTACATGGCCCCCCCTCTCAGTGAAATAGAAGCTGCGATTTGGCAAAACAAAACAAAACAAAAAAATCGTTTGTTTCGTTTGTTTTGAAACTACCGCAGCAGCGATTGAATTGCAAACATGACAGCGTTTAAGTGGTTTTCCACAAAACATGCGATCTTCGTAAACAATTTAATCCGCTGTTAGCGTGTGTGGCAAATGTGGAATTGTTACAATCACGAAAAAATACGCCGTAATTGTTGAAAACGCTTCAAAACTGAATTTGCGTGGTCATTAATAGAGTATTGCGGTCTATTATGAACCAATTTGCTTTGAAATCAACAAAGTGATGGAAAATAAAGTACTCAACATGTACTTCTGCTTTATTTTTAAAGTTAGGCATCACTCGACAGTCATCAGGGCCAATGCCTTACATTATTGGCCATAACAGCCCATGATTACAGGCTAGCTTTTCACATTACCCACGTAATGTTTATCATCTTACATCATATTATCATAGAGACAGACAATGTCTAACCCGTTTATAACCACAGATAGGGGTGGCGTATTGCAGTTGTTAAAGTTCTTGACAACAAAGCCGAGCAGTCGAGGTTCAAAATAAAAATCAAGAAACGTCATTCGTTCTACCCAGAAGTTCACTGACCTCCATCAATGAAAAGAACATCAACAACGAACATCATAGGAAGGTCACTCTGTTTCATTTCTTTAGAAAGAAACGAGCAATCAATTTCTCATCAATAAACCCAACTCAACAGTTCAAAACAACATTCAATTGATAGTGTTTCTCAGCAGTGCGGATTTTGGAACTAGTGCGCAGGATTAAGGATTCCAAAACAGCTTACCTTACGGTCGGGTGTTACTTGGGACCAGAGATATACCTAACGAAGCTAATTGTTTTCCTCGAATGAGTAGTAAAAAGAGCTCTATATAAAAAGTGCATGTTATCGATCAAAAAGATGCAGGTCATCGGCAAAAAATTCAACTCATCGAACAAAAACTTCAGATCAATCAACAAAAACATTCAACTTATCGATAAAAAAAAGTACAAGTTATCGACCAAATAAAATGCACGTCATCGGTCAAAGAGATGCAAGTTATCGGCAAAAAACGCAAGTCACCGTCTAAAAATTTCAAGTCATCCACAAAAAAGATGCAAACCAATAGAAATGCATGTCATCGACCAGAAAAATGTAAGTCATCGACTAAAAAAATGCAAGTAATCGACCAAATCTGCAAGTCATCGACCAAAAAAATTGTAGTGCTCTAGCAAGTTTATCAATATCCCATCAACAATAACTCGAAAGATTTTAAAGGATGCCCCAAATCAATAGCTCCTAATTTGGCTCTCCATGTCCTGCAAATGGCTAACCGCATTCGATTTCGCATACAAGAAAACAGAAGACAATAGAGTTAATATCGTTTACAATTCTGTCAGATGCTAAGACTAAAGCATTTCAGATTCCTAACCGTATTAGAAACGTTGTTTTGGTAAACCTAAACGATGCTTATTAGTTGCATGTGAAGTGAAGTGAGTAGAAGACTTTAGATGTGAATTCTGGGTTTTTCGCCTAATTAAATCTAAGCCGATACTAAGTAGCGCCAGTGCTCGATTTGATTCCATTAGCTTAAGTGAAACTAGAACCTGAAGTACTTTCCAAAGATCATTTGCACCTTCTCATTATATTCCTCAGTGCTGTGGTTAACCAAATTAAAAAAAAAACTGTGTTGCAAATGCAAACTTTAACGACAAGAACAAAAAAGTTCATTAATTTTCAAATGCAAATTTTAATTAAAAAATAACTACAGTTTCATCTATTATACAGGAATAAAACAAAGAAAATTAACATATGTTTTCTAAATTGAGGAAACAGTTCGTCATCGATTTTAAACTGGCTTAACTGAGCAGTCCAATCGATAAATTCTCCGTTAATTATTGTTTTTAATTGCATAACCGGTTTAAAAGAAACATGAGACAAATGACGTCATATTGTAGTTAATTGATATAATTTATTGAATACGAAGACAATAATTATTGATTAAAAACATTAACTGAATACTCTATTATCTGAGTAATTACTTTTGTTATAAATAATCCAGAGATTTTTTAAATACGGAAAATAATGAACCATTCTTTGTAATTTGACCGACCACTGTAGCATACTTCTACTCCTTTTTTTAGTTTCATATCAATGTCATCTGATTCCATTAAAAAAAATTGAAATTGATAGAGAGGGGCCAACATCCAAGTCATATTTACCTCATTATAAAACTGATTATTTGGATTAGTCGCCCTACAACAGAGTGTTTGAATTGGAACCTGAACAGTGTTTAGTTAATAGCTTTGTAACACAATTTAAGTTTACAGGGATGGATATTGGGAACCAGTTTGCCATAAACTATTTTATCAAAACTTTTTGCAGTTAAGCTTTACGTCACCGAAGCTTTGCCGAAAAGAAATAATTGCTCTTTTAATTACGGAATTACTTTTTAGAGCTTAGAAGTTATATTTAAAAAATTTAACCTTTTTAAGTTACGTGTGGTATATTTCACACAGGCGTTTTAATTTTAAGTTCGCAAGTTTTTATTAACTCATGCCTTTTAAGTTTTTCTTGAGAGCTTATCTTTTTATCTCCTGGTTTTTAGTTTTTAATTTTAGTGTTTTAGCTATAACTGGCGAGTTTACTTTTCTAATTCAAGAGTGCTACTATTTCCCCAGCACTTTTATTTTTATATATGCTGGAAAGTTGTGTTAATACAACATACATCATATGTAGAGGATGAGATATAAATACATTTATATAGAACAGCCTGCGATATAAACACATGTATAGCATAACATGAGATATAAACACTTTTATACAGAATAGCATGAGATATCAATACGTTTATATAGGATAGCATGAGATATCAATACGTTTATATAGAATATCATGAGATATAAACACTTTTATATAGAATAGCATGAGATATAAACACTTTTTAGAGAATAACATGAGATATAAACACTTTTATATAGAATAGCATGACATATAAACACGTGCATAGCATAATACGAAATATAAACACGTATATATAAAATAGCATGAGTTATAAACATGCTTATATAAAATAGCATGAGCTCTAAATACTTTCATATAAAATAGCATGAGATATAAATACCTTTATATAAAATAGCACGAGATATAAACACTTTTATATAGAATAGCATGAGATATAAACGCTTTTATATAGAATAGCATGAGATATAAACGCTTTTATATAGAATAGCATGAGATATAAACGCTTTTATATAGAATAGCATGAGATATAAACGCTTTTATATAGAATAGCATGAGATATAAACAGTTTTATATAGAATAGCATGAGATATAAACAGTTTTATATAGAATAGCATGAGATATAAACAGTTTTATATAGAATAGCATGAGATATAAACAGTTTTACATAGAATAGCATGAGACATAAACACGTTTATATAAAATACCATGAGTTATAATTACGTTTATATAAAATAGCATGAGATAGAAACACCTTTATATGGAGTAGCATGAGATATAAACACGTTTATATGGAGTAGCATGAGATATAAACACGTTTATATGGAGTAGCATGAGATATAAACACGTTTATATGGAGTAGCATGAGATATAAACACGTTTATATGGAGTAGCATGAGATATAAACACGTTTATATGGAGTAGCATGAGATATAAACACGTTTATATGGAGTAGCATGAGATATAAACATGTTTATATGGAGTAGCATGAGATATAAACACGTTTATATGGAGTAGCATGAGATATAAACACGTTTATATGGAGTAGCATGAGATATAAACACGTTTATATGGAGTAGCATGAGATATAAACACTTTTATATAGCCTAGAGCAATGTTTTTAAGTCAGGAGTTTTATTTTCAAATTAAAAGTTTCTTAATTCCGTAAAACACTGGATATACCTCTATTTTTAATTATTAACGTTTTTAAGCCGCGAGTGCTATTTTCAATGCGGGAGTTTCATTTTTAAGCTTATAATTATTACTATTTAACTCAGGAGTTTTATTTTCAAAATGGCGGTTACTGTTTCTAGCTCTGGAGTTTTATTTTTAAGCTTGCAGATATTGTTTCTAACTCCAGAGTTTGATTTCTTAACTCGCTGATATTGTTTTTAACTCTGGAGTTTTATTTTATAGCTCTTGGATGTTGCTTTTAACTATGGAGTTTTATTTTCAAGCTCGCGAGTTCTCTTTCTAACTCTGAAGTTTTATTTTTAAGCTGTCAGATGTTGCTTTTAACTCTGCAGTTTTATTTTATAGCTCTCGGATGTTGTTTCTGAGTCTAGAGTTTTATTTTTAAACTCACAGTTATTGTGTTTAACTCTAGAGTTTTATTAATTTAGCAGTGTATGTTGTTTCAAACCCTGGACTTTTATTTTTAAGGCTGAAGACTCTAGATCTGGAATTTTATATTTAAACTCACACGAATTGTTTCTAACTCTGGAATTGAGCTTTTAAATTCACGAATATTGTTTTTAATTTTGGAGTCTTATTTTTAAACTAGTGGATATTGTTTTTAACTCAGGGGTTTTATTTTTAAGCCTGCGGACATTGCTTTAAATTTTTTCTTCGCAAACGTTGTTTTTAACTCTATATTTTCATTTTTATCTTTAACTCTGGAGTTTTATTCTTAAACTCTCGTGTTTTTTAATTAAAAGGTGGTATTTATAATAAACTTGCGAGTCTAATTTTCTCGACTTAGATTTTTAGTAGGTTTTATAAGAAATAATATTTTCGATGGGATTTGAGAAAAAGTAACCAAATTTTAGATGTACTTAAAAATCAATGCACATTGGCAGGCAGGGTTCGGTTACAATCTGGCTCACTTGCACAAATTTAATGAACCACATTTTATATGAGTAGGGTATTTGAAATTCGTATACATCTTTGCAATTTAAATCGCATCTCTAACTAAACCGCATAAGTACAACAACAGCAACAACTTTAAGAATGATTTTGAAAAATCACAACAAAAACGTTTCAGTCTGTTTTAGAACGTCTGGAACTGATAATGAGAGAGAAAAACAATTCCGCACAAACACAGCCACTCACAGTCAGCCACATACACACCCATTACTATACCAAATTTTTATATATAAAACGCCAGCCAGCCAGTTAGCCACAGCCGGCAATTCCCGCAAATTCAAGTACTCAAACGCAATCGCATCACGGCAGTCAAGTTACGACGAACACACATTAAACGGCAAATAGGTGCGCGCTTTTAATGTAAAAAAAAAGAAGAGAATAAAAATTAAATTAAAATCCAATTTAGTTGCTGATTTAAATTTGTGCACTGCACAACGCTACAGAGAGGAACCGGTAGTGGAACTTAACAGTTAAAAACGAGAAAACTAAAAAAAAATTCGAAATAAAATTTAAAGTGTAAAAAAAAGAGCCAAAATGAGTTTAATTTTAAGAGTGGTGGCCTTCTTTTTAAATATCATTGCCATGGTAATTAATACGGTGGTCAATTTGTTGGTGCCACGCCGCAAGCCTGACTACGCACGCATTAGAAATCCTATATTGAAAAAGCCAGTCATCGAATTACGCGAGTTAATGAGGCAAAAAAAGGTACTTTTTTTGGCTTTTAGATTTGGTAGCAAATTTTAAAAATCTTTTCCTCGTTTCTTAAATACTACAGTTAACCTCGCAAGAACTGGTAAAAGCCTATATTGAACGCATCAGAGAAGTCAATGCCAGCCTCAATTGTGTAGTGGAAGATCGTTTTGAGGAGGCTCTTAAAGACGCCGACCATGCCGATGCATTGATAAGCAAAGCTGATAACGATGTAAAGCTATTGCTGCTGTTTCAACGTTATCCCCTCTTGGGAATACCGTTCAGTGTTAAGGAAGCCTGTGGTCTCAAAGGTCAGTATTTGTTTAATCAGTGCGAATTTGTTTACTTGTGAGTGAGAAGACAGCTGTACAGACAGACAGACAGCTGCCGGTTGATAAAGTCCAATTAGAATTATTTTTTATTCTATTCTATTCGCTTCTGTTGTTGTTTTTATTTTAAATGCCTTTTGATTTGATGTCAATTCAAATTAAATGTGTCTGTTACTGTCGCTGTTGTTGTTTCAATTCAAAAGTAAATTTAGCAAGAGGTGACAAAAGTTGATTTCTTTATTTAATTTAAGCCACTAAAATGAAAATGAATAAGTTAAGGTCCGTTTATATACATACATACTCTCTCGTAAATTAAACGCTAAACACCATGCGAGTTGAAAAGTCTTGGCTCTTGACGCTCTTTGGAATTTATTTTTAGGAACCGAATTAGCATTTTGTTTTCATCCTAAGCTAGAGAGTTTTATTTTTTGAAATTCCTATTTTACTTTTCCATCTAAGAGTTTCGCTTTTAAATCGGGAGTTTTATTTTTAAACCGAGAGTTCTGTTTAAAACTCGTGAGTTTTATATTTTAAACACGCGAGTTTTATTTCTAAAATCGAGAATAACCCTTTAATTGACGAGTGTTATATTTTAAGCAAGTAACTATCTAGAGATTTATTTCTTATTTAACAATTTTATTTTTCAAAATAGCCGTTTAGAGAGTTTTATTTATAACTTGGAGTTTTTGTTTGTGACTCGTACGATATCTTTTGTAACTGGAGAGTTTTATTAGAGTTTTAATTTTTGAAATGCTGACTTTCTATTTTATCTGAAAGCTTTGTTGTCAAACTCGGGAGTTTTATTTTCAATTCGAGAGTTTTATTTTTTAAACTCGTAACATTAGAGAGTTTTATTTTTTATACAACTTTAATGCTTTTACCACACAGTTTTATTTCTTTTAATAGAGAGTTTTATTTACAACATGGGAGTTTTATTTTATAAAGAGAGAGTTTATTTATAACTCGAAAAACTTATTTTAAACTCACAAAACTTTGTTTTTCAGAACATCTGCATAATTATTCACCCGAAGGTCTATGCCTTAACACAAGTGTTTAATTTTAAATTTTTTAAATCGCTGGTTTTATTTTCTGCACTTCCAACACTAGATTTTATTTTTTAAAGAGTTTTATTTTTTTTGAACTCACAAAATGGAGAGTTTTAAAACTATTTGATTTATTCCACTTAAGAGTTTTATAATTAAGCTTAGGAGTTTTAATTTCCATTACCAGAAATCAATTTTTTACTCCAGAGTTTTGATTTTAACAAGCGAGTTTTATTTTTTATTAGGGAGTTTTATTATAGAAACTCGAGAGTTTTATTATCCATACGGCAGTTTTTTTTACCGCTTGCGTTTAATTTTTTATCTGAAGAGTATTTATTTTTTTATAATAACTCTGAAATTTAAATTTGATGCTGGTACTTAATTATAATTTACATTTCGTTTAATCCTTAGGACTTTCCTTTTCGGTGGGCAGCTTCAAACGTCAAAACTTAGTATGTGGCGAGGATGGTGCGGTGGTAGAACTACTCAAAGCAGCCGGTGGCATACCCCTATTGGTATCAGCCAATCCGGAATTCTGTCTTTCGTTTGTAGCCGATACCCATGTTAATGGCAAATGCTTAAATCCCTACGATTTAAGACGATCATCAGGCGGCTCATCAAGTGGCGAAGTACACAGTGGCAAAACATTTTAAATTTGTTATTAATCTCCTCCTCTTTTTCAAACAGGGCTCCTTGAATGGCGCTGGTGCTACGCCATTTGGCGTTGCTTCCGATATTAGTGGCTCCATACGTTTGCCCGCTTTGTATTGTGGTGTTTTTGGTCATAAGCCTACCGGCCGTCTGATATCGGTGGAAGGTCACTTTCCCTACAGCACTAAAGATGCGGAATTCGCTCATTTTATGCAAATGGGACCCATAACCAGATTTGCTCAGGATATGCCTTTACTACTGCAAATAATGGCTGGTAAAAATGCAGAAAAACTACGCTTTGAAGAGGGCGTCAGTTTAGATGATATAAAGGTGAGCAAGCTCTAAGTAATATAAGCTTAAAGGAAAGCTCTTTATGCCTCTTGGGCCCTTTGTTCTAGATTTTTTATACCTTTGCAATGGGCAATCTGTTGCATATACCGGTGGACTATGAAATTAAATGGGCAATTGAAAGAGCAGTCAAGTGCTTTGACAAGGGTGGACTGCACACAGAGCAGGTAACATTATAATTGAAGCCCTAAATTGACCTTCCAAATGACCTTTGAAATCTTTTAATTTTTAGGTGAATATTAAAGGTTTTCAAAGTGCTATTGAAATGACGTTGTCATACCTCGTTGGCCTGAAGGGTGTACCCAGTGTCTTAACACACTCGGCCGATGAGAGGCCCACACGTACGGAATTAATGAAGGAAATCGTGAAAAGTGTTAGCGGCCAATCGAAAATAACTACAATGCCTTTGCTGGTAGAGTTTATGACGGAAATGAATGCCTTCATTACCCACGAACGCAACGACAGGATAAAAACGGAATATAAAGAACTCAGAGAGCATTTAATAGTGAGTAGGCCTTGGCCTAGACCTTTGAAAAATTCATTTGTCATACTCCAATTTTCTTTTCCAGAATCTCTTGGGCTCCAATGGCGTTCTGTTTATACCCACTTTCCACAAGTCGGCTGGTTTCTTTAATGGCTGTTCGGTGCTGAATATCAGCGGTGTGATATTTATGCTGATGTTTAATATTTTGGGTTTTCCTGCCACCCATGTACCCATGGGCTTAGATCGTAATGGCATACCCATTGGTTTTCAAGTGATAGCTGCTCCCTATATGGATAAATTGTGCCTTCAAATTGCTGCTGAATTGGAGGGCGCCTTTGGTGGTTGGGTTGAACCCCATTAGTTGAATATTCTGTGGCATGGCAACACTGATTCCTTAATCACCACTATTTGTTTTTAGTTAAGGTTGTTAAACAGACTAAGTTATTTATTATTTTAATTTTTGTGTTAATGGCAATACTGTAAATATATACATATGTACAGTAGACAATAAATCGTGTTATTTTTTTATGAATGCACTCACAATATTTTTTTTAATTTTAATTTTTTGAGCATTTTATTCAGTGTTTCACTAATCGTGATTAATTATCCTTAATCCAAACACAAACCACACATTTGGTAAGATTTCAGTGCGAAATGGTAGTAGAGTACCGAAATGTCGGTTAATCAATGGCGCCGCTAATGGAGGTCGAAATTACTTATTCTGGACATAAACCTGTTATCTCACCACTGACGGTACAGTGATTTATGGTAATGCTGTATATATTGCGAATAACGGTACTTTTGTGAATTTCCATTTTATTCACCACACCGGACATATTCACCACATATAACAAAAACTCATCATCCTGTAAACTCAACAATCCGAATAAATTCACCACACTTCTCAAAAATTCATCACAGAACACCACACTAAAAAGTAAGTAATTTTTAGGGTGTCGGTCGTTCTGCCTACCTCCCCGTCCGTACATCAGATTCGACCAAACTTCATCCACAACACACACAATCACAACCAATCAGAATGGCTGCCTTCCAAAAGGTATCAATACAAAGTTTGTATGCAGTTCTACCTACTAATGTATATAAACTATGTAGATATGCAAAGTAACCAAACAATGCATCAACTATAAATCCGAAAACTGATTGCTTTTTGACTGCGTTAAAAATACACATTGACGACGTTTTGAAATAGAATACATTGTATATATTTTGTACAGCGGCATTATGAAACACGATACTTTGTTCAAAGACAAAGCAACTAACTTTATTTCTTATACAGTGCACGCGCGCTAATGTGAACACCGCATTATATGAACACCGCTTAATGTGAACATGTATTTTGCTTCATGACTACTCTAAAAGATGAACAAATGTAAAGTCCTATAATTTGAACAGATTTTTTTTTAATTTGAACGTTAAAATTCTATGTTTATTAGTTGCGGGAATCCCCGTATTAGGTGTACATATATACAGTCACACAGATAATTATACGTACCCCATAAAAATCATTTTTTTTTTAATGATAATATATGGACAAGTCAACTGATTTTTGCGCCAAATTTTTTGTTTTCCGTCACAGCCGAACAAACTATATTTGTTCTCATCACTAAATATTACATTCGCCCAAAAATCAGTTGACTTGTCCATATATTATTGGGCGAATTCCAATCGTGACTTTTTTCTCGGCACTCGGCTGCGGAAACCGTTCTTTCTCAAAACACTTCGAACTGTTTCGGAATGCACAAAAACATTGTGATCACTTTCCGAGGTATTTATTTCTACGGCTGTTGTCCTAGGATTTTTATCCACAATACCTTTTATATACCGGGCTATCCTTGGAGAAATTTTATGCGAAATATACGTCGTACGTATAATTTTCGTATGTAAAATTTTCTGTGGTGCCATATTGGTTTTAAGCAAACTGCAGTCACAAATTCATAGATACTTTTTTTTTTATGTAAGTAAATGTTTCGTTACAGACGCTAATGTAAAGAAATTTTTGATTAGAAGTTCATTACTTTTTTAAAAAATGATTTTAGGAGGTACGTATAATTATCTGTGTGACTGTATATGTATGTGTTTGCATCTGCTTGCATATTTAATAATGTGAAGAACGTTTGTAAGGATTAAATTATAAAATGTGTTCTAAAAAATTTTAAAAGAATTAATAAAATTTATAAATAATGATTTTTGTTTAAAAGATGGTATAATTCTGTTCTAAAATTTTCGGTATTCGGAAATGTGAACAATTCGCAAAAGTGAACAACGCCAGTTCTAATTAGTTCACATTAGCGAGCGTGCACTGTATACAAATCGCAATCGAAAAAAAAACGGGCGAATCACAAATGTTTGTTTTTGGTTAAAAACGACCAAAAACGGCAACTCTGCAGATCTTAACGTTAAACAACACTGCTACCTCTCTCTCTCTCTCTCTCTCTCTCTCTCTCTCTCTCTCTCTCTCTCTCTCTCTCTCTCTGTTACAGTTAATCACTTTACTAATAACTTTTGCTTACTCACTTAATGTAGGAAAAATCCTCCTCTGACGATTGTTAATGTAAAACAGGTTGATTGATTTATTTGTTTACACATTTGGGGCAGCATTCACACGTAAAACTGGAGCTTGTAAATTAAACACAGTGATTGTTTTGTTAATGCTTTTTCACTTACTTCGTTTGGATTTATTTTACTTGTCACCTTTTTTAGTATTTGAAAGATTTTTTTTAACAAATTACGTAAGAAGTAAAGATTACCGCACTTTTGGATTACATTCACGCACGTCACTACTACTTACACTTGCTAACTTACATTTTTTACAAGCTCTCTTGCTACTTTCTTTAACATTGATTTTCCCCATTGCCTGCAACTCTCCTCTATCTTTTTTTTTCTGTTATGGATTGCATGTTATAATGTTGTTTTGTGTCATTTTATTAACATGTTTTCATCTGGCAATGTGAGAAAAATTTAAAAGTTGTTTATGCTGCCTAAAATTAAGTAGTTTATGTTGTTGTTATTGTGCTGATAACACTACCATTGCTTATTGTGTTTATTAATTAACATTCCTTTATTTTTACTCAGCCTTAAACTGTTATCATTTTAACCGGCTGTTGTTTCGTATTTACTCTTGCGCTGTATTATTATGTTAGTAGAGTTTACGTTTAAAATTAATCTGTTATAAAATTATACAGTGGAGTTGTGAAAATTCAATTTTTAACAGCTATTTTTTATCTCTCTGTTAGCAGCTGTATTTATTTACTCTCATACTCTATCTCTTTTTAAGATCGTTTGCAGAGAGCTCTATCATCTCTCTCTACTGTTACGTTTGTTTTGTTTACATTCAAGTTGGAATTCATTTTAATTTTCTTATTAAAACTAAGCGGTTGCTTTTGCCGCTGTAGTTTGTTTACAAAATAAAAAATTCTGCCTTCATTTTGGTTTGAGCCGGTTGTTAGTTCCTTTTTAATGTAATTAATTATTTGTGTTTGTTTGTATTTTATATTTTATTATTATTAATTGTAAAAAAGTAAACAAATTAAAATGGAAATTTTTCTACGAACATGTCAATTTATAATGAAAATATTGTATATAATGGTGTACCCTGTGCTAAAATTTTTGCTTCCAAGGCGAAGGAAACAACATTTGCCACCAATTACGGATGAAATATTAGCACTCCCGTTAACAGAAGTAATACAACGAATGCGTCAGGGACGGGTAAGCAAATGAAATGACAATTTTTAATAAGCTGCACGTGTGTTGTATTGCAAACAAAATAATATGATGATAAAATGTTTTATTTTTAATTTTTAAGGGTGGCCTTATCAAGTTTTTCTTTTTTTTTTTTGATATTTTAAAGTCAAAATTATTGATAAAAAAACAGGTTTATTTAAACGGTTGGTTTTAAAAAAGCGGTAAAATTCAATGTCTTATAAAAGCGTTATCAAATTAACTTGTTTTTGTTGCTAGAATAAACACTGCCGCCTATTCACTTAATTAATTAATTTATACTTACTTTATATGTAATCCATACTGATTCTTACATTACATACATACATACAAATTATTTATTATTGTAAGTAAATTAACAGTTTAGAAGAGAAACAGTTAAATTTATTTACAGTGGGCACAAAGTGAAAAAAAAGTTAACAATGCAGTATGCTTTAAGTCAAGCTTCCAAATACGCGATGTATGGCGGCCATTAGGTTGTGTTTACATGCGAAAATCGATCGTGTAATTGGCACTTATGGCTGACAACAGGGGACAATAAAAAATGATGACGTTGAAAAAAATTAAAAATTTAAGTCACCCTAGTCTAGTAGATAGTGTGATTCCCGATATATGAAAAAAAATATATCTTCGACGATTTTCTCTCAGCAGATTCCTGGCAAAAACGGTGAGAGTGAAATAAAATTGTCATGAAAAGTTTCTCAAAAAATCTGTCGTTCAGAATCGACTTGAAACCGTAGGTTTCTTCACTCATGTATAAAATTAACACACATTACATGAGTGGTGTAAGGAGCTAGGTTGTAATCCTGGCTGAAGGGTTGTAGGTATGTTATGTTTGTGAAAAAAATTATAACTTTTATCATTACAAAATGGCCGCCATCCATCTCGTATTTGCAAGCTTGACCTGATGATTAAAACACTAGCTCTCTCTCACCAGATAACGAATGCTTATAGCAGTCATATATTCGGGTTAAAGATTATTCTTTAAAACGTAAACCGTTATACATTTAAAATTGAATATGTATCCTGCGGAATGTATCTCGGGAAGCTTTTCTAAATGTTGTCCACGCAGTCTAATGAGCAAAATGTTCCTTTAATAAACCAAGGCTCCAGAGTTCACACTTCAGCCGTGACATCGTCAAGACAGCAATTTTAAAAAGAAATCTTTTTCGGCGTTGTCCTCTCAATAATCATCTAGCAAAAGCCCTGAGAGTAACTAGTTGCCCTGAAGAAGCTTCGTACATATGCCGTTTGGAACCCGACGTTAAGCTGTATATCCCGCCACTCGTGCATATAATTAATACCCTCAACAAAGGTGCTGTATGAAGTCGGGTTGTAATGCTTCCTGCTGAAAAAATCAATTCAACAACGAACTTAAAAGAAATTCAGCGTAGGTTAGGTTAGGTTAGAGGACGTGTACTTGTCAATTAAGACAAGTACAGTAACCGGAGGTCGAATTGACCCATTGTACAACGTCCTAGTTTCTCACACCACTTATGTTGTGTGTGTTAATTTTTATACAAGAGTGATGGGACCTACAGTTTAAAGTCGACTCCGAACGAAAGATTTTGGAGAAACTTTTCATGGCAATTTTATTTTTACTCTCAGAGTTTTTGCCAGAAATCTGCTGAGAGGAAATCGCCGAAGAAATATTTTTTGTATTTTTGTTTTGATGCCTGGCCTGGGGCTCGAACCCTGGCTTTTACGTCTAATAAGCCAAACACACTACCTACTAGACTACGGCAACTACAATTCAGCGTAAATCGTTCGAATTAAAAACGTCTGAACTTCAAATAAATACTTACAATAATTGGCTTCGTAATGGTTTTCATAACGTTTCGCTCGTTACTGAATGAATTAACACAGTGCAACAATATTGTGTAAACCGCAGCAAAGTGGTCTCAGAATTAAAATTAAAAATACATTCTATTCACTCGAACGAAAGATTATATTCTGAATGGCCTATAATAATAGGACAATTCTTTATTTAATCACTTGGAAATTTAAAACCACTGAACCTTATGATGACTTTCTTTCGAACAATGATTGAAACATCCATTCATGACTTTTCTTGTGCTATTTCTAGTGAAACGAATTCACTTTTAGAAATCGATGAGATAAAGTGCGTGAAAAATAAGTTCAAAATAAGCATGTTTTTCCTACGACACATGTCATGTTGGTCATTAAGGGGAAAGATTACAAAAGTTACTTGGAAATTTCAACTGGGACTTTCTATTTCACTTGGAAAGCAATTAATAATCCATTACGAATTACACGAGAGTGAGATACAATGCAAAGAACGTGAGCAATGGGATTTTTCTTCATTTGCAACCAATTTTATCTCATTAACAAGGAGTCACATTTTCTAAAGGGATTTTTCTCTTCAATAAGTTAGGTTAGGTGGAGAAACCTCATCAGAGGTTAGGCCAATGGGGTTGAATAAAAAACCACTACGACTTAATAAATGTACCACAGTTCACCCTGTCCAGCATTTTGCAGTCATAGGTGTCAAGAGTTCCATTGGAAAACTCCGCATCCTCTGACCATAAGTCCTTATTAAATCCAAAGCTGATTGCCGCAATCTCCAAAAGCAAATTTAATTAAAAGCTAGTTTTTAAAACGTTTAGAAAACGAGTAAATGTCCTAGGATTCATGTATTTGAAGCCCTGTTATGTGGCTGCTCTACACTGAGACCTTTTCTTTCCTCATCATTCCTTTGGCAATCTCAGCATTACAAAACTAACTTTACATTTCCTTGAAATGTTAAGGATACGCCCTGATTAAGATGTTCTAGACAATGTTTGTGGAAACATACGAGTATTTTAAATTTATATAAAGCCTTAGAACACTGCTTTGCTTAGTAAAGTTTAAGCTTAGCTAGGCAACACTGCCTTACCAAGAAATCTATGAATACTTTAGCTCTTCATCGAAATGACTTAAAGTCTGAGAGCTTTCAGAACTACCGAAGGTTTCCTTTGCTGGACACCTGGCAGCATTTCTTCTTTATTTAATCGTTTTTTCACATTTTTTTTTAACTTCAAGGTTACTTCAAAGTTCTTGGTCCAGACTTATATTGATCGCATAAAAGAAGTGAATCCGTATATAAATGCTGTCGTAGAAGAACGTTTCGAAGAGGCGCTAAAAGATGCTGAAGATTGTGATGAAAAGAGAAATGCAATGCCTCTCACCCACATTCCGCATTTATTTAATCGTTATCCTTTACATGGCATACCATTTACAGTTAAGGAATCTTGTGGCGTTCAAGGTAGACCAAACACATCAGAAATGACCGCCCCCAATAGATTTAAACAAGTTTTCTTTACAGGCATGTCTCATGTTGTGGGCAGTTTAAAGCGTGTCGGTATGAAGGCTGAGTATCATTGTCATCCTGTGATAAATTTATTAGATGCTGGCGCTATTCTGTTATTGGTGTCTGCTACTCCGGAATATTGTTTTAGCATTGAGACGAATACTTTTACACAAGGACGTTGCCTTAATCCTTATGATTATAGACGAAGTTGTGGGGGTTCTTCGGGTGGTGAGGTAAAGTCTATTGTGGTTTTCGAAGGAGTTTTTAATGATTTATTTAAAACGTTTATACATTTCAGGGTGCCTTACAGGGCAGTGGCGCATCTTTGTTTGGCATAGGCTCAGACATTGCTGGTTCTATACGCATTCCATGTTTATTTAATGGCATTTTTGGCCACAAACCCACTGGCGGCTTACTTTTAAATTGTGGTCACTTTCCCGATTCACTTGAACGGAATTGTGATCAGTACTTGCAAATGGGACCCATGACACGTTTTGCTGGTGATTTGGCTGTATTGATACATATTTTGGTTGGCAGAAATGCCGAAAAATTGAAATTTCAAATGCCGCTCGACACAATGAAGCTTAAGGTGGGTTTTTTTAGATTTCGTTGCAACTGAGCGTCTCTCTTTAGATTAACTTTGTTTTCCTTTGTTCACTTTGTAGATCTTTTACTCTTTTGGTTTTGACGGCTTAAATGGGTTTCTGCATCATAGCGTGACTTCCGATATAAAAAATTCAATTTCAAAAGCTGTGCAGTATTTTGAAAGCAATGGAATCTACACGCAACGTGCCAACATCAAACATTTTCGTAATTCAACCGAAATAGCCATGAGTGGTCTGGTGCGTTTACCGCGTTTTCCCTTTTTGATGACCGACCACCCTGAGCCTCCGGCCACGGTTAAAAAGAATTTAAAAGAATTATGGGCCAGTCTTTGTGGTCGCTCGACATATACGAAAGAAGGTTTAATTTTTGAGCTGATGAGAACAAGCAATGCTTTTATGTCCAAAAAAAATTTTAAGAAATATAAAGCCGAAGCCAAGAAATTGAAAAAGGAAATCATTGTTAGTATTTATCTAACAATCTATGGAAAACTTAAAACATTTTTGAATTTTTATTCATTCATTTTAGGATCTTTTGGGTAACAATGGTGTGCTATTCTTTCCGACTTTTTGTGTTCCCGCTATACATCACAACAGTTCCGTTTTTCCATTATGGGCTATTGATTACTGTCTGTTATTCAATATTTTGGGTTTACCTTGCACTCATGTACCCATGGGCTTGAATGCCAACGGCATACCTACAGGCTTTCAAGTAATTGCTGCTCCTTACCAAGACAGATTGTGTCTACGCATGGCTGAACAGATTGAAAATGCCTTTGGCGGTTGGGTACCACCAATCGCTTATAATTCGGGATGATAATTAATTCACTTACACCGCCACGGAATCTACTTGTGTAGCCCAAGATACTTTCGTTGAGCGTATCTTTCCAAACATCTGCTTCCACCCTTTTTCGTTTCGCTTTTTTTTTCAATATAAAGTTGAAAAATTAAGTTTGCATACATATTTTCTAGGTTATTATATAAAATCAATGATTTACTGTGCACATTGGTTTAAAATAGATTTTTTTTGGCCAAAATTATTTACGACGAGAATACAATAGTTTTTTGTTAATATTTGAATTATTATTAATTATTAATATCATATTTTGTCAATTATGTGAAATTTAATTAAAAATTGTGTTTTCTCTCTACACATATTTATTAAAAACTACGTATTTCAAGTATTTCTAAATACTAGTTTTATTTATAAAGAAAAGATAATAAAGTTTAAAAAACTCTTATTACAAATTAATTGTTAATTACGTCTAATTCGGTCTAATTCGAGAAATTGCTTTCGATAAGAAAAGCAAGTGCTTCCTCGCTAGAGAGAGCAACAGGCTCCTTTGAATTTTTCCCGCACCGTTTTCGTATTTTCTATGGTCGTGTTGGACTTTGCATTGCTTCCTTTATAACAACAGCTAAGTCTTTTTCGCCCTTTTTAACGAGCAGACATACGCGCTGCATTTATTAATAAATCTGTCGTAATTTCTTTGGATGAAGGCATAATTGCTGCTTATCTTCTCTTGCTACGATTCGACATTTCATTAAAAGACATTCGTGGCCGACCTGCTTTATAGGTGATTGGTACTTCAGTTAAAATTTTTTTTAAAAATACTTCAGAACTTAACCATTTCATGTTTCGAGACATAAATACATTAGTGTTTCTGAAGCATTCTGACAACTTTTCATCTAATTTTACGCAATATATCCCTATTTTTTCTTTTAAATGTTTTAAATAATCCTCAGGAGGATTTGCAGTTCCATTTTTTTCTAGGACGAAGTTCAAAACTTCCTCCTTTTTCTTTTCTTTAGTATTTGTCTTTTAGCAAAATTTTGCAAAGCTCTTCATTTCTGAAGCCAAGGTAGTCCAGTAGAAAGCGAATATCTTAAGTTATTGCAAGTTATTGCAGGAAAAAACTTTAGAATGTGTTGCACAAGACCACATGCTATTTTCGAATTTTGTTTTTTCACTGGACAAAGTTGGACATTTTTTTAAAAGTTTAAATTTATGAAAAAATAAAATAATAATTGAATGCGCGAATATGCATGTAAACAACACACGTTATTTCTATGTCTATTTATTTTTTTTGACTTTTTATTTTACAATTAGTTAATACATACCATAAACTTTATTATCCATTTAAAATATTTTTTTTAACTTTTTAATTTTATTCAAAAACACTATTTGGCCAACTACTTAAATTAAACTACTTGCACTTGATTATTCAACAATAGTAAAAAGTTCTATGTTTGCCACTCTGTAGACTAACGGTAAATACCGGTTTAGAAAAACAAAATTTATTTTCTGATAACTTGAAGTGTTGTCTATCATGCTGTATTAAAAAATTTACAAAAACCGAAAATTAAAAAATTACATTTTGGCCAAAAAAACTGAATTTTAAACCAATTAGAATTATTTTCTTATTCTATTCTATTCGCTTCTGTTGTTGTTTTTGTTTTAAATGCCTTTTGATTTCTTTATTTAATTTAAACCACTAAAATGTAAATGAATAAGTTAAGGTTCGTTTATATACACACATACATATTCTCTCGTAAATTATACGCTAAACACCATGCGAGTTGAAAAGTCTTGGCTCTTGGCGCTCTTTGGAATTTATTTTTAGGAACCGAATTAGCATTTTGTTTTCATCCTAAGCTAGAGAGTTTTATTTTTTGAAATTCCTATTTTACTTTTCCATCTAAGAGTTTCGCTTTTAAATAGGGAGTTTTATTTTTAAACCGAGAGTTCTATTTTAAACTCGTGAGTTTTATATTTTAAACACGCGAGTTTTATTTCTAAAATCGAGAATTTTATTCCTTTAATTGACGAGTCTTATTTTCTAAATAAGTAACTATCTAGAGATTTATTTCTTTTTAAAAAATTTTATTTTTAAAATATCCTTTTAGAGAGTTTTATTTATAACTTGGAGTTTTTTTGTGACTCGTATGATATCTTTTGTAACTAGAGAGTTTTATTAGAGTTTTAATTTTTGAAATGCTGACTTTCTATTTTATCTGAAAGCTTTGTTGTCAAACTCGGGAGTTTTATTTTCAATTCGAGAGTTTTATTTTTTAAACTCGCAACATTAGTGAGTTTTATTTTTTATACAACTTTAATGCTTTTACCACACAGTTTTATTTTTTTTTTTGTTAATAGAGAGTTTTAGTTATAAAGAGAGAGTTTATTTATAACTCGAAAAACTTATTTTAAACTCACAAAACTTTGTTTTTCAGAACATCTGCATAATTATTTACCCGAAGGTCTATACCTTAACACAAGTGTTTAATTTAAAATTTTTTTGAATCGCTGGTTTTATTTTTTGCACTTCCAACACTAGATTTTATTTTTTAAAGAGTTTTATTTTTTTTTAACTTACAAAATGGAGAGTTTTAAAACTATTTGATTTATTCCACTTAAGAGTTTTATAATTAAGCTAAGGAGTTTTAATTTCCATCACCAGAAATCAATTTTTTACTCCAGAGTTTTGATTTTAACACGCGAGTTTTATTTTTTATTGGGGAGTTTTATTATAGAAACTCGAGAGTTTTATTATCCATACGACAGATATTTTTACCGCTTGCGTTTAATTTTTTATCTGAAGAGTATTTATTGTTTTATAATAACTCTGAAATTTAAATTTGATGCTGGTACTTAATTATAATTTACATTTCGTTTAATCCTTAGGACTTTCCTTTTCGGTGGGCAGCTTCAAACGTCAAAACTTAGTATGTGGCGAGGATGGTGCGGTGATAGAACTACTCAAAGCAGCCGGTGGCATACCCCTATTGGTATCAGCCAATCCGGAATTCTGTCTTTCGTTTGTAGCCGATACCCATGTTAATGGCAAATGTTTAAATCCCTACGATTTAAGACGATCATCAGGCGGCTCATCAAGTGGCGAAGTACACAGTGGCAAAACATTTTAAATTTGTTATTAATCTCCTCCTCTTTTTCAAACAGGGCTCCTTGAATGGCGCTGGTGCTACGCCATTTGGCGTTGCTTCCGATATTAGTGGCTCCATACGTCTGCCCGCTTTGTATTGTGGTGTTTTTGGTCATAAGCCTACCGGCAGTCTGATATCGGTGGAAGGTCACTTTCCCTACAGCACTAAAGATGCGGAATTCGCCCATTTTATGCAAATGGGACCCATAACCAGATTTGCTCAGGATATGCCTTTACTACTGCAAATAATGGCTGGTAAAAATGTAGAAAAACTACGCTTTGAAGAGGCCGTCAATTTGGATGATATAAAGGTGAGCAAGCTCTAAGTAATATAAGCTTAAAGGAAAGCTCTTTATGCCTCTTGGGCCCTTTGTTCTAGATTTTTTATACCTTTTCAATGGGCAATCTGTTGCATATACCGGTGGACTATGAAATTAAATGGGCAATTGAAAGAGCAGTCAAGTGCTTTGACAAGGGTGGACTGCACACAGAGCAGGTAACATTATAATTGAAACCCTAAATTGACCTTCCAAATGACCTTTAAAATTTTTTAATTTTTATGTGAATATTAAAGGTTTTCAAAGTGCCATTGAAATGACGCTGTCATATCTCGTTGGCCTGAAGGGTGTACCCAGTGTCTTAACCCATTCGGCCGATGAGAGACCCACACGTACGGAATTAATGAAGGAAATCGTGAAAAGTGTTAGCGGCCAATCGAAAATAACTACAATGCCTTTGCTGGTAGAGTTTATGACAGAAATGAATGCCTTCATTACACACGAACGCAACGAGAAGATAAAAACGGAATATAAAGAACTCAGAGAACATTTAATAGTGAGTAGGCCTTGGTCTAGACCTTTGCAAAACTCATTTTTCATACTCCAAATTTCTTTTCCAGAATCTCTTGGGCTCCAATGGCGTTCTGTTTATACCCACTTTCCACAAGTCGGCTGGTTTCTTTAATGGTTGTTCGGTGCTGAATATCAGCGGTGTGATATTTATGCTGATGTTTAATATTTTGGGTTTTCCTGCCACCCATGTACCCATGGGCTTAGATCGTAATGGCATACCCATTGGTTTTCAAGTGATAGCTGCTCCCTATATGGATAAATTGTGCCTTCAAATTGCTGCTGAATTGGAGGGTGCCTTTGGTGGTTGGGTTGAACCTCATTAGTTGAATATTATGCGGCATGGTAACACCACTATTTGTTTTTAGTTAAGGTTGTTAAACAGACTAAGTTATTTATTATTTTAATTTTTGTGTTAATGGCAATACTGTAAATATATACATATGTACAGTGGACAATAAATTGCAATTTTGCACATGTGCAAATAAAACAACTGAGCTAAACTTTTAACATCATTACCACATTTCATAACATCAAAAATTTAATTACAAAATAATTGAAATGTTATTTTTTTATTAATGCACTCACAATATTTTTAATTTCACTAATCGAGATTAATTATCCTTAATCCAAACACAAATCACACAGTTGGTAAGAATTCAGTGCAAAATGGTTGTGGAGTACCGAAATGGCGCCGCTAATGGAGGTTAAAATTACTATTTCTGGACATAAACCTGTTATCTCACCACTGGTACAGTGATATATGGTAACACTGTATCTATTTCGAATAACGGTATTTTTGTGAATTTCCATTTTATTCACCACACTGCACATATTCACCACATATAACAAAAACTCATCACCCTGTAAACTCAACAATCCGAATAAATTCACCACACTTCTCAAAAATTCATCACAGAACATCACACTAAAAAGTAATTAATTTTTGGGGTGTCGGTCGTTCTGTCTACCCCTTGGCCGTACATCAGATTCGACCAAACTACATCTACCACACACAACCACAATCAATCAGAATGCCCGCCTTCCAAAAGGTATCAATACAAAGTTTGTATGCAGTTGTACTACTGTATATAAACTATGTAGATATGCAAAGTAACGAAACAATGCATCAACTATAAATCCGATGCCCGATTGCTTTTTGACTGCGTTAAAAATACACATTGACGACATTTTGAAATCGAATACATTGTATACATTTTGTACAGCGGCATTATAAAACACTATACTTTGTTCAAAGACAAAGCAACTAACTTTATTTTCTTATATACAAATCGCAATCGAAAAAAATGGGCGAACAGTGGTGCGGCCAGGAAGGAAAAAAATAAACATTTTTGATTAAAAACGACCAAAAACGGCAACTCTGCAGATCTTAACGTTAAACAACACTGCTACCTCTCTCTCTCTCTCTCTCTCTCTCTCTCTCTCTCTCTCTCTCTCTCTCTCTCTCTCTCTGTTACAGTTAATCACTTTACTAATAACTTTTGCTTACTCACTTAATGTAGGAAAAATCCTCCTCTGACGATTGTTAATGTAAAACAGGTTGATTGATTTATTTGTTTACACATTTGGGGCAGCATTCACACTTAAAACTGGGGCTTGTAAATTAAACACAGTGATTGTTTTGTTAATGCTTTTTTCACTTACTTCGTTTGGATTTATTTTACTTGTCATCTTTTTTAGTATTTGAAAGATATTTTTTAACAAATTAACAAATTACATAAGAAGCAACGATTCCCGCACTTTTGGATTACATTCACTCACGTCACTACTACTTAAGCCGAAAGTCCATACCATCCTTTTCATGCGCCTTGCGAAACTTGCTTTCTATGCCGATTTTATTGCAAGTTACACACAATGCGTTTATGCGACTGGTTTTTTGTTTTGATCAGCTGTTGTGGTAAACAACAAACAAGCGAACAAGAACATTTTTGGAAAAAATAGAAAATCAAATTGTAATTTTTAAAGAATTTATGGCATTACTTACAAATTTATGAGTTTATTTAAATTTATGAGTTTACATTTGAAAAACGCTCATAACATAAAAGGACAGGTCAATTTAGAGGGAGAAAAGAAATGTTATAAGTTTTGCGAGGCAAATGTGTTAGAAGCAACAGATATACAGAGTGAAAACTGGCAGATAAAGTAAAAAATTAAATGTAAACAAACATTTATTTTGTGTTAAAAAGGGGAAAATTTGGAATATTTTTTAATTTCGTCAATGAAAAGTTTAAAGATTCTTAAATATTTAAATATTAATCGAAATGTTGGTGAATTTCGGTCACAATGAGTATAGTTTCTTGAGCAAGAGTTAATTAAGAAGCTAAATATAATAAGATCAAAATAAGACGTACTGCTCATAAAAAATTTTTCCTGCTGAAAGTTGCCAAAATTTTTTAGTTTCTTGGAAGGAAAAATTAAAAATTGTTATTAGTTGTTTTTATTATTAATAGTTTTACACAAAAATTACATTGTATTGTGCTGTTAAGGCCTACGAAACTCCTCAAAAGAACACAAGACGAGTGTTTTCAGTAAATTTATCCTCCATTTTTCTTGTTTACAAATTAATAAATTCAAAATAGATGACACTCAGTACATAAAAACAATCATATACATACATATGTATAAACAATCATCATATACATATTTTGTTCATGAAAGAAATTTGTTAAAAAATTTATTTTAATGTATTTTCCTCTTAAATTAGTAATAAACTTTATTATGAAATATGTGTTTATTAATATTTTTATAATACAAATAAAGAAAAATGCGAAAATAGTAATGCACTATTTAAACATATTTGTAGAAACCATTCACAATAGTATATAATTTGGCATGCCAAGTTTAAAAAACTGCTGACATTTTCCAACACTGCATTATTCGCATAGAAAAGTAGAAAGTAATCCTACTTTGTATGCGTCTATGCATATTATGCTTTTTCTTCTGTAACTTGTCACAATCAAATACACTGATTCTACTTTTTCGGTATACGCATGTAATGCAAAACGCATGGTATGGACTTTCGGCTTTACACTTACTAACTTACATTTTTTACATGCTCTCTTGCTACTTTCTTTAACATTGATTTCACCCATTGCCTGCAACTCCCCTCTATCATTTTTTCTGTTATGGATTGTATGTTATAATGTTGTTTTGTGTCATTTTATTAACATGTTTTCATTTGGCAATGTGAGAAAAATTTTGAAGTTTTTTATGCTGCCTAAAATTAAGTAGTTTATGTTGTTGTTATTGTGCTGATAACACTACCATTGCTTATTGTGTTTATTAACATTCCTCAGCCTTAAACTGTTATCATTTTAACCAGCTGTTGTTTCGTATTTACTCTTGCGCTGTATTATTGTGTTAGTAGGGCTTACATTTAAAATTAATCTGTTATAAAATTATACAGTGGAGTTGTTATTTTTTTTTCAATTGTCATTGTGAAAATTCAATTTTTAACAGCTATTTTTTATCTCTCTGTTAGCAGACCTATTTATTTACTCTCATACTCTATCTCTTTTTAAGATCGTTTGCAGAGAGCTCTATCATCTCTCTCTCTCTCTCTCTCTCTCTCTCTCTCTGTTAATCACTTTACTAATAACATTTGCTTACTCACTTAATGTCGGAAAAATCCTCCTCTGACGATTGTTAATGTAAAACAGGTTGATTGATTTATTTGTTTACACATTTGGGGCAGCATTCACACGTAAAACTGGAGCTTGTAAATTAAACACAGTGATTGTTTTGTTAATGCTTTTTCACTTACTTCGTTTGGATTTATTTTATTTGTCACCTTTTTTAGTATTTGAAAGATTTTTTTTAACAAATTACGTAAGAAGTAAAGATTACCGCACTTTTGGATTACATTCACGCACGTCACTACTACTTACACTTCCTAACTTACATTTTTTACTTGCTCTCTTTACTTGCTCTCTTGCTACTTTCTTTAACATAGATTTTCCCCATTGCCTGCAACTCCTCTCTATCTTTTTTTTTTTCTGTTATGGATTGCATGTTATAATGTTGTTTTGTGTCATTTTATTAACATGTTTTCATTTGGCAATGTGAGAAAAATTTTGAAGTTTTTTATGCTGCCTAAAATTAAGTAGTTTATGTTGTTGTTATTGTGCTGATAACACTAACATTGTTATTGTGTTTATTAACATTCCTCAACCTTAAACTGTTATCATTTTAACAGGTTGTATTCGTTCGTATTTGCTGCGCTGTATTATTATGTTAGTAGTGTTTACATTTAAAATTAATCTGTTATAAAATTATACAGTGGAGTTGTGAAAATTCAATTTTTAACAGCTATTTTTTATCTCTCTGTTAGCAGCTGTATTTATTTACTCTCATACTCTATCTCTTTTTAAGATCGTTTGCAGAGAGCTCTATCATCTCTCTCTACTGTTACGTTTTGTTTTGTTTACATTCAAGTTGGAATTCATTTTAATTTTCTTATTAAAACTAAGCGGTTGCTTTTGCCGCTGTAGTTTGTTTACAAAATAAAAAATTCTGCCTTCATTTTGGCTTGAGCCGGTTGTTAGTTCCTTTTTAATGTAATTAATTATTTGTGTTTGTTTGTATTTTATATTTTATTATTATTAATTGTAAAAAAATAAACAAATTAAAATGGAAATTTTTCTACGAACATGTCAATTTATAATGAAAATATTGTATATAATGGTGTACCCTGTGCTAAAATTTTTGCTTCCAAGGCGAAGGAAACAACATTTGCCACCAATTACGGATGAAATATTAGCACTCCCGTTAACAGAAGTAATACAACTAATGCGTCAGGGACGGGTAAGCAAATGAAATGACAATTTTTAATAAGCTGCACGTGTGTGTTGTATTGCAAACAAAATAATATGATGATAAAATGTTTTATTTTTAATTTTTAAGGGTGGCCTTATCAAGTTTTCTCTTTTTTTTTGATATTTTAAAGTCAAAATTATTGATTAAAAAAAAACAGGTTTATTTAAACTGTTGGTTTGAAAAAAGCGGTAAAATTAAATTTCTTATAAAAGCGTTATAAAATTAACTTGTTTTGTTGCTAGAATAACAACACTGCCTATTCATTTAATTTATTAATTTATATTTAATACCTTTATATGTAATCCAGACTGATTATTACATTACATACATACATACAAATTATTTATTATTGTATGTAAATTAACAGTTTCGAAGAGAAACAGTTAAATTTATTTACAGTGGGCACAAAGTGAAAAAAAAGTTAACAATGCAGTATGCTTTAAGTCAAGCTTCCAAATACGCGATGTATGGCGGTAGGTTCATATGCGAAAATCGTGTAATCGGCACTTATGGCTGACAACAGGAGACAATAAAAAATGATGACGTTGAAAAAAATTAAAAATTTAAGTCACCCTAGTCTATTAGGCAGTGTGATTCCCGATATATGAAAAAAAATATATCTTCGACGATTTTCTCTCAGCAGATTCCTGGCAAAAACGGTGAGAATAAAATAAAATTGCCATGAAAAGTTTCTCAAAAAATCTGTCGTTCGGAGTCGACTTGAAACTGTAGGTTCCTCAACTCATGTATAAAATTAACACACACAACATGAGCTAGGTTGTAATCCTGACTGAAGGATTGTAGGTATGTTATGTTTGTGAAAAAAATTATAACTTTTATCATTACAAAATGGCCGTCATCCATCTCGTGCTTACAAGCTTGACCTGATGATTATTAAAAATTTGGTTGCATGGTGTTGTAAAAGCTAAAAAATTTGCTCTCGCTCTCTCCCTCATCTGGTAACGAATGCTTATAGCAGTCATATATTCGGGTTAAAGATTATTCTTTAAAACGTAAACCGTTATACATTTAAAATTGAATATGTATCCTGCGGAATGTATCACAGGAAGCTTTTCTAAATGTTGTCCACGAAGTCTAATGAGCAAAATGTTCCAGAGTTCACACTTTAGCCGTGACATCGTCAAAATAGTAATATTAAAAAGAAATCTCTTTCGGCATTGTCCTCTCAATAATCTTCTAGCAGAAGCCCTGAGAGTAACTAGTTGCCCTGAAGAAGCTTCGTACATATGCCGTTTGGAACCCGACGTTAAGCTGTATATCCCGCCACTCGTGCATATAATTACTACCCTCCAAAAAGGTGCTGTATGAAGTCGGGTTGTAATGCTTCCTGCTGAAAAAATCAATTCAACAACGAACTTAAAAGAAATTCAGGGTAGGTTAGGTTAGGTTAGGTTAGAGGACGTGTACTTGTCAATTAAGGCAAAGTACAGTGCCCGGAGGTCGAATTGACCCATGGTACAACGTCCTAGTTTCTCACACCACTTATATTGGGTGTGTTAATTTGTATACATGAGTGGTGGGACCTACAGTTTAAAATCGACTCCGAACGACAGATTTTTGAGAAACTTTTTCATGGCAATTTTAATTTACACTCAGAGTTCTTGCCAGAAATCTGCAGAGAAGAAATGGCCGAAGAAATACTTTTTGTATTTTTGTTTTGATGCCTGGCCTGGGGCTCGAACCCTGGCTTTTACGTCTAATAAGCCAAACACACTACCTACTAGACTACGGCAACTACAATTCAGCGTAAATCGTTCGAATTAAAAACGTCTGAACTTCAAATAAATACTTACAATAATTGGCTTCGTAATGGTTTTCATAACGTTTCGTTCGTTTTACTGAATGAATTAACACAGTGCAACAGTATTGTGTAAACCGCAGCAAAGTGGTCTCAGAATTAAAATTAAAAATACATTCTATTCACTCGAACGAAAGATTATATTCTGAATGGCCTATAATAATAGGACAATTCTTTATTTAATCACTTGGAAATTTAAAACCACTGAACCTTATGATGACTTTCTTTCGAACAATGATTGAAACATCCATTCATGACTTTTCTTGTGCTATTTCTAGTGAAACGAATTCACTTTTAGAAATCGATGAGATAAAGTGCGTGAAAAATAAGTTCAAAATAAGCATGTTGACAACGACACATGTCATGTTGGTCATTAAGGGGAAAGATTACAAAAGTTACTTGGAAATTTCAACTGGGACTTTCTATTTCACTTGGAAAGCAATTAATAATCCATTACGAATTACACGAGAGTGAGATACAATGCAAAGAACGTGAGCAATGGGATTTTTCTTCATTTGCAACCAATTTTATCTCATTAACAAGGAGTCACATTTTCTAAAGGGATTTTTCTCTTCAATAAGTTAGGTTAGGTGGAGAAACCTCATCAGAGGTTAGGCCAATGGGGTTGACTAAAAAACCACTACGACTTAATAAATGTACCACAGTTCATCCTGTCCAGCATTTTGCGGTCATAGGTGTCAAGAGTTCCATTGGGAAACTCCGCATCCTCTGACCATAAGTCCTTATTAAATCCAAAGCTGATTGCCGCAATTTCCAAAAGCAAAGTTAATTAAAAGCTAGTTTTTAAAACGTTTAGAAAACGAGTAAATGTCCTAGGATTCATGTATTTGAAGCCCTGTTATGTGGCTGCTACACTGAGATCTTTGCTTTCCTCATCATTCCTTTGTCAATCTCAGCATTACAGAACTCACTTTACATTTCGTTGAAATGTTAAGGATACGCCCTGATTAAGATGTTCTAGAAAATGTTTGTGGAAACATACGAGCTTTTTGTTTGGTAAATCCAACCAAGAAATCTATGAATACTATAGCTCTTCATCGAAATGACTTAAAGTCTGAGAGCTTTCAGAACTACCAAACGCTTCCTTTGCTAGAATATCATGCATGACAGAAAGCTGCAGGAATTGCCAAAAGGACACCTGTCAGCATTTCTTCTTTATTTAATCGATTTTTCACTTTTTTTTTAACTTCAAGGTTACTTCAAAGTTCTTGGTCCAGACTTATATTGATCGCATAAAAGAAGTGAATCCGTATATAAATGCTGTCGTAGAAGAACGTTTCGAAGAGGCGCTAAAAGATGCTGAAGATTGTGATGAAAAGAGAAATGCAATGCCTCTCATCCACATTCCGCATTTATTTAATCGTTATCCTTTACATGGCATACCATTTACAGTTAAGGAATCTTGTGGCGTTCAAAGTAGACCAAACACATCAGAAATGACCGCCCCCAATAGATTTAAACAAGTTTTCTTTACAGGCATGTCTCATGTTGTGGGCAGTTTAAAGCGTGTCGGTATGAAGGCTGAGTATCATTGTCATCCTGTGATAAATTTATTAGATGCTGGCGCTATTCTGTTATTGGTGTCTGCTACTCCGGAATATTGTTTTAGCATTGAGACGAATACTTTTACACAAGGACGTTGCCTTAATCCTTATGATTATAGACGAAGTTGTGGGGGTTCTTCGGGTGGTGAGGTAAAGTCTATTGTGGGTTTCGAAGGAGTTTTTAATGATTTATTTAAAACGTTTATACATTTCAGGGTGCCTTACAGGGCAGTGGCGCATCTTTGTTTGGCATAGGCTCAGACATTGCTGGTTCTATTCGCATTCCATGCTTATTTAATGGCATTTTTGGCCACAAACCCACTGGCGGCTTACTTTGCAATTGTGGTCACTTTCCCGATTCAGATGAACCGAAATGTGCTGAGTACTTGCAAATGGGACCCATGACACGTTTTGCTGGTGATTTGGCTGTATTGATACAAATTTTGGTTGGCAGAAATGCCGAAAAATTGAAATTTGAAATGCCGCTCGACACAATGAAGCTTAAGGTGGGTTTTTTAGATTTCGTTGCAACTGAGCGTCTCTCTTTAGATTAACTTTGTTTTCCTTTGTTCACTTTGTAGATCTTTTACTCATTTGGTTTTGACGGCTTAAATGGGTTTCTGCATCATAGCGTGACTTCCGATATAAAAAATTCAATTTCAAAAGCTGTGCAGTATTTTGAAAGCAATGGAATCTACACGCAACGTGCCAACATCAAACATTTTCGTAATTCAACCGAAATAGCCATGAGTGGTCTGGTGCGTTTACGGCGTTTTCCCTTTTTGATGACCGACCACCCTGAGCCTCCGGCCACGGTTAAAAAGAATCTAAAAGAATTATGGGCCAGTATTTGTGGTCGCTCGACATATACGAAAGAAGGTTTAATTTTTGAGCTGATGAGAACAAGCAATGCTTTTATGTCCAAAAAAAATTTTAAGAAATATAAAGCCGAAGCCAAGAAATTGAAAAAGGAAATCATTGTTAGTATTTATCTAACAATCTATGGAAAACTTAAAACATTTTTGAATTTTTATTCATTCATTTTAGGATCTTTTGGGTAACAATGGTGTGCTATTCTTTCCCACTTTTTGTGTTCCCGCTATACATCACAACAGTTCCGTTTTTCCATTATGGGCTATTGATTACTGTCTGTTATTCAATATTTTGGGTTTACCTTGCACTCATGTACCCATGGGCTTGAATGCCAACGGCATACCTACAGGCTTTCAAGTAATTGCTGCTCCTTTCCAAGACAGATTGTGTCTACGCATGGCTGAACAGATTGAAAATGCCTTTGGCGGTTGGGTACCACCAATGACTTATAATTCGGGATGATAATTAGTTATTGATTGATATACGCCACTATTTTTAATAAATTTTATATCGTTAGACGTTAGACGTTAGACGTTAGACGTTGGGTAGCTAACGTGGCCCATAAAGTTGAATTAATATTTTTAGAAATTATTGTATATGAAGAGCTGAACATAATTGTTGCTCGCCATAATTAAATTGTAATTAAAAATTGTATTTAAAATAATCAATCAATCATTTGTAATAAATCAAAATTTTAGCAATTAAAACTAAATTCTTTTGAATTTGATTGAAGAACACCTATTGGGGGGTATTCCCAGATGGTATGAAACAGTCAAAGCAATCGAAAATTCTGTAAACTTAAGGTGATTCATGTCCATAGAAGAAAGCTTATGATCTCTTGACGATAGTCCAGGTCAACAGTTTTCGGTATTGGCAAACAACGATCCTACAAAACTGAATGGTAACTTGAATACATTGCAGGGTTGGATTGGGTTAAGAAGGTTGGTGACCACAAACGATATTTTGTAGCCACCTTTAGAAAATTGGGTTATTATTATTATTATGGCCGTAAAGAAGTGCTTTAGTGCAGTAACCATACGGTCTATTATATTTCCCTCATATTTTCTAGGGTATTCTTATACATAATGTGTAATCCAAACCTATTGCTCTGACATACTTTAGGATGCTACTCGGTGACAAAAAGAACAATTCCTCCAACTCCTACGCCTTATATGAATCGTTTTCGGATACATAAATATGTATGTACTTTACAGATGCCAAGAATGTGTTCCGACGATTCATTTACACCGCCACGGAATCTACTTGTGTAGCCCAAGATACTTTCGTTGAGCGTATCTTTCCAAACATCTGCTTCCACCCTTTTTCATTTCGCTTTTTTTTTTTTTGTCAATACAACGTTGAAAAATTAAGTTTACATACATATTTTCTAGGTTATTATATAAAATCAATGATTTACTGTGATTTAAAATCATTTTTTCGTAGTGTAAGCAATTTTAAATTAAATTTTAAACCTCAACGTCTAATTACCAGAGTCCGCACATGTTAAATGTCACACTGTTATGCATAAAAATACTAAACACTGTTAAATAAGCATAAGTATGCTAAACAATAATAAAAGATATGTTGGGAACAACGTAAGCAAAGCATTTGCATAAAAACATAACAGAAGCTGTTATGTTGATAAGGCCCTCTTATAGTAGAAAGCAGACAAATAATTTGCTATAACAGTGAATAGATAAAAACACACACCACAGGCTGTGTTCTCTGGAAAAGTTAACAAAAGTAAAGGAGAAAAATATAAACAAAACAACAACAATATAACGTAACAATATCGATAATATAACATAACTTGATTTTAAATAAAACTGAGAGCGCAAAATGGGTACTTTTTACTAAAAAAAATACCCTTTAAACACTCCCACAAACACTAATACACACATATACATGATATAAAAAAAATGATCAAAGTTGCCAGGAAATAAAAAAATGTTGTATCCTACTTCTGAGAAAGAAAACACCAAAAAAGGAAAAAATACTGCAATTTATTTAATTCAGAGTTTTTTTTATTTATTTTTTCTGCTGTTAAAATTATATCTGACATACGTTTTGAAGTAAGCACAATAAAATTATAAATATTTCGACAAAGAACTTCCGATTTGTAGCTTATTTTCCAACCATTTTGGATAAAATATAAAAGAAATTTTTTTAGAATTTTAAATAGAATGACAGAATGGCAACACTACCTTAATCGTTCGTTGAGTGTACGTACTTCTTTTTATTCAGTGTTTCACTAATCGGGATTAATTATCCAAACACAAACCACACCGTTGGTAATGCAGTGCATAATGAAAACCATACATGTCGGAGGTGAACGCCTCCGCTAGCAGAGGTGAAAATTACTTATTCTACAATGGTATATGGTAATACAGTACTTTGGTGAGTTTCTATTTATTCACCACACCGGATAAATTCACCACATTTTGTAAAAACTCACCATACTGGAAACTCACCACACTTCCAAAAAAACTATTTTCTTTCCATCTCCGTCCGTCGTATATGGACCAAAACTCCAACAACAACGAACAGCGGATGCAGCAGCAACATAACCACAATTACAACAACAATTAAACCTCCACTCCACCTCCTTTCCCCTTTTGATCATTTCTCTTTTCCCCTTCTCTCACACTACTTCTAACTCCTTCTCACACCCGCATACCAAACCAGCAGCAACAACAAACGCTCAAAAACAACAAACTATCCATCCATCCATATAGATAAAACGGAAGCTCAAGTTTTACTTATATGAACCGGAAATGGAAAAAGAATGTGCGAATTAGTATGAACGTTAATTTTTTTGAACGAACAAAAACGACATTGTCCAACCAACCAGTGTTGCCAGGAAGAAAAAATTTTGTTACTCACTGAATTGCATCAGTGTTGCCCCGAGAGGAAAAAATCTGTAATCAACTTCTTGAAAAATAAAAATCACCAAAATAATAACCAATTTTGTTAGAAATAACAGAACTAGGCAACACTGCTCATGATTATCTTGGTGCGAATTCAACTTGAGTACTCGCTGTCATTTATAAATTGCTCGTCGTCGAATGTGGAACGTTAAAACGGCTGAAATAACAAACAACACAACTTAAAAAGAAAATAACACACAAGAAAAAAATAAAAGTTATTACATATTAAATTAAAAAAAATATATATATAACAAGTGTACAATACAATACAATAAGAAAAGAAAAAGAATTGATAAAAACAGAAATATTTTCTACTGGACTTTATAGATTTTTTTATTAAAACAACAACAGTAAACTACAAGACAATTCAGTGCCTTTTTTAACACAACAATAAGAGTGACAAAATAAATATTCAATTAAAGGTTTCATAAAAAAAATTAAAATTTTAATAAAACTAAGCCACGCATTATAAAATAAATTCAATAAAAATCAAAAAACAACAACAACAACAACATTAAAAAAAGCTCCCTTTTTAAATATTACCTCGACGCGCTGCTCTCATCAAATTTATAAAAAAATCTTTTTTTTTTTCTTTAAATAAATGATTATTAGTGACGATCATTGATTGCAATAAAGAAACGAAATTAATGCTGCTTTTTTAAGCATATTCATGTTGATTGATAATAATCAAAAGCCTGAAGCAAAATATTTGTTGTGTAAAGAAAGTTAAATTTTATTTTAGCTTATTAAACCACAGTGAAAGAAAAACAAGCAACAACAAGTGTTTTAATTTTTTTGTTTGCTGCTGTAATTCTTGTAAAACTACAAACCAAAAAAAAAACATAAAAAACGCCAAACTTGCTATAAAAGCTACAAAAAACGCTTATTTACAGCATAAACGCAGCAAAACAACAAGACAATAAGAAAAACAAAAACAAAATATTTTTATGGTTGATTAACTCAAGTGATTTTCTCAGCTAAACTTACGTAGTACGTACTTATTTACCTACATTTATACACATACATACAAGCAGGCAAAAAAAAAAGTAAAAAGAAGAATAACAAAAACAAACGTACAAATAAAAAAAACTCAATAATAAAATATACACAGCGTGTGTGTGAACAATTTCGTGTGTGATTCAACAACGCAACAACAAAAATTTATACAACCAGCCAGCCAGCCAAGTAAGCAAAGCAAATAAAAAAACAAAATACACAGCCAGCCCATACAACGCACACACAAACATCGCACTCTCTTACTCATAGGAAGACCATACTCATTTATATAAATATATACACGTACACACACACACAAACGAAGGCACAGACCTTAACACCACTACGCTAAACAGAGAACGCGCGCTGTGGTGGCATTAAAAAAAATAAGCAAAACGGTAAACATTATTTATCAATGAGCCAGAGTAAGACAGTGCTAGCGTGAGTCATAATATCAACATATATAAAGTGAAATGAAAATGCGGATAAAGAGAGAATCACCGTGTCTATTGCTAAGATTTATGCCAATCACCAAAGTCGGTAAGTATTTTTATAAATTAAAAAAAAAAAGAACAACAAAAAAAATATTTAAATAATAACGCATTTATTAAATTTCCTTGTTCCTTGTTTGATAATTAACATAACATAAGCTGTTGTATGTTACACAATTAGATCTTGTTTAATTATCACTACTCTTACTCATTCATTCATTCACTCTCTCTATCTCTCTCTCTCTCTCTCTATTATACTCTCTTGGTTCATATTATTTCCCCCCAAGAATTGACAACAACAAAATTGAAAGCATAATTTATTTAGGTTGTGTACGTGAAATGTACTCTCTGTCTGATGTTAACATCCATCAGCAGCATATTATTTTGTTGTGTGTACGTGAAAAGAAAACTACGTTTTGAATGAAATCTCTCACTGAATTGCTTAGAATCCAATAAGAATTTTTTGTTGAAACAATACAACACGAGACATAGGTATGTGTGTGTATAAATATTCTCAATAAATCGTGTAAGAAAATAAAAATATTGCCATCACAGCTAAAAGACGACGGACATTGTTACTAAGAAATTAAAGTTTTTATTATCGATTATTTGATCCTGCAATTCCCACCGATTTTTGAGAAAATTTTAGAAATTGGTTTTAAGTCTCTCAATATTGAGTAAAAAGCAAGCTATCTTACAGGATTTAAGCTAAAAAAAATTAACAAAAATTTATTTTAATACCTTGTTAACTACAGTTATCGGAATACTCTAACAGATCCCATTAACGAAAAGGATTTAAAAAACCCCGTGATTTATGCAAATATTTACGCAAATTTTTATTCCATAAAAATTTTAAGTTGACGTTACAATTTTTTTCTGTACAAATTTGAAATTTTCTGTAGAAATACGACGCTTTTGCCTTATATTTACAATTAATTGCTGAAATTCTAGGCTTAAATAGCTCTATAGAATCAAACGTGAAAATCTCCTTTGGATTCCAATTAAAAAAATAACAGCAAAACCAGCGTAAGATCGCGCGAAATGATTAAACAAACGAAGGTGCATTCCGAATAAGGAAAATTTGCCTGAAATATGTTTTAAACAGCTGGAGAAAATAGTATTTGGTGTCCCCAAAATTTTTCGAAATTGTACAAACGAACGTTTGGTTGCTTTATAAACTAGATGGCATTCTATGGTTTCATAGGGCCACAGCAGATGTCATATCCTTTACACATGGTTTGTCTAAGACAGTAAACATCTGCCACTTCGTTTATCTTTCATTGAACGAAGTGTTGTAATCGATCAGGCTGGGATACGCATCCTTTCAGAACAAAATAACTTAAATTCAATTTCAATTCTTTTTCATTCATATTTTGACAGAAAGATAGAAAATGTTGCACAATAAAGGCCCTAAATTCTTTAGAAAATTCCTTAGATTTCATCCAGATGTATTTTCCTAACGATCTTATAAGAAGAATAGAGAGTCTCGAGGCTTCATTAATCAAATCCGTCCTACTCTGATCAAATATCTCAGCCATCTATTAAAATTAATCTAAGAACAGCAGATACTGCATTTACATACCTCTCACAACACAAGTTGAGGCCTAACGGATGTCAAAAACTTTACTTATCTATCGGTCACCACAGGGAGGATTGTTAGGCAGCATAAAAGTATAATAGATTGGGATCATCCTGGATCCTGATCAGCTAATACACTCAACAAATTTAAACAGAATCTTGAATTTACTTACAACCTACATCTGTTGAAAACAATATATTTTTACCGTTAGTGGGAAAACAGGGTGAGGGATAGTATGCTGTCTTTGAAGGCTGAAAACACTTAAATTCGTCGAGTTAAAGTTAATGGGAGGCATGAAATTCTTGTTTTTTAACAAATAAATTAAATATTATTCCTAGTTTTTCTTTTTTCTTTTACGTAAACATGGAAACTATGAAAAATAAACAATGAAAAGAAGCTACTTTATGGTGTATACCTATGTAGACAAGCTTACATACAATTTTTGTGTACAAACTATGCACGTAAAACGAGTATGACAACGAAGTACAACTCCTAGTATGTGTAGTATGTTGGTTACTTGATTTGTTGTTATGGTTCTCTATCTCTCTCTCTCTCTCTCTCACTCACTCTAACTATGTCTGCTTGTTCTCTGGCTATGTATGTATGCCAGATCAAAAATACCAGTTACAAAGTATATACACAGTAAATATAACGACACAACAATAACAAACATTAAATCAAAAGAAACAACAACAAAAAAACAAACGAAAAAAAACTCGAACTCGTACTCGAAAGGTCGTTTCAAAGCAGTGTTGTCTACTTGTTTAGAAAGAAGTAGAAGAAGAAGAAAGAAAAAAAGTAAAAATGAAACTCACTATGCCTAAGCCAAGCAAAAAGCAAAGAAATAAAAATATGGAGAGAGAAAAACGTGTGTAGACATGAAAAATAATTTTAAGCAGTGGTTTAATGCTGTGCTGATTTTTTTTCTTTTTTTTTTTTTTTTTTTGTAAATCGTGCTGCTTTTTATGTTTTCTGTTTTAGACAGCAGCAGCAGCAGCGTCAAAACGTGCAACAGACAATAAAACATAAACAACAACAAAAAAGAAAACGAAAGAAATATTTTTGTTTTACTCATTCCATAGCACATCTTGTGGGGATGACTCATGAAATGTTTACAAAATTTCTTTTAAAGCTTCAAGTCGGTTTTATTTTTAATTTTTGGAATTTGATTTTAATGAATAAACAAAAGAAGAAAAAATAACTAAACAAAAAAAAATGAAGAGTGTTGGTTTGGTGGTATAATAAATAAATAATAATTCTTTAATAGTTTAAACAAAACACAACAAAAAGAACGAAAAAAAAAAGAAATCCGCGAAACATTTTTTATAGCTTGTGAGTAATCTCTGGTTGTGTTTTTTACTTTTACTAGTTCCAGTTTTGTTGTTAAGAAAAGAAAAAATAAAAATAAAAATAAAAGCCTTAATTAACACACTCAGGTAGCAGCTTTGAACCTGACTAAAACATTATTAATCACAGCTTTTTCTGTTTATTATTCTTAGGAAAAGAAAAAAAAGAAAAAACAAAAACAATTGGAATTAAAATGTAATTTTATTCTACACGATTCACGTCTCGATGACACAAGCAAGTAAACATCAACGTCATCAGTAATAAAAATGTTAAAATTCTGTTAAAAAACAAAAAAACAACAACAACCTTTTGATACACTCATTTTAAATTTTATTACAAACAGAGAGACAGACAGGCATTTCATTTACACAGTTTTTTTTTTTTAATAACAGTGAGTAATCATAGCGGAATGTATTTAAGAAAATGCGTAAGATATTGATGATCATGATGATGATGATGCACTTACTCATTTCTTTATTTTACTTACTTAAACGTTGTGTACACTCATCATAATAAAGGCAATTGCTAATTAAAGAACGACAGAAAAAAAAAACACAGCAACAGCCCCTATAATTATCATTTAGAGACCCTTTTACAATATCTCACCACCACCATAATCCCCCATCATCATCATCATCATTACATCGCTAAATGTCGACATTTTAATTAGAGCAGCCCCCCTATGGATTTTTTTTAATTATCTTGTATGGTGTTTAAGTATAGGTGCCTGTGTGTGTGTTGTGTTTCTGTTACATTCCTATTTCAATCATATTGAGAACATACTCTCACTCTCCACTATCGTAGTCTGTTTTGTTTACATTTATACACACATTATGTCTTCTATTTATATACAAAATAACCGTATTCATAAGTTTTGTTATTGTTGTCCATCTGTCATATTGCAATCATGAATAAAAAAGAGTTCAAATTTTGTTTAGGCTCCCTTGTTTACTATGTCTCTATATGCACTCTTCTATTGCTGTTCCTTGCAATTTGCAATTTTTGAATTGTTGCTTTCTATAATGAAAACAATAACAATTTGAGTTGATTGCGATTGTGTTTGCGTTTATAATATCCTGTTTGTTGTTTTCTCTCTCGCTCTCTTTAATTTTCTGAAATAAGATGAAATCCAGTGTTGCCGTTTTAGGATTAATTTGAGGTTTACTTTTTTACTTTACATATACTCTTTTTTTAATTCTTGAAAACAAAAAAAGATTTTTTTAATTCAAAAGTAGAACAGGTTATCAATTAAAAGTTTTTGTTAAATATTTTTTATCTGAAATGTCTTTTATTTAATGAATAGTTTACCAATTACGAATATGGATTGTTTAACACACGAAAACTGCATAAAATTAGTAAAAAGGTGACCATTTTTCGAACATTACCTACTGCTGAGAAGTTTAAAGAGACTGGAAGCGTTGCAATATGCACAGGCGGTCTGTAATACAGGCACTGCCAAAAGTATAGCTTCTGTTAAGGATAGTGTCACAGATAATCAGAGTTTGTTGATTCTATCTGTATCTTTAACACAACATTTTATAAATTTGTTTTAACGTCTTGCAATAAGCAAGGTTCTTGCCTAGAATTTAAGAATTTGATGCTAAAACAAAAGTGGAGTTAAAAGTCACTTTTTACAAAAAGTTGCTCATGATCATTTTATCAGCACTTAAACACAGTGATGCCAACTTAGCCCTTTTCAGGCTAGATTTAGCCCTTTTTGAAGTATCTTTAACGCGAAAAATTTTTTTTAGCCCTAAACTAAAAAACGCGCAATTTCAGCCCTTTTCAGTATTTTTGTTTAGCCCTTTTTGCCCGTTTTTCCTTTAATTCTGTATGCCAATATTATCTTATGTTTCTCTGGCAATGTCGAATTGTAAGTCAATGTGACAGCGCTTTTTTCTTCTATTTCTTGTTTTCTTCTTTGTCATTTACATAGAATTAACAAAAGTACCGAGAAACACAAGCTTTGCTGAAAGCTTAAAATTGTATTTACCTAATAATTAGGCATTGATAAAAAAAAATTTAATAAGTATATGAATGTATAAGTCATAATTTAATATTCTTGGATGTTTCTTTAAAGTAAATGTTATGCTATGTTTAGATGGAGAGCTACACGCAAAGATATCGTAATATTTGGGGAACAGATCCTCTTTTTAAGAAATCTTGTAAAGATGAATCTAAAGCAGTATGTATTTACTGCAACACGCAAATCGCCGCTAAACACTATGACCTGGTCAGACATTCAGAAACGAAAAAACGATTAAGAATTGTAGTGGTTTTATCCGAAAAGACTATTTTAATTTTAGCCCCCCTTTTTGCGCTTTTTTGAAAAACATGAAATTGTATTGTACTAAAAACGTATTTTTTCAATTTAGCCCGTTTTAGCCCTTTTTCATTTTTCTTCACGCGTTTGGTGTCCTAAGAGTTGGCATCACTGCTTAAACACGACATTAGTATAACTCTCTCAAAACTATTAAGTTCTCTACAGAGATAAAGGTTTATTTTTGAGAAGACAAGGATATGCCTATTCTCTTTGAAATGTTTTAAATTATGGAGAGAATTTTCTTTTGTGGTAAGAATTTATCGGCATATGCTTCATTATCACTAAGCAGCTGTTGATTTGTTTACATTTTTAAGTCTGTTTTTTAAGGAAGAACGATGAGTAATGAGAACAACATATTAAGCGAGGGAGAGTAAAAGAACTGCAAAGGCTGCAATTTATTTATTTATTTACCTTGCCAGATGTTTATTTTTCTTTCTTCTAAGTATAGTGTATAGTGATTCATATTTGGTTTCTAAAGCCTTTTAAAATTAGGTATTTTAACTTTTTTTATTCCGTTTTTTTTTATAGAATACAACAACAGAAGATCCAAAGATAACCTGGATACCCCTTGTGAAGAAGAAGAAACCAACTCCTCGTCTACACGGGCTCCCCTGACGAGGAGTTGTAGTAGTCCCGCTGTTTATGGTAAGTTTTGTTTTTTTTTTTTTTTTATTAAACTCTTCTTATAATTGAATTTCTTACATTTAACTCATTAGCTAGAAAGAAAAAAGCGCCGCGTAATGTTTACATTACGCCATTTTACATTTACAAACGTAAACAACAAACGTCAAGTATTTGTTTAAGAGCGGAAAATTTTATTTTTTTTTGACATCAACAACAAAAAAAAAAAAAATTGAAAGTACAATTTAAATATTTCATTAGTGTGTGCATCTGTGTAAATGTTATTTTTAAACAATTACATGGCACTGCACACTTAATTTTTCTACGTCATTACAATAGAATATCATTGTAAATTTTTATTGTTTTCTTGTTTATTTACATTCATTTTACTATTAAATTAGCAAAAGTAATAAAATGCCCGAGAAATTTTATTATAAATTATTGCTAACAAAAAAAAATTGTTGATTTTTTTTTTTTTTTTTTATAACACGTGCTTTTTTCTTAATACAACATCTACAATGTTTTGAATATCTGCACGTCATTAGTTTGCATACAAAAAGATGAAAAATCTAGGGATTTTTTAAACGTAATAAATAAACAATTAATTATTTAAAGTTAATTTGTTAATAATGATTATGATGTTTATTAATTGATTATTAAAATCTAATTTAATAATGGAATTGTTTTTTTTTTTTTAATTTCTGTTGAGAATATTTTCAATGGTTTTCAGCTGTTCAAAGTGTTAAAACTTAAGTTTTCTTTTAACACGTTTATTGCATTTACAAAACAGAAAAAGAAACGAAAATTGATGATAGTTCTGTATTTAAAACGTGTGTTTATGAAGAAATGATTATTGCCTTGTAATTTAAACAATTTTTTTTTTCAAACATGGCAACAAGAATTTATTCTCATTATACAGCTATGACGAGTTACATACTGTATGTATGCATGTATCTCCTCAGCAGAGTTATCGGTTTTATGGCTTAAATATAGTCATTCAGTTAACACTAGCGATTTATTTATATTAGTTGTGGTTTAAAACTATTATTATTATTTATTGATTTAAAAATAATCCCGTGATTTTGAAGTTAACAATGGAAATATTATCTGTCTCTTGTGTGTGATATTACCAAGAAATTGTTGATCTCATACCTATGTATACTTTCATTTTTTTTTTATTAAAAGAATTATTACTTCAGGCTTCTTAATTTTATAAAAAAAAGCATAAGTTGTATCCCTTTCCGCCTACTGTTCTAGGAAAATCTTTAATAATTTAAATAAAAAAAAATTAAAATAATGATTCATCTTAAAGGTACGTGTCCAGTCCTCTATTTAAATGCATTGCTTTCCTTAAATACCCATGAGTCATAGATCTAAAAGCCTTTGTTCTTAACTTTATATATTCTTTATTATAAAATGTAATTATCAAGTTAATCTCAAGGACAATTCTACAAAAAAAAAATCATTGTTTATCAAAATTCTTTTTTAAAGCCTTTAAATATTTACTTTAGGTATTTAAGTGACTCATCTGGAATTTAAAATATTTTCAGGTACAAATTTTAAAATTTAATTTAAATTTCTTTTTTTTTATTTTATTTCACATACAAAATTTTGTAATTCAAATTTGAAATTGAATTCTTTATAAACAATGAGTCATTGCAGCTATTTTCAAAGGTTGTTCAACCGTATTTTTATTTTTTTAATTTAATTTGCAAGAATTTTTATCCATTTTTCGTTTATAAAAATAAAATATAAATAAAACCCACAGAAAGCAATGATTTCGAAGTAATCTTTTCTTTTCTTTATAATGCTTAGACATTGTCCTTATAAATGAATCCTTAAGAGTTGGGAGCTAGTCTTTCACAAAATCTGGATTGATGGCAACAATATTCCCAGCATTATTTCTCAAAAAATTAGCATCCAGCGACATCTACAATCACTTTTTCCGTCTGCAATACCTATTACACAATCACTTATGGATTATCTAGGTCCCATATGTGGCAATTTTGCTTGTTAACATAAGCACCGCATTATTTGTTTAGATCTGACAACACTTTATGAGTTGTATTCTGTTTTCAAATTTAACACGATTTCATGCCACATCGAAGAGTTACTTTAACATTAGATTTGAAAAAAAAAGAAAAAAATATTTTTTATTTTCATTTCTTAATCATTCTCATAATATGGCCTTACTTTTGTCCACATTGATGGATTTTCTTGGCCTTATTACCATATACAAAATATTTTTTTTTTTCGTCTAAACTCGTGGCACATTGAAATAATGTCACTAGGCGTGAAATGAATCACAATTTTTCTTCTTAAAGTTCTGAAAATAACACAGGCATGTTCTTTAACAAAAACAACAACAACAAAAAATTGTGAATATTAAAAACGCACTAAGAAAATGCCGCATAAAGATGTTTTTAGATAAAGAGTAAACTCTATAAAATATATTATGATGCGAAGGACCATTAATGAATTGCTAACGAGCAGAAAAAGGCAAGTTTTTACTTCTGAACACATTTTCGTGTCTTTTTTTTAGTGAAAAGATATTGAATTTCCTTTCTTAAAGAGTATGTTGCGCGAAGGACCAATAACAAAGTACTATTTTGCGGCATAAAAGTCGAATTTTTAAACTATTAAATTTAATTGCTTTTTAAGGCATGTGTTTTAATATTTATAGTTGAAGGACCATTAATAAATTACTTCTTGGATCATTAAAATGTTAGATTCTTAAGCAGTCTTCAATGTTTTGTAAAGGATACTAGTTTGAAGGACCTTTAAGCAGTTTTTGTATTACCAAATTCATTACACCGGGTGCCTTTACCGGAAAGTGTTTGATCGTGGTTTTTGAAATTTCCAAATGATTTTATTTTATTTAATTGTTACTACACCCATTTTTTGCGATACGAAAATCAAATACAAAATAAATTTCCCTTATTTCTACAATATTTTTATTACTTTTGCACACCTTTTTCGATATCGATTTAGTTTTATAAAAAAAAATAAAAAAAAATTACGTTTTATGCTAAAAATAGTCTCATTTTTTTCTGTTTCATCATAATATTGAAAACAAAAAAAATTATAATAACATATTGAGTTTTTTGTTGAGACTGTTTCTATTTCTATTTTTTTTATATTTATTTTCTGTGGTAAATGGCGGGTATGAATGAATTTCGGGACAGACATTATTATACTAGATAGAGATGGTTGTTGGTTGAGTTGGTTTTGGTTTGGTGGTGTGTATGCGGCTGTGCGTATAATTTTTTTCTACTTGGGTAATTATGCTTTTTTTTATAGAATGATTTCCAAAGATATTCTTTTTCGTCGTTATATTGTGTAGAATATACCAACCAGTATGAGTCATATTAAAAACTAGACAAAAAAAAAAACATCACTATGCATATGGAAATACATAAAGCGTTTTTTTTTTCTTCTTCCTTTATTACTCTTCTAATAAGTAGAGTCTTGGAAAATACATTCTAAAGTAAATTACTTTAATAATCGATAAATAATTTATAACATAGAATAGAATCTCTGCTTAGAAATAAATATTTTCCTTACGATCTAGTAATATACATATGTATGTATGTATGTATTGCTCTCTTTAGCATTAACAAGTACTCGTCGCTAGCAGCGTAGTGGTGTTAGTCATGGTGTTTAAAGTTTGTTTACAAAAATCGTTTTTTTTTTTTATTCTCACACACAGGATGAAGTAAACACAACATAAAAACCAAACACTAACAACAACAACAACAACAACAATAATAATATGAAAAGAATAATAACAGTAATACAAAATAGTTCAACTTAACCTCATTTGTTTCTGTATTTTTTCCTGTGTTTTTTTTTTCTGCTTCAATTTTGTGGAGTGTAGTCAACTGTAGTAAAACATTGTTGACGACTGCGACGCCGCTGTTCGTCGTCGCACACAATAACAATGATTTTAATTTGTTTTGAAACTGTTATTATGACTCATTTTATAGTTAAAGAACTTTCATAATCAACGTAACGTACTCTTGTACTTGTACATTATTTATTGTGTACTTTTTCGTTGTTGTTGTTGTTGTTGTTGTTGTTTCTTGTTTACAAATGAAGTACCATGCCTTACTTGCCATCCATCACCTTCCTGCTGTAACACAGTAGTAGTAGTACGCTAACGTCTTTATCAAAAAACCTCATTTAATTTAATACCACCGGGTAGAATTAAAATATAATCACAATAAGCTTTTAATTCAACAAAAAAAAAAAACAATTTTTTTCGTTGTAGAATTTTCCCAAAAATGACTCACTCTTAAATAAACCAAAAACAAAAAAAAGAGAAAAAAATTCATACGTGTGTTGTAATATCAACAAAGTCAAGGACCCTCCATTAAATGTGGTTAGATAAAGTTAATCAGTTGAAAAGTTCTAGAAGCATAACACACGTCTACGTTCAAACAAGCAAAAAATTTAAGCTTCTATATTTATGCGGGTGTTTTACCATAGGCAAGCAACTCGTAGTACCCCTCAATTGTATTAATCACGTTTGTTCAAGCCATAAAAGCATTTTACCATAGAAAATGAGCCCATACAAGCCATTAGAGAGTTTTTCCATAGGTCAGCAGCTTATAGTAGCTGTCAATTCCACTAATCATGCATGTTCAAGCAGTCCTCATATTTTATAAGCCATTAGAGCGTTTTTTCCATAAAAAATCAGCTCATAATAGCCTTATGAAAAGCTTTTTCTCTCGGCGATATTGTAGCCATTCAGAAACGTTGAATAAATGAAAATTCATATGTGGGACACCTATTTCTATCTTATTTATAACCAGCCATTGGTTAAAATGTTTTCAAATGGTTTTATTCAATATTTATTTCCTGAACAATAAAAATATTGCTCACGGGGGACATACGTTGTTGTAAGATTTTTCGCCATTTATTGGCATTTTTAGGTATTGAAATTCTAAAACTTGATGCTCCATTATCACTTACATTAACAAAATCAAAATTTGATTAATCGGATCTGTGTTTTGTAACACTGTCAATCACATCTTGTGATCGAACATCCTTTTTTAAAAACTGTCAGTGTTATCACTCTCTATTACAAAAAGCCCGTTTTAATGAAATTTCTGAAAGATTTATAAACGAATATCTGAAAATTTACTTTTATTATGTAAATTATTATGTCTTGTTTAATGAAAATGAAAATAAAATAGCTGTTTATTTATAGCTGTTAATAGTTTTATTTTATTTTCCACATACAATATTTTCTTTAAACAAATTTATATGTTCACTTATGTCACGCTTATATTGTATTTTGAATTTTTCTAAAAATAAATTTTTTTAAATTAAATTTTTTGTGTCTTAAATATTTAACACATGAGTTAAGCATTCAAAAATAATTCTTTTTTTACTCAAAGATTTAAATTCTTTTGTTTTTAATAATTAAAAATAATTCTCTTTTTTTTTTTTGTTTGTTTTGTAATTTATTTTTAGATATCGAAACACATCCCGCCTCACCAGTTTTCCCACATTTATTATTGGGCAATGGCCGCGATGCGGATGATCCTAGTAGTGTGGGAGCAAATTGTGTTTTAAATGTTACCTGCCAAGCACCCAGCACCAATCAAATGCCGGGCCTTAAATATATGCAAATACCTGCCAGTGATACACCACATCAAAATATTAAACAATATTTTCAGGAAGCCTACGATTTTATAGGTAAGTTTTGTTCCATTCCTTGCCCCCTCCTACATTTCTTTTAATTTTCTTAAAATTAAAAGCGAAGACCTTTCTAACGGTATTTAATAATTTATAAACATAATGTCCCAGTTTTTTTTTAAAGGTTTATACTATATAATAATATATATATATATATAATTTTACTATCAAATCTTTACTTTACACTTTTTCCGTTAAGACTCCATTATGTGAGAGAGTCTCTATGAGACGGCATGGCGGCATTTTTACCCCATACTCACAACATAAAAAGAACACCAACACACCATCACATTCAGTAACAACAGCAATGAACTATAAAAACACATTAAACGTTACAGCAGCGACAACAGCAACAGTAAAAACAAAGATATTACAACGAAACCAAAACAAAAAACACACCACAAACTTCCTTCCTTTTTTTTCAAAACAAAAGAAAAAATAATCCACCACATGAATACTATAACAATAACAATGTCGACGTTCTTATACAAACGAAAAACAATGTGTATTTTTTTTATAGTAATGTCAAACGGTAAATTTCAGACATGTAAACAAAAGAAAACAAAACAATACACATCTTTTTGCTTTACTAAATTACCACCCCACGAATGTAAGAATGTCCTCTTAACGAATACTATATACATATTTGCATATGTGTGCGTAAGAATAGAATATTTTTGCTTTTCTCTATCATCCGCTCTTTTTTCAATTGAACTTTCTTTATTACAAACTATGCTGCTCTTTAAATAGCATTTAAAATTCGAATAGAAAATACACACACCCCCAAACCGTCTTTACATAAACCTTTGGTTGTATGTGCATATGTATTGTATTACTTACGTCACGTGCACTTTCGACCTCGTTCCGAAAATGAGACATGCTAAAATATAATAATAATAATAACAACAACTATAACAATAAACCGTTTTGTTGTAAGCAGTAGTGCTTATAGACCATGTAAATGTAGGAAAGCATTTTACTTCGGTGTTGTTCGTTTGTTTATAAATGTTTTCGTTAATGCTCTTCTGTTATGGCTGCTAATAAAGATGATGATGATGATGATGATGTTAATGGTAATAATGATGACGTTGTTTTGGCTGCCATTCAACGATGACTCATCGTAGCTTTTCTACCAAACACACACTCTTGAAAATGAAAACAAACACATTCCTTCCGTGAATCTTTCCAGTGTCTGTTACTATAATCCTTACGTCTCTTACTTCTCTTTATGCTAATGCAGTAACTTCTTGTTTTCTTTATTTCTTTTACTGTTTACGCTCTCAACCCCCCAGTCTAGTTGAAGTACATACATAGAAGTATACGTGTTGTAAAAGTATTTTTATTAGTAGTATTAGTATTAGAGCCTATGTTATTAAATTTTCTGCTGTTTACAACACTTTTTTTTTTGTTTTCTTTCATTGGCAACATGTGGTGGGCTCTCTAATTTGTTGTGAGTAAGTGAACGACCAGTCGTCTGCTTGTGTTTATACACCACAAAAAATGTTTTTTTTTTCGTATTTTATTGATTTTCACTATTTTTAGTATTTAAAATGAAGGAAACAGTAGTAACACGCACTCAATACCAACAGTAACAATTTAATGATGCAAAAAGAAAATCGTTTTTCTTTTTTGTTTTGTTTTAAAGTAAAAGCGTAATTTACTCACATACATATGTACATATGCACATGTTTACACTGTACAAAACAGGATTGTTGTAAATCAATGAAAGCATTTTTAATTTATAATTCATTTATAAAACAAAAAAATGATTATTTATGCACATTTACATATTTTAAATATGTACACACGTATTTTGTGTTTCGTATACAGTAGCGGTGATATTATTAGCTACAGAGTTGTTCTTAACTGTGAAGAATGCAAAAAAACAACAACAAATAAAAATGTATGTATTATTTATGGCCGTACTGAATAAGTTTTGAATCTAAATTTTAAATTAGAAAAACTAAAACAAGCATTCGTATAGGAGATGATTCTCATTACCTTTACTGTTCATTGATTTTCTGATTTCATACACTTTAAGTTCCTTATTTTTCTTATTAGCACCCTCTTATTTTTCCTCTCTCTCTCTCTCACTCTGACCGATCTTTTAAAGGCTTTAGTAACAACAGGCAATTTTATGAAAGTCATCATTTATGCCTGCTTACATGACTTGTTTTTTTTCTTTTCTTTTTTGCCTTGTGCCTGTGGTTGTATGAACAATTTTTTAAGTAGCAATTCGCACACGGCACGAATATTGTTCTAATAATCATTTTTACTCGACAATTCAGGCTAGAACACAATACACATTCGTCAATAAGACAAATGTAGAAAAAAACCTCCTCCCTAACATGTACAACTGAACCTCTCTGATATTCTTATTGAACAAAATTAATATTGCCAGACTGATAAAGTGGTAAGACATTTTTAGTGATCAGTATTGCGTTTAATCATATTTGCATCAGTTTCTGATATTGTTTTTTCGTATCCTTTTTTCTTTTACTTAGGAATTTAGAGTTACAACAAAATTCAATTCTCTTCTATCATTAGAGTGAAGTTTAAACCGTTTTAAAGCGTTCTTCGGTTATTAAAGTAATATGTATATATTATTACTTTATTTTCTACTTAAAAACTGTTAAAACAGTATTATTTAATTAATAAAAATCCCTAGTGTGCTAATAAGTCCCGAAATATATTCTATTCAAAATTAAATACCGTGTTTTAATCTCTTTCCTATCTGGCATCCTTGTATTGAAATGATCACAATATAAACAAAAATGAAAAAAAAGTATTCAAATATTGTGTACTCTCTTCTAATATTTATATTGTACAAACAGTTACAACTACATTAGCACACACATACAGCTATGTATGTGTATATTAAGCAACAATAATTTCTATACGTATGTATGTATTACAACTCACCCCACTGCATATGACAACTCCCCTTTTTCATTCACAAAACAATATCTCAACCAAATAATGAGAAAATTAAACGAAAAATAACAAGCACGAGAGTATAACAGCTGGCTGAAGAGTGTGTGTATGGGTGTATTGGTGTTATAAGAACATCAACAATACAAAATAATACACTGTATATGTGTTGATTGTATGAGTGAGTGAGTGAATTGAATGATGATGATTCATAATTTTTCAATTTTTTTTTTTATTTTTGTATTCTTTAGCTGCTGCACACTACATTTTGTTTTAACGTTGTGCTATTTAAAGGTGCGCATGTTAATAATTATAGAAATACATACAATAATAATAGAAAAATATTAAAAAAAAAAAATAAAAAAAAACACGAAATCATATTCGAATACGAAGTAATTCTTTTAATGGTAAACGAATGTAAAACGATTTATTTTCGAATAGTCAGCCAGTTGTCCATCTGTGACGATTAGCACAGAGCAATTCTGTACAAGAATTAATATTGGTCACGTTTAGAGCTTGCCCAGTATTCGGAACAAAATGCTAAACACCTATTGCATGGTGACCTACTCCCGGTTATATTCCAAACGGAAGTTTTACGGCATCGAAAGAATCAATTTGTCAGGGGATCCCTAGATCTGTTGGATGATAAGTCATGTGGAAATTAATGGCAATGTGCAGGCGGTTTAAGATCTGTAAATACATACTGTAATATGCACTGTTTGCTGCATCATTGGCCCATACTTTTTCCAGAACAATGGAAATCGCAATGTTACACGATACCGTAAAGTGAATCCCGTTCTTTTGTTTACTATTTTTTTTAGCAAGATTGTACCTCGTACCTATTTTAGGAGAAAAACTTAGAGCGCATTTAGTCACCCGTTTTGAAGCAGTAAATTGTTCGACACGATCATGCGATTTGTCCCTACTACACTATCTTATGATAGATAATATCTCTCTGGTGCAGAGGCTAGTAAGCCAGATCTCCAGCTTTGAAAAATAACTTTACTATTGTCGAAATTCCAAATGAAATTCTGGAAATACGTAGTCATAGACAACATTTACAAGAAACAAAATAGTTTAAACTAAATGACAGGCTTTCATTTATTGCCACAAATAAATATTTCATTTAATTTTCTTAATTTACAAAATCCACGCCCTTAAAAAATCACCCGTTATAACAAATCCATTTAATTTTCGAAAAAATATTGAATTATTGGCAACCCTGCCCATAAAGCATAGCTATAAAATTAAAATTCTTTGAAAGTACATACAAATTTAAAAAAATTAAATTTTTGCAAAAAATGCAAACATTTTTTCGTTGGTTATTTGAATGTCTAGAATGTTTAAACAATTTGGTTTAAATATTAGCATTTAAAAAATTAAAATTCTTGATTTAAATTGTAAGATTTATACGAAATATTATATAGCAGTTGACGATTTAAATTTAATAGTTTCCCTAATTTAATTCAATTAATAGTTTTTCGTTATTTATTAAATTTTATTTACTTTAAATAGTTTTGTTTGACCATTAATAACGTCACAACTATTGACTGGCTACACTAACACGAACGCTACTTTGATGTGGAGCAGAAGAAGAAAAAAAATCGAAAAATAAACGCGTTTTATTATTCACAAGTTGAAGGTCGTTAATATAATTTTTTTGCGCATATTTCTTGGTTTTGTTCACCTCCCTTCCTCTCCCTGTGTCATTTATTTTATTATTTACTGTTTTTTTTTTTTTTTCTTCTTTTTGTGAACTGTGTTATGCCTCTAGATTTACGTAAAACACCAGTCAGCCACAAAAAAAATAAAATCCCAAAACAATCGCTTGCTATACTTATTTCATTTCGTTTTTTTTTCTTTTTTATTTGTTATTGTTTTCATTAATGTTTTGTTTTGTTTTGCATTGTTATTGTGTTGTATGAGTCATATTTTGTGAACAAAAACAATATTTTCTGAACTCTCATCATCATTACCAACATCATCATCATCATCATTATCGTATATAACATCACCATCATCCTGTGACCAATACTTACAATCAAACACAGGGGCAGGCAGTCTATTTTTAAACATTAAGAACATGAACGAAAAAATATAAACACACTCACTCTCGTAACACTGCATACATACATATAATGTGTGGTGAGTGGTGTGAAATGATGTCTGCTTTGGCGGTTTTTTGTTTATTCATTTCCCCATAAATGTTCGTTCGACTGGCAGGCTGCTGTTCTCTTTTTATGTCGTCACCACCAACCATCACCATTCTTTTTAAAATAATAATTTTGGCACCTGCTGTTTCATTTGCTTGCTTTTTCTTCCTCTTTTTATTTTTGTTTTCTTCTGGCATTCATATTCCGCATTCAATATGCAGTTTTACAGGCATATTGTAAAAGTATGCATTGTTGTTTATTTTATTTATTTAGGATTCTTACAATAACAACCACAACAACACAAAACTTTTTACATCAGATATTAGTAATCACGTCTTGGCGCTTAAATTGCTTTTATCGTTTCTACCTCTCTCTCTCTCACCCACTCTCTTTACTCACATTTTACGATTTGTTTTGTTTCTTTTTTTTTTTACTGTGACTACCAACCATATTTGTTTACAAAATTATGTGTGTAACCTAAAAGCGCCACCATTGTGACTCATGAAAAGTAATAAAGAGTTAAAAAAACACAACAAGTAGAATACAAATGAAACATTAAAAATACAATACAATATTTTATTAATATATTGTTTTTAATTTGATTGTAACGAAGTTATTGTTATTGCTTTATTTAACGGTAGTAATATCTCTGCTACATTTATTACACGCTGCGTGGAATATCCTTTTCTTGAATTTAAAATTATTTTCTTATTGTTATACTCACCTCACTGGCTCATACGTATGCTACTAAATGGTGAAAATGTTTGAAAGTGATTGAGGGATACCAAATCTGTACAAATGTACCGTAATAACCGTTTAGGTTTTAAAAATAAAGAAAACATACAGAAAATTTACAAAACTTCATAACTTAAATTCAGTAGAGACTTAAAACGCAAATGGATCAGTTTTTGTCTCAGGAACCCCAAAAAGTTCTATACTATTTGGCATTATGGGCGAAAATAACAAAAAAAATTGATTTAATAAAGCTCATATCAAATATAAGAAAAAGATAGTATATTTTGAAGTCAATTATTTACGGAGAGTGATCTTACAATTCCTTGTCTGATAAAGAAAATAACACCTGCATACATTTGGATATTTATAAACCCAAGTATATATCACGCCCTGATGCAATCGACCACTTGTGTTAGACATGAAATTTATGATTTTTTTCCATGTATTTTAAAAATGATCAAAACGGCTTATTGAACTGAAACATTAAAAATATTAATTAACTTAAGCTTTGTAAGACTTTCGAAATTATTTGAAATTAATCAATGGAATTATTTAAATGAATTTTTATTGATTCAATTAATCATTACAATTAAATTGATAACGTAATACAAAACATTAATTGTTTTTAAAAGTTAAATCATCATTAGTAGTGTAGTGTCGTTACTCATTTTTAAAGTATTTTCAAATTACAAAGTTCAATGAGCATGAGTAACGATTAAAGTGAATTGCCGATCGTTCGAATGGTCACTTTACTTTGGTGGAGTTCCTTAAAAACCACCTACATACATATGAATGTATAAATCAATATACATACATATGTATATTATAATAAGTATTGCTCATTACATTTTTATTATTGTCATCTTTTATAAAAATTTTATTTTTGTCGTCTCATTGGAAAGGTTATTACTCGTAAACGGCTGGGCTAAAAATATCCATACATACTTATAATTTAAATTAGTCATTTATATGCGAAATTAAATCGATACACGCACAGATGTGAAATGATTGATTTCACCACTTGCATTGCATTGTGCTCTTCCTTCTCCACCCACAAAATATTTGGAAAATATTTTTTCCGGGTAATACATGATTCTTTGCGGATTAATCATGGTTTTTGAAAACGTGTTGGGTATTAGAAATTTTTCATAATTTGTTGTTGTTGTTATTATTTGAGTATAATTATTAATAAAATTATTTGGAATTCTTTAATTGTTATAACGTGGTTTTTTATTTAAGTTTTTAATTAAAACTTTTTTTAAATTGTAAACAAAAAATAATCAAAGTATGTAAAATTGTTGTTGCTGTGAATATTACTTCTTAAATTGTAACCGCAAAATGTTACTATAATTATCGCGGTTTTAAATAATTGCGTTTTAAAGCTGTTTTTCCAAAAAAAAAATTATTCTAAAATTATTTATAGTTATCACTAAAGGAATTTGCTGGAACAAATACATATTTTAGCAAAATTTAATTATTTTGAACGCAATATAAAAATTATTTTTAGAAAATGAGCTCAAAGTCATAAAATACAAAAAAAAAATAAAAAAAAAACGCATGTAAAACAAAAAATTATGTTTCCATAGAGTTAAGCTTGAATCTTTAAAGAAAATCATTGAAAGCATAGCATTTTTTTAATTTGAACTTTGACCTTTTTTCTAAAATAACTTATTAAGTTAATGTTGTTACAACTAAACAAATCTAAATTACTGACTTTGTTTTATTGGATTTCGTAACTACAAACTATAATTAGGTTATATTTGTAGCCACCTCTAGTAATAATCGTAATTATTATTGTTTTATTACTATTTTTGTTTTTCCTAAGGGTGTGCGTTTATTATAGTATGTATGTATGTATGTATGTATGTACATCCATTATATGTATGTTTCATGTTCGATTATCATCCATATTTGTTAAGTTGTCGAGTGAGTACAGAGGCTAAAAAAAATATGGCCTTTTTTCAGTGCTCTTAACTGATAAGATTACTGACAAATTTAATGAATGACAACATTCTTATCAAACTATATAATTTTGCTCATTTTTGTTCCACATACAGCTGTGTTCAAAATAATAGGAGTGCTGCCATGTAATATTTTCAAAGTTAAAATTTTTTATTCTACCAATTTGCAAAACATGGTATATTTTAATGGTAGTTACAAAGATATGTAAGAAATAAAATACAAAAAAGAATCTGGTAATAACTTTAATATTTACGATGAAATTGATTCATTTCTGTGTTTACCCCTGAATTCAGTTGATCAAAAAAAAATAGGAGTGTAAGTGTTCTGTTAAAAATAAAAATATAATAGCACATAATTTAAAGAAGATAGTGAAAAATAAGTACGGAAAAATGTATTTAAAACTTTTTCTGCAGTGATTCACATAAATTTTTGTAATAGTGGGACGAGAAAAGCACTGTACTGAAGAAAAGAGAAAACTAATTAAAAATCTTCGAAATAAAGGCAAAACTTACAAAGAAACTAAGGAAATCTTAAGTTACTCCGATCAAATGATCGCAAATGGATTAAAATATAAAAAAAGACCGAAACGGGTGTGCGCAAGGCCAAAACATCTACTGTCGATGACCGCCGAATTGTGCGATACAGCAAAATAAATCCTTCAGCGTCTTCAAATAAAATCCAAAAAGATCTGAATCTTGCCGTAAGTGTCTCTACTATTCGTAGGCGTCTGATGGACAACAATTTATTCGCAAGAAGTTCACAAAAGGTGCCATTGCTGACAATACAAAACAGGCAGCAGCACGCTTAAAGTTTGCCCTAGAACATATCAAATATCCGAAAGAAAAATGGAGAACTTATTGTGGACCGACGAAATCAAAATTGTTTTATTTGGTGGCACTGGGTCTAGACAGCATGTTAGACGTCCACCCAACACCAAATATAAAGCTCAGTATACACAAAAGACAGTTAAACATGGTGGGTGGTGCAAAACTAATGATATGGGGCAGCTTTTCATATAATGGTTTAGGCCCAATACATCGAATTGGAGACATAATGGAAAGGAAAATCTATGTCAGCATTTGAGAGAAGTGATGTTAACATATTCCATGCCTCTAAAATGGATATTCCAACAAGACAATGACCCGAAACACACCAGTAAATTAGCAAATGAGTGGTTTCGGGTTTATGGCGTGGCCAACTCAGTCTCCTGACCTTAATCCATCCCATAGAACATCTATGAGGGATGTTAAAAAACATGTTGCCGAGAGAAAACCGTCAAATGCAACTGGGTTGTGGTCTGTAGTGCAAGATGGGTGGAATAAAATTCCACTAAAACAATGTCAGGATTTAGTTGACTCCATGCCTTGTAGATGTGCTGCTGTAATAAAAAGTAAAGGCTTTTCTACCAAATACTAATCGTATTTAAAGTTTCTGATTATAGTCATAAGCATTTTTAACTTTTTTAATAGTAAATCTTTATGAAAACTGAAATACTCCTATTATTTTCAACAGCACTTTTTAAGATATTTTTTTTTAACTTCCTGTTACTTACTTGTTGAAAGCTTTATTTAATTAATGAATAACTTAAATAATTTAGTATTGAATCAACATTACATTACACAGAAAAATTGAATTAAACCATGTTTTTTATTTGCTAAAATTTAAGCTTTTGCTTTTTCAACGGGCTCACTCCTATTTTTATGAACACAACTGTATGTACTTCTCCATACATCTATAAAGCATTAACAAAACACAGTAGAAGAAAAAAAAACCCAATTACTCACAATCATACATAAAAAATAAAATAAAGGCACACAGACACATATTAACAATAATATCTTGGCAATAATAATACTTCTACAAATAATTATAAATCAAAATCTCACTTTTTTTTTTTTTTTTTGTATAATGATGATTTGGCAAAATAATCATAAAAGTTATTGTATTATTTAAACAATTATGAAAAAAAGCGTATAAGTAAAGGCTTTTTTTTTCTGTTGTTATTGTTTCAAGTGGTGTGAGAATGAAGTCGATAACTTAAACCTTCATCAGTAATAATTATTTTGAAGTGTTTTTCTGTACAGGAAATTAAGGTACAGTTAAAAATAAAGTACAATGGTATCACTGTTATATAATCAAGAGGTGGAAATAAACCCCAGCATAGTTGTCTGTACTTAACTGTTATAATGTTATGCATCTGTACACATACACGTATACGATGATGAGTGCCACTGTTATATAAGCAAAAGGTGAAAAGGAATAACTCACCTCACACAAGAGATGTTATAACACATGAATCAAACTATTCTCACAATCATTATCATTCATTGTAATATGTTTCCTTATGTTATAATATGGTTAAAGGAAAATCCAATATCAGCAATATTCTGTTACATAACCAGGCAGAGGTGAACATCAACTCTGTACTCACTGCTTATAATAGCTGTTTAGAAAAAGAAACAATAAGAGAATCACCACCACTGTGATATCATTAACTGAAATAACGTTATCTCTTCTACCATTATTTCACTTGCAAATAATGCATACATATGCATACATAGGAACATACATATGATAGTTTGTTGTCGTTGTTTGATAAGTTCTCTAATTTGAACAGTTTTTTGACATTTCACCTTGACTTTTTGTTTACGTCAGCTGCAATTTTAATTTTGTTTTTTGTTTTGATTTGCCTAATTTGTAAACAATTTGCCTTTTTTCTTGTATTTGTATTGACTAATACAACCATCTGGCAACATTTCAAAAATTAATCATTTGTATTGTTTTTAATAAGGCTTTACCTTATTGATTATACATAAATGTTGTTTTTTGAAAGTACTTGAGTTATTTCAAATAAGTTATGATAAATAGCTCATAAGGAGCAAAACTTTTTAGGCTCTTTTCCTTTACATATTTTCATTTACTATATCTTTTTTTATATACAAATTTAAGCTTGAATTTAATATTAATTTTGTATCGTTTTTTTTTTCTTTTCTTTACAGAGGATGCCCGCAAAACCGGTTCTCGGGTATTACTTCATTGTCATGCGGGCATATCCCGCAGTGCCACCATTGCCATTGCCTATGTTATGCGCTACAAATCTCTAACGCTGCTTGAAGCCTATAAACTAGTTAAAATGGCACGACCCATAATATCACCAAATCTTAACTTTATGGGTCAATTACTGGAATTAGAACAGAGTCTACGTATGAGCGGTGTCTTAGAGCCCTTATCGCCCGCCTCAGTTCCCACACCTACGTTGAATACAAAATCTAGTCAAAACGATGATAATGAAATGGCAGTAGCCGACAGCACCACCAATAATAGTAATAATAACAACAGCTCGCCCACATTGGCACAAAACATTGAAATGGATGAATGCGATAGTGGTCATAGCAGTGGTGCGAGTAGTAATTGTTCGTCGCGTTTAACCTCACCGCCGGTAACACCCGAAGATGAAATACCCTGCTCTTCAAATAATATCACCACGTCCAGCTCTTCCTCGTGTTTGTCACCAGCCTCAGCTTCATCAATGTCGTTAATGAATAATCTAAGACCAGCACGATTTAAACGTAATTCACCAGCTAAACTAAGGCTTAATTTACAATCGACCTACTCACCCATACCCAAATCCTTAAGCTGTCTAACAATACAAAATGCCGGCATTAGTCCTCTAAGCAAAGAGCCACCTGCAACACCGAACTGTGATTTGGCCATGAGCACAAGTACAAGTGATTAACTCAACAACTCTAAAGGCATAGATTTTATAGAATTTATGTTAATTTGTATAAAATTTTTTAGGCTTGAAAAGAAAGTTGGAAAGCGCAAATAATTTTTATTGACTAAAAATTATGTTGATTTTCTAAAAAAAAAAAAAAAAAAAAAATTGAGAGACTAAAAGGTGCGGCCCCTTTTTCTTTTCAATAAATTCAATTGTAACAAATGCTTTAGTTTTATTTAATAATTATTGTTAAGAAATTAACAAACTTGTGCAACTTTACGGCAACACCAAAACTTCCCGCCCGCCCTAATAAAAAAAAAAGATTACCTATCAAGTGTTTTCTGTTGAAAAGGCTCATCATTTCCTTTCACCAAAAAATACTTGTCTGACCCTCCCAAACCCTGTAACTTTTTTTTATGTGAACAAAACTGTTTTAAGTTTTAATTTATTGAATGATTGATTTTTTTGCCCCCAAAATAAACCTTAAAAAAGAAACAACCAAACATTACATCACCGTTAAAAGTAAAATAGTTTAAACAAACATGATTTTCAAAACACTTTTAATGAAAAAAAAAGAATGAAAAGAAATTGAATTACATTTTTAAACGATGATAATAAAATAACATCCTCCATAATTATCATTAATATTTTTATTTATTTAAAAAAAATTCTTAGTTTTTAATTTAACTTTAATTTAATTAGGCTTTTAAGTATTTATAAAAATAAATCTAACGAGATAAAAAAAAACATAAAATGCAAATAAAAATTAATTAAAAACCATTTAGAAAACTATAAAAAAAAATAAATATTAAATATTAATTTATTGAAAATGTTTGTTTCGGTTAAAGAAATTAAAAAAAAATAAAATGAAATTGAGTTTATTTTAAAATAATTAAAAAAAAAATGTACAAAAATTAAAACAAAACCTATTTATTAAAAAAATAATAATAATTGAACATAAAAACAAACACACTTAATTGAACTCACAAACAATTTAATATTAAAAAAGAAATTTATAAAAAAAAAAAATAGTTTCTAAATAAAAATAATAAAATTCATCATAAAAATTGTATAAAAAAAAAAGAAAAGAAAACTCTGAAAATGAAAATGTTTTCTTGAAAATTTGTATTTAAAGAAAGAATATATTCGTTTAGCGTTTATTTATTATTATACAATAAATTATACCTATACATACATATATATATATTTAGTAAATAGAAATGAAAAATCTATATACATATATATATATATATATATTATATACAATACCATAAATACATACATATTTAGAATTTTAAAATAATTTTTAGTTTTTAAGTCAATGAATGTTACATATTAAAACAAAAACATACAAACAACAAAAAGAAACAACAACTACTATAAACAAAATGAAATGAATTGAAATATACTATATATATATATATACTATATAACACATGCAACAACAACAACAAAAAAATGGTCTTCTCTTTTTTTAATAAATTGTGTACATACATGTACATGTGTATTGTATATACACTCGTATTCAAAACTAAAGAAAACCAATTTAGTACAGTGTTGTAATGCAGTAAAGGGTTCTCCATTTTTAAGTTTCAAAAGTAAATAAGATACACAAAAAGGGTGTAGTTTCAATGACACTTGAACCTGAACATTATGGACAAAAAATACCATGTTATTTAAGCAATGGCCTCTAGATTGGTTGCTGTAGCCAATCCCTTTGAGTTAGTTTTCAATAACTTTTTCGCATGTTTCAAGCGATATGTCGCCAATAAATTTTCGCAATTTGATATTCATATGCTCCAACCTTTGCAAGGTCTTTGATATTGCTCCACAACAAGTCTAACAGCATCAAGTCGCATTATTTTAATTGCAAATTGAAGCCACTAGAAGGAGAAACAACTGTTTCTGGAAACTTCTCATGCAATAAAGTCAAAATAGATCGTATTTTGTTTGTTTATGTCGTACATTGTCTTCAATTTCAAGCCAAAAAGCGTTGATTATCATACGGCCATCAGAATCTGAAATAATAGTAACGGTCCTTCGAAGATCATTTTTAGAAAAAAAATATAGCCCAGGGAGTATTTCGATACGGAAGAAGAATTTTTGAATTTAAAAACCTTTACAACGTAATATTCGAATGAGTTTTCTTTCCACGGTTGTAATGGCTTTTCCATTTCCATGGTTCTGCAAACCCCATATGCAATAATTTTGCTTGTAAAGATAACCACCTTGTGAGCTTCATCGCTAAAAAAAGTCTGTTCAAAAATTAGAAATCCATGCCTGTTGCTCTATTACGCAATCAGCATAACTATAATGTTGTGAGACATTATATGGATGGCGTTGCAAATACAAATGGAAAATATGCCAAAACAGGTCCAATTGCTGAGAAAGTCTTGGAGTAGATAACTGCGATGTATCCGGAATTATTTCGCACACAAAAGCAAAGCTATCAGAAGTATATACACAAATTCGAATACATCTGTAAAGCTTGTAACTTTATAAACTCACCAATTACTTGCACATAAGGTCCATTGTGACGTCAATAATTAAACCGCAATGCTTGGAACACCGCATTACAATAAAAAACTTTTGAGCACTCTTATAATTAAACGATCCGTATACGTATTTGGAAAATTTTTCAACAAAATAAATTACATTTCAGATGATGGACAGCTGTGCCAGACCAGCTGTTTTGAAACCGTTAAATGAATAACCCTATATAGTACACTTGAAATTTTAATTTAAATTAATGCAGATGATTGTGTAGACCCCTTAAGTACATTTATTCACACACGCAGACTACCCTTGAGGTGTGCTTTGTGTCGCAATCGAATCGAGACACCCAACTAACTGGAGTATTATCATCGGCATAAGAAATGAAGAAGCTGCTCCATATGATGACTGACAGTCCTCTATGTTTTATTAGGTCTGTACAATACTTATGTTTAAATTTAGTGTCCATTGAACGTCTAACAGCAAAGTTTTATTATATCCGATCACCTGTTATCGATTTAGACTCATTGCCATTAGTTTTTACCACAAGTGTACAAGTTTTTTTTTTTGTTTTTGTATTTTTAGATTTTAACAAAATTCGATAAAACATTTGTTTCTTTCTTTTTTCCTATTAAGGTTTGAAGTGATTTTCAATTTTTATGGCTTTTTAAGTGCTCAGAGTAGGTAATTGAAAAAGATTTTTTTTAAATAATTATACACAGTATACCATATGCACACATATACTTAGATAAAAGTCGTCATCATATCGTTCATATGGTGACCTCTATAATGTTAAAAGAGTTCCTAACTGCCCTTCTTCTTTATCACCACTTTTGCAGAGATATTTTCAACCATTGTATACCCAGTGTTCAGCGTTCCGTTATGACTTTTTCGAGGTTCTTAAAATGGACTCTATGTAGATTTAACACAAATCTAATTCGACGTATATATAAGTTAGATTTGCTCGATATTTGTGCAAGTGGATTCATTTTTTGTGGATAAATAAAGTCGGTGAGTTATAGATTTTTCTTCTTTGCAACGTACTCGTCCAGCAACATACCAGTTTCTTAAACTCCTTTTGAGACGAAACGATCAATGATACTGCCCTCAACCTACGTGTATATATATTCGGTTTTTCTAAAAAGGTAACCCACACCCAGTACTTGGCAAGACTACAGGCGATTTTTACTAAAATGCACTAACGTCTTCACTCTCCTCGCCACAGAAGCGATTTTTATTCTGAGCAAAAAACTATACAAGCTATAGCCTACAGAGCGATTTATACATTCGTACTTCTACGAAACTCCTCTTAGAAGAGTAGTAGTGCAAATGCCTTAGTTTGCATATATATAGTATGTCATGCGATTGTTTACGAGACATCATGTATTAGTTATTTACAAATAAAAATTAAATTCCTTAAAATATTTGAAAGAATTTTTCAAACCATTTCCAGATTGTCTTTCAATTACCGCATAACAATCAAATGTACGTTCACGGGTAAACATATTTAAAATGAATGTGATAGAAATATATTTAAACTAAATAGGATATATTATATACAATATTAGTATCAACTTATTTCTAATTTGTATTGCACTATTAATTTAATTGTATGTATTTTATAAAATACCAAGTTAAAGTGAAAAAAAAACTAATTTATCTAATACATATATAAAATATATGAATATAAAAATTCTTAATATGAGTATCTACAACTTAAAACAGTCTTTAGTAATTATCACAGTCTTTGGTAATTAACACGACGCTCCCTCACGCCATTGTGTCTAGCTGTCTCCGCTCTTCTCCTTTCTTTCCACTTTGCAAAACCTCTAGCCATATCGAAAAGCTTCTCTGGAATCTCCTGTTTAGTCGCCTTCAATACATTTATAAGTGCAGTACTCTGGGCCCAATCGTCAGGGGTTAGGTAGGTAATACATGTTCCCGAGCGTCGAGCGCGTCCAACACGTTGGATATACTCTTCAATATTGTGAGGAAAATCGTAATTTATGACATGTCTTTAATATAAAAATAGAAAATTTTGAATTTTCGCATACTTAATATAGAATTAAACTTACGTGACATCAGCAATGTGAAGGCCTTGCAATGCAATATCTGTGGCTATCAATATTCTCACTTCGCCTGAAGTAAAATCCACAATTGCTTGTCCACGAGCAACCTGGAATGTATAATGCAGGCTCCATTAAAACAGTCGTTCACTTATTCCTTTTATTTTATTTTTTTTTTATAAATACCTTATCTCGAGAGCTTTGAATACAGAGAGTCTCACATCGCAAGTCAATATGGAGCTCTGTAGATAAATCACAAGCCCTTGCTTTATTGCTGCAAAATATTGCAGCCTTATCGTCTGGTCTCAAATAGTTGATGACGTCTTTAATCTGAAATTTAACAAAAAAATAATCCAATAAAACATCAATTATCTTAAGAAAACCGAAAACCCAATCACTTACCATGCTGTACTTGTTCTCTTCGGCAACTATTTCGATAATTTGTCTTACGGTGCTTATGTCCTTAGAGCCTCCACCACGTCCATTAACTTCATTCATCATTTTTCCTTAAATGTATCTCTCACTGCAGTTTCTGATAAATAAATGAATGCAATCCAAGTTGTAAATAAACAAACTCTCACTCTCCAAGTCCTATTTATTTTTAGTTATTGCTCTCTTCCAAACAAGAAAACTCTTGGTATATGATTGCTTGGTGCTGCCAAGTTGCAAAAATCGCTGTGGATGTTTTCTTGGGGGTATAAAGTTACTGAATATATTGGTTACATGAGTACCCATTACGAATATGTGTAAAATAAATTACAAGAGACAGAAATATATTAAACTCAGCTATTAATAAATAAGTAAGTAAGCTATTAGTAAAATAAGTAAAGAGTCTTTTAAGTTTGGACAAAATTCACAGTAGAAGGGAATATCTGGGCAATTTTGAAGAAATTCGCTCTTACAAAAGGTTAGTAGGTGTAACTCGAACTACCGTCAGCTAGCGGAAAGTTTTTTCCGTACGTACTATGTATACAATCTTCTCCTTATAAACTGAACTAATAACAGTGTTCAAATCTTTTTTAAGTATTAATTTAGTTGCAGAGTTTAAGTATAACTATACAAAAGAATGGAAAAAATTACAAAAACCTATATAATGCAGAAAATATTATGATAAAATAAGAATTCGTAAACAAACACTCTCTATTTGTTTCGCTGAGCTGAATTTCTAACTGCTAGTATTTGTTTACATTCAAAATATCTGATTTAGGTTTAATTTCCTTCTTCTTATCCTTCATTAGATGCTATCCTACTAAAATAACAACACAATCCGTTTTCGGAACTTGGCAGCACCAAGCATAATTATTGTTCAAAATGAAGATTGGCTTCTTTGCTTGCAATTTGGATTGTATTTACTTATTTTTCGAACGTTGCGGTGAACGGTAATTGTGGAAAAACAATTTTTTAACAAAAGTTAAAATTAAAGAAAAAATAATATTAAAAATTAAATTTAAATACACGTCATTGTTAATATGTCCGACTGGGGTGATGATGACCACAGCCATTCTGCACAAGTAAATGAACGCAGAAGCCCGCCATCTTCTCGTTCGTATAATAACTATAGGGATGATGGTAATCGAAACCAACGTGGTCGAAATGAAGGTGAACGAAGAGGTTTTGGACGATCAAATTATGCTTTCAAGGATACCATCGATATTCGCTCAGACTGTATTGGTTTAATAATTGGGAAAGGTGGCTCAAATATACAACGATTACAGTCCGATTTCTCCGTGCGAGTTGAACTGGACAAGACCGATTTTACTGTTACTGTTTCGGGCAATAGTAAAACAGATGTTGAGAATGCTTTAGACAAAATAAAAGATCAAATGAGGAATGCAGATGGTGGACGAGGCGGTCGTAGCGATCGGAATAGTGGAAATTCATTCCAATAAAACATCAATTATCTTAAGAAAACCGAAACCCCAATCACCATGCTGTACTTGTTCTCTTCGGCAACTATTTCGATAATTTGTGTTACGGTGCTTATGTCCTTAGAGCCTCCACCACGTCCATTAAATTCATTCATTATTTTTCCTTAAATGTATCTGCAGTTTCTGATAAATAAATGAATCAGTGTTGCCAACTTGTGTGTAATTACACATATGGTGTGTAATTTTTGATTGTGTGTGTAGCACGTGTGTAATTTCACTTTTTGTTCTACGTTTTTCTTTAATCGCGAATTTTTAATAATATTAATATTACATATTACATTCATACATACTATATCTAAAGGGTCCGTCAAATAACTTTTTTTTTAAACCTTTTAAAAAAAAATTATTTGGCGGACCCTTTATATAATATTAGTTAAAACTAAAATTTGTGTGATTTTTTTTTTAATGGAAAAATTTTTCGTTTTGTTTGTGTTTTAAATAAAAGATGGAAATGTTATATGTATGTCAGTGTTGCAAAACTGAAATTTTATAATGGTACTGAAATATAACTAAAGAGTACTTTTTTGCATCAAATGGTACTTTTGTAAAAAAAACCACATAATTGGTCATTATAACCCTTAAATCAGGATTATGGTTAACAGATTTTTTGGGAAACTATCATGTCAATTTTATTAACTCACAGTTTTTGCCAGAAGGAATTTGCCGGAGAAATATTTTTTCATATTTCGTTTTGATGGAAATGTCTGACATGGAGTTTGAACCGTTGGCTTACGTCTAGTTAGCCAACGCGCTACCTATTAGACTATTTATATTTAATACACATACGGCACGGAACAGAAAAACTAACGACTTATTCGTGTTTCTTACATACAAGACAAAAACAGCTCATTCGGAATGTAGGAACAAGTAAAAGTCCCGTTTAGTTCGAAATTACATTACGGTTCGGCAAGCGTTTTCATTGCTTTTCGTATTCTACAAACAAACGTACGTTCCGTGGACGTTTGGCTAACCGGGGCTAAAGCCTAATTCTACCTTTAGTATTACGTTGAACATGTTGGTAAAGCATTAATAGTTGAAAAGCGCAAGACATAAAATATGTAATAATAAAAACATACTGAGCGCTGCGGGGCTACTGCGGTATTTTTGAAATGAAAAAGTACTGAATTTTTCAACCCTGATGTATTTTAAGTATGTATATGAATTGGCCAATTCACACAAGCCGTTGTATCGTTGTATTCATTGTATTGTTGGAAGAACATACAACAGTGTATGATTTTTGTCGATAATTTTCATATAAAAATCCGATACACTTATGCACATTTTTTCCATGTTTTTTAAAGCTGTATTGGTTTTGTGTTATCAAATTGTGTGAATGCCACGAGATACACAATACAGCAAAGACGCCTTTTGCACGTTGAAATTTGTTTCGTATCAAATTTCAACACTTGAGTTTGTTGGAGAGAGGGGAAAAACAAGCGGGGGTGATTTCACAATTTCATGTACTCGCAAAACTTGCTTTGTTGTTTATTCGTATATACACAGAGTTGTATTTGATTTCACATTTTCTTTTATTTTTTTGTTTCGCATAGTGAAGTTAACCTGCTGACTGCCGCGGAAATTTTCAAAAAACGACAATTTGACAATGACAAAATGACAATTTGATTTTTTTACATTATATTACTTAAAAACTCTATTTTTAGGTCGTAGTTATCATCAAAAATAAAAATTATGTTTTTTTAGGCGAAAAAGAGGTTTAATGGGTACAACATAACTCGTAGATTGCGTTCCGGGAGCCAACTATGAATTATCTCGTAGTGGACAGTCAACGTGTTAATATAAATTTGTCTTATTTAAAATAACACTACTTTTTGTTTATTTTGTGTTTGAAATCAAAACATTTGCAAAAGAAAATTTTTAGTACCAAACAATTAATTATAAAAATGAAAAAATAAAAATCAAAAAGAATATAATTTAATTTTTTAATTTATAAAAATCAATAAATAAGGTAAATATATTAAAAAAATAATAATACATACATAAATATATGTATAATATATTATAATATTATAAAAAAAATATAATGTTCATATAATGTTCATTTTTAAAGAATTGTCTGGTGTTGTTTGAACCTAAATCACAATGCCAAATAAAGTTATAACTGTCAAAAACAGCAGAATGACGCGATAAAAGAAAACAAAATTTGTGAAATTAAATTTTTACGTGCAAAAGCGAAAGAAATTTTAAAAGAAAATGCAAAAAAAATTTTTGAAACTTGTTTCGAAACTAATTTCAACGTGCAAAAGGCGTCAAAGCATTGAGCGTTCACAAACAAACAAATGTATTCAGTACAACATACACGATACAAAGTCGTGTGAATTGTCCAAATATATAATTTCAATGTTTACATAATATATGAATGCAATATTTGTAAAAACAAAATTTTGTGTGTAATTTTTTTCCATATGTGTAATTTGGATGCCAATTGTGTGTAAGTCATAAAGCTGTTAGTGGCAACACTGAAATGAATGCAATCCAAGTTGTAAATAAACAAACTCTCACTCTCCAAGTTCTATTTATTTCTAGTTATTGCTCTCTTCCAAGGCGAATTCATTATAAGGTGAGAGTATTATTACAATAAGTACAACAATACAAAAACAACAGGGATTTTTTGTTGTTGAGAAATAGTAATGTTGTCAAAAACAGCTGACTTAAGAATGACGATGGGAAGAAAAATGTTAAAAATTTTTATAAAAATTGTTAAAGAATGACGATGGGAAGAAAAATGTTGATTAAAGAATGACGCTGGGAAGAAAAATGTTAAAAAAATTTTATAAAAATTGTTAAAGAATGACGATGGGAAGAAAAATGTTAAAAGAAAAAGAAGAAAAATATACAAACTTCTGACACAATAAGAAAAAACGAAATTGATTATCAAAACAAAATACACAAAAATAAAAATTTTTTGACATTGTTACTGGCTATCAGCTGGTCTTTCGCTCCCACCTTGTAATGAATTCGCCTTGCTCTCTTCCAAACAAGAAAACTCTTGGTATATGATTGCTTGGTGCTGCCAAGTTGCAAAAATCGCTGTGGATGTTTTCTTGGGGGTTTAAAGTTACTGAATATATTGGTTACATGAGTACCCATTACGAATATGTGTAAAATAAATTACAACAAGAGACAGAAATATATAAAACTCAGCTATTGATAAATAAATAAGTAAGCTATTAGTAAAATAAGTAAAGAGTCTTTTAAGTTAGGGCAAAATTCACAGTAGAAGGGAATATCTGGGGAATTTTTTGAAGAAATTCGCTCTTACAAAAGGTTAGTAGGTGTAACTCGAACTACCGTCAGCTAGCGGAAAGTTTTTTCCGTACGTACTATGTATACAATCTTCTCCTTATAAACTGCACTAATAACAGTGTTCAAATCTTTTTTAAGTATTAATTTAGTTGCAAAGAGTTTAAGTATAACTATACAAAAGAATGGAAAAAATTACAAAAACCTATATAATGCAGAAAATATTATGATAAAATAAGAATTCGTAAACAAACACTCTCTATTTGTTTCGCTGAGCTGAATTTCTAACTGCTAGTATTTGTTTACATTCAAAATATCTGATTTAGGTTTAATTTCCTTCTTCTTATCCTTCATTAGATGCTATCCTACTAAAATAACAACACAATCCGTTTTCGGAACTTGGCAGCACCAAGCATAATTATTGTTTAAGATGAAGATTGGCTTATTTGCTTGCAGTTTGGATTGTATTTACTTATTTTTCGTACGTTGCGGTGAACGGTAATTGGGGAAAAACATTTTTTTAACAAAAGACTAAAATTAAAGAAAAAATAATATTAAAAATTAAATTTAAATACACGTCATTGTTAATATGTCCGACTGGGGTGATGATGACTACAGCCATTCTGCACAAGTAAATGAACGCAGAAGCCCGCCATCTTCTCGTTCGTATAATAACTATAGGGATGATGGTAATCGAAACCAACGTGGTCGAAATGCAGGTGAACGAAGAGGTATTGGACGATCAAATTATGCTTTCAAGGATACCATTGATATGCGCTCAGACTGTATTGGTTTAATAATTGGGAAAGGTGGCTCAAATATACAACGATTACAGTCCGATTTCTCCGTGCGAGTTGAACTGGATAAGACCGATTCTACTGTTACTGTTTCGGGCAATAGTAAAACAGATGTAGAGAGTGCTTTAGACAAAATAAAAGATCAAATGAGGAATGCAGATGGTGGACGAGGCGGTCGTAGCGATCGGAATAGTGGAAATTCACGCTATAATAATGAAAATGACTTCTGCAGTGGAACATCTAAAGAGAACAATGATTTCTATAGTAGAAGCTCAGACAATGGTGATTGCAACAGTATTACCAATAATGATAATAGTGAAGAGACAGGTGGTTTAATTGATTGGGCCGCCTTATATAAAAAATCAGATGAAGTACGCAAAGCCAAGTGGGCCAAGTGTCCTCCTCTAACTAAGAATTTTTACAAAGAATCTGCAGAAGTTGCAAAATTAACACCAGAACAAGTAACGCGTATGCGTCTAGAAAATAATAATATTAGCGTTTCAAGAGTTTTTGCATCAGAGAATGGTGCACCAGACGAAATACCAAATCCTATATGGAAATTTGAGCAGTGCTTTGCCGATTATCCAGATCTTCTCGAGGAGATACATCAACAAGGTTTTGAAAAACCTTCGCCCATACAGGCTCAAGGTTGGCCAATATTATTGAAAGGCGAAGATATGATTGGTATTGCTCAAACAGGTACAGGCAAGACGTTGGCTTTCCTGTTGCCAGCCATGATTCATACAGAGGCCCAAAGTACTCCACGTTCGCAGAGGGGTGGACCCAACGTGCTTATACTAGCGCCCACTCGAGAATTGGCTCTGCAGATTGAAAAAGAAGTCAAAAAGTACAAATTTAGAGGCATGAAAGCGTAAGTAGAAAATAAAAGATTTTAAATATGTAAAGGAATTTAAAATCATTATATTCTATATAAACCAATGCAAGGTACTGAATATATTATTTTATATTTTATCCTTCTAGAGTTTGTGTATATGGAGGAGGTAATCGCAAGGAACAAATTGGCTGTGTCGAAAGAGGAGTTGAAATAATAATTTGCACACCTGGCCGTTTAAATGATCTGGTTCTAGCAAAAGTTATTAATCTCAGTTCTATTACTTACTTAGTATTGGATGAAGCTGATCGTATGCTTGATATGGGTTTCGAACCACAAATTAGAAAGGTTTTATTAGACATACGCCCAGATCGTCAAACAGTAATGACTAGCGCCACTTGGCCGGCTGGCGTTAGACGTTTGGCACAAAGTTATATGAGCAATCCCATACAAGTGTGTGTGGGCTCATTGGATTTGGCAGCCACCCACACTGTAAAACAAATCGTGGAGATAATGGAAGAAGACGACAAATATTATAGAGTAATTTCGTATATTTCTTTATAGTTTAATTGAAATGTTAGTAATTTAATTTTAAATTTCAGATAAGAGATTTTGTTGCTCACATGAAACCAGACGACAAGATCATAATATTTTGCAGCAGGAAAGTAAGGGCAGATGATTTGTCAACAGAGTTGCATATAGATCTACGTATTGAGACTCAATGTATACACGGTAATCGGGAGCAGGTATTACAAAAGGAATTTAAAAGAAATGTGTGAACAACTTTAATTGTTTTTGTTGATATTTTTAATACATTCAAGGCTGATCGTGAGCAAGCAATAGCAGATATTACTTCAGGCGAAGTAAGAATCCTTATTGCGACTGATGTTGCATCGCGAGGTTTGGATATCGAGGATATTACGTAAGTTTAACTGCAATATATTGTATCATTGTTATTTTTCTTTGATTTATTTTCTTTATTCTAAAGCCATGTTATAAATTATGATTTTCCTCGAAACATAGAAGAGTATGTTCATCGTGTTGGACGTACAGGACGCGCTGGTCGCGCCGGCACCTCAATCAGCTATATAACTCGCGATGATTGGGCTGTAGCATCCGAATTAATAAATATTCTTGAGGAGGCTAATCAAGAAATTCCCAACGAGCTGCGTGATATGGCTGAACGTTTTGCAAAAAATAAAGAAAGGAGAAAGGCGGAGCCAGGTAGAAACAGTGGCATGAGAGGTCAACGTTCTGGCGGAGAGAGAAAATGGTGGTAGTATTCGAAAATTAATCGAATCGGCGGCGGTTGATAGGAGACGAAGATTATCATCGTAATAATCTATGTAAATGTATTTAAATGATGATTTTAAAAATCAAATGAATTAATTTTTTTTAAGCTTTCTTGTATTTTATAAAATGAATTAATTAATAATACATAGTACGGATTGGAATACTAATACATCTTAGATGGTTCAAATATACTTTGTATATTTAAAAGCGTTTGGCCGTATTATTAATGGAAAAATGGTATATTGCTGCACCAAACGATCTGAAGTTTATAAAATTCTTTTAAATGTTAAAACAATTCCAATATTTATATCGTTGCGAATAGATTCATAGAAACACAAGACATGTCTAAAAACTGCTAGGTTTCAGTTTTACCAACTAATTTTTGTTGCGGCGGAAACCATAAAAGACTTATTTCATTAATATCTCAGTTTTATATTTTGTCCAAAATGTATTTCAAACTATTTAAATTACTTATTCTCATTCTGTTTACGTTATCAAACTAAGTAAAATTTGTAAATGGTTTTAGAAACTTGGCAGCACCTAACAATTAATGAATTTTTCGCTATACGCATCGATGAGCAATTGTAAAAGAAAATTGTTTAATAAAAAAAAACTTAAATCAAGGATAAATTATAAAATCAAATTTAAAGGGCTTTAATTACTATGTCTAACTGGTATACCTATCAACAAGGGGACTTAAAATCCTGTAATTTTCATGTTCGTATAATTATCGAAAGGATGATTACAAAAGCAATCGCAATGTAGACAGACAGTCTTGGTTTAATAATTGGCAAAGGTGGCTCAAATATACAACGATTACAGTCAGAATTTTCGGTACAAGTCGATGTGGATAAGGTCGTTGGTAATGTCACAGTTTGGGGCAATAGTAAAAGCGATGTTTAGAGGGCTTTGTAGAATATAAAGGCAAAAGTCGCAATATTGAAAACTTACGGTGTAGTCAAGACAATGATTTCTTCACTGTAGCGCCAAAAGACAGCAATGATTTCAGGACCAGAAGCTTTATGAGTGTAGACGGCAACGCAAAAAGAAATTTATTTATAAAGAAATTTACTCCATAAGCAAGAACAGCTCTAGACGATCCAAGGACGATCTGATTAGTTTGCTGGAGGATTCGTTTATTGTAACAGGAGCCAAAGATATATTGCATGGTTCTAAAGAAGAGCAGAAAGCAACTGTGATCTTAGTTCCAAATCGAGTGGATCTAACATTTCTTCTGTGAATCTTAGACGAAATTCTCTGACACAAGATTTAAGGGTGCCAGGTGAAAGCAAACATAGCCGACCGATGGAGGAGAGAGCGAGGAATGGCACGAAGGCCTTCCTGGCAATCTTGTACAAGACAACTCAAAAGGATCCTTCGTTATATTCGAAAGAATTTACGGGCCCACCAGTGTTCTGGGAAAATCGGCTACCGACATACCACCATTGTCTGCCGACTCTACAACGGATACTAGTCGTCAGAGTAAAGTTAAAGCATCAGCAGGGAATTGTGGGCCTAACTCTGTTACAAGCAATTGAGCTTAACTAACGGGATCGAAATTAGCGCCATCTAACTCTTATTTCTGACAAAAAACTTACTACTATCACGTTAGCGAATTCTAAGAACTTTCACAAGAATATTGTTAAAAGAAGCAGGACTGAGGATGATGTACCGTCTATGTCGAAGAATGCGAACCATATTAATTTTTAAAAACAAATTGTATTTAAAAATTTTGTAATGTACGCCTAGTAGTTATGCAGGAAAATAATTTTCTTAGAAGAGTCTCGTTTTAGTTTGAATCTATTCGTAAAGATTTAAGGATTTAAAAGAATTTGAAAATGCCAAATTTAGATCACAAGGTATCATACTGTACCGTAAATATTTTTTAATAAAATAGACAAGGGATTTTAAAGTGAGTGTGATATATAACCTATGTATATTTCATCTAGGTAGCATTACATAATAGTAAGTAAATAATGATTTGCAATATGTATGTATTCAAGTATTAATTTAATTAATTTTATAAAAAAAAAACAATGTTAATTCATTTGACTTTTAAAATCATCATTTAAACTATAGTATTTACAAGATTATTAAGATAACCTTCGACTCCTATCAACCGTCTCAGACGCGATTAACTTTCGAATACTACTACCACTTTCTCTCTCCGCCAGATCGTTGACCTCTCATGCCACTATATCGACCTACTTCAGATTTCCTCCTTTCCTTATTTTTTGCAAAACGTTCAGCCATATCACGCAGCTTGTAGGGGATTTCTTGATTAGCCTCCTCAAGAATATTTATTAATTCGGATGCTACAGCCCAATCACCCCGAGTTATATAGCTAATTGAAGTGCCGGCGCGACCAGCGCGCCCTGTACGTCCAACACGATGAACATACTCTTCTATGTTTCGAGGAAAATCGTAATTTATAACATGGCTTTAGAATAAAGAAAATAAATTAAAGAAAAATAACAATGATACAATATATTGCAGTTAAACTTACGTGATATCCTCGATATCCAAACCTCGCGATGCAACATCAGTCGCAATAAGGATTCTTACTTCGCCTGAAGTAATATCTGCTATTGCTTGCTCACGATCAGCCTTGAATGTATCAAAAATATAAACAAATACAATTGAAGTTGTTCACACATTTCTTTTAAATTCCTTTTGTAATACCTGATCCCGATTACCGTGTATACATTGAGTCTCAATACGTAGATCTATATGCAGATCTGTTGACAAATCATCTGCCCTTACTTTCCTGCTGCAAAATATAATGATTTTGTCGTCTGGTTTCATGTGAGTAACAAAATCTCTTATCTGAAATTTAAAATTAAATTACCAATATTTCAATTAAACTATAAAGAAATATACGAAATTACTCTATAATATTTGTCGTCTTCTTCCATTATCTCCACGATTTGTTTTACTGTGTGGGTGGCTGCCAAATCCAATGAGCCCACACACACTTGTATGGGATTGCTCATATAACTTTGTGCCAAACGTCTAACGCCAGCCGGCCAAGTGGCGCTAGTCATTACTGTTTGACGATCTGGGCGTATGTCTAATAAAACCTTTCTAATTTGTGGTTCGAAACCCATATCAAGCATACGATCAGCTTCATCCAATACTAAGTAAGTAATAGAACTGAGATTAATAACTTTTGCTAGAACCAGATCATTTAAACGGCCAGGTGTGCAAATTATTATTTCAACTCCTCTTTCGACACAGTCAATTTGTTCCTTGCGATTACCTCCTCCATATACACAAACTCTAGAAGGATAAAATATAAAATAATCTATTCAGTACCTTGCAATGGTTTATATAGAATAAAATGATTTTAAATTCCTTTACATATTTAAAATCTTTTATCTTCTACTTACGCTTTCATGCCTCTAAATTTGTACTTTTTGACTTCTTTTTCAATCTGCAGAGCCAATTCTCGAGTAGGCGCTAGTATAAGCACATTGGGTCCACCCCTCTGGGAACGTGGAGTACTTTGGCCCTCTGTATGAATCATGGCTGGCAACAGGAAAGCCAACGTCTTGCCTGTACCTGTTTGAGCAATACCAATCATATCTTCGCCTTTCAATAATATTGGCCAACCTTGAGCCTGTATGGGCGAAGGTTTTTTAAAACCTTGTTGATGTATTTCCCCGAGAAGATCTGGATAATCGGCAAAGCACTGTTCAAATTTCCATATAGGATTTGGTATTTCATCGGGTGCACCATCCTCCGATACAAAAACTCTTGAAACGCTAATATTATTATTTTCTAGACGCATATGCGTTACTTGTTGGGGTGTTAGTTTAGCAACTTCTGCAGATTCTTTGTAAAAATTCTTAGTTAGAGGAGGACACTTGGCCCACTTGGCTTTGCTTACTTCGTCTGATTTTTTATATAAGGCGGCCCAATCAATTAAACCACCTGTCTCTTCACTATTGTCATTTTTGGTAATGCTGTTGCAATCACCATTGTCTTTAGAGCTTCCACTATAGAAATCGTTGTTGTCTTTAGAGGTTCCACTGTAGAAATCATTGTCATTATTATAGCGTGAACTTCCGCTATTCCGATTGCTACGACCACTGCGTCCACCATTTGCATTTATCATTTGATCTCTTATTTTGTCAAAAGCCTTCTCAATATCTCTTTTACTATTGCCCCAAACAGTAACATTACCACCGACCTTATCCAAGTCAACTTGCACGGAGAATTCAGACTGTAATCGTTGTATATTTGAGCCTCCTTTGCCAATTATTAAACCAATACAGTCTGAACGCATATCGAGGGTATCCTTGAAAGCATATTTTGGTCTCCCATTACCTCTTCGTTCACCTACATTTCGATCACGTTGATGACGATTACCATCACCCCTGCGATTATTATACGAACGAGAAGATGGCGGGCTTCTGCGTTCATTTTTTGGTGCAGAATGGCTGTAGTCATCATTATCATCCCAGTCGGACATAGTGCAAATGATGCGTCTTTGAATTTAGTTTTTAATACTCCTTGTCTTTAATTTTGGTTTTTTGTTAAAAAATGATCTTTCCCAATTTCCATTCACGACAGTGTAAAAAGATCAAGTTAATACAATCCGGATTGCGAGTAGAGAAACAAATTCCATCTTCTCCAACAAAATTCTTTATTTACAATTGCGTAGTGATGCCAATTTACGAAAAAGAATTGTACTTTGAATGAGAAGTAGCAGAAGAAGAAGCATATAAAATTGAAATTCGAACAGCTATTTTGAACATCAACCGGCACAAGCCGTTGTGCAGGATTATGTCAGTTTTTGTAAATTTTTTCACTCCTTTTCCATAAATACAGTACTGAATAGCAATGGAATATAGTTTCTTAACTCTTTGCAACTAAATTAATATATATAAAATAGGAGATTCTATATAGAAAGACGTTCAATAAATCAACCTTTCTATATCTGGTGGTGTTTTGAAGTGCATCAACTGATCTGTATTATAGTGATTTGGAATTGTGGTATATGTTTTAACTAACGGTCACCTTGTTTAAGTTTCTTGCTTTATTATTTAATAATATAAAACGTCAGTTGATGCACCCTGTTAAAATTATCCCGTGGGGTTAATACCTTTTTCTTTATTCGTTAGCGATTACTCATAGTAATCAGTAGTCAGTATTTGCAATGAAAACTGGTAGTGATTTTGTGTGTCTGGTTCGTACAAACTATTTTAGTCTCTGAATTTTTGTTACTTTAAAAAGAAATTGTGCAATTGTGAGAAAAATTGAAACTTTTAAGCAAATTAAAAAAACGTGAATTTTAGATAAATGAATATCATTTTCAAGTGTAAGTTTAAAGGAAAATAAATTCAAATTACGGCATAAAAAAGGAAGAAAGAAATGATTTTTTTCTTTCATGTGCACAAAAAAGAAAAGAAAGACACAAAGTAAAGCAACTAAAAGTAAAACCATCAAAACGAGTTAAAGAGATGAAGGAACAAACAATGGAATCTGAAATGACCAAAAAAAATTAATATAAAAATCTCGGGATTAAAAAGTGAAGAAAAAACAACAAGAAAATTAAACAATAACGTTATTAAAAGTAACATTTGCATGATATATCGAAGACAACCAAAGCAATTAAATGTCAATATCCATACATATCATTAAAACGCCCTCTAAAGTGTGTAAAAATTTGTGTTTTAAACTAATGTTTGTCGTTTTTGAAAGTTTATTTTCATATATTAACTGTTAATTCTATTATCTACCAACAAAAGGAAAACAATAGAAAATAAATATATTAACCGTTGGACAAATCAGTTATTTGGTTAATCCTGTTAAATATGGTAACCCTGTGTTATGTTAAAAAAACGAAGAATTAGGATGGTGTTAAAAAAGAACAAGAAGAGGATAGCAGTCAGGGTTACCAACTTTTATCGTTAATATTTTCTACGGGTTTTTAATTATAAGTTTCATATGATTGGATTACTTAAATTTGAAATATGAGCAATATAACTTATATTTGGTATTTATTTACCAACGGGAAATTTAAAACTGTTAAAAATTTAATGTGACATTGATAAAAATGAAATTATATATATTTGTTGGAATTTGTTAGGGATAATTTAATTTTGCTAAGAGGTACAGCTAAGTTCAATAATTGTACCGTCATTGGCTCCGTTGGATTCAAATGACATTAAGGAGGCAATATTCTGTTCTCTTTCACTTAAATCGGCTAAGAGACCCTATTGTGAAAGGGATATTTTTTTAGCTTCGTTATTTTCAAAAGATACGAAGAAGTTAATATTATTCGCTTCTCCTCTTGCGTCTAAGGAAACATCCTATTCTGATGTTGATATGTAAATTTAACTTGCAACCTGTTTAATATAAAAATATGTTAACGTATTCAGAAAAAAGTGAAAAAAAATTTAAATGTGATTTCGTTTTCAAAACTAATTCCTGTTATAGCATATGTACTAATAATATGAAATATAGGAGTCGTAACATTTTCATAATTATAATACAAATAACAGGAGTTTATAATAATAAATAAATTTTATCTGATTAATTTCAAAATAAATACAATATTTGTGTTGTTTACTTATCTGAAACAAACACCTTACAAAAGAGACCACATTTATTCTCTTTTATTTTCTTACTTTAAATATCCCCGTAAAATTGGTAATCCCTTTATAAGTGGTAGCTCGGTTATCATCGACGGGAAAATGAAAATGGCGTTCCTTTTGTTATCCGTGCAGCAGCTGGGAAATTTGTTTAAAAAATGCATTAAAAATTAAAATATGTGTGTAAAAAATCGTATAAATTGAAACAAAATAATTCTGTATTAAATAAGAATTAATAAGAGTGATAATTATTTCAGATATTTTGGTTACCTTTGCGGCGAACGCAAATAGAGTGCGACTTTTTCATCATGAATAAATAATTCAGCATAAAAATTGTGAACAAAAAAAATTTGTTCGTCATTCCGTGTGTGCTGTGCTGCAGCAGCAATAGAGAGTGTGTGAGAGAGACAGATAAGAAGAAGAAGGGTTGAATATCACCGCGAATGGTTGATTGAATTTGTGTATAAGTGCAAATTTTTATTGAAAACCAAAAGGAAACAAGTAAAGGCATAAGCACACACATACAATTGAAATTTACGCCTGCGAAGACTGTCGCGGAGACGACGGAGACGGTGTTGGCGGGCACACAAATTTCTGCATACCAATTTTTAGCAAATACATAAGACAGAAGACAGCACACAATAACAACAACGGAGGCAACAAAAAAATAAAAACAGACGCATAAAACTACATTCAACTTGGGCAAAATGCCTAGTGCCTCTTTTACATCATCGCGCTCCTACGTGCGACGTTCCAGACGAAAGGGTGCCAATCGTATTGCATTACCAAATCGTCCAACGGGTAAGCACTGACTGATGGACTATAGAATATTAATCTTGAAAGGTTTTGGAGATTAAAAAAATATTTTTTTCCATTTGCATTTTAGGAAACATTATGGATCCCATGCTTCAGAATTCGACGTCTTCAACGTCAGCATCACAATTAAATGCAAATTTAATACAAAATCACACAGTTATGTCGTCAAATACAGCAACAACATCATCAGCAATATCTTCCGGTTCAGCAGTTGCGACCGCTACAAACACGAATGCACAATCCACATCAGTATCGGGTACATCGTCATCATCGAATTCATCGTGTACAGGAGGCAGTGTTGGCGTTTTATTGTCCCTTAAACAGTCTTTGGCATCGTCTTCTTCAGCTGATATGTATGATGCAACGGGGCCATCATGTTCAAAATCGCAGTCAGGTGCTTCTTGTTCTCATGCCTCTCCGGCTTCCTCATCTTCAAATACTGCAATGGCCCAATTGGGTTCGAGTTCATCAAACGGCTCAACGTGTAATCAAATGCCATCTTTTAATACCTCCTCGTCACCAGAATATATAGCGATGCACATCAATGACAATGAAGCAGGACCTTCAAGTAGTGGTAAGCAAAAGGATTTGAAACAATTCAAAATTAACAACAAAATGACATCCAGTAAAACTTCTATATATTCTTCCGTTTTAGCGTTTTCTTCTGCACTACTGGGCAACAATGGAAATCAAATTGCTTCAACATCCCCATCAAATTCATCACATTCGTCTTGTGTTCATCAACCACCGTACGATTTACGAAGCAAATTGCCGCCTGCCAGCAATAACCACGATCAATGGTCGTCTTCAGTATTGTCAACAAATCCATCTTCCTCCGCATCCTCTTCTTCTATCGCTTCGGCCAACAATAACGCCACCTGTTCGATGAGTATTTCAACTGGTGTTATTGTTGGACCCTCTTCAGGCTCAAATTTAAATAATAATATGCCATCAGGTTCATCGTCGGCGATGTCGGCCGCGGCGTCAACCTCCACGAATAATCAAGCATCGGCTGTTATTCACGCACCCTGTACTAATGCATCGTTTCCGGTAAATAATGCTCACACTACCGGTGCTCCACTAACACACCCGCCAACAGTACACAGTTCCATACCACAACAGCATTGCAGTGCTCTCCCCATAGGTGGTTCTGATACCAATAGTTTCATGCTGCCAGCTCGTAAACGGTCTAGGCGATTGTATGCCATTAGTGTAGATACTCCCCTTATGTCACCACCTAGCATATCAAATCCTTATAATGGCCCAACAGCAGCTCAATATTTGCAATATGAATTACCCGATGAGGTCTTATTGGTCATATTCTCCTATTTATTGGAACAAGATTTATGTCGTTTGGCCCAGGTGTGCAAACGTTTTAATACAATAGCTAATGATACCGAACTTTGGCGGCATGTATATCAGTCGGTATTTGAATACGATTTACCACTTTTCAATCCGGAGATAACGAAATTTGTGTTTGAGAAACCTGAAGATTCTGAATATGCCAATTCCTGGAAAGAGAGTTTTCGCCAGTTGTATCGTGGAGTACACGTAAGGCCGGGCTATCAAAACAAAAAGTCTCCGGAACGCTCCATTGTATTCTTTGACACGATACAGGCCGCATTAGACTATCCGGAAGAGAGGGCAGCTTCAGTAGCAGCAGCATCTACCACAAGTGCTGTGATCAATGCTGGTCTTTCCAATCCATCGGCCAGCGGAGCTAGTGTTAATGCTTTGTCTAACATGTACGAAGACACTGTACCGCCGCTCGAACATCCGGGTCCCTTAATTTTTTTACATGCCGGCCATTACAAAGGAGAATATCTTTTCATTGACTCGGATGTGGCGCTCATTGGTGCAGCTCCTGGTAATGTAGCCGAAGCAGTGGTACTTGAACGTGAAGCTGGCTCTACTGTTATGTTTGTTGAAGGTGCCAAATACGCTTATGTAGGCTACTTAACGCTCAAATTTTCTCCCGATGTTACCTCAACAGTATCACATCACAAACACTATTGCCTAGACATTGGTGAAAATTGTTCGCCGACTGTTGATAACTGTATTATACGCAGTTCGTCAGTGGTGGGTGCTGCTGTATGTGTTGGGGGCGTCAACGCAAATCCTATCATAAGAAATTGCGATATTAGCGACTGTGAAAATGTGGGCCTGTATGTGACCGATTATGCCCAAGGTACTTACGAACACAATGAAATTAGTCGCAATGCATTGGCTGGTATATGGGTAAAAAACTTTGCTAGTCCTATAATGCGTGAAAATCATATACATCATGGACGTGATGTCGGCATATTTACTTTTGAAAATGGAATGGTAAATGGGAAAATCTTATCGAAAATACAAAGAAATATTGTTAGTAAATAATTTATTTTTTCTTTAGGGTTACTTTGAAAAGAACGATATACACAATAACCGCATTGCCGGTTTCGAAGTGAAGGCTGGCGCTAATCCTACAGTTGTAAAGTGTGAAATACATCATGGCCAAACAGGAGGCATTTACGTGCATGAGAATGGTTTGGGCCAATTTATCGAAAACCGCATACATTCAAATAATTTTGCTGGTAATTGCAAAATGATTTCTTTTCTGATTTTGTTGCGGAAGTTAATTGTTTTTTTTTTCTTTTTGTTCATTTATGTATTTCATAGGCGTTTGGATAACATCAAACAGTAATCCGACTATACGTAAAAATGAAATTTATAACGGTCATCAGGGTGGTGTTTATATATTCGGTGAAGGACGTGGTCTTATTGAGCACAATAACATTTATGGCAACGCTTTAGCAGGCATACAAATACGCACAAATAGTGATCCTATAGTTCGGCACAATAAAATCCATCATGGTCAGCATGGCGGCATATATGTACATGAAAAAGGTCAGGGTTTAATAGAGGAGAACGAAGTGTACTCGAATACTTTAGCTGGAGTATGGATAACAACTGGTAGTACGCCTGTATTAAGGCGAAATCGTATACATTCCGGCAAACAAGTAAGACATCGAGTGAAATATGCATAAAAGAATATTCGGAAAAATTTGAATTTAAAATTTCATTTTAGGTGGGAGTTTATTTCTATGATAATGGTCATGGAAAATTGGAGGATAATGATATTTTTAACCACTTGTATTCAGGCGTTCAAATACGTACCGGCAGTAATCCAGTTATACGCGGCAACAAAATATGGGGTGGCCAAAATGGCGGGGTACTCGTATATAATGGTGGATTGGGTTTATTGGAACAAAACGAAATATTCGATAATGCCATGGCCGGCGTTTGGATAAAGACTGATTCAAATCCCACTTTGAAGCGCAATAAAATATATGATGGACGTGATGGTGGCATTTGCATATTTAACGGCGGAAAGGGCGTTTTGGAAGAAAACGATATATTTCGCAATACTCAAGCTGGTGTTCTAATATCAACACAATCTCATCCTGTATTAAGACGCAACCGTATTTACGATGGTCAAGCAGCCGGTGTTGAGATAACAAATAATGCTACCGCCACATTGGAGTTTAATCAAATATTTAAAAATAAATTTGGCGGCCTATGCTTAGCCAGCGGTGTTCAGCCAATAACGCGAGGCAATCAAATATTCAACAACGAAGACGAGGTAGAGAAAGCCGTATCCGGCGGTCAATGCCTCTATAAAATAAGTAGCTACACATCGTTTCCCATGCACGATTTCTATCGTTGTCAAACCTGTAACACAACCGATCGTAATGCGATCTGTGTCAATTGTATTAAAAATTGTCATGCAGGCCATGATGTAGAATTTATAAGACATGACCGGTAAGTGAAGTATTTGTTTATTTAACAAATTAGATTAAGTATTTTTTCTTTAGAGTTTCCATTTTAAATGGAACTTATATAACGCCACAGCACAATTTAGAATGTAATTTTATAAAAGTTTAATAATGTACACACACCAGGGACTGTAACTTTAAACAACAGCAGTAACACGAAGGGAAAAATATACGATAGTATTGATTTTGCCTTTTAACGGATGTCGCGTTTTAACAATTTTGTAATCGATTAAATGTTAGTGGTTGTATGTCTTTCATCTATTAAAAAATCATCGAAATTCAGCAAGCGTAATAAGATCGAACGATATCTTATTATATTACTTTTATGTTCTTTAATATAATCTCGAGCTAACCACATAGGAGCTGCATACTCCGACGGCGGCCTAACTATCAGATACTACTGCTATGTCCCGTCCTCTGTACTTCCTGTTCAAGTATATTGAGCATATCTTTAGATGAAGTAAACTTTTAGTTGAAAGCAACTCAAGTGAGCTCTGAATATTTCGCGCCTGAGCTGAATACCCTTGATTCTATTCCCTTATATGTCCTTGACCTATTTGTATGCCCCAGAGTAGTTACTCTCATAAAAGAGTATGCAGGAAGCAAATTATTCGTTTTACCTTTATTTCTCATTTTCGTTGCGAAGCATTTCCCAAAATCATAGAGCCTACTTGCAATGTCTACGGGACAATTAAGACAGAAGACATGTAATGTCTACGGTCACCCTTGCAATTTGTCAGCTCACGATTCTCGTGTTGGATTTAGCCGTAATATCAATGGTTCTTATTCTCAATACCATATTCAACGGACTTAAATTCAAATAGAGTCTGCAGCGTCATTGCTGGATAGGCTCTTATTGCCATGGTTAGACCAATACAAGCCTGTCCCTTATTCAACTTCAACTGAGTTGTTTTTAATGTATTTACAGAACGTTTTACTATATTTATGAGTCGATTATTTATGGCATATTGTGTTCGTTTTGTGTTGGTTGTTAAATTATTGGTATTAAGGTTTTAACTGCGATGTATTGAATAAAGAGCATCGATGTTGTAGCGATGTTGATCGATTAAAAAAACACCGAATTCTTTTGATGTATCGAAAAGTTACATCGAATATTTTTAAAACAACTTATTGCCAGTTGGATTTACGGTAATTAAAACAGAAAACAACAAGCTTAACCTTGACAGAATGTCGTGCGTTTGGCTACTTACCGTTTTCTTTTTTTTTTAACACGCAGTAAACTTTTATCGTATGCCAAGATTTAAGTGTTTCGTAGCTTTGGAGCAATTTAACCATTTTTTTTTATAAAATTTGATGAAAATTTTTTGTTCCATTCTTTCGACAGCATAAGTGCACCGGGCTCAGCAAACACTTATTATCTTATTACCTGTACTACCTGTAAGAAACAAACAATTAATGGAATAGTTTCGGGACGACTGTAGATATCACACGAAATCTAAAAAGGCTTTCACCCACACACACACACACATTACTTTTTTAACACAATTCGTATGTTATATGCATTATAAAACTACTTAATATTTTTGTTCTCTTTTTCGTTTTTTTTTTTCTTTTTGTGTTTTTTGTTTTTAGCTTTTTCTGTGATTGTGGTGCAGGCACCTTATCAAATCAGTGTCAACTACAAGGTGAACCAACTCAAGATACTGATACACTATATGATTCAGCAGCTCCTATGGAATCTCATACACTTATGGTAAATTAACTAGAACTTTAACTGTAAGTACTCTTAAAAATACGAAAACAAAAAAAGAAATGAAAAGAAAATGATTTTATTTGCTATGCTAAAAAAAAAAATAAATAAACAAACTGAAAATCTAAAAAAAGAAATCTAAAACATTTCGAAATACTAAATGCAATTGATTTTAATAATAAACGAAGAAATAATATTTAAATAATATAAATACAGATTCATATATAACAAATATTTCTATACATTCAATATTACAAATATATAAATAAGTTCTAGAAGTATATAAAATATATTATAACTTCAATACAATACATGTAAAATTATTATATACTATCTCTCTTTCCCTCTATATATGACATGCAATTACAAATTAAAAAGCAAAGAAAATAAAAATGAAAATTAATTTCTCTTATAAACTATCAATAACATTAATGGACGTAATATAATAACTTTTTAAGTTAAAACTTGATCATCCTCCACACTCTCTCTATTTAAATACAATATATATATATATAGCAAGTATTTCTAATTTGTATTTTAAATTAGATTAATTTAAAAAAATTTCTGCCCAACAATAACTGAATTTATAAGAACAAATTTAGTTTCTAATCCTTAAGTCAGTATTTTAATACGATGTGAATGCTTAGTAGATATGAAAGATAATTAATTAATTAATTAATTCAAAAAGTTTTTGTTTTTCTTTTTTAATAACTTAGACTGTCGGTATTGTGCTATCATTTCATTCATAAGCATTACATTTTAAATTGGTTGTTTTTCTTTCAAAGATGTGTGTTTAACTTTTTTCTACGGGTTTTTATTTAACTTTTACCATAATTATTTGCTTTTGAATATTGACACATATTTTGTTTAGTTATTTTTTAAGTATTGAGACCTTATTTTATATACAATATTTTAGTATTTTATTCTGAATGAGGTATAACTAAAGACTAATTTCGCTTTTCGTGAAGTAAAATAAAGAAAAAAAAACTTTTTGTAAAGTCTTTAAGAATCATTAACAGAAATGTCGTCGAAATATGACTAGTTGAATACGATAAGCTCAACAAGACTGTTGTATTCCTTCTAAATCTCTACTCAGTATTGATATTCGATTAAATAATATTTCTATTCGAAATTTAGTGGCAATCATTCTTTAAGATTTATTATAGAAAATATGCATTCAGTCTTGTTATGGCGAGAAAGCGTAAAACATTTACAAAATTGTCTAAATTCGTCCGGATTTGACAACCACATTGTAAAACATTATTTTAATTTTATTTATAAAAAAAAAATTAAAGCCACTCTTTATATTTGTAAGTGCACTGTTCATTACACACATTCAAGTGTATTCGATGGACTTTATTTATTTATTTAATCTTTTTAATTTTTTCATTTTATCAACTTTCACTCGTTCGATATGATTTTATTGGTTTTTTCATTTTATCAAAATTTTTTGGATCACAAAAAATTCTTGCGTTAACATTCCATGCTCAGCTTAAATATAATTTAATTTATTTCTAATAACAAGAATTGAAATGTTTTCTGTTGTGAATTTTAAAATGAAAAAGTCCATCTAATTTTTTAAAAAAGTTTGAAATACTGAATTAAAAAATGGAATTTTTACTTCTGAGTTTGCGTATAATACCACAGGATTTGTTTCTATTAAATAAGTAATTTTAGGGTCAATAGTAATAACCTCGACCTAGCTTCTCACACACACAACATGGGTGGGTAGTCCTGACTGAAGGGTTGTAATGACCAATTATGGATGGATGGGGTAATAACCTCACTGTTTATTACTTGTGATAAAGTCAAAAGAGTTACTTTCCTTTAGTTTTTTCATCGCTTAAAGATATTTGTTGAATATTTTATACAAATCGAATGCCCGGGTAATTTAGAAAAATGTGAATAGTGTCTGTGAAGGTTGTGAGTTCGATTTCTTCTAGAGACTCTGGTCTTTTACAGTTTATTTAAAAAATGATGACGAAATACAATTTATCGCACAACTACAACCTCTTTTCTTCCTCCTATAACTTAACTTTTCAGTATTCCAACACAATGCACATATCCTCTGAGTTCGCGTTTCAGTGAAGAAAAATTAAAAGAAGTTGTCTTATACTTGGTTTTATTAATTTTTAATATACTCTCAATAAATATTATTCAAACAGAGTCAAAAAACTTGTACATTTTTATTCTCTTTTGTTTATTGTTTTCCTTTGTTATCTACTACTGGTTTAGAAGATGATTTGATTTTTGAAAAAACTTATTTAAGCACATTATCATTATTTATGAATAAAATTCCAATTTGATTTACTCTATTTATTTCTAAAATAATTTCCCAAATGCACTTGCACAATCTCTTCCAAATATTTAAAAAAGAATTTTTCTTTCATAAACCTTTTAAAATTTTTTATATCAATGAATTTCCTTAGTACAACGAATAATAAATTGAATCAAAACATTTTATACGGAATTGTTTTTATAGTATGTAAAACAACTTGATAAACAAACAAAAAAAAAATTATATCTCGTATAATAGCGTATATTAGCGTTAAAAGTGTGTCAAAATAAAAGGTTGTTATTTTTTTTGTTAATTTTTTTTAATAATTTATATTAAACATTGTTTTTTTTTAATTGTTTCAATTATTTATTAAGAATTTAAATTTTATTCTTTCGTTATTCTAATTAATAATTTTATGTTTTACATTATAATTTCAAATCTAGAATTCTGAATACATTTTAATTTTATGTATTATCAAAATGTGCCAATTAATCTTTTAATAAAATTAAACCTGAGTATAGAAGTTTCTTTTTCTTTTTTTGAATTGAAAAATAATAATTTGAAAGTATAATTACTTGTTAATTAAAAATAAACACACTTCGTATAGAAAACAACCAATTATGTTTGTAAAAAAACGTGTATATATTAAAATATAAAAATAAAAACAAAAAAAAAAATTATAAAAATTTTGGATAACCCGCTCTATTATAACTTTCTATGTGCAATTAAGATTTTCACTTTAATGTTTTTTTGTATAGTTCTTTAATACTTAAAGCTTACAATTAAAATAAATAAGAACGAATATGCATACATACATATTTATATAGTACATATGTATTGATTGTCTAAAATTTAAATAACTACATTTGTAAGAAGTAATTATAAACTAGACACCAAAATCCCAGTGAAATGTATTTTTAATTTAAGTTTTCTATACAAAATTATATATTTAATAATGTAACAATAGTAACAATAAAGAAAAAAAAGAAAAGAAACTAAAATATATAAGCAATAAATAATATTAAAAATACACCTTAAAATATAAATTAATTATTAATGTGTTTATTTTTTTTTTAATATTTATAAATATAATTTGTAAGTTAAATAAAAAATGTAAAACAGATTGAAAATCTTTTAATTTTAATTAAATATTTGATAAGTTTTTTGTTTGCCTTTTTGTTTGTAGTGTTTTTTACCCACAAAAGATTTTTTATTATTACAAAAAATATTAATAATAATTTTTTTATACGTATTTCTAAAATTAATAATAATGATAAGTGTTGTCACAGTCATTAAAATTTAGTTTTTAGTAGTTTCATTAGTATATAAAATAAAAAAACAAAAAAAAAACAGTTTTAATAAAAAGATAAGAATATGAATATTTTATAAGTTTAATAACATAAAACACAAAAATTTGTATAAAAAATTCTCTTCAATGAAATAAATGAAATTAAAAAATAAAAACATATGAAACAATATTCCCCCACACCCCTCAATCCCATACACGTATAATTTTGGTTTACAAAAAAATTTTTTTGCATTGGTTTTATTATATAGCAGCTATAAAAATAATAGTAATTAAACATAAATTTAAAATCAAATGATCTTAAAAATGATATTCAAATTAAATTGAAGAAAAAATAAACGAATATATAAAAACAAAAGATAAACCCAAAACAGTTGCATAAGTTGAAAAGAAACAGAGTAAACAAACTATTCAAATTATAGTTGAAAAATAATACTAGTAGTAACAACAACAACAAACAAGAAAAATTGTGTCATTTTAGTTATTTAAGAGCTCACATTTAATAACAAGAACAACAACAACAGAAAGAAACTACTATTACTAATTAATTATAAAAGTAAATAAGAATTATAATATTAAAAATAAAGAAGGAAAAAAATCTATAAAATAAGACCATGTAATTTCGATTCTTTTATTTTGGAAATAAGTGCGTAAGAACCTTTCAATCGATGACGTTTTATCATACTCCACCATTGCATTCTATTGCAATTTTAGTGGTTCTAAATAAACAAATCCAACAGAGATACAAAATATACAAAATCGAAGTTGACTAGGATGTATTGTACGTATTCGTATTATTGCGGTTGTCGAATTAGAAGATTTTGTAATGAATTAAAGAAAAGAAGAGGTGTCATAGCACTGCGGTCATGCGACCTATAGTACTGTCCTCAAACATTATAGGTATGTATCCAGCTGTTTCCTTTTGGGAAGTATTAGCGGCATGGAAGCCCGCCACATCTCATACTCTCTTGTATATCCGCGATATCGACTTGACAGTATTGCTAAGTCCAGTCCTTAGTGCCTCCTATTTAAGTTGAAGGGAGCTTAGAAGAAACTCAAAGGTTCTCCATGGGGTAAGAATATTTCATTGTGGGACTAAAAAATGGCAGCTCCTGTCCCAAGATCCGTTCTTTACTCATCAGCATTTCACATAGTCATATAGTCTACTGGTTCTGTCCAGGGGACAATTAATGCAGAAATACCCTAACGTATTATAATTCTAATATATGATACAGATTTGTCTCCCATTATCCTAATCATAGCCTCCAAGCTCTGGCTATCACTACCATTTACAGCGGTCTTAAAACCAGCAGACCAGCGAGCATTTAAAAATGGTTATAAATTGATTATTTTCAAATTGTGAGCTATTTTTTTTTTTTTTTTAATAATTACAGAGTTGTATAGTGTTTTTATAATTGAAAACAAATACTTTTTATTTACCATGATAATGGCAACTCTTGTGGCATTTACTACTGCAGCCAACATCAGTTAGTGAAAAACAAAATACAAAGAGTGTATGAGAAAGAAGAAGTGAAGAAAGAGAAAAATTAGCAAGTAAATCTTTTTTATTGGGCGTCAAGAAAGAAAATAATCGCAATTGTGTAAAATATTCTTATTAAACATTTAATTTATAATTTAATACGTTAGACAACAAATAAAGGAAAAAAAGAGAAAAAATGCTCGCCTTAATTAACAGAATATTGGATTGGTTCAAGAGTATCTTTTGGAAAGAAGAAATGGAATTGACGCTGGTTGGCCTGCAGTATTCGGGAAAGACGACATTTGTTAACGTTATAGCAGTGAGTAAAATTAATAGGCCTTTTTTTTCTTTCACATCATCGTCATACACAATACTCTGTGCTACACATATGATGTACAAGATGTACGAACCGACGAACATACGTATTAAAATTAATCAGACTTTGCTTTCTACTATACACTCATCATCAAACAAACAATCGAAAAAAAAGAAAAGGAAAATAGTGAAAATTTAAGCAACCATTTAGAGTTAAAACAAGCTATAAACACCTAAACAATAGATACCATCAAGTCACTTCCACTTCCTCCCTCCACTCTATCTTAATTCATACTATTAAGAAGTGTAAACGACAGACAAAACCGACTGTCCAAACGACCAACAAACAGCATACGTTGCTTATTGTATGGTATACCGTCTCGTGATGGTTGGGGTCTTGAGGGTGGTTTTCTGTTCTGTTTTCTTTGTGGAATACTTACCCTAACCAACAACATGTGATGATGATAAATACTGCACAGGCAAGGGAAACAAAGCAAGAAAAATACAATTAATTCTACAAAAGGATTCTCGTTTTATGTGTTTTTCCTTTTGAAAAATTTCGGCATAAAGAAACGACCACCTTGTTTTGAGAAGTTTTAGCTAAGATTTAGAGGGTTTTGTTAAGTTTAAAAGCCGATGACTTTAAACATTTGACTAATGACATATTCGCTATACTTGAAAGCATGTAGGTGGTGGATACAAGGAAGGAAAGAAAGAAAAAAAAAATCAAATATTAAATAAAAATATTAATAATTATTTAGAATACAAACAACAATAACATGCAAACATTGTTCATTTCTTTTGTAATAGTGAGTTCTTTGTTCAAGTCTATTCAATTTCATTTAATAATAATAAAATATTTGCATATGTATTTGAAGTCAGTTTAATTAGACCGTAGAGGAGATAAGAAAGAAGATTCTTAAGCCAGCTTTTATTCGTTTGTATAGTTTTTAATCGTATATCCTACATTATATACAAATGCTTGTCATTAGCTTCATTGTATTGATGTGTTAATCTTAAAATACACCATTTCCTAAGAACACCAACGTTACTACTATATTTAAATTTTATTTTACATATTAAAACACAACTTGGTTGACCACTTAAGGCAAAATTTCTTACTGAATCATAATTTTTGCATTTAAAGAGATTTTAATCAACTAAGAAAACATATTTTTTAGGTTTCTATATTACAAGCGAATTTAGAACATAGTAAAGATCCATATAAAGTTAAATGAATGCATATAAACAGAATCATACAATCAATGTAAAAAAAATATATATATTTAAGGATTTTACAATTAATTCTAATTTTCTGGAAAATTGCCAATTAATTTTTACAATATCGATCAATTTTGTCAGTTTTTCTCTAAATATCAATAATTGCGATTGAGTTCTTTAACTTATAATACAAAAATACAAAAAATTTTCCAATGACTTGCAAAATCGTGGCGGAAACAATATAATAATAACTGTACATAACTGAAGGATTAGGTTGGATGAAGCTAGATAGGATTCAATGAATGTTATAATATTATTCCTCAGATATAATCGCGTAAAATTAAACATCATAACATAATTGGTCATTACAACCCTTCAGTCAGGATTACGACGTAGTTCCTCACACCACTTATGTTGTGTGTGTTAATAGTATACATGAGTGGCGGGACCTACAGTTTTAAAGTCGACTCCGAACGACAGATTTTTGAGAAACTTTTCATGGCAATTTTATTTATTCTCAGAGTTTTTGCCAGAAATCTGCTGAGAGGAGGTCGCCGAAGAAATACTTTTTGTACTTTGTTTTGATATCTGGCCTGGGGTTTGAACCCTGGCCTTACGTCTAATATGCCAACACACTACCTACTAGACTACGGCGAAAATTAAACATCAGTAGAGATAATTATCAGTCCATAGAATAATTGGCTGAATCAGTCAATTGAGTATATCCAGGAAATTTTTTTTAGCCCTGTACAAAAGCCTAGACGGTTTTCAACCCCTCTACTTCCTCTACAGCATTACATCTTTTACAAAAGTTGTAAAAAAGTCAAACTAAATTGATTCCCATTAGTGCCACTTGATTATTTGTAAGAATTGAAAACAAAATCTAATAAGATAGTTACGTTGGCTTAGATCAACCACTCAAAGTTGTTTCTAATTAGAAAATTTTGCTTAGTTTTATTAGACATCGCAGAGTATATGCAGAAAGTGTGAAATTCCTCCAAATTGTTATATCCTCTACGGAAATCCTGCGGTAGACTTTGTTACTTCAATACAGAACGTTTCATCATAAATATAAGAGGCATATCTTAAGCAAATAGATTATATAGCTGGCTGACTATCACAAAGAATTCGAAATATTAATCCGTTTAGGATTCAATCCAATCCATGCCATTGTAAAGTCAGACAGTGAATTTCAATTTCAAATGGAATCAGAAGCTAGAAATCCACTAATCACTGAATTTACTGTGATTGCTATCTACGTTAGCTTAAATTGATATTTTCTCGTTCTGAGGCGTTGACAGTAAACCATAGTGAGTGTAGTGCGTACTGTGAGGTTTTACGGTCTCATATTCTCAATATCAAGGTAACATAGGGCCAACCTTATAGACTTTTTAATTGAAGGCCCATTATGAATCAAAAACGTGATACATTTTCGTAAATGGCCTGATACACCCTTGATATAAAGTTATAAATCGATTATAAGGAGTCTTTGTACATGCAGTGCGCGCTGAGAAGTTTCGCGATCTTATGCTCTCAGCGTCGAAGTAACTCTAAGGTCGACTTTGTCATCCTATGACTAAAAAACGCTACTGTGAATCCATAAATCCCTTAGTCCTAAACACCATTCTTGTGAGGACAGAACTTTAAATTTTTAATGACAATTATCTGTTAACCACTGCTTTTGACGTTTTAAAACCTTCCTCCGAAACCATTTTTCCAAAATAAACAGAATAAATTAGCGTTTAACATTAAAAACTTTGAAAAACACAACGAATAAGAGAAAATAAGATTCTTATTGGAAACGAAATATTCAGTTATTATAAATCAATCATAAATGTTTAGAATAATTATCAGAAATGTTTTAAAATCAATCCTCACACTTGATTAATAAAACTTTATTTGTCAATTTCAAATATTTTTGTAGTCTGGCCAATTTACCGAGGATATGATACCAACAGTCGGTTTCAATATGCGTCGCATAACAAAAGGTAACGTTACAATTAAAGTCTGGGATATTGGTGGTCAACCTCGATTCAGATCAATGTGGGAACGATATTGTCGTGGTGTCAATGCAATTGTGTAAGTTTTTCTTTTTGGTTTGTTCACAAATAGAAAGAACTGCAAAACCATTTTCCTTTTAATCTTCTTTTTTCTTTTACAGTTATATGGTAGATGCAGCCGATAAAGATAAAATGGAAGCATCACGCAATGAATTACATTCGTTATTAGATAAACCACAATTGGCTGGTATACCTGTTTTAGTATTGGGTAATAAACGTGATCTTCCAGGTGCTTTAGATGAAACCGGCCTCATCGAAAGAATGTAAGTAGTTTTTGTGACAATTTTTTGTCTCCTATTAAATAATGCTGACAAGTTGATTTCATTATCGTTTAATGACTGATTTTAATTTCCTGCGCGTCAACAACAGTTAATGATTCCCCACTTTTTGTTTTTATCAAATATTTCGGTTTATTGATATTTCTTTTACTAGGAATGGCCAAAAAAGTCTTACAAATTCTATTTATGGCCTATTAGTCAGCCATGAGTCACCACTGATTGATTAGTTAAGGCCATACATTTTTAAATACAAACAAATATATGTATCTATCTGTTTGCGTTTAACTTATCATTTATTGGTAAATTAGGAAACTTTTTTATTGTTTGTAGTTTTCGTAGTTAATACAGGTTTGAAGTGTAAATAAATTTTCATAGGATCAAGAATTATTTGTTAATGGTATTCTAATCTGTAATTTTGTAGTTCTCCTCTCCGAAATTTTAGAGAAACAAATGTTAGTCTAAAAGGAGTAATGTTGTACACCACTTTGTTCACCACTTTGTACACCATTATAATTTTTGCAATTGTGCAATAATTAAGGAACTCTTTTTGCTTCTACATCCTCCTTTTATCATACGTCTCATTTGGATTTCATTAAGATTTTTTATGACGTACTTACGTCAACATCGTTTCATTCTGATTTTTAAATTCTGCAATTCATTTGTAGTATAAGCAGTCATTTTTTATTTATTTCCAGAAGCAAAATGTACGGCTGTTAACATACAAAGGCTTTTTAAAATTTCCTCTTAATCCCATTCGCTTTATTCTGTTAATTAATGTTATTGGTTTCTACACTTTGATTGCCTGTATTCGACAGGAACAGAGTTCTAAGTTGTGTTCGGTTCGGTTCGGTTTGTGATTGCCAAAGTTTTAGAACTTTATTCTGAAGTAAAAACTGTTTCCTTTTTATGCAGTTTGTCTTATCCTAACCACAGCGAAATAATTTCGTTGTAATATACTATATAGACCCCAATTGATCTGGAAATACTTTAAACAAGTGAAGTATCATGGTATAGTGTTCAAATTTCTCTTCACAATCCCTTTGGTATTCAACAACATTCAACTGTTGGTTTGTTTGTCGATAGCTGCGATTAGAAGACCCAATACATTTATAAACACGATTTAAGAATTTAGCCGTTTGAAACAGTTCACCAAGCACATAGTAATTACAATTATTTGTATGCTTTTCATCAGTACTCACCATCCGCTTAAAAACGGGTCGATTTTGTTGGGATGCGCAGGGGAAATTTGGTTCGTCGCAGTCATCATCCGTAGCAAATTGTGTTGCAAATCGCAGCTAGAAGTATGGTTAATGAGGTGCTTTTACTCTAACTCTGGTTGGTTAGGGTATCTATGGGGCTATAACATGTAGTGAAAGCATTGGTTTGTCGCAAACTCACTGATTTTATCATGAGTTTCTGGATTAGGAGAATGGATTCATTGTTGTGCTAATGTAATCCCTAAAGCTAATCTCTTTTCCCAAAATTATATTAAACTCGAATCTTTTAGAGGAGAACAGAAAGAGAAGGGAACGTTTAATTGTTGGAATATATAAATTGAGAGGACAGGACTAGTGTTTTGAAACTGTTTATTATATTTATTTTTTCTTTTTGTTTTTCAGGAATTTATCTAGTATACAGGACCGAGAAATATGCTGTTATAGTATCTCATGTAAAGAAAAAGACAACATCGACATAACCCTACAATGGCTGATTGCACATTCGAAAAGTCAAAGCCGTTAGAATACCCCGCCCCTTTTCGAAAGTACTCATAAGGAAACAGTTGAGTCGTCATTGTATTTTGTGTGTGAGCGTGTGCGTGTCTTCTACTATGAACACAATGTGAGTGATAAAGAGTGTGTATCAAACAAAATAGAAACAAAACAAAAAGAAAAAAGAAACAAATAATAATAAAGGAAAGTACAGTAATTAACAAAATCAATGAGACTCAATGGATTTTTTTCTTGTATGTACTAAGCTTTGTGATGGATTGATGTGATGCTTCTAATGATTAAAAGATGTTTATGATGATAATGATAAAACGAACGAACAGTGGAATTAATGTAGGATAGTCACTATTTAATTTATTCTCTTTAATTTCTTTATAAATTTACTATCGATGCCTTTAAGTCGAATAATGTGTATGTACGCATAAGGTTAGTAGCCTCTAACTTTTATTATTAAAAAGAACAAAACAAAATGAAATGAAATTGATAAACTTAAAGCTTTAGAACACTTTAAAGAAACGAACGATAGACAAGCAAACACATTAATTACTAAATATTGTATTAAAAAAAGCTATAAATTCTACTTAATTTTTATTTTCAAAAAATAATAAGTTTTTTTTCTTCAAAGGTTTTATTAATGGGGAGTAGAGGAGAATATTCATTTGGCATTAAAAAGTTTTCAATATTTTCTTTTTTAAATAAAAATTTAAGAAATACAAACTCGCAAAACAACATATTCAAAATTAAAAAAAAAATAAAAATAAAAATGCCAAGCTTGATATAATTATAAATAATTAGTAAGATGATAAATAATATGGGTATAAGAATATACATTTGTTTGTTTGGTTTTTCTATTCATGTTCTTAAAGCTGGCCTTAAAAGTTTATAAATTTCTTATTTAGCTATGGCTGTTTGTATTGAAGTGAGTGCAATAACCGATACTCATGTATGTATAAGAACATAATGCGTATATTTATGAGAAGCTATTTTAGCTTATTTTAGTTAATTATGTAAGTCTAACTAAGTTATTTTTTTGTTTGCTTAGCATTTAATAAATTTTTTAAAAATTTCTTTCCACCAACCTTGCCTAGTTGCCTACAATTCCTCTTTTTTACGTTACAATCATTTATCTTTGCATCCATTGGCTGTCGCCTTTCCATCCATAACTTTCAATTCTGTGTAGTTTTAAGTTCAGTTTTTCTTTTATGAAATTGTATATTTTAATTTGTTATTTTTTTTTTTGTTCTTTATTTTTATTTGAAACATTTTAAGCACGCTTTAAAGTTTATCTGTATATTTTTTTTTTGGAATTTGTTTAAGCAAATCTTTTAATTCCTTTGCTTTATATTTTAAATACACTTTAAGTCTCTTCTATAATTTGTTCGATGTTGGGTTAATTGCACCAATTAATATAAAATTAATTAATTGTTTAATTAAATATTTATTATTATTATTATTATGATGTATGTCTAGTGTTAAAATGTAAATTTAAAATTACCACAATAATAACAATTCACAAAACCAAAACCTAAATCCAAACTTAAATCCAAACCATTAAACAAAAGCAAGTAAAAAAGAAATAGAAAAATAAATCCTTTATTAAGTAAACGAATTCGTATTGTTTCCTCTTTTAGTATTTTATAATACAAAAAATAAAAAAACGAACCTAAAATAAATTAAAATTTAAATTTAAATTGTAATAGAATTATATTTACCTAAAAAAAAAGAAGTTCAATTTGTTGAAAAGAAAAAAAGAAGTGAAAAGGAATGAAATCTAAATACAATATAATTAATAATTATAAAATGCATCTCAAACTGTAATCAATTCTATAAAATAGTTTTTAAACAAATTTAAATCTAATTAAAATCAGAAAAAAAGAAAAAAAAAAAACAAAATAAAACCAAAAATGCTTTTTAATATGATTTTTATTTTATTATTATTATTACGACATAATTATTATTATTACTATTACTCCGTAATTTATTTAAATATTAATAAATACCATAATGACATCCATTTACAAACATTTAAATACAATAAGAATAACAAGAACGACATTAACAACACAGCATTAAATAAAAAAATAACAGAAAAAAGAAAAATATTAACAAACAAAAAACAAATAAAACAAAATAACAGATACAATAATAAATTAATTTAGTATTTATAAACACAAAAAAAACGTATATTGATTATTAAATACTCTACGTACACATATAAAACTTACAGTCATACAACCCATACCATACATTTTCATATAACCAAAGAAAACATACATGCACTCATACATAAATCAATAATTCTTATTTAATTCAGGTACTATAATCAAATAATTTTATTATAAAACCAATGTAATGGCATTATTATTGTTATTATTATTATTGATTTCCTATAATTAATCTATCACATGCAATGGGATCCCTAGATTATGGTGTGGTACTTAAAATACATGCGCACATTTTGGAAATTTATAAGGTTTACCAAGTACACTACACTCTAGCAGTGGGTTTTAAATGGTGCGGATACTGATCTTGTCACTGATTCTTAACTATCTCGAGTTAATGTGTTCACATTTATAATTGGCCGAACTATAATATTCTCTATATCGTTTCAATTTTAGTGTATGTTGTCAAAGCGAGAACAAAAATATAGAAACCAGTTGATTAAGTCCTCATAGATTCTATTGTATAAATTCCAATATGGCATATTTTCAAAATAATTATTCGAATTTTCTGTTCTATCCTTTGCAAGTGTGTCAGCTTTTTTGTTACCCATTTGTATAGAGTCCAGACGTGGATATGTGCAGAACAAAATTTGCGTTAAACCTAACCAGAATTGGCCATTACAGATCACGCAATTTCCAAAATGTTACTGCTTCCGTTAAGCTGTATATGCATCAGTAGGTGTGTAAGGAGACAACTTTCTTGGTAATTTAGGAAATATTTGTTACACGTTATTACAAGTAATCAGCAGCCACTCATAGAGAATTGACGAATGGATTTGAGTTGACAAAAGAGTTTATCTTATCCACTTTAGTTTCCTCTTGATGGCGTCTATATTTATGGAGGATTAGTGTATTAGGTCAAGAAGTTCCACCATACGGCTGGCATTTGGCTAAAGGAATCTGATGTTTGTACTTGAAATTTATTTTAGTCACAACCCCATGCCAATAAAGGCAACTGATGTTTCTAGTTGAAAGGCATTTTAGAGCCAGCCGCATGCCTAGCAGCAACTTCGCACACTGCTAACATAATAGAGGAGATTTGTCTAAGTTCCCGTAGAGTGGGGCTGTTGCAAAGTACGTGTTTTATCAATTCCTTCTCTTCCATATTCTGACAACTTCTACTTCAATATCCATAGTATGGGTGCCTTCACGTTCTATTGCGCTTCTAATCGTACAGTTCCCGTTAGAAGCCTAATTCACAAGAGAGTTTTTGTTTTTTGCATTGGCGGAAGAGTTTAATCTTCCTTAACACTCAGTCATCTATAAAATATAACAGCGCAACTAAAGTAAGAGCAATACGAAGTACACGCTCTCACCACAAATGCAAAATCATCCCAGGTTTTTAAGTTTATCTATGGAAACATAAATAAAGTACTGAGTAACGAGTACATCACTTTTTTTTCTTTTTGCATAATCAATCCATTTCAAATCGCTGCGATGAAATATTCAGCAGGAAGGTGGGTTTTTAGGATTAGAATCTATAGAATGTATTTTTTTTATTCAAATAATCAAAATCCTCTTTCACATTGTGGGTATGAAACATTGTATAGGTTTTGATAATATAATCTGTAATATTTTGTAGAAATAAAAACCCTTTTCTTCCAAATAGGAAGTTCGAATAAAGCTTAAATATCTATGATGGGATGCCATCGTACTGTATATTTGTATATACGGACATGCATTATTTATATGGTCAGTTTATTGTTGTTGTTGTTGTGATAACGATCAATGAATTATTGTTTAAATTCTATTTATCATTCATGACATTAGAAATGATAGACAAATTCAATACCCGACCTCCCAGTTAAAAATGCACAAACAGGCACGCATTGTATCCGCCTCTGCTGGTGGAACAAGTGTCAAACGATTTACAAGACTGCCATAGAAATGATTACGACCAAAACAAGCCAAAGGCAAACTGACTTGAATCGAATCGCATCGAAACGACTGAATGCAATGGCAATTCATTAACATTTTCAATTACAATTATTTTACATTCCGTAGGTTTCAAGTGATTCCAACATTCTTTTGTTGTGTCTCTGTTGTGGCTTTTTGATTTATGGTATTGAAATGAATTTTCCTACACACACAATTTATTCAGGCGATTACATGGAGTGTAATGTAATGTTTCTGAGACAATATTTTACCATTAAAGAAGCAGAAGTAGAAACAGAAAGAGAAGAAACAAAAAAAAAAAAAAACAGAAGTAACACTGGTAGTTGACTTGCTATTGATTTAAGGCAGCAATTTTGAAAATATTTTCGAAAACACCGATAGAATTTTAAAAAAATTTATTCAAATATTAACACTTACACACGCTCATCACCACTCACGCATTTCAATTCAATTAAAAAGCCTTAACTGAACCTGTTGAATGAAAATGAAATAAATTTTCCTTGAAGGACATGAGAATTACAAAAAATCAAATAGAAATAGAGAGAGAGAGCTAGAGAATAAAAAAAAATACAATCAAATGTTAAAGATTTTGTACTGTTTGAGAATCCTATCTACCACCCATATTGTCCAGTGGCCACTATAAATTTTATTGTAACTTGTCATTTGACATGAAATGGTAGGAAAATTCATCATCATCAGCACCATCGCCACCATCAATTCCATAATCTGAACAACACTCGGAACACAATCAGCAACAATATTTTACGACGACTGAAAAACTGGCACTAACATGATGTCAAAATAGCCAGCCAGAGATGAGCAATAATGAATTGATGACGTAATTTGTGAATTATTATGACTTTCGGTATAGCAGTCAGACTACGTGGCTGATAGCTCCTTCACAGAGGTATTTAAGAAGCTAATTCGGAATCCAACTAGACTTTAATTCGAATTGCAATTGAAGTTTATAATGTTATATTAGATTGATTATACGGTGGTATGTGTGGCTCTAAACAGGGATATAATAGAAGTATCGACACGATTCTTTATTCCGCATTGACTTTATTAGTGCTTTACTGTTTTAAGAAGTCGCCGTAGTATATGTAGTAGGCATATTAAACGCGAGGCCTCGGTTCAAAGCTCAGGTCAAGGCATCTACAACCAAACGAAATATGAAAAAAGTATTTCTTAGGCGTCTTCCTACCAGCAGATTTCTGGCAAAAACTCTGAGTATAAATAAAATTGCCATGAAAAGCTTGTCAAAAATTTGTTGTTCGGAGTCGACTTTAAACTGTAGGTCCCGCCACTCATGTGTAAAATTAGCACACACAGCCTGAGTGGTGTGAGAAGCTAGGTCGTACTCTTGACTCATTTTCCACTACCTTCTAGTGGTACTATTTGCCTAAAATTTGCCTCAGCGCCCATAAGCCTGAAGATAAACTTCGGAAGGATATGATATGAAAAGCTATTGTTCGAAATACAGACACGTGCAATATACTTCAAGGATTACGTTTATTTCTTTGATGGGTTCAAATAAAATAATCGATCTTGATTGTCATTCCTATGTGCGTTGAGGGACTGTAGCATGGTATTGATTTCCAAGTGGAGATGGGGATCATACGGTAATACACCAGATAATTTTTCACCTGTTATCTTGCATCGTTCAACCTGCTGTTAGTGTTTGGCTGTTAGTGTTTGCTTTTGAGCCGATATGCGTTGTCACTATACTACCTGAATAACAAAAGTTATCTACGCCCTCGACTAGTGAGTCTTGTACCCTGATGCTCTCCAAGTAATTCTTTTTTTTCTCTGATATTATCCCAGAGTTGTTCATCCTCGTACACAGTTCTGATATTCTAATTATTTCCTGGGACACTCCTCTTTCAGCTAAGATATTATTCATTATCTTATAATGTTTAGGGTTTATAATGTTTATAAGGTTTCCTTCAGATATGTCCTTGCAAACACGCCCCTAGTGGCGGTTTTTTGGTTTCTCGATTTAGTTTTGTTAACTTATGTCGAACTTTTTTCTGTTTGTACTTGAAATACCTTCTTCGGTTCCTGGAAAAAGAAAAGGCTTATAATTATAAAACGATTGAATTCCTAAAAATCTCTGTTTAACACACGCAGCCAATGTTGTTGAGGAGGAGTTAGGAAATCATATCATTGAGACACCATTAGACTGCTAATTAGTTGCTATTTCTACTTGAAAAAGTCATTTATGAAGACTCATATTCGAATCGACTACTACGGTGAGTACGGTGAGTAGTTGTACACAAGTAGTTGTGTTCGTTCGTTGGTTCGTTCGTTCATACATGGAGTGTGTATTGATTTTCCAAGAACACAGGTTGTTTTCAAAACTCTCTTTCATGTTGTTCTTGTCGCATTACATTTCATTTGTACGCAGTGATTCATCGATCCAAACATATCGGCGGTAAGCGAGTGCTTGTGCTTGTGCTTCTGCATGTACGTGTACAAGTACGTTTGTAAATGTGCAACATTCACTACGACTGACTCACTTGTATACCCTTAAAAAGCGTGAGTGAATGAGTATAGTGATCCGCTGCTGTATTGTGTTGTAGAGAACTCATAAATATTTCTTTATGGATTTATAAAAAAAACAGAAAAAACAGAAAAAAAAGGTTCTTGGTCATCCTCATCATGTTGCAATTAAAGAAGTGGTTTTTCGGTATAAACGAATGTGTTTCCTTTTTTAGTTCTTTTCGTCTTTTTTTTTTAGGAAATATTAGAAATATTAACATTTATTTAAAATTTATTGTTTCGTATGAGAGTCACATTAATTTTCATGTACGTTTTATGAATTTAAATCTGCTTGTGTTTCTTTTTAATTAATTTTTATTCATCTGAACTGTCTCTTCTAAAAAGGATTGTATAAGAAATTGTCCTCGAAGGAAGGTCAGTTATTGTAACTCGTTAAAGTATGGGTGGTCGTCTAAACGAATTGATTAATTAATCATAATTGGTCAGGATTAGATTTCAGGACAGTATCAGTGTATAGTAGTAAGAAATCCATTCTGTTACCTGGAATTTGTGTTGTACACATTTCGTTGTGACATTTTTTTTTATTTTAAGACAGTATTGCTGTGTTAGTTAAGAATGCAAAAAAAACAAGCAGAAAACAAAAAAGGGGCACATTACTCGGCGAAATCCAAGCCATGCGTTTGAATAGGTGAACAAGTCTAATGGTTTATGCTATTACATATGTACATAATTGGTCATTGCAACCCTTCAGTCAGGATTACGATCTAGCTTCTCACACAACTTACGCTGTGTGTGCTAATTTTATCTTGGATGGCGGTACCTACAGTTTACAACAGATTTTTGACCAGCTTTTCATGGCAATTTTATTTACTCTCAGAGTTTTTGCCAGATATCTGCTGACAGCAAGTCGCCGAAGAAGAATTTTTTCATATTTCGTTTTGATGGAGATGTCAGACCTGGGGTTTGAACCGTGGCCACACGTCTAAAAAGGCAATACACTACCTAATAGACTACGGCGACCTCAATATGCTATTAACCGGCTTTATTAATGCACTTTACGCAGTATATGAGAAAATCTACAGTATGCAGCAGATAATGTAAGTTCATCGAGGCTCTGCGTTAAGAGTTTAGAAGTATTCGATGGAACAATTACTGGAATATCCGAGAAGATGCCGATGATGTTCATAATGTTCAGATGTTCATAACACCACTGTCGCAACAACGCTAATCAGAGGAGCGCTTGCATTCGCTTGCAGATAATGGTAGCGAGTGTGGAGGAAGCATCACAACGCTAGATGGACATAAGCTCTTTTATATTGTGTTACAATGTGGCTTTTTAGACCGTACGGCGAACTGTGTTATTATCTCATCCGTGCGGTCACGGGTGCCGCTATCCGTCAATATTTGCATGGATTTAACCTGCCATATAGTTCCAGGTTTCCGAACTGCCCGGGAAAACCCGTAGCAGAATACATAATTTTCGAGTGCGACAGATTTGCAGAAGAACGTTGTGCGTTAGGCACATGCGAATAACTATACTTTCGATGTCAGAGAATTTAGTTTTACCTTTTCTCCTCTGTTACCAGCAAAAATGCTGCCAGTCTGGAGATCAAGCGTAGAATTACTCTTGCCAACAAATGCTCTTATGGTCTCAATAGGCAATTGAGTAGTAGAGGCCTCGTTTTTACGACGAAACTTTTAGTCTACAAGTCGCTCATCCCTCCGTTTTTCATTTAGGCGCAGAAGCATGGGCACTATTAATGACCGATGCAACAGCCTTGTGAGTATTCGAAAGAAAAGTGCGAGTTGGCGATGAGCTGTATAAACTTCTCAACGATATGGATGTTGTGCAATGTATTAACATCCAGCGGATGAAAGATTATGTTCTGGCGAGACTGTTTTTGATGCGGTGATTAGTGAAACTTGGTGTAGAGGACGAGCTTGTCTGCGTCGGAAGGACCATATTGGGAAAGCGCAGTCATCGATTAGAGTACCCAACAGACGAAGGCTCGTAAGAAGCAGAGACGAGTGAAAGGATATATTAAAGCTAATGATTAATGGTCAATTAAGTAAGTAAGTAAGTTGTGCGTTAGAGTTGGTTTTTGGCAGTAGATCAACGGTGGATAATCGAATAACCAAGCTGTGGCAATCGAGTAGCAAAGAAAATGCTGGTCTACTGTTTGCCAAACGGATTTTATACAGACTTAGCATCGAGAAAGAAAATAGAGCACTGCAACAACTGGAGCTACAACTACAGGCTGCCCAAGCGGCCGTTTGAGGAAGATAAATGTTCTGGGGCTAAAGATTGTGTTTACTGCCATAGTTTTTATAAGATATCTATTTACACATGTTTTTGCTCATTTTATTATTTTTAATTTAATGTTTAAATAAAAAAACAAAAACATTCAAATCCAAAGTCCAGCCATAATCTATATATCAAGTTGACAGATTTTTATATCAACATTAGAAAACTCTCCTGTAGATTTCGATCTGTTAATGTAAAATTCTTTTAAAGTTTTTTGTTTTGTTTTTGTTTTTTTTATTAACACTCATCACTTGCCCAAAAACCATAAATTAGCCAAGTTTGTCCATTTGTCTGTTAAAATGTTTATTTTATTTGTTTTAGTTGGTTGTCTCAAACAAATTTATGTTACAAGTACTGGCTTGCTTGCTTGCTTGTATTATTTGTAGTACAACAACTGTTGATGCCGTGTAAAATATGCTAAAACTTGTACTTGCGGCAATTAAAGTGTGCTTTGCGCGTGCACATCAAACTATAAAAGTTTTGTTTAACTTTGGTTAACTTTTCTTTCTTAATTTTATTTTTAATTTATTTAATTCCACTTTTTTCTCCCTCTCTCTCTCTTCCTCTTCATTACATTTATTTATTGTATTTCTGTTTCTGTTTTTGCTTTGGCGGTAAACATTAAAAAAGCTACAGAAAAATTTCGGTTGTGATACGCGTATCACATGCGTACGTATGTACATATATGGGGGCTTTTGTTTTTTAAAAGAAACATCATATTCCTGGTTATGTACATGATACGAGGGTTGGGTATTGAGGTTAATACCATTAATATACCGTGCTAGGTTTCAGACAAGGCGATTTCTTATCATGCGATCTCTTCAACTTCGTCATGGAGAGTGTTTGCGAAAGGGAAGGCGGTTGTGCATCGCAATAGCACTATTCTCCAAAAAAGTGTCCAGTTGTTTGCGTACGCTGACGACATCGACAACATAGGGCGTACCAAGCAAGATCTTACTGCTGCCGTTAGTGCTATTAAACGGGAGTCTATTAAGATGGGTCTTGCAATAAATGAGGACAAAATGAAGTATATTTTTTCGACAAGTAGGGACATGCAGCGTAAGGCAAAGTAATGTCGTACTTTAGTCCTTTAACACAGTTTCTTTTGAAAGAAAACCGAAGGATATACACTTTCGCGGCAGCTCAATCCCGTTAAAAACCTCATTGACGTTCGATGAGGTGTTTATATTTTCAAATGAACTATTCCAGGGTATTGAATCTTCTTTTTCAAAGAGCCGGACAGTTACAGAGGAGAGATTTATCGTCTTTACATATATTGAAGTCGCCGTAGCCTAGTAGGTAGTGTGTTGGCTTATTAGACGTAAAGCCAGGGTTCGAACCCCAGGCGAGACATCTAAATAAAATACAAAAAGTATTTCTTCGGCGACTTCCTCTCAGCAGATTTCTGGCAAAAACTCGAGAGTAAATAAAATTGCCATGAAGAGTTTCTCAAAAATCTGTCGTTCGGAGTGGACTGACTTTAAGCTGTTGGTCCCGCCACTCATGTATAAAATTAACACACACAACATAAGTGGTGTGAGAAACTAGGTCGTAATCCTGACTGAAGGGTTGTAATGACCAATTACGTACGTACGTACATATCATGAACAAATCGAGTTAAGATCTGTCTCAATCACCTACGAGAGCTAGTCACCAGTCGCACTATGGTCTTACTGGATACCAGTAGAGGTTCAGTTCTACCACCATCGATAGATCGCTAAGAGATCTAAGCTACGTGGCATTAAGATCTGTCCTTCCAGCGCATCTGTTCTTTTCCCTTACTCATCTCCTATGGTTACCGATTGGAGGATTAAGACTGACAACCATATTTGTAAAAACATCCTTCTATTGATCTAAAAAAAGTATTCATAAAGGTGTCCTCAGGTGTCTGGATACTACTCGAAACAGCAAGGCGATTCCAAGTCAGCTGGAAAAAAAGATTACATAGAATTATTGAATCCGCAATAATTTTTAGCATCATGGGCGAATGATGAGTGTGTTAAGGTATAGAAAATCTTTCGTCAACAGGAAGTCAAACGATTTTTTTCTACAAACCGGTTTGATTAACCACCTATACATACATACATACATACATACATAATTGGCCATTACAATCCTTCAGTCAGGGTTACGGCCTAGCTTCTCACACCACTCATGTTGTGTGCGTTAATTTTATACGTGAGTGGTGGAACCTACAGTTTAACGTCGACTCCGAACGACAGATTTTTGAGAAACTTTTCATGGCAGGTTTATTTACTCTCAGACTTTTTGCCAGAAATCTGCTGAGAGGAAGTCGCCGAAGAAATACTTTTTGTATTTTATTTTGACCTGGGATACGAACCCGGGCTTTACGTCTAATAAGCCAACACACTACCTACTAGACTACGACGACACAATTAATAACCACCTATATTGTGCATAATCTTCTGCTACTATTTCCTGTTTTTCATCTTGATCCGTTATAGTGAAACCCATGTGGACTGGACGATTTCATTTCTATTTATGACTGTCAGCTATCTGCTGACTTGAAGTAAACGAGAAGCTTTTAAACAAACATCTATTGATGTACTAAAAAGAAACCTAATAGACAATTTTGGTAATGTCTAACACGTATTGTATAGGTCCGACTGGAGCACGCTAGGCGTTGTTAGAAAGATGTAATTTGAACAATTTTTTAGGTGCTCTCAGAGCCTTACCCAGAAGACTGCTGGCAGGGAGTAAGCAAAAGAAATATTTTTTCTTTCCTCATATTTATTTGCTTCAAGATGTCAAGATGTGGATGAACCCTTAAGTTTTATTTGGGAAACCTTAATGGTGCTATTGCGAGAGCTGCTGTAGAGTGAAATCAATAGGGAAGCCAAAGAATTGTATGGTGAGCTCACATTAAAGAAGACAGATAGAGAGACAAGCTTATTTTTCGGGATAAACTAAAGCAGTGACAGAGGATAATGGGCAATTTGTTACGGGCCTATAGACCATTGTGAATCGTCACAGCAACAACTAAATAGAATTTAAAAAATTTAAGCTTCTTCATCAACCCTCGTTTTCCTACTTACCTCTTAAATATTCATGCAGTTGTGAATTTCAAAAAGAATACCCTCAAATACATGAAAAATAAAAAGAAAAATGTTATGCTAAATATTTATTATTATATACAACAAAAAAAAAAAAAGAAGAATTATTTTCTGAGGTGTCTTACATTCTTAAATATTTTTATACGCAATTCTTATACGCTCGTATGCCTCTTATCGGCAAACCTAAGCAAAAAAAAAATTCTAAATAACTTTGGCCGACAAAACACCACCAAGTTGGCTAGTTGGTGGCGGTGGGGTTGGTTGGTTGGTCTTCTTAAAATTAAAAAAAAAATTATTTTTTTAAATTAATTTTTTTCTTTTGTTGTTTGTGGTTGTTGTTGCAGCCTTTTATATTTCTTTGATAAATTAGCGACATTTTAACACAACACAACTAATAAAGTATGAGTCCGTTTGTATCTTCTTTGTTTTTATTATTATTTCAACTCTCGTATGCCTTAATAGTCGTTAACATGTGCCTGTTTGTCTGTCTGTCTGTTGTTTGTCTGACGTTTTGTACTCTTGTGGTATGACTCTACAAGAAATATTATTAAAGATACTCGTGTTTTCTTTTTTTTCAGAAAAAGTTGATGTCATATTGTTTTTGTAATTGTTGTTGCTGTTGCTGTAACTACAATGAATTTTATTCATTTTTACTTTTAATTGATTTGCATATAAATCCATAAGATACTCACTTACTTGTAGTATACGAGCACATTTACATAATACGCATGAATGTAATTAAAAGCAGAGAATAATTAAATAGCACTGCTATGCTTTGTTATTTGTTGCCCAAATTTTTTATTCAAAATTTTCTGTTGAGAACTGCCGTGAGTTCCGACATCTCCGTAAATGTTGCGAAAATTTCAAAATTTTTTAGAATCTCTAATTTGAAATTCCATCATTCAATAATTGCTGCCTTCAACCGCTTTAGAAAGGAAGAACATTATTCGACTATAACAGGAAAAAAACCGTAGAAATCGTGTAGAAGTACCAAAGAACTGTGACCATGCAATTCAATTGTACTGCTTAGTACCCCTTGTGTTATTAGAGTACCCCAATAATGTTGCCCTTAATGCAGATGCCCTGACAAACTTCAATATATTGTTCTGCGTCAGCATATTTCTCTGCTTAGTGCTTAATATGCACTCAGGTATTTCCTTCTAAGAAGCGTTGACGCCGTATAGGTTCCAAATATGTTTTCTAATGATTCCATTCCCCTCATCACAGCGAAAGACTGGTTATTATCCTCAAGTTACACTTGCCTAAAATTCGTTTGACTGGAGAAGAGTCTCTGCTCTTCTCCCGATATTCCCTTTCCCGAGTACTCTTTTTCAAACATCTGTTCCCACAGAAATGTTCAGGCCTTTCCCTCGTTGAATGGTCACGAATTTCCACATATTTTGTGCGTCTAAGTGATTCAGATATTCTGTTTCTATTTTCCGCGATATGACCTCACTTTGAGCGATCTTCACTTAGGAAGACTGGGACTAGTGAGGTCTTGCCTAGATATAACCTCAGTATCATTAACACGCGCTGTCAACTTGAAATCTCAAGACCTTTTAGAATGATGTCGCTAAAAGTATCTTTAAACTTGCCTTTTGCCATCAGAGCTTTGTCATCTGCATGCTCTCGACTGTTAGTGCCTGCCCTAGACAATTTCATTAAAAGCATAATTAACCTCTGATTATGCCGACTCTTATAATTTCGTACCCTGTGGTTGTTTCCGTAGACCATGTGCGTAGACCATGATATCCTGAGGGAATACGATGGTACCAATTGTCAAATGGGTCCTCTGTTATCAAGAAAGGCGCAAATACTCACCTCTTTATCTTCCAGGGACACCTGAATGAGTCTCACTAAATGTAAAACAGCTGTCTCTGTAGACCTGGCGGCCCTAAATATGTGCGCACCTTGCTTAGCAAGGGATACCCTACATCTTTTGTAGTTGTTCGCAGTTATATCAAATCTTTTTAACATGAATAATTGAGGCTAAAGAATCGAATGGATTCGGGTGTGTATTTTTCTTTATTTTGCCTCTGCTAGGCTGTTGTGATATATTTAAGAGCTAGGCTAGGAGCCTAGAGGACTAGGGTCCTATCCATATAGGAGATAAACTTCATACTTTAAATTTACTTTATACACCATGAGGGCTACCTAATATCCTGTTTATACTTTAATATGTCCATCCGTTGGATATGTGTTTGCTAATGTAATGACCTTTATCTGGTGCCTGTGCTATTTTAGTAATTAATGCTGCATATACCATGCATATGTTGATACTTGTAGGCTTTGTTACTGCTCGTGTAAAATACAGTGAGTAGAGACAGTAAGTCCACCACTTAATAACTGAATAACTGTGGATAAAAACAAACAATTCTTTCATTTTTTATATTGTCATTGCTGCTGTTTTATTAGCTTGTAAGTTGCATGTATTTTGTATGTTAAATACTCATGTCCATGTACATACTATATGACCGCCGATACGTCTGTATATTTGCCTGTGTTCATGATCATCATCAACACCATCACCATCGTCATCATCATCGTCGTCAACATCTATTGTATCTGGGCAAGATTCATTGGTATAGATTACGGACACACACTTTTTATGGCGTTAATTAGACGCATAAACTTATCGCCTTTTTATGTTAAAACATTAATCAAATCTTTAGTTTTTTTATTGTTGTTGTTGTTTTGAATGTTTTTAAATGTTTTAAACAAATATTTAGGTTTTCTTTTTTAAGTTTTTTTTTTTTTTGTTGTTTGCTTCCAACTTTTTATTTAATTTCGAATTTAATTTTACGAATTTAGAATTTGTTTTTTTTTTGGTTTTTTTTTGATTCTTAAATTGAATTCAATTCAGAATTCTTGGTAATCGGCTCATTAACATGTTAAATAGTTGGTGAAAAGTCATTATTTTCTTGTCTTTCATTTAAATTTAAGGCCGCAGAGCTAACTAAGTTTTGTCTTACCAAATTAATTAATTAATTAAACAACAAAAAAACCAAAAAAAAAAAAACTACAAGAATCTTTTTAAGTGGAATCCAAGCCAGCAGTAACTGTAAAAAAATTTAAAGACTCAATCAATCAAATTGTCAGATTAAAAATAAATTTGTTAACCAGTCAAACACTGTTTAACGGGCTTAACCGTGGCTAAAATATTCATTCTAACTCGAGCAGTTAAAAAAAATCCATCGGTGTTTAGCGTAAATAACATGAATACATAACAGTACTGTTCCCCAAAGCAAGAACTCTTTTATTGGTTGACATTTTCAGCTCCTCAGATCATGTCTTGGTACTGCTTTTGGGTTGTAAGATTTATAAAGTGATGCCAATCACTGCTAGAAAATTTGAAGCTAATAATCTAAGGTTATGGAAAATATTCTGCGTATTCTGTGGGAATAATTTTCCCTGAGCTATTCCATCTTCTTATTTGTAAAGTAAAGTTAAGATAATAAACTTACTTGTGCAGAGATCAGGCAAATAAAACCCTCAACTGATTTGCATTGCAACTAACTTCATACCAATTACAACGGAACACTGGCATCTGGGAGCACACTCCTGGAGATTGGGAATACCGCACTTATGCAGAAGCTTTTATGACTAGGAAGAGAAGATAACGAAACATCCTCTGTGCCATTGTCCGATGCTAAGGAACCTGAGATGAAGGAAGAATTTTTTGAAGTGGCTGCTAATTTAGCTTTGCTTGTGTCTGTAGTTGCCGTAGGTAGTGCGTTGGCCTTGCGACATTTCGAATATAAGGAAAAATGAAAAAATATTTCTTAGGCGTCTTCCTATCAACCGATTTCTGGCAATAACTCTGAAAATAAATAAAATTGTCATGAAAATTTTCTCAAAAATCTATCGTTCGGAGTTGATTTTGAACTTTAGGTCCCGTCACTCATACATAAAATTAACACACACAGCATAAGTGGTGTGAGAAGCCAAGTCGTAATCCTGACTTATGGGTTGTAATGAACAATTATGTATATAGGTATGTAGTGTTGAAAGATCGGTGTCTCCTACCCCAAATTGTGTCCCCATAATGTTCAGGGTCGATCTATCTGTAAAATATTCATCTGAGTATCCATGTATGTATCTTACCTAAACTTATGGAGTTAGATGCTGTAGGATAGAATACAGTTGTTTTTCGCCCATATTTTTATGATGAAAGACTCTAAACACTGTAAAAATATGTACCAAGATATCAATCCTTACTCCGAGTAAGATTTGTTGTAGAAAAGATAAGACACTCTCCCCAAATTTCCGCTTGGCGAACAAAGCTGCTGTTGGTCAACCTATTCGACCTCGAAATATGTTATCTTCAGGTCATTACAGTAGATACCACTACAGCTTTTCCCTGATGACAAAGTCAGGAATCCAGACATATCTGAAAGAAGTATACAAACATAAAAAAGGGAAAGTGTGGGCACTTTGATACGCCGTTCATCTTAGTTTCCATCAATATGATACTGTGTCCCAATTGATGCTGCAGAAACTCATCTGTTCGTGTAAGACGTTCACTCATCAATTCCTCTCCACGAGTGTTGGGTTTTTATGAGTGAAAGGGAAAAATCCATTCCATCCATTCTTTTTAATTACAAATTAAATTTTAAAATAATCAGTAGAAATAAATACTGCATCGATCCACTGTGCACTGTGTGTGTGTGTGTGTGTGTGTGTATGTGTACATCCTTGTTCATCCATGTTAATTTTGTTTCAATTTTCATTATTTTATGTTTGCCATTCATTTTCGCTGGTCTTGTGATGGTGTATGTTTGTTCGTTCGTTCGTTCGTTCGTTAATAGAGTTTTCAGGTGTGAACATCGTATTTCTTGCCTTTAATTGATGACATTGTTGAGGAATTCCAAGCAGTTCTGTTCTTTTCTTTTTTGTCGTTGTTCTTCTTCTTGTTGTTGTTTTTATTCCAAGTGCCAAGTTAAAGTTAAAACTTAAGATGTTCACTTCGATTAACGATAAAGGGTTTTGTTCTGTTCTGTTCTCTCTTTTTTTATTTCTCTTAAACAATATTGTTGTTGGTGGTTTTTGTGAGTTGTTGTCTTTTCGATTGAAGATAAACGATTTGTTTTTTTCCTCTTGTTCTTCATGTTCCAGTGAAATTTTTGTCATTTTTGAAGGTTTTTTATTTTTTTTAAACTGCGTTTGGCATTAATGAAGAAATTTACTGGGGATATCTAATGGCTGAGGCTATGCAGTACATTGCTATCCAGGGATTAAGCTTGAAATAATGGGAAAGTTAGTTTATAATTTTAATAAAATATTGAAGGACGAGAGTAATATACTTTCCTTTTATTAACAAGTTCTCCACTACATGTATTTTATTTCTAGAAAAATAAATGTTTAAGTATGTGTTTTAGTTCTTCCACAGTATTGTTACAAACGGTAACTAATATTATCGATAACCATATGAGATTTTATTTCTAAATTTTCAAAAGTTATGACAATAATTTTCCTTTGATGGGGGAATTTTCTTGTTATCTTCAGAAAACTTAAAAGAAATAATTCTTGAGCGATCAGATCTGGTGACTATTGCTAAACGAAATATGAAAATTCATTCTAAAAGCGTTCTGCAACAACTGCATGTATGTTCTGATAATTAATTTTCCTCTTTAACGGCTGTATGATAGGGACACTCTCAGACTATGTATGGCGAATGAATGTTTAATACAAATTTGGCATCGATATATTTACATTAAAATTACATGGGTGCCCTGGAAGTCTAGTGGGCAGTGTGCTAGGCTATTAGCGTGAGGGTCATGGTTTCGATTCCCACCAGAGACTCTGGTCTGTGACACTACACCGAGTATATGGTCAAGTTACCCCGCTCGTATATAATTAGAATATAATTTGTAATTGTATTGTAATTAATAAATAAATAAATAAAATCACATTTTTTAGAATTCTAGGATTCTTTAGCCTCGTCATTACCGTAATGCTCTAGTAAGGAGAAATCTAGAATAAGATTGCATCACACTACATAGCTTTAGAAAGATAAGATTTTGTACCAAAAATTGTCTGCGATCATATTGAGATTATAAGATTTAGTATTGTCAAAGGATGCATTAAAAATAGACATTAACTAAGAGAAACTACACAAGACTTTACAATATTTCTTAGCTTACAAAACATAATCCAGGCGGCTTAAATGTGTACAGCGTTCGATACTGTAATAGTCTATCAACGCTAATGGCATTGTTATGAACACATACACAACACGGTCTGGAAAGCGAATTTTGAAAATGTCAATCAAATTATGTAAGTCGTTTAGTCCAGCCCCTATGTAAGCACGGCTACTATTGTTCAAAATAAAAACGTTTAACAAAAGGTCATTTGGGGCTACATGAACAAGGTTGGTTATAAAGAAAAATTTGCTACATGGCTCCAACACGTGAGTTAAAAGCAAAACCATTATGATGCATCAAAACCTATCCATTTTTGGAGGGGAATATAACCGGAAATAAAAAGTGAGTCACTTTGAATAACATCAAACAAAAACGCTTATTGCAAGAACTCAGTTGTCCAATCTGAAAGAAGCTGGTTAAGAGAAGAGGTATTATATTCTATCTAGAGAACGCCAGGTCACTTATGCCTAAAGCTGCTGAATTTTGGGTATGAAATTCTAAATTTTCAACTTTTAAAAGACAAACGGGACAGTATACAGTTGTTCTGAATTCTTACTATGCTTCCAAAAGCCTTCAGTTTAATAGAAAAAATAATAAATTATGGTTACTACATTAAAACTATACATCAACAGGTAAGCCAATGTTTAAGTCTGTGGAAGCGTCATGACAGCCTAGTAGTCATTATTAGTCACGAGGCCATAGTGCAACCCACCGCTCAGACATCTCAAACAAAAAGAAATATGAAAAAATATTTCCTACGTCGGCTTCTTTCGTTCGGAGTCAACATTAAACTATAGGTCCTGTCACTCATGGGTATAATTAGCACATTATACATAGGTGGTGTGAGAAAGTAGGTCATAGTCCTGACTTAAGTAAGTAAGCAAAGAGTCGGCGTAATTAGCCTAAGCATACCAGTTTCGCATACAGCAGACAATAAACGATTTTTCATCAATGTTGTTACGAATTTAAAAAATATTAAGTTTTCATTGGCTCTTCAAATCTATTAAACATTTGGAGCGGATAAGATTAATAAAGGAAAAGAAAAGAGTAGGTTTCAGTGAGCTATGTCCCTAACTCAACGCAGGAACCCAATACATACTAAAAAGAAAACTATAGATGGTAACACTGTTATCCCTGAATCTACTAAAGCAGATCAGTTACTTACTTTATTAGTGATATCCAATAAGAAGAGGGATATCCTTTGAGGCTGACTTATGCTTGTAAAAAACGAAGTAGAACAGCAATTCAGTGTGTTTATTTAACACCAGAGACTTTTCAATACAGCTGAGCTTAAAGCTTAATAGAAGAGATGTAACTGAAGTATTTATTCTCTTAACCTTCCACGCTTTCCTTAATATTTTTCTAAAAGAGTTGAAGCAGGAATCTTTCATAAATCACTGTAAGAGTATAATTCATCCTTCCTTCATCCTGGAAATTTTAAAAGCTGCTATAATTCATAGAGGTTTTGATTTGAGATTAAAGAATTTTAATTTTTTTATTGTAAATATTTTTATTTCTAATTGAAGTGCCTGTTATAATTAAATGAAATCCTATTTAATACTTTAAAACACATAAGCTTTGAATCCTGATTTCTAGGAACTGTTTAAAGGCGCACGAATCCTATGCCAGGTCTCTAACCTTTGCTTAAGTATGAAATAAATTTTGTATCTGAAATAAATGTGCGTTAGAGGACGACTTGGCTAATGATACAGACTTAAACTACAAAAAAAAAAAATTGAGAAAAATTGAAAAAAAAGAACCAAAAGAGTTGGGAAACTGATATTGAAATTGTCATTTGCTGGTGGTCTAAACAATTGATTTTTATATTGAGAATTGAACTCGTTTGCATACGTTAAATTTTGCAATTCATTTGTATTGTTTGTTGGCATTGTTTACTATTGTTGTTGCTGTTGTTGTTATTGTTTTTATTGTTTCGCATAATATTGTACGTCGTCGTCGTCGTCGTCGTAGTCATCGTCTATATTGTATTCTTTTACCGATTTTATATGCAAGATGATGGAGAAAAAAAAAAACCAACAAGGATGTGTGGCGTGTATATCGGTATGGGATACAATTATTTATTTGCAGTTGCTGTTTTTGTTTAGCTGTTATTGTTATTGTTGTTAGTGTTGTTGTACTACTTCAGGGATACAATTATCAAAAACAGCCTCTTGAGAATAGCGCGCATATCAAGAGTGTTTGGACCATTGTTTTCCAGAAAACCTTCTTTACCTTTATGCCTCATCGTCTCATTTTTATTAAATACAATCCACAAAAACAAACAAAAAACAGAAAAAAAAACAAAACAAATGTCAGCGTAGGAAAAGAACGAAACTGAGATCAGAAAAAAATTTCGTATTTTTTTGTTTCGTTTTTTTTTATTTTTCGGGTAGAAACTTATAAGACACCAGAAACAGAAATGGAAAATATACAAAACGTTCCATAATAAATTTCCAAATTCAAAATAACAATTCAAAATACAATTCATAGCCATCGTAAAACAAGGCAAGGTGCAGGACATACACATGTAAAACATGTTATTTTCAGTTTCATCATCATCATCAGCATCATCATCATTGTGAGTACATCTGTGGTAGCACTGAGAGAAATTTAAAGGTTAGTTTAACGATGTCAGCATTCCTTAAAATATCCTTAAATTGTATATGCAAGGCAATGTTTCAATCGAGTAGGCAATTTCGACAGACAATGTCAAATCGGCTGTCTGGTATTTTAAATTTTTGCAGTACATCATTGACGTTTTCTTGAACCCAATTCCATTGGTAAAGGAACTTAATGCCTTGTTCATCTCGAGACTATCAACAGAAATTTGAAATGTGATATTTCTTTTGCAGAATGATTAGAGAAAACAAATGTTAATTTCTTTACAATTTTGCAAGGAGAACTGGTTGACCCAACTCCGAATACTAGAGGACAATTAATTTTCCGAAATTTGAAATTTTTCTGAGTGTATCGTAACTGAAAACGTATGGTGGTGTATTGGTGGCGTCGGAAAGTGCTATTGTGTAAAAATTAAGAAAAAATTTAGTAAAAGAAGGCTTAGAGAGACCCTATCAAAATTGAGCACTAAATATCTTAAACAAGTTGGACTTCTGAAACATAGAAAATAATTGGACTCACGGAAGTTCAGAGTTATGAAATTATTTCCATTTTGAACTGCCAGGTTTTCAGAATTGGAATACTACTCCGCTGTATTACATTGGAATTTGGAGTGGTATGCCTTCTAGAAACAATATCTACCAGAGCTATGACACTGAAATGGGGTCTTAATCTCGGCATTGTAAACGGTCTCTACAGGAGCTTAACAATAGTTATTTTTTAAACGTCTTACTCTATCAGGTCGTTCGAATCATTTAATCTCCTCTTTCGTTGCCTGAGCTTTACATCGCCTATTTGTGGTATCAGACCATTTTCCTCTCCCATATAAGAATTCGCTGATTATATCAAATGACTAGGTACCTCTGAGAAATCAGCGTTTCAGGCCATTGTATTACCACAAATTCATATTCAATCCAGAGATCAAACGTAACGTACAGGAAACCTACCTGGATCCAGAATAAATCTTGCTATTGAAGTAATCTTTACATCGTAGAGCTCAGTGAAGGATATCAGAAAATAAGAGATCGAGAACCTCAGCCTTTTTATGGGATCAACACGCAGCCAGGAAAACAAAAGAAAACAAAATTCCGAGTAAACTGTTCACAGTGTCTGTACGTATGGACACAGCCTTACGTAAAGTGGAACCAGCAATGTATTGACTATTTCCACATTCTCATGGCCAAAATAGATTCACAACAGCTTATAGGTTTGATGGGAGGAGAAGGAGAAAACATGCCAGTTTCATGCCTTAAGTCTACCAATATAGACGACAGGTTAGCTAAGCTATCTAGAGAGTACCTATCAGTGTTGCAAAACTGAAATTTTGAAATGGTACTGAACTATAACTGGAAGAGTACTTTTTTGCACCAAATGGTACTTTTGCAAGCAAATGCATAAATATATTTGATCATTATAACCCTTCTCACATCACTTATTTTGTGTGTGTTAATTTTATTCATGAATGGCTGGACCTTTTTTGGAAAACTTTATCATGGCAATTTTATTTACTCTCAGGGTGTTTGCCACAAGGAAGGCGAACTGAAAAGCTAACGACTTATTCGTGTTTCTCACATACATGACAAGTCGGTGGAACGTAATGTGAACGTTTTTAGCATATGAAAGCAATGCAAACGAAATTACATTACGGTTCGGCAAGCGTTTTCACTGCTTTTCGCGTCCGAAAAACGAGTGTACGTTCCGTAGACGTTTGGCTAAGCGGGGCCAAAGCCTAATTCTACCTTTAGCGCTGCTTTGCTAATGCATTAATAGTTAAAAAACGCAATATATAAAATATGTTATATTAAAAAGGTACTATTGCGGTATTTTTGAAATGAAAAAGTACTGAATGTTTCAACACTGGTACCTATGTATGTCCGAAACTTTATCACTTATAGGCAACACTGAATTGTCACCGAGGCAGTGGCAGATAGCCTCATTCATTTCCAGATCATTGCATTGACCTCAATAGTCATGAAGTGAAAGATCTATTCCCCAATCAAATCGAATAAGCTCGTATGATCACAGGGTGGCCAGATTTGACGCATTATAATGCAGACTTGCTCCCTATTCCATCTAGCCTAATTTTAAGTGAGAGGAAAGGAAAAGTCAATGTCCTTCATTGGTAGTCCTCTTTAGCTAAAATGTGAGCGAGCTGCACTGCCTAGTTAACGCATTAATAAATGCTTGCTATACCTTGTACTCAAAATCTCGCGCGTACGTCTGGTACTTTTACAATGGCATTTAAGCCTTGTTGATCAGAAAAATGCGAGAGTTTGAGGGAATGCATGCGGATATGTTTGGAATATTAAGCGTATTTGATCATGGCCGATTACATCCTTACAGTAGAAGTAGATGTGGATTACGAGCATAGGAAAATGTCTGCCGTAATAAGTCTATCAAATCTAACCTATTTAATCCTGAAAGAATTTTTTTTTGAACTCATGCTTCAACATATCAAAATTAGTTCGCATTAGGGCAAGTTTTAATTTTAATACCTGCTTTTGGTTTTGATTACCAAACTGTTCTTTGAACTAATATTGCAGGTTAGCAAGCAAGTAAGTGGTGGTGGTGCATTATTTTTGATACACATTTTTTTCCTGAAGCTTTTTCTTTTTTTTGCTCGCCAGAGAAATTTTATTGTGGCTGCAAGTGTCTTCCTTTTTTTTTGGGTCATTATTGTTATTGATTGCCTTTTTTGTGGATTAAAAGAATAATGCTCCTGGGAATGCTTTACTCTATCTGCATATATCAATCGTGTTGCTCTTATTGTAGCTGTTCACTGTATTCACTGCTGCTAACATTGCCGCCACCGCCACCGCCATCACTACCGCGGCCACAACGTCGCCTTCATCTTCCTGGCCAAGACAATTTGGTCACAAACTTTTTGAAATGATGTGAAGTGAAGTGCAGATCCCTGCAACTGTAATACAGATCTACAGCATTGCTGTATTAACAGTGTGAGTGTGTGCCTGGGTATGTGTTGTTTTAAAACTTTTTACGGGAAATTACCCAATTTTCTGTTGCGTATTCAATTTAAGTTTGAATTCGCTGTCAATTTATATAAATTCACTGCGATCAAATAATTCACAAAGTGCCAACAAACATCATGTATAGCAGCGGCCACAATAACTTCCATGTCCATTTCCAACCATTTTATGCAGATTCCCAAAGGCTGGCTGGCTGGTTGGCCATTTGGTTTCAAACTGCATGCATGTATGCATGAATCTTTGCATACATAGTTTGAGAAGAATTGAGTTTCTTCAAGCTGTCAAAGTGATCGATTTGTTTTCTTTTGTTCGTCGTCTTTTTTTTTGGTATTTTTTTGTTTGTAAGTTAGCGTGTGTGGGACTATTGTATTGTAGTAGTTGGGTGGTAGTTGATGGCCAAGGCAGTGCTTGAGAGTGATCTGTATTGATGACTTTGGAGCAGGTAATTAAAATTAATTTGATTCATAAACTCCTCGCCTGTTTATAAGACAATTATCAGAACATAATTTAAGTTTCTTGAAGCGGCCTATGTTACATACACGAAAAGTCTGGCTAATCGTTTAAATAAATTAGTCATCTTGCCAGGTTTATTGCCAATAAAAGGGCTTAACTTTGCTTAAATAAAATTCCTGCTGCATTTAGCGCTTCACTAGTTTGGTTATGTTTTGTTTGCTTTTTTCGCTGTTTTGTGTGTCATAAAATTGCCACAACTATTGATTGTTACCCCCATCATATCCATGTTGATTATATTGCTTCCGGAGATTCAAATCTCGATATCAATCCCTAAAATGAAAGCAATGAAGTTTCTGTTACGCTCGTCTTCATCGTCATCGCCATCGTTGTTTTGTGCTGTTTTTAAATGCTGTTAAAAGCATTCGGCGGCAGCAGCAGCAGCAGCAGCAATAATTATTAAGTGCATCAAGATCATCTGTTTGATTAGCCCTCAACATTATTACGACCATCTTGTAACGATACAGCCAAAAAAAAAAAACGACAAACAAAAACAACCAAAAAACCATATTGCAACATATACTAAAAATTCATGTATAGTTGCCACATTGTGTTGCACGATATTTTATTATTTTCCATTCTTTTTTGTTTGGTTACTGTTATGGTGCTGGCATGGTGTAATAACGACTAATAAGGCATATTCGCTACTACAACTACATCGTATCATACCAACACTCTTACATACGGAATATTTAATCGAAGGAGGCCTATTTAAACATTTTTATTCTTTATTTTTATGATAATAATTCGTTAAAGAAATAAAAAAAAAAAAACAGAAAATTAAAAAGGAAAAACGAGTGTAAGAACGAACGTTTGACTACATTGTTCTCATTTGACTTTAGGGATATTGCGTTGGCACAGTGGGCAATTACGTACTACTTGAAGGTAAAATTTTGCAAGTAGCGCTAAAGGATTTTATTTCGATTTAATTTCCGTGATTTTTCACGTATTTTAAATTATTCCACTGTAGTCTTACCACTTTTTCTTGCTTCTTCTCAATCCAAAATCGACGTTATTTTGACTAATTCGAAATTTATTGCCTCATATCGACACCTCCATTCCATAACGTTCTAAGTGTACTTAGAACGTTTTTAATGTTCTTGAATTTTTAAATTCTACGTTCTCTAACTTAAATACTGTCAAAATTTGGTTAAGATGCGCCGATCCGTTCCGAAGTTATAGGGAAAAATCTTCTTAGAATACACATATGATCGCATGTCGCGTGAAAACTTTGAGATCTCATAACTCAAATCACACTTTTTCGACTTAGAATGTTATAGAACGGAGGCGTCGATATGATGGGCCTATCCGTAAAGATATTAGCATTTGCCTTTCTGGAATTGTCATTTACTCAGTTTATTTATTTCGTATTTGCTGGGTTGAAGTCCGCGATAACATTGTGTTCTGAAAGAAGAAAGAATATTTCGATTTCTAAATTTTTCGAAAACTTTCTCAGCTAAATAGGTTAGGTTAGGTTAGGTTAGGCTTAAGGGCCTGTATAGTCCTAGTGGCGAATATAAAATTACTTGAGTTCATGGAACTCATTGTGTTAGACCTAGAAAGGGGAACCAGGCGATCAGGAACAAAGCACAGGGATCAACTAAGAAAAGGTCCTGAGATAGTTCAATCAAACTGTGAACCAATATAAATCTAAGAAAGGCCGGAATATGGCTGTAAACCCTCAATAAAACCCTCTTTCATGGTATTAAATACTTTTACACAAAGAGACAAACATTTAGTGTCATTAGAGCCATAATTCCGATTTCCAACAGAGCATTTAAGCCCGCAAAGGAGCTTTTAGAAGTCAGATGGTCACAGAGAAGTTGCTTTATTGTCTCCAACTTCTGTTGAATACTTTGCAGAAATCCGACCTGTCGTCTCTTTCACTAAAGGGTCCGCCAAATAACTTTTTTTTTTTTTGAAAATACTTTAAAAAAAACTACTGAATATTTTCTCAAATTTCTTTTTTTATTTGAAAGTACAATCCTTCCGGTTAATAATGGAAAATAATTTCATTCAAATGGCTGCCTCGGCTGGCCATACAGTAGCCTTTTCAGGTGAAGCTCATTTTGATTTTGGCGGGTATGTAAACAAGCAAAATTGTCCCATTTGGGGCACAGAAAACCCGCACGCATACATTGAAAAGCCGACGCGCCCAAAACGAGTCACTGTTTGGTGCGGATTTTGGTCCAGAGGCATAATTGGGTAATTTTTCTTCAAAAGTGAGCAAGGAGTGGCCGTTACAGTCAATGGCGATCGTTATCGGGCCATATTGAACGAATTTTTGTTCAGAAAAATTGAAGAAGAGGATATTGGCAACATTTGGTTTCAACAGGACGGCGCTACGTGCCACACAGCCGAAGCTACACTCGACGTTTTGCGCCCTGTTTTTGAAGATCGCATTATCAGCCGCAGAGCTGATGTCGTTTGGCCACCTCGGAGCTGCGATTTGACACCGTTGGACTATTATTTGTGGGGTGCCGTCAAACATAACTGTTACGCCGACAAGCCAGAGACAATTGACGCTTTAAAGGACAATATTCGTGAAGCCATTGGTGAAATACAGCTGCACACAATCGATAATGTGCTTAAAAATTGGGCCGACCGTGTAGGCTACTGCATGGCCAGCCGAGGCAGCCGTTTGAATGAAATTATTTTCCATTATTTACCGGAAGGATTGTACTTTCAAATAAAAAAAGAAATTTAAGAAAATATTCAGTAGTTTTTTTTAAAGCATTTTCAAAAAAAAAAAAAAGTTATTTCGCGGACCCCTTATTTTTCCGGTTAGCTTACTGTACTCAAAAATATTTGGAAGCAGAAAAGAGTGAAATTTCTCGCAACCATTGAACTTCGGCATACTGAAGGGGTCACGTCAGTACTTACAACCAAAAAAAAAAATCGAAAAAGTTAAGCAAGGGTCTTTGGTATAAATTTTCTGTTTCAGAAATAGATCCTGCCTACCAAGAGAATTTGAATGCTTCAAGTAGTGCAACTAAGAGCGGTTGCTGGAATCTTGCACTGTTGATTTGAAAACACGATTTATTGTGAGTCAACAATTATGTTCTTTGCTGAACTGTTCTGCCCAATAATCAGGTCTAAATTAGGGTCTTTGTCATTACGGATAATGCGGTTTCTGTGTTCATGGAAAAGCTTTAAGATTGAAATGAGTCAATGGGACTATTTGACTACTTTTGTGCATTCCAGCATAAAAAGAGTTGTTAACCCTAACAGGCATTGAATCCAATGTTTTCAATTAGTTTAGTAGCCACTAAGGCTTTAGTTGCTACTATTAATTACTGGAATAGTGTGCCCTGAAAAATTAAGAGACACAAAATCGATTTAATCTGCAGGCACTGGGTCTAATGATGCTTCTGTTGTAGCTAGAGAGGCTTCTTAGCGATTCAAATTATAAAATTTTTTGTTAATAGATATTGCATTTCGGCCCACTGTTCGATAGTTAAAAAGATAAATCCTTCACACTCATCTTGATCATCATACGTAGCGTAGTGTAGTCGTCATCATTTGCCAATGAAAAGTAAACGAAGTTTAACAACGGCTGGATTGGGAGTAAAGTTTTTGGGTTTTAGCGTCAGTTAGTGAAGGCAGTCAGTTGAGCTGAGTTGAATTGTGGCAGTGAGAGTCGTCAGTTCAATAACCAGGCAATTTGTTAATGAGTAAATATTTCATTATTAATGCCTGCCAATGAGTACGGCGTTACAGAGTTAAAGACTGACTTGACTGTATTGGCAGTGTGGTATGAAATTAATGTTGATGTACGAGTATTGTTTTGTGGCAACAAACAACAACAGAAATTGCAACATAAACCAGCTAAAGTATATAAGAATAATAATAATAGATTAGTATCTTTACAATGGGCTGTTCAACTCGAACAAAAAAATGAGCAAAAAGAATGCAGTGAATGCAATTATTTTGGAAAACATTTAACGGCTGATCGCTCATAATTTTAATCAATCTGCCTTAAAACTTTACCATTTTTTTTTCTTCTTCTGCCCTTTTTTTCCGTTTAGCTGTTCGTATTTTGTAAGATCAATGGACTTTCTTTTCATTCTTTTCATTCATTTTCTGAAATGATTGACCATCATTTGGTTTCACTCGTAACTCATCAATATTAAGCCTTCAATTCTGTTACAACTTAACAAATACATTTCAAAATCATGTTTTTTTTTAAACAGTTTTCGACATTTTTAAACCAAAAATGGGGATAAGATTTGAAGAGTCGTAAAAATGCTTTTTCTGTTCATAATTATGTTGATATTTTAAGATGTGTTATCGACGCCCCATTCTCTGCAAATTATCAAATTAAATTTTAACTTAAATGTTGTTATAGTTGTTGTTTACCAACTATTTGTAGTTTATGGCCGAGTATTTTGCGCTTTTCGCTTTTAAAAACATCTCCACCTCTTCTCATACTCACATCTGTATCACCTGATTGGTTAAAAGGCGGAGCATCTTGCAACCCAGCATCAGCATCAGCAATACAGTATCAACCAGCAACAAACTGTTGCCGGCATGTGGTATAAATTATGATTTTAAAACTTGCAACGATGCTCGATGTCGTTGGAGATTTTATTGGCTTAAATGAAACTCTGAAAGAGGTAAAGAAAACTGGGAAAAAACATTTATACACTCCACTCCAAACCACATTGAGGTGTACAACAACAACAACAGCAACAAAACGGCTATTAAAAATACCAACAACAACAAAAACAACAAAAGACAGCAACGTTAACATACATATAAGAAAAATTTTAAGAAATTAAATGAAACTATTAAGTGGGAAGTGTCTCTTTCTCGCTCTTTTTCGCTATCTCTCTCTCTGTGTGTGTGTGTGTGTTAAATGGTAGGGTTTTAGTTGCCTTAAGTAATCGAATGATTTTTAATGAATATTCAAGCATGGGAATCTATAAGCTGGGTTTTTGGAAAATAAGTTTTAAAAGTGATGTTAAAATATTATTTTTTTTTTAAATTTCGATATGACTTTAAATTTTCGAAATAAAATTAAAGTTTCAGGCGCGCTGAGTGGTCTATAAACGTAAGACCCCAAGAAGTATTCTACCCATTTAATTCAACTAAACACAACACTGACCGCCTAGTGAATTTTATTTAATCTCATAGGTTTTGCCAGAAATCTGCTGAGAGGAAGTCGCCGAAGAAATATTTTTTCATATTTTGTTTTGATGTCCGACTGGAGATTTGTGGCTTCGCGTCTAATAAGCCAACACACTACCACTAGACTACGACGACTACAATGCAAAAACTCACCTTATTTTTACTGAGAGTCTAATTTCTAGACAGTTACAGATTACTTAACATCTTATAGGTATCGAGGCATTATGGTATTCCAAGCAATTGCAGGCCTGAAGAAAATTAGTCAGATATTGCATAACCATCCAACTCTCTTGTAAGTTCTCCTGATATTGGTTTTGTATACGAGAAAGAGAAAGCACCTTAACTTCTACTACGCTAGAGATCTTAATAATCTGTTGGAACCTTTGAATGTAATGTTTCCAGGACTAGAAGAAAAGTGCGAGAATGGTATCACAATGAGCCATATGTAGCCTTGTAGTTCATCGCATCAAGCAAAGGAAAAGACGAGATCCAAAGTGGAGGAAAAAATTTTAATTTTTACACATACGATTCAGCGTTTTTGAGTGTAGGAATATTCTTAATACAGTTTCAACTCAGTATATCGATAAGTCTTCAAAATAATTTTAGAGTTTGTCAGGGAGAAATCTTTATTGTCAATGAGACTATGGAATGTTGAAGTTTTAAAATTTTCACTCGTCCCTTAATGAGATAGCTGAACAATTTAATATTTGTAGCATAAGGGGCGTATGGTATAGCAAATACTGCGGTATAGTAATATACTTCTTGGCAAGGCTAGAAACACTGGCTTGAAAGCTCAAAGTTCTTATTATTTAATAGGAAATCGAAGATATTTTTAGAACAGGCCGGTATGCTTTATTGAAGACGCTGCATTTTATGCTTACAAGAATTGAAAGGGGGATTTACCCTTTGAAGTCGCCGTAGTCTAGTAGGTAGTGCGTTGGCTTATTAAACGTAAGGCCACGGTTCAAACCACAGGTCAGACATCAAAACGAAATATAAAAAAATATTTCTTCGGCGACTTCCTCTCAGCAGATTTCTGGCAAAAACTCTGAGAGTAAATAAAATTTCCATGAAAAGTTTCTCAAAACATTTGTCGTTCGGAGTCGACTTTAAGCTGTAGGTCCTGCCACTCATGTATAAAATTAACACACACAACATGAGTGGTGTGAGCTAGGCCGTAATCCTGACGGGTTGTAATGGTCAATTATGTATGCACGTATGTATTTACCCTCGCTAAGGTATGGTTTTTAAAGGCTTTTACGGGAGCTACTATCAGAAAATCTCGTAAGTTGCAATCAGGTCTCTTACTTACGGTCTCGAATTTATGTTTTTGAATAAGGGCAACAAATGATGGTTCGGATTGCCAAATATAAGATGGAAGCCTGGTTACTGCAAAGTTGCCGGAGGCTGAAGAAAAGAAAATCAAACAGTTGCTAATGCCAGGTCAAAGTCAGGTAAGGACAGCCTTAGTGGCCAAGCAAGGCCAATAAAACAGACCCTCACTGGTACACCACCAACAAAGAGAAATGAGTTTTAGAACCTGATTCATGAGGCGGATAATAATGGGTTAATTGAGCCATTGCCTAGACCTTGGAGCTCGGTTGAAGTCAGCTAGTTGTAATAAAAAGCAAGTGTTGCAATCCTCGAATCCAGGATTACAGGTCTATTGCTATTCCATTTTTTTTTGTATTTTTTAAGGGCAATATTTTAGAGACATAAGCTCTTTTGCCTACAACAGCAGATGTTATTGTGATATATGACATTTATTTCGTACTATCTCCCTTCTAAAGTGCGTATCTATATATTGGATCCATGTTTGGTTTCATTTATTCTCGATTGACAGCGGCTGGATTACCTTATTTTCATAGTGCAAAATCGTTTGCAATTCTAATTTCTGATCAATATTTCATTAATTTTCTATTTCTAAATTAAATAAGAACTTAAAATCAGACTTATTTTTGTTTTATTTACCGAATCACGCCCACAAAAAACTTCCTAGCCGATGAAGATCTTTATAGAGAAAATCGTTGTATTAAATCTGACAAAAAATACAAAATCGGTTCGTTTTAATCCGCCAATAACAAAAACTAATACTTCTACTATTCTGCGCTTATGCTAATCAGTTCCGGGAACCCTGGCCACCAAACTTACGTTACTTAATATACAATATAATTCGTGTAATTTTATCTTTGTTTTCTTGTTGTTTTTGTAACAAATAAATCTTGTTTAATTCGAACATTTTTAGTTACATTCACAGTCATGTAGACTGTAGTCGTTGTAGTGATCCACCCCAAAAATGGTGATTACGATAGTGTGTGACCAGAGAGGATAGGCGAATACCAAAACAACACAGTGCAAACAAGTTTTAATTCGTATAATTGTCAAAATAAGTGGAAAAACAACAACCATTGACAATAAAATACAACAATAAGAAAATCAACAAATTTTTTATGCAACACAACCATAAAATTTGCGCAGCATCAAAATGTCGTTGCTGGTTGCAACATGACACAAATGCTTCATCAACCATCAATGCAAATTTATTTCGGTTTGTTTTAATAATAAAATGAACAAACAACAACAACAACAACAGCAACAACAACATCAACAAGAACAACAAAAGAAAAGATTATTTTCTTTAGCAAGTTATTATTGCTTTTGTAAATTGGCTGACTCGCTAACAGGCTAACTGGCGGCCGTTTGGTTGGCTAGTTTGACAAGCGTATTGTATTAATAAAACTAAGCACTAAGCATAGCCACTTTTATTGTTGATTGATCTCTACTTACTGTTGCTGCTGCTGTTGATTGGCTTCTAAAGAATTGCAGTAGAAAATTGCCAGTCCAGTCAACAACAGCCAACTTAGATCAGTGTAACCGACAAAGTTTTGAGCGAACACATCTGTCGTCATCGTTGTTGTCATCGTTGTTGTCTGTCTGTCGTTGTAGTCGTCGTCGTCAATGTGACATGTTTATTACTTTCCATACATTTTTATTCAATTGAATTCGATTCGTTTCATTGCAATTCGATGCGATTCGATTTGATTCGTTGTTCCATGCAAATTTGTAAATTATTGTGACGGCAAAAATAAAATCTCTGCTGACAAAAGCAACAAAAAAAAAACCAAAGCTAACATAGCACTCTCAAGCTAAAGCTTTAAGTAGCTTAAGCGTATTAAAACGAAGAAAAAAATCGAACCCCGATTCAATTAAACGTGACATTTTGTCTTCGAAATCAATAAATAAATTCGCAAATGTTTTCTTTGATTTGTTTTCGTTTAGAAAATCGAAAAAATTCAGTTGTGCTGGCATACAATTGATAATGATGTAAAATAATGACAATTTGTTGTCATTGTTGTAAATCGTTTAAATTGCTGAAGAAAATAATTGTCAAAATACAAATTTATTTGCATATATTTCTATGTATTTCTATTTCTATTGCAATTGACCACACAATTGTTAACAATAATTAAAATGAGTTTCTTGTCTTGGTCATCAAAGTTAAATTCGTTTTGTTGGGGGAAAAACGGTCAAGGAGCTCAGTGGTACACATAAGTATTCTTGAGGACCACTAAATCGTTTTTATAGGGACGCCTATTCAATGATGCATCTGGCATAACTTTTTGACTCTTCTACGTTTTGATTTCCGTTATTTTCTTTAGCCACCTCCTATATTTACAGTTTGGTGTTTGCCTACAGTTGAGGGATGCCTTAAAATTAAATGATTTAACAATAAAAACCCAATAAGTTTAAGAAAAATTGCCTTTATTTGTCACCATAAAACTTTTTTAGTTCTCTACTTACCAAAGATCAGCAATGAGTATTCAAAAAGATGAGTAGAATCGAATCATACTCATAATTTCTGATACTTATACGCATTCATACTTATTTTAATATCATGGAACCTCCTCTACTCTTATTCAAAGTTTGAAGTACTCATCAGATTCATACTTAACAACATGTATGATGTTATTGATGTTGACTCTCCATAACATATACAACATAACACGAATCAAAAAATAAGTATGAATCGCATACGAACACTAAAATATTCACTAAATGGTTGTGTGTTTGATCTGCTTGCTGCTCTGTCTTTTTTGCTTATGAGTCTTTTTTAATTTTTTTTAAAAGCAACAACAACTAAGTCTGTATTATCATTTATATGTATTGTAAGTATTTTTTTCGAAAGTTAAGAATCTAAATGAGTAGGCTTATGAATCAAACATATTTCGAATGGTGTGAGTTTGATGTCAACGTTGTACGCATACTCTTTGCAACCTGTACTTATAAATCAACGTTGTAGTGGGTAAGAATGAATCAGAGTGCGTCGTAGTTAAATTTCGATATTGTTGACTCACTTATATTCAAAATTTCATGAGTGCTTATGAGTAGCGAAAACACGATTCATTGCTGATCTCTGTTACTTACTAATTCAATTGGTCATTACAATACTTTAGTTAGTACTACAACCTAGCTTCTCACATTACCCATGTTGTGTGTGTTAATTTTATCCATGAGTGGCGGAGGACTTACTGTTTAAAGTTGACTTCGAACAGCAGGTTTTAGAAACTTTTTCACTCTCAGAGTTTTTGCCAGGAGCTTGCTTGAGGGGAAGTCGCTGTAGAAATATTTTTTCATATTTCATTTTGATCGCTATGTCTGAGCCAGGGGTTGAATTACGTGCTCTCGTCCAATGAGCCAACTGCCTTGCTTCAATTAAATTGCTTTGTTTAGCATATTTCTAGTAAGAACTGCAAGAATTTAGACTTAGACATTATTGGAATATGTTTACTACTGTGCCTTTTTTTCAAGTATGCGAATATTAAGTTGCCGTAATTTAGTGAGCAGTGTGTTGGCTTATTAGACGTGAGGCCACGGTTCCAACCCTAGGTTAGACATCTTCAGCAAAACGAAATATGAAAAAATATTTATCCGGCGACTTCTCTCAACAAATTTCTGGCAAAAACTCTGAGGTAAATAAAATGGCCATGGAAAGTTATCCAAAAAAATCTGTCTTTCGGAATCGACTTTAAACTGAAGGTTCCACCACTCATGTATGAAATTAACGCATACATTATAAGTGGTGAGAGTTACTAGGTCGTAATCCTGACTAAAGGGTTGTAATGACATATTATATATGTATCTATGTACCTTTGATCAACGTCTTCGGAAATTGAAGCGATTGATACACTCGCATCTGATCCATAGGCAATCCGTGGGTACAAAATTCAATGTGATATTCTATTTCATCCCATCTGATCACCTTACTATTTACATCAATTGTATGTCCGAAACTGGACGCATCATCCCAATGTGACTTATGATCCGCTGTTTTATCTCTACTCTAACGATACGTACTCGAGAGAAATAAAGAGACTTGTTCGCACGTACACGACTATCGAGTTGAGTACATTTGTTCGTGATGAATTGGCAAGAAATTCCACAATTCATTACAGAGAGTATTCGTGTTTTAACCGCGCTATCAGTATGTTGAATTCTCTTCTTGGAACAGTTACTAATAATTTTAACAGATTGAAATTCTGTGCAAAAAAAAAAAAATTTTTCCCCAACAATATTCTGAAAATCTCGTTCATGTTGTTATTGAAACAAATAAAAACAAATTGTCTTCAAGTCTAAAGTAATTTTACACCAGATTACACTTACCAATCTTGCTTTGGTTCAATGAATTCTTCAAGTTAATTTGTCACCAGTGTCCACCCTGTGATAAATACAAGAGAATCAAATGGAAATAAAAGAGCACTCTTAACGCTTTAGCTAAGAATGTGTGATAAAATAAACACAATACATACAGTGGTGGATGAAAAAATAGCAATTATCTTTTAAAGGCCCATTGTATAGTATAAATGGAATTATTGAATGTGAAATTCAATGATTTTTATTTAGTTTTTATATCTCCAATATTGAAGTTGAATCAATCGAAAGAAGTAGTTCGAAACAATAGTTAACATAACTGTACAAGATCAATAGGTTATAATATATTATGCTCAATATGAGACTCCAAACTGCAGAGCGCAAGTTGTCTTACTATTTTTCTATTTCACTTTATTTTGCGATACTTTTAATTTCTTTATAACTATAATTTTTGCCATCACTGTGTGCATCTTAGGAAATGGTCATCTTAAGTTAAGACAGGGATTTGCAATAAATTTATGTTGCGCATTAAATTGTGAAATCAATTATAAAAAAAAGGAATTCAAAGACATAAAATAGTTTGTAACGCAAACGTGCAGATGGGGAAAATGGGAACACAAATGAGTTTTCAAATGAAAGGAAAAACTCAAACGATATGAGAGTACATACATAACATAATTGGCCATTACAACCCTTCAGACAGGATTACGGACTAGCTTCTCACACCACTCATGGTGTGTGTGTTAATTTTATGCTCCCAAACCTTAGGATTTAACTCCATATGACTATTTCTCCACTGTGGTCAAACCTGAGGAAATAAATTTGATGACCTCAATAGGAATTATTTTTTTTGGAAGTGATAAAAAAGAAAAGTGTAGAAAACTCAAAGATGAATAATTATGTTGGAAAACAAAATGTTTTTTGTCAAAAAACCCACTTTAAATTGAAGTCACGGACTTATTGGTCCACTTTCGTAGCAACCCACACCAACAATAATTTCCCTATTCAAATAACTTTCAAAGCAAGAAAGCTTACTTTTCCTATTTTCAAATAATTTTAATACTTTATCATTTCCTCCCATTTTCCCCAAATAGTCATGAATTATTTTTTAATGTTTTCTATTGAGCACAACAGATATGGCCATTCAATAAATATTTGTTTCCATAATCCATACTCTGCTTATTTATTTATTTATTTGTACCTTCCATTTTATCAATCTACACTGTGACTGCATTAAGATTCTTTTTTCTATGACCATTTGCTCTGTTTTTTCTTGGACTTCAATCCTTTCTTGTTTTGTGAAACTCTTGCAGCTTAAATTTGATCTGAGACGAAAACAAATTTTGACCAAAAAAAAAACCATGAAATAATTGAAGAGTCGTTCCTGTTGTATCGTTTTAAGAGACAATAAACTTGATATTCCATTCAATGTTTCACTGTTTGTTGTCGAGTGTTTAGAGAAGATAACTTTTTTTTACTCCTTTTTATAGAGCTTTTCATTTACGATTGACCCTTTGGCAGTGTAACCGTATATGAGAAATGCAGAAAAGGGTTGATATTTTCTATAGAAAAAGAATAAAAAAATTAAACAAGAAAAATGGTAAGAAATATTTTGTATTTGATTTGATTGTCTTTCCTTGGCAGGGGGATAAATAATTTTATGGCAAATTGAATTGAAATTTATCCACTCAGATTATAGGACACATGCAATAGTTAAGGGATTAAAGGATTGATGGTCAATAATTTTCAAATCAAATTTGTTTTTTTTAAATGCATTCTTTTATTTATTTATTAAGGATTATTTTTATTAAGAGGGCTAAAGAATTTATGGTCTTAATATTGCAGATATTATGCTTTGCTAGCTCATGAGAGCTTGGGTTTCAAAAGTAAAGTTCAGTGATGGATTACAATAAAATGTTTAAAATATTGCTTGGACTTAGCCTTGCACACTATGTAAGCATTACATTGTCATTTATACCCGAGTTGGTTGCAACGGGTTTTTCAAACGTTTCAAGCGTTATCTCAGCAATATCGCAACAAATTTTGGTTTTAAAATGCTTTAACATTGGGGGCTTATCCGTCTAAAAACACAATAGAAGTTTAACGACGTCAAATCACATGACTTTGGTGGACAATTAACTTCGCTAATACGCTTGTGACACCGTCCAATTCATAATCTTGAATTACAGATCAAAATAAATTGGACGTTGCTCTGAATTGACGATGATAGCTCTTCCACAGGCACCTCCAGAGCACAGTGTTTACCAAATAATCACTCTTTCTGAGATTACCGCAATTATTTCTGGCTTCTCCAAATTTCATAAACTGCAATTAAGCTTGATGACGTACTATCTCCCGGGCAAAAAAAGAGTTTCATTGCTGAAGGATATTTTGCAGGAAAAATCAAGTCTGAATCAATCAACATATCTTCGGCGTTGTGAATGTTGTATCGTATTTAATTTTTGCTTGAGTCGGTGGTCCAGTAGTTAGTGTGTTGGCTTATTAGACGGACAACTCCAACTCAACGAAATAAGAAAAAAAATATTTCTTCGGCTACTTCCTCTCAGCAGATTTCTGGCAAAAACTCTGAGAGTAAATAAAATTGCCGTGAATAGTTTATCAAAAATCTGTACTTCGGAGTCGATTTTAAACTGTAGGTCTTGCCACTCATGTACAAAAATTAATGCACACAACATCAGTGGTGTGAGAAGCTAGGTCGTAATCCTGACTAAAGGTTGTAATGTATGTATGTGAGACGGATTTTATACGGATGTAATTATAAATTAAAATGCAAAATACGCCATAATTAGTCGTTTGATAGGTCTCTAGGTAGAGTCGTCACACTTTTATTAACAGAAGCATCTTTTCCGGCTATGCGTACATTGTGATGAAGCACAGGACCGACCATTTCTAGGCGTTCTTCAATTCTTAAAGGATTCATATTCGTAAGTGACAATCCTTTCACGAAATTAATGACACTCCTGAAGAGAGATGTTTAACAGTTGACAGCCTTGCTAGACAGTTGGCTTGGAGCAGTAGCAAATTCTTTTTCATGTAAAATATAAAGAGTGATACTCAAGACCCCATTTGCAATATTCAAAGATCGTATCTAGAATGGCTTTATTTATCTTGTCCTGTGCCCAGTTCATCTTGAAAGTATAGAGAAAGTACATCCACCTAACATCTCTTGAAATAGAATTGTTGTTGATGTTGGCGCCAGTAAACCCAGCATTCAAGTGGTGTGTCCAAATCGTTTATGCGACACATTAAGGTTAAGAAGGCAAACAAAACTCATGCTTTTATTAACTATGGATTGTATAATGAAATTTCAGACATGAAACTAATATTACAATTAAAAATTCAAAATTATTTTCAATGAAATCCAACAGTTTTAGTTTAAATGCGATCGCTCCCTGCTTATCCTGTATACAAAGTCATATAATCTCTATACCTGATGAAATAGATTTCAAATAACAAAATCAAATACCACATCATTCCTAGGATTCCTGTATCCCGCTTACGAAGAAAAGGCGCTTAAATCGTGTTGATTTACAATTTTAGTATTTCAGACAGATGAGCAATAAAATACACACATGAAATGCCATCACAAATTCATTTTCAATTGCCAATTGCCAATTGCTCAATTGCACTCACTCAACACACATTTCGATTGTTTATTAAACACTCAATCGCAGACGCAGATCAATTACTGATCTGACTGGCATTGATTTAGAAAAACAAAACAAGAAGAAGAAGAGGAAAAAAATTGAATTTCAAAAATTTTGTCATGTGTAAGTAATCGTAGGCAAGCATCTTAAATGCAATCGCATTAAGCCGCATTAACAGAGGCCCACAAATAAACAATCCGCATCAATTGCAAACGCATTTTACATTCCGTGCATCTCAGGCCGTTTTGATGGCCGTTTAATAAAATATCGAAACCACAGACATACAGACAGAGAGACAAAAAGCGGAAAAATATGCGAATTATACGCATGATTGGAGTGGCTGGAAATGGAGTGGAGTTTCTCGTTTTTGTAATTGATCCGCTTTTAAGCTGATTTGTGGTTTTGCAATTGCCAACACATATCATGGGTTTTTTCAATTAATTGTTACAAAAAAAAAAATTAAACAAATAGTATTTGAAAATAGGGATTTATTTAAGGATACGTTTAGAGATTCGCTGTTTTATTTATTAAGGATTTTGAAAATAAAATTGAGATAAAGGTTTTGAAAATTGATACAGAAAATCAAACGAACAAATTCAATTGTTTAAGGAACGTGATGAAGAGATTAACTACTAAAGTAATTAATTTATTTGATTTGTATAATATGTATCAAGAAAAAGTCGAAACCATTCTATGGTTCCTACCTGAAGCTCAAGAGTTTTATTATATTTAACTTTCTCCTCTGCAAAGTGAAAAAATTTATTTTCAGGATAATAATTAAAATGAGTTCTTAATAAAAATAAATCCTTAAATTTTAAATATTCCTTGTAAAAATTGTGTTGAAATTACAACCTTGGATCTGATAGATAATTAACCATAAGTTATAACATCATGTTATGGTATGTCTTCATATTTATCAGCGCCTGGACAGTCTAGTCTACAGTGCAAACTAAGTATTACAATCTCATTATAACCAGGCATTTGAATTTTCTGCACCTGTGGGGCAAATGACGTCACAGTACATGTGGTCTCTTTATCCTCATCGAAATCGCAACTTGAGTAGAAATTACGTTAGGGAGTGTCTAGCCGACGGGCATGCCTCCATACTTAGCAACTTTTAATGTGGATAGAGACCACATAATAAATATTAAGTTAGAAGCGAAATTAGAGTTGAGTATCTGCCCTTTCAACATAATAGGGAAGCATTAGCTAAGGAAGGATTAGCTAATGAAGCATTTGGTAAGGATTGAAATTTTCTCTTAATTTCCAGCTAAATTGTGGCAAATGGGGGGATCATACATACATACATAATTGGTCATTACAAGCCTTCAGTCAGGATTACGTCCTAGTTTCTCACACCACTTATGTTGTGTGTGTTAATTTTATACATGAGTGGCGGGACCTACAGTTTAAAGTCGACTCCGAACGACAGATTTTTGAGAAACTTTTCATGGCAATTGTATTTACTGTCAGAGTTTTTGCCAGAAATCTGCTGAGAGGAAGTCGCCGAAGAAATACTTTTTGTATTTTATCTTTGATGGCTGGCTTTTCGTCTAATAAGCCAACACACTACCTACTAGACTACGGCGACTTCATATACTCGGATCATACTTAGGTTTAATTTCCCATCCTGGGTAGTTGTCTAAATAAAAAATCTTAGAATAACACGCTATTATCCGGAGAAATCGGTGACATTGGCGGTTAAGCTTGGGCTTTGGCTATGGTCGCGAGGATTTTTATTATTGCCAGGCTTTTCAGTATATTTTCGGAGAATAATCCGCTACTAGGCAGCCATTGAATCACCATGAGGATTTTATGATTGCTGCCAAGAAGACCCTGCAGTTATCTGGAAGTCTATATAAGTTACTGATAAATGTGAACATGCTGAAATAGATAACAGTTAGATAATCTTACGGTAATTGGTGTTTTTAACAGCAGCGGTTGCTTTGGCTAGGACATGTTGTCATGTGGTTGGGAGAAGATAATCCAGAAAGAAAAGATGAATGCGGGCAATAATGAAAATATGATGAAAGATCATGCCGAGGAGAACCACACATTGCAAGAAGTTGGAAAAAGATGTACACAAGATCGTAGAGCATGTACATTATGCTTGGCCTCGGACCATGACAAATGGCCATCGAGGTAAGTATGTAAGTATACATAGTTCCAGTTTTGGCCAGAGCAGCGAATACGTATTTTAATTTCATGTTTTCCTCATTGCAAAAGTCTATGCGTTTCCAATTTGAAAACTGTAGGCATTTCAATTTGGCACACAAACCTATTTACGGAAAATCGTATTTAAATGTTCAAATATTACCGACTAAAATAAAAATAATTGCCTTCAAACTAAAATATCGCCCACATATTCGTATCAAATATCGTTTTACAAACAAATTTATTTCGAATAAATTATTATAAAATTAGTTGGACAAGAACAACAACAACAACAACAAAAAACAAAACAGCTATTAAACAGTGAACAAAAATAAAACAAAAATATAAGACAATTTTGTTCTCTTACTTTACAAAAAAAAAATGGAGAAAAAAAATTCAAAATTATACTGCAAGACATGCGAGTATCGCAATTGCGATATTTGTGAGTATCTGACTGAGTCCACGATAATTATACATGAGCGTTTTGTGTCTCTGATGAGTATATGAAGAGGGATTTTTTAATTTTTTTTTTCATTCATTTTAATTGTCCGTATATTTCATATTTATGTTGTGTATTTAATATACGTATGTATATCACATACTAATGTATGCTATATTTAGATTCTTATATATTTTATAGTATAATAATCAACAACAACAACAACAACACAAACAGCACCAACAAAGTACAAAAAAGAAAAAAACCAAATTGTTAAAAAAAAGTAAAAATAAGGCGCTTATCTAAATCTTTACACATGGTTAAGTTCGGCCTTTTAATTGCTGTAATATACTGCGTATATACATACATATATAAGAGTACAATAACAACAATAACTATTATAACGACAAAGCCAAGGTACTATTTGAGCACAGTTCAACTATTTTGCGACGGTGTATCTCGTCAACATTGTACCGATGTAATGGCAATTGCAACTGCAACAAACGTCAACAAATGAAAACAACTAAGAAAGTTAATAGTCAGTCATGTACGACTATGTAATACCCTAAATGGTATTAATATTAATTAATAAAATTTAAATTAATATAATTAATTAAAATGGTATTAAAATTAATTAATAAACTAAGAAAATAGATTGTGGTGGAAAGAGTGCAAAGGGAGTAGAATTTGTTCACATTTGAAGCTGTAGGAGACTGTTAAAAATACGAATTCGGTTAGTAAGGGTTTGACAGGCCCGTTTGCCGATCCAACAGGAACGAGCTTTATGGAAAAGTTTAGTACTCCAACATTAGAAATGACGAGAATCAGTCCTTTATTGAGCCAATGAAACACTGGCTATAATAGACTTGGATTCCTGATTGCCTTTATTTTCTGTACTTGGTTGAGGATCATAAAAGTAGAATTCGGCCCATTAACTCCATTTTCGATTGCATATACATACAAATAGGAAATGTAGATATGTTTTCATCATTCCTATATATGAGTCGCTATCATCAATTACTTTTTAAAGTGTTGAAGAATAGGATTTCACGGCTTAAGTTTCGTTTTCAGTATGGAACCTCCATGTATGTGCAGCTACAAACTTCGTCGATTATGCTACAGATTCTATTCGATGGTATTTCTTGTGATTCTCATAATTCTCATTTAGCCTACACTGGTTAGCATATGCCGCGACTACAGTTGATCGCATCTTGTGGCAGATGTGTGCCAGCCAAACATGGAATATACCGGATAATCACTGTGAGGCTGATGAAGTTGCCAAAGCAATCACACGCTTATCGAATACCAACTCTGATACGAATTTAGCAAGCAAACTCTCACCTGGATGGAGGATGACTACTAAGAAAATGTAAAGAAGGCTGAGAAGAATCAGTTGGAATATATTGGATAGTAATGTGTAAACGTAGTCTAGTGAGTAGTGTGTTAGCTCATTAGACGTAAGGCCGCAGTTCAAACCTCAGGTCAGACATCAAAACGAAAATATGAACGAATATTTCTTCGACGATTTCCTCTCAGCAGATTTCTGGCAAGAATTCTGATAGTAAAATAAAATTGCTATAAAAAGTTTCTAAAAAAGTCTGTCGTTTAAAGTGTAGGTCTCACCACGTACATATGTATAGCATTAACACACACAGCATCAATGGTGTGAGAAGCTAGGTCGTAAAGGGTTGTAATAACCATTTATGTATGTATGAATGCGTAGACGTATGCGGAGAGACTTCGTTTACATGAAAATTACAACAGGCTGTAGATCGGTTGAGAATGGAGAGAGTACCACTTTTATTAATTTCATTCTAAATATCGGATCGATAACTGAATTTATTAAACTTTTAGCCTGGTTTTCAGCTTGATTCTAAGGGAGTCAAGATGTTAATGCAAAGACTGGCTAATAAGGACCTGTCAGTTTGTTCTATGGCATTACTTCATGTGGTATCGCCATGGGCAGGTATGTGTGCAAAAGTAAGCTTAGATTTGATCTCTCTTATCCTTCTTTACATCAAATACGAATGAAATTAGATCTGCCTCTTATGTTTTGTATTCTTAATTACGATCTGTTATGTGTTAAAAAGATTACAGAACTTTCCAAACGTTTCAGCAACAGATTCCTAACCGATTGGTTATTTTTATCCGATTGTGGCGCATACATCTCTACAAATCCAATATACCCTGTCATGGTGTACTGTGTAAAATAATCGCAGTGCAACAATAAATATACAAAATATGCAATTGCAGCTACTGCCACCTTCAACGCCGTTGTATTTTCTTTAGTGAGACAAATGAACACACAGACAGACATTCAAAGTAATATAATATATGGTACATTAAATATTTAGTTACGTACTCTGTTAGTATGTATGTATGTATGCACAGTAAAGTACTTTTTTTTCCCCGAAATTCTTATTTTTGGTCAATTATTGTCTATGTCGGCTCTCTGCTTTTTTTTTTGAAAAGGTTTTTTTTGATTCATTGTTGCAACACTAACTCAAGATGCCTACGGGGTTATCAAAAACCATATAAACAAAAACCAAAAAAAAGTCCTTTTTTTTTATTAACAAACGTACCGTATAACTCCCCCTCGTAACCAAATTTTGGTTTTTTCTACAAAAAATTACCGCCTTTTTTCTTATTGTAAAGGCTGATGGACAAAATAAGAGTGAATGTTTCGTTGTACACGTTTCGTTTACTGGCTGGGCTTGTTGACTGGCTGATGTTGCAACATCAGCTTGTGTTGTGCTAAGCTGTGCTGTGCTGTGTTGTGTTGTGTGTTGTGTTGCATTGTATTTGTCATCAATTACGTATTTGTGGCCAGAGAGTGCAACTAAAACGTGTAATTATGTTGATTCGTGTCACATTGTGTAAAGAAATGCACCACGACCTGATGACGACAACAACAACAACTGCAACTACAACTACAATATTAAACAAAAACAAAAAAATAAAAATTACAAAATGTTTTTTTGCATCCGGAATGCATTCGGATTATGATTAATGATGATTTGTTAAGAAATATATTTTTTTAATATTACTTTGTTGTTGTTGTTGTTGTTGTTGTATTAAAAGGTGTTTTCTTTCTTTAAAACCAAAGACTGCAGGCTATAAAAATGAAAATTTCGGTTTTCCTTTTGCCATAGCATAGCGTATCAAATGAACAATTTTTCAATTGAAAAAAGTTTTTGTACAATTTGTTCCATTCATTCATTCGGCATTTGCCAGCAGGTTTGTCTCTGGCATTCATTTGTCAAATGTTTTGAGAAAGTGGGTCAATATTTTGAAATTCATTAGAAAATGAATTGAAAAATGAAAATATAAATCGAAAATAGCAAAACACACTCAAAATAATGAAGAACTCCATATGTTATGATATTATCTTCTAGCATTCAAAAATTAGTTAATTAATTTAAAACCTAGTTTTTTCTGAGTTTAGCTTTTGGTTCTCCTCTGGATACGATTTATACCTTTAATAGATGATTCGTCACTCGCATCTACCGTTTTGAAAGCATCAGAATTATTTCATTGATATTCCAGAGAACGTTATCCAGATTACGGAACAAAATTGGACGTGAAATCTTTTCGGCATATTTCTTGACCATTAGATATGTAGGGAGCTTGTACGTGGCAGCGGACAACTCTACAACTCTCGCTTGTAGAGTTCAATTTAGTAACTTCAGAGCAGTCATAACTAGACACTGGCCTCCGGGTAACAGCACCCGGCTGCTGGAAATACTTCAAAGCTATAGGGTGGGTGATTTAAAAGTTTAAATTTAAAAATACAATAAAACCAAAAACGATTTGAAATTTTGCCAAATTTATTTTTTTTGCTGTGTTATTTCATTTATATGCCTGTAGCGGCTGGCTTCACAGTACCTCATTCGATCGGACCAATTTTCGTGCACTTTTTCGAGTGTACGGGGTCGAATCTCGGCAATGGCAGCAAGAATGTTGGCCTTCAAATGCTCAATTGTCTGTGATTTGTCGGCATAACACTTTTCATTAACGGTGCCCTACAGGAAATAGTGCAACGCTCAGCTTTTTGGCGGCCAAATGACATTACCATTTTGGCTAATTAAACGGCCACGCAATAAATCGATTGTGGTATGAGATGTGTGGCAAGTTGCACCATCCTGCTGAAACCAAACATCGTTTATGTCAATACCACGATGAGCGGTTACAAAAAAATCGGTGCCAAATCATGGTGCCATAGGTGTCTCTATTGATCGTAATATTTGCGCTGTCTACATTTTCAAAGAAATATGGGCTAATGATACCTCCGCTCCACTAGCCACACCAAACAGTCACTCGTAATGGGTGCATTGGCTTCTGTTAGAATATGTGTGGGTTTTCTGAGCCCCAAATACGGCTTGATCCGAAAAAATGATTTTTTTTCTGGCAAAAGCGACATCATAGTGAAGTTTCTCGTTGGCCCAATAAATCCCAACGTTGCTTAAGTGTAAATCGAGCAAATGCGTTCAGTGGAGAAAATATAGCGAATTTTGTGACAGAATAGAATGATCAGATCCGAAATATCCTATGGTTAAAATTTAGACCGATGGATGGTCCTTCCTTTGTAATGACAATTAAGAAGGGAAGACCACAGAATATCTCTGCTATCGGTATCTTCATAAAACTGTTAGGATGGTTGGAAAATAACAGCCAGGAATTTTAGTTGAATCAGTTAATACATGCTATCGGTATATTCTAAAGGAACCCAAGTAAGAACTAGAACCGAACCTACGTTTAAGCCATATAGTACACTCCTTTGCTGTTAATTGACCGCTGGATTTCACATGCCATTAGAAATAAAGCTGACACTTCTGTCTTACACTCCGTATGTGTAACACGCAGACGTTTTTCTCTGTCTCTTGCAATGTGAACAAAGTCAAACTGATTCGCGCTTTCGCCCTCCCAAAACCTATTGTTCTATTTCCAAATAATGCACACGCCAATAAACACACTTTCCTCCTACTATCAAGTTCATAAGCGTTGTACATAAAAATACCAATTGGACATCCGTATGTTGACTAAAATGATTGTCTCGAATATGACTACTAAAGTTTAGTTTCAAAGTTTAAAACTTCCGCATCAAATCATCATAATGTATCCATATTTTCATTAGTGATGCTGCTGTTTTAAAGTCACAAAATTTTTAAAGCGTTTAGTGACCAAATCAAAGCAATCGATTTGACTGAAAAATTTCTTTCGATAACTTTTACTTCCTAAATGCGAAAAATTCATTTACTTTGTAAACTATTGGCCGTTTATTTTCTGCCTCAATTTATTTCTATAGAGAGCGAGTTGAACTTGTCAAAAATATTTGAAAAATTTCTCAACTAAATAAACAGACTGGCTGGCTGGCTGGCTGGTTGGCAGTGGAAAAATGTGAACAATTGACATGCAATAAATGCGTTAACACGACGCTTATAAAACAATGGAACTCCTTCAACTCTAAAATTACTCTGGTGCTGCTGCTGCTGCTGTTGTTGTTGCCATTGGACAGGCTGAAAATATTTGGAATTTCACACGAAGTCCCCACAGGTATCAACGAACGAACGACCGAATACAACAGAGTGAAGGGACAAAATAAAAATGACAAGAAGAAGAAGAAGAAGAAGAAGTAAAAAAAACCTCTAGTCAGGATCAAACTTAACCTGTTAACCTGAACAGAAAGGCAAACAAAATTCCAAAAAAACAAAAACAGGAAAAAAATTATGAATCATACGAGGGTAGTTAACAAAGATTCAAGCAGAAAAATGTCAATGTGAGTTTGTATTACAAAAATGTGAAGAGTTGCTGCTGCTGTTGATAGTGTTGATATGCATTCATGTTGGTTGTCTTTTTAGAATGTCTGCAACATTTGTTGCCACAGTGGGGTGGCTCTGCTACAACGTTAACAACCTATACAATCATTGCAGCAGCATCAATCGATTGATCAGTCTTCGGGTGTGTGTGTGTGTGTGACGACTTCGATTACTTTTTTCAGTAAAAATGAGTGAGCATTTGTAAAGGCCATCTCTTTTTTTTTGGTATTTGCTATTGGGTTGTTGGGCTGTTGGTTGCTGATGTTTGTTTGCTGGTTATTTATTAAAGACACCAACAACAACAACAACAACAGAAATATATAGAAGAGTAAGAAAAAGAAAACAGTAGAGTTTTATTTTTTGATTTAATAGTATTACCCGGGTAACATTTCTTTATTTGAAGCCAGTGTAGACTGCTTGGGGTCTGTTCGATTGTCTACTGCTGTCTGACTCTTTGTCTGTCGCTAACGAATTGTGTTGTTGCTATCGTCTTGCTTCTACTTCTACTTCTTCTGTTGTTTTGTTTTTCTTCTTTTTGTCCTTTCTTTAAAATTGTTGTTATTGTTGGTGTTGTTGTTCCTGTGTTGCATTATTGTAGTTGCAACGATAGTTATATTATTAATGTTGTTGCTGTTGTCCGTAACCGTGCCCAATTTCTGCTAAAAATAAGAAATCGTTATGATTGCAACTACCACCACCACCACCACCACCAACAACAACAGTATCAGCGTATAAAAAAGAAATCCCAAGTCAAGTTAAGAAAAAAACGAAGAAAAAAAGAAAAGAAAAACGTAATAGAAGATGAAGATGACCAGGATATATAATACAAGTTAAACTACAACACGATTTTGTTGGAATTCTTTTTCACATTCTGTATGTGTGCTTGAGTGTTTATTGTTATTTGTTGTCTAATCTAATTCATTGTATATGATATTCCTTCCACTATTCCCAAATAACAAGAAAAAAATTCTTATTTTTTTTAGTTAAAAAGGGAAAAGAGTTGCCAAGAATTATGCTTCCTGACAATTAGCATCAGGAATTTGGATTTAAACACTAACCCTCTTAGAACTTAGCTAAAAACTAGCCTAAATTTTAAAGGAAATTGGTAATCGATCCATATCCAGTAACAATACCTCCGTTGGATTATCGAGGAAAGGCGAATCAAATGATAGAAGTCTGAGTCGAACCAAATATGGACATTGGCAAATACAGAGTACGATGTTTTGTTAATCCTAAATCGATGAATAATCTCTGCGGATGTCATTCGCGAGTAAGTGAAGATTCTCCGTTTACCGGCTAATTGCATAATGATCCATGAGAATTTAAGTCTTTCGATGCAGTGACAGTGATGTCCCTACAATGTAATTTCAGTAGTTGAATGATACGCTTGTTAGTCAATTTAGGTCGGGCGAGTCAGCCGTCTTACGGAGGTAAGAGGTATACTTGGATATACTTCATGTGTGGATTGGAATTCGGTGGGGGCAAGACCATACGCTACAAACTTAATAGGAATTTATTCCTTAAATTAGAGCCTCATGTTGGACTGAAGCAAAACTGATGCGATAGTCGATTAAGGGAACCGCGATATATAGGAACCATTTCAGATCTGATCGTTGCAAGCGGAAAAGGTCTGAGGGGTTCTTATGTATTTCGATTCGAAAGAAGTATTTTCCAAACAGAAAACGTACCTATTTATTGGACGTTACAACACTTCAGTCAGTATTACGACCCATCACCCAAGTTGTGTGTGTTAATTTTATACGTGAGTGGCGGGCCTACAGTTTAAAGCGGATTCCGAACGACAGATTTTTGAGATACTTTTCATAGCAATTTTATTTAGTGTTAAAGTTTTTGCCAGAAATCTGCTGAGAGGAAGTCGCTGAAGAAATATTTGTTCATATTTCGCTTTGCTGGAGATGGTTGAGCTGTGGCTTGAAGAGAGACTTCACGTCTAATAAGCCAACACACTACCTACTAGACAACGGCGACTTCAACTTAACAGGAATATATCCATTAAACCAGAGAATCGTATTAGGCTGACACTAAACTATAGTAGATTAAGGGAATCGTGGTATATAGGAACCAGTTCAGACCTGATGGTTGCAAGCGGAAGAGATCTGTGGGGTTATCAAGTATTTTGATTCGAAAGAAACATTTTTTAAACAGAATACTTTACACCGTGAGATTCTAAGAATTTTCTTTTGAATCGAAATACATAATAACTCCTTAGAAAGTGTCTCTGGCTATGTTAGAGCCTGCTTCGGCTTGAAACAGACTGTAGTATTTGGTTAGACGGAGAGACATTCAAGATATCTCGACATTTATTATCAACTGCTTCGATATTTTTTTAATAAAAACGGTGGATATTTTTCTATGAATACCCTGTTCAGTGTTAGTTTTCTTGTTTAAATTAATTGGTTTTCAAAAAAAAAACATTTTCTAAGTAAAAATCCAAAAAATCCTAACAATTGTTAACCCTGATCTTCAATGGATTCAAATGCCTACAAAACTAATAACAACAGCAACAACAACAGCTGGTAGAACAGCAATTGCAGCAGCAGCAATAGCAGTAGTAGTAGTTGTAGTAGTAATAAGAAGACAGATACGTTAACAACAACAACAACAACAACCATAACATCAATATAATCACATCTGGCATTATTCTTAACGTGGACTGCATCTTTATCGTTTTTCACTAGTTTGTCTTTCGTGTCTGTCTGTTGGTGCTGGGTTCTGTGTTTCTTTTTTTGCAATTTTTTTTTCTTGATTTTCTTTGCAACTTTAAGTCTTCTTCACTCTTGTTGCATGTTTATCATGCTGCAAATTCGCAGAATTCCAAATTCAAACGAATGCAATGCAGTTTATGTTTGTTGTTGTTGTTGCAGTTGTTGCTGTTAATATTGCTGGTGTGGTGTGGTGTGGTGTGGTATGGTGTGCTAAGCTATCATATCTGCTGTGTGTGTGCTATAATGTTGCACAAGTACGGGATAATATGAGCAGTTTTGCTTATAGCTGCTGCTGCTGTTGTTGTTGTCGTTGTTGTTGGTGGTGGTGGATATTAAATTAAAAACTTTCGTAGCGTATTTCTTTTATTTTTTTTTCTAAAGTAATTCTGCATATTGCCATAAGTCATGACTATGGCTCGTTGTTTTTTTTTCTAAAAAAGATTTTTTTTTTTAAATTTGAAAAAAAATTATTTTTGTTGGCTGCCGTATAAACAAAATTATAATAAACAAAACAACAACAACGTTATTAAACTAAATAGCAATTGCAATAACAGCAGCAGCAGCAGCAGCAATAAGAAAACAACAACCACAACAACAACAAAATAATAATAATAAACCTGCAACAGAAAAGAAGAAGAAAGAAAAATGAAAAAAAAAACAATTTTTTTTTGAAAAAAATCTATTGAAAGGGTTTTCATTGTTGGCAGTTGTAAACAATTTATAAGATCAACATGCTTGATTATGTTTTACAATCGTTGTTGTATATTCAACTCAACTCGTATCTCTAAATTCACTATATTTGTTGCAACAACAACAGCAACAACAATCAACAACGTAAAATAATATTCAAAAAACAAGTAAAAAAAAACGCAAATAAGCAGAAGTCGGTAGTAGTTGCAGTTTGCAGTTGAACAGAGTTGTGTAGTTGTTCTCAGTTTTGTTTGTAGATAATTTGTTGAAATGAAATTACAATATTCGTATTCCATATTATTCGTATTTTTATTTCTTATTCTTATTATAATAATTCGTATTATTCTTCATCTTCATCTCCTTCAACCTATTGCTGCTGCTGTGGCTGCTGCAATTGCTGTATCTTTTGTTTGTAGGTTGTGGCACATTTAGCTTCAATGACAAGCATTTTTTGCCATTTTATACCTTCTTTTTTGGAATTTGGAATTTTATTTTTGGTGGTAAACCGTAAAAGTTCTTTGTAAACGATTAAATTGGAATTCAATAACAATTTTCCATGCACATACATATTGTAATTTTATGGAAATCCTAACCATTTGTAAAGAAATTGTAGTCTATGGGAAGCAACTATTTGATGTCCTACAACATCATCTTTTACAAGGTTAAACTTCTCAGTAATTTTCAATTTAATAATCTGTCCTAATTTTTTCACAGAAACTTAATTAATTTGATAATCTACACCCCAAAGCAAGGCGTTTAAACTAATAAACTTCTCATTAAGCCTTAGTAACATCTTTCTGTTGTACAGACAATGTGTTAGAAGTGTGTCCTCCGTAAAGGTAAACTCACGTCCTTAGCATGCTTATACTCCGAGTTCTTATGACAGTTAACTGTAATCTTATATTATCTTATATAAGGGAATAGCCGTAGTCTAGTAGGCAGTATATGTCCTTGTTAGACGTGAAACCACGGTTAAAACTTTAGGCCAGACATCTCGAACTAAGCGATTTTCTCTTAACAGATTTCTAGCAAGAACTCGAAAAATTGCCATGAAGTTTCTAAAAAATCTGTCTTTGAGAAGCTAGATCGTAATTCTAACTGAAGTGTTGTAATGACCAAATATGTATGTATGTAAGGGATCTCCAACTATTGATACTTTTATCCTCTCTTACATCCAGGCAATCGGATCTCATCTGTCAGGCACACATGTGTTGCGATTCACAGGGGTAAAGGCTGCAATTGTGTAACTGACAGACCTGTTAGAGCAGGCACACTCCTATAGAATACCAATCAACACAAAAATGTAGGTTAATCTCCTCCTAAAAGTCGCCGTAGTCTAGTAGGTAGGGTGTTGGCTTATTAGACGTGAGGCCCTCTCAGCAGATTTCTGTCAAAGGCTGTGAGAGTAAAATAAAAATTGCAATGAAAAGTTTCTCAAACATCTGTCGTTCGGAGTCGACTTTAAACTGTAGGTCTCGCCACTCATGTATAAAATTAACGCACACAACATCAGTGGTGTATATAAGAAGCTATGTTGTAATCCTGACTGAAGGGATGGAATAACCAGTTATGTGTATGACTACCTCCTACTTCCGGTTGTCTATTAGGCAAATGTATTTATAGGCCGTTGACAAATCCAGGGCTGAGGAGAAATATTGATTTATTGCCGGACTCACTTGATCTAAACTGAATAATTTAAATGGGATCTCTGTCGCTTTAACTATTCACATGAAACATTGCAAAATGGATAGGCATGCGAAGAGACTGTGTTTAACTGCAAATGTCTTCTGTAAGGATTACAGGACAATAGGGGACTAAGAGAGCATAAATCACTTTATTTGCCAATGTTCATCTCTGGACTTCTCTCTTTGATTTCTCTCATTCGGCTTACCCTTTAAACTTTAAAGTGTGATTCATGGAGTTGCATGGGGTTAAACAGTTTTGAAAGCAATACAGGGGACTAAACCACAAGTTTATTAAGTGGAAATGACCTCTAGCTGATGTTTCTTAAAAGCGAGTGATTGTGTTATATGCCAAGCTAACCTATTTTTAGATTTTGCAATAAAAATTTTAATTATTTTGAAAAGAAAAGAAAAGAACTGAAATTCTGTCACCTGTTTGATATAAATTTTTAAAAAGAATTTTCGACAATCTAAACACACGTATTCCGTTCTATTCTCAATGCATTAATTTAAATACATACATATACAGTTAAAGCTTTGTGTGTCGTGTATGTGTGTACACACCAAGTAGCTGTATCTGCTATATCAACACATATTGTATAGTATGGGTATGAGTAAGTATTTGTGCATCAGTATGTTGTGTATTTATTATTCCAATTGCAATTTGTTTGGTGACAACAACTACAATAATAATGGCACTAGAAATAACAGCAGCAGCAACAACAACAACAACAACATTTTGGCTTTTACCGATGGTTTAAGGCCGATAAGAACAAATGAAATGAGACAACAAAAACAACAAAACAAAACAAAACAAAATGAAATGAAACTCATCGTTATAATTAGAATTTATTTTTAATGAAATTAAATTGCCAATTGTTTTAAACTAATTGTATGTACATATGTATGTATGAATGTATGTATGTATGTATATGTGTGTATTTAAATTAGGCAACATACAGTATTTGTATACGAGTGAGAGTGTATGTATAGATGTTTTCAAGTTTATTAATTAATTTAATTACAAATTGTTGAATTTATTTATAATTGCTTTTTGTGTATTAAACAATATGTATGTATGTATGTGTGCATATATACATTAATGCATAATGCTATTAAGTAAGTGTGTGTGTGTGTGTGTGTGCATGTATTATTGGTTTTAATGAATTCATATTGTACATAGAAATTAATGAATTCATATTAAATTAATATATTCAGATTGTTTTGTACAAACAAGTATGTATTTAGGCATTTACTAATATTTGTTGTTGTTATTGTTGTTGTTGTTGCTAAGTAATAAACAATAACAACAATATGCTGGCCAGCAAACGCTAATCAATTTTCAATTTTATTTAATTGAATTAAACAAACATTAGCAAACAAAACAAAAAACAGAAACAAAATGTAGATAAAAATTAAACAATTTATGATAAAATTAGTATTACAGAAAAAATATGGGGAAAAAATTAGAACAAATTGAATTTTAATTATTTTATCAAACAACCAAACATATGTAGGTATTAGAAATTTGAAAAAAAAAAATAATTAATAAAATTTCCATTGCGTTCATAGAAAAATTAATGAAATTCATCAGGGGGCAAAATAGGGTATATAGTATATTGGGAGCTACTTGATAAGCAAATTCTGCTATTGAATCCACTTTTTAAAGCGACCAAAGGATTAAAAATAAAATTGTGGTATAGGCTGCTTACTAGACGTTTTCTTCGATTATTTTTAAAAGAACATCTTAGAACAATGAATAGATCATGTATTCCACATTAGTATTCTAATGCAGAGTACCGAGCTGTTCAAAACCCAAGGTCAATTTTTATGTTACGGTAATCCTTCGATTTACGTCGCCTCGATTAACGTTGTTTCGATTTACGTCGTCGAATTTTTTCTTCCCTCAATTTGCGTCGTCATTCGATTTACGTCGCCTTTTTGGCACCAACTGCGACGTAAATCGAGGGATTACTGTAACTTTTTATATTCCTTGTTAAAAACATACTACTTTGTAGTATGAGCAATATGAAATTCGATTTACGTCGCCTTTTTTTGGAACCAACTGCGACGTAAATCGAGGGATAACTGTACTTACCAGTAAGTACTGTTGAATTTGAATTAAGTATTAAACTCTGTTCTAAAATAGATCAAGAATTGCAAATTCTAACCTAATAAAACCCAATTTGCTTCCTTATTTAGTCAGAAAACTTATCACTGAAACGTTGCGTTGAAGTCGTTGTTGTCTAGTAGACAGTGTGTTGGTTTATTAAACGAAAGTTCATTCAAAAATGGTTCAACCCTTGGATCATATATCTTGAACGAAATGAAATGTGAAAAATAAATATTTCTTTTGACAACTCTCAGAGTGAAAAAAAATTTCCATGCAAAGTTTTTCAAATCTGCCTTTCGGAGTCGACATTAAACTATAGGTCCCGCCACTCATGGATAAAATTAACACACACAACATGAGTGGTGCCAAAAGCAGGCTTGTAATCCTGATTAAAGAGTTGGTCGCCGTGGTCTACTAGGTAGTGTGTTGGCTTATTAGACGAAAAGCCAGGGTTCGAGCCCCAGGCCAAACATCAAAATAAAATACAAAAAGCTTTTTTGGCAGCCGAGATCAGAAGCAGTCGTTTAATCAGGTTATAGAAGCTCATAATGAAAAAATTCATTACAATCCCATCAGGATCATAGCATTACCTTTCTAGTTGTCATTCCTGGCTTCACCTTGCCTCGGTCATAATCTTTTATTCGTACATTAATGTTGTAGATGATGAACTTTTTATTGCCCGTAAATATCATCGCCGTTTAGGAAGTAAATAAAAATTCTAAGAAGGACTTAAAGCCGTTCGAAGTCACCGTAGGCTAGTAGGTAGTGTATTGGCTTATTGGACGTGAGGCCTCGTTTCAAACCCCAGATAAAACATCTCCAGCAAAACAAAATATATTTCTTCGGCGATTTCCTCTCAATATTGTCCGCTCAGATACGTTTTTAGTATCAAGGCAGTCTATTGGAACTAAGTGATAATTACTCGCTAAGCTTCTGCTTCCAAACTCTTCACTTGAAAGAGTGTAGTGATTTTATTAGCATCTGAAGTTATCAGTATCCCCAACCTATCATCGCGTTAAATAGAGATTAGCCATCCTTCTGAACAGTGTTGGGCACAGGAAAAGAACGTGCGAACGTGTTAATAGACTTTGGATTGCGATGTCTTTTTCTTGGTAAATGAAATGTCATGGCAACAACGATTAAGCAAATCGCTGAAACAAGTGCAAAATTTGCGAATTGAGTCTTCAGAATTTCCACTGCTCTATACCATATTAACCAAAGTACGGCATCTTCGAAGTGCCAAACAAGTGTTTTAATTTCGTGTTATTTCTGTAAGACCGTCTTATAGTTTTCTTTTTTATTGGTTCTGACATTCGATTGTATCGAATTCCACAAATAATTGCTAAAAAAATCATTACAGTGTAGAAAGTTGACATTTGATTGCCATGAATAATTGCCACAACAGTTGCAAATTGAATTGCCGTTTTTCGAAAAGTCCCTCAATTGAAATAAGCAACAAAATGACAAAAATAAAAAAAAATTGCAATAAAAACAATTCATTATTCCCACTTATAATGGAAGACATGCATATCATTAAGGTTTTCCATTTCCAATACATCAAATTATGACATGCAATGAACAATATTTTGTCAAATAATTTGAAAAAAAAACAAAAAGAATTAAAAAATCACTGAACAGAAAAAACAAAAACAAAAACAATTGATTATTAAAAAAATTGAAGTGCATAACAATTGTATTGAAAGGTTATTCACCAGTTAAACTCGACTTTATGATGAGCTACACTAATGTGAGAGCGAATGTATGTGCATAAGTTTGAAGGTGACTTGATTTGAACCACAACAGCTGGAGGGCTTATAGGGCGATATATAGCTTTTTCAAGTACCATGTCTAAAAATGTATCAAATAGCAGCAGTTTACGGCTCCAATGCACGCATACAAACATAATTGGTCATTACTGACACTTCAGTCAGGATTACGACCTGGCTTCTCACACCACTTATGTTGTGTTTGTTAATTTTATACATGAAGGGCGGGGCCTATAAATTGAAGTCGACTCCGAACGACAGATGTTTTGAGGAACTTTTCATGGCAAATTTATTTTTACTCTCTGAGTTTTTACAAAACTCTGCTGAGAGGAAGTCGTCGAAATATATTTTCATATTTCGTTTTATTGGAGATGTCTGACCTGGGACTTCAACCAAGTCCTCACGTCTAATGGGCCAGCACACTACCTATTAGACTACGGCAACTATGGCCCCAATTTCCACTTCTATTCACCGACTTAGCAGCTTGCCAAGTCTAATTCTGCATTATGATAAGACGGATTCCCCTGTATATCAATATTCTCTATAGCACAGCATGCTTCAGTTTGTCATAGACTCTCTCCAAGTTTACAAAGCATAGATGCAGCGGTGAGTATCATTCAGATTGTTTCATAATGACACCATGGCTTTTCTTAGTGGACTTTTGAATACTAAAACCCACACTCACTCGATCCGAGAGTTTTTTTTTGAAATAATCTAAGCAATAACCGTATCAATCAAACACAGAAGAATAATACTGCCCCTGCTATAGGTTCTTTAATCGTTACAAACGTTATTTCAAATCGAATATACTCTCTCCGCCATAAGGTAGCATGGATTACAATACTATTTGAAATGTTTCAATGACAATCGACAATTGTGTCGTAAACAATTCAAATATCGTGCAAATAATTATTAAAAATATTTATTGCATCTGTTCTAAGCACTAACTATAGTCACAATACAATATTAGACCCTCTATTATACTCACAATTTATTAATTGTGATTGTTTTTTTGTTTTTATTTTTTTTATTAATATTTGTACTCGCAATTTATTGAAGCATTTGTGTTAAACAAAAATTTAAGGGACTTTTTTGCGGAACTGGGAACTATTTATTGGCTTTCATTTTGAATAGGATTTAATGAAAAATATAATTGAAACGAAATTAAAAATTTTAATTACAAAATTCTTATAAATCAGTAACTATTTTAATTTAATTTTCTTTCTTTCTTGTAACTTTAGAAAATTAAATAAATTATTAACGCATTTTTTAAACAACTCCCAGCTCTGTTAACTTTTAACACGCTCCCGCATGTATTACATGTTTTGTTGTTGTTTTTTTTTGCAACAATTTAAAGAAGCATCAATTGCAACGGAAACGGAAATGAGTTCCATATTTATAATGATACTTTCGCGCATTGTATTTTCAATTCGAAATAGGCAACCATTTATTAATTGCACAACATGAAAAACGAAGTCATTAATTACTAAAATATAAAGCAATTACAGTGCATTGTCGAACGCTTTATTTTAATTCACATTTCGTGAATCTATTGCAGATGGATTCAATGTTTCAAATTAATCGACTAGAAGTGGGTTAAAGATTTCATTTCTTTTTTTTTATTCGGGTTGATTTTAATCAAAACTTAAAAGCTTTCCAAGGCTATAAAACTAGATGACAAACATAGAATTGACATCCAGAAAGGTAATGATGGCATCGTAATGAAATATTTGATTATGGGCTTCTATAACCCTAATCTTCATCTCAATTGGTCATTACAATCCCTTTAATCAGGATAACAACCTAGTTTCACGCACAACCCATGTTGTGTTTAACAAATTTATAAGTGGTGGGACGTACAGTTTAAAATCGATTCAGCACAACAGATTTGGAAAACTTTTCTTGGCAATTTTATTTCTTCTCAGAGTTTTTGTCAGAAGACTGCTGAGCCCAAAGAAAGATTTTTTATTAACTACGCTGGGGTTTTAACTACGGCTTTACTTCTTATAAGTCAACAAACTTTCTACTAGACCCGGACAATGACGACAACTCAGGCAATACAGGGTGGCTGATATGTATTGCAACCAACTTCAGGTTGTTATCATTTGTAAACCATTTGTTATCATTTGAAAAAAAGTTATTCGTGATGGAATTCAAGCGTGATAGTGTGAATGCTTTATATTTGGCTGGAAAACCACAGGTGGCTATCGTGGACGAAAAGAAACGGTAAAACACCAGAAATGATCCGAAAAGTGAAGGCCAGATTTGGTCGAAATCCACGCCGCAGAAGAAAAATTGCTCATGAGCTGAACATATCGCGAGAACGGATGCAACTCATATTGAAAAATGAGCTTCGACTACAGCCATTGAAGTTCCAAAAAGTGCAAGAGCTCACCGATGGACAAAAAAAGTTAGAGTGGAAAGAGCCAAGGAGTTACTTCGCTTGCACGAAAGTGGCCAGTTACCGAATTTGGTTTTCTCCGATGAGAAGCCATTCCAAATTGAGCAGTTTGTGAACAAACAAAATGATCGGGTTTACTTGCCAAAGAGGTCAGCTGAAAATTTACATCTGCGATTGGCCACCAGAAAATGTCTTAAAGACAGTATTGAAGCCCTGGGCAGACAAACATTTGCAACAGGATTCAGCACCACCGCACTCAGCACGCGTCAACCAAGAATGACTTAAAAAGGCTTCTACCGCACAATGGCCACCAAAATCTCCGTATCTCAATCCGTTAGACTTTTACGCCTGGGGCATTTTGAAGAGTAAGGTTCTCACTAAAAAATACCAAAGTGTCGATCATCTCAAGATGGCGCTTCGCCAGGAATGGGCCAAAATACTGCAGAGCCACTTTCGTGCAGCCAGTGATGGCTTTGTCGGCCGTTTGAAGGCCATAATTCGTAGCAAAGGTGGCCAATTCGAACAAATCTAAACTGATTCTAAAATTTGTTGTTATTTCCAACATTTTTTGCTTTTGAACAATAAAATTAAAAAAAAAAATTAAAAAAATATAGCGCTTTGTTGCATTATATATCAGCCACCCTGTAAGGTGCCTGACAATGAGGTAAGGTGAAGTTATGCAGACGATGTCAAAGCCAGAATTGACATTTTGAAAGGTAGCGACAAGTTTCTGATGGGATTTGAAGAACATTTTTCATTATGAGCTCCTACAACATGATCAAATGATTGATTTTGGTCTCTGCTATCAAAAATCAACGAAACTTAAGCAAGCATTTCAATTAAAAAGGCCGAAATCAAGGGTGTTGTATTGCATTATGACAAAGCCAGCTTAAAGATATATTTGATGACCTTATAGACCGCAAAAACAATGCTGACAACCTGTGAATTATTAGTCCGGTACTTGGATAGTCGGAATAACGAAGACAAAACTTCCATCTAGAAAGCTTTAAGGGACCATGTTAGAGCTCCGACTATATGTATGGCTAAACACTTTTGTTTAAAGTTAGTACAGAGGAGAGCCAAATAAATATTCTGTTTATAGGGATGATTGGAGGACTTTAGCTGGAAAGTTTTAATGCATTCAACATAAAGCCCGGACCCTACAGCTTCAGATAAGCATTAGTTTCGACTTCACAGAGCTGTATTAATGGTGGAAATACTACAGGTTTTTGCTGGGTCCACCTAGAACTACAACACTGATTGAATTATGGCTTTACACCAGAAAGGATTGAATGTTATCGATTAAAACGTTTCAAATATAAAGAAATGGTGCTTAATTTATGATCAATTTTGAACATTTTTGAACACTTAACATTTGAAATACATTTTATCCTAAGGATTAATACCCGATGCAGATAAACACTCGGATAATTTTCGAGAAAGCATACTATGAAGGCTGTCATTACATCATTGTATTGTAACCTTTAAATGACCATTCCCTTCCCTGCAAATGCAATTGGTTGTAGACGTTGAAAATATTCAAAGTAAATATGAAATTATTTCATATTTTCTTTTGAAAAAGAAAACGAAAGAAAAGAAATACAAAAACAAATAAATTATTTACACTCTATTTACATAATTACTTGACCATAACTTTGACAGATACTGAATACTGAACACAGAGGACCCCTCGTATAGCTAATTAATTAATTAAAAATTAATGCACAATTGATCTGTTTGAAATGGGCTATCGAAACGAAAAATCTTAAAACAGCACAACAACAGACATCAATTCGAATTACTTGCAAAGCGTGTAAGTCAACTATGGACACACACTCTAAACTTTTCTAGTGAAATATCGATAACATTCGATTCATACAATACATTGTCGCTGACTTTCATCATGAGCCATACACTCATAGAGGAGGAAAAACCATTTGAAATCGAATCGAATTGATTAGTGGCAGTAATACACGCGGGATAAAATATTTACTATTGGCGGCAAGAAGTGAAGGATACAGTGTATATTTCATTTACATGCAGGTGTATGACTGCGTGTGTGTGTTAGTATTAATCTTAATGGGTGAGTGTTTGACCAAATGCTTGTAAAAGTTGTTGTAATTATTGTAATTGCCTAATTTTCTAATTGCAGTTAATTTATTACAAAACACCAGAGCACTCGGTTTGATTTCTATCAGAATCATGTTGAATATTCAAAATCTAAATGGAATTGAATTCAATTCAATAGAATACAACAGAATAGAATAGAACAGAACAGAATAGACTCCACTCAGAAAGAGATTTCGTTTGGTAGATTAGAAATTAAATACAACACGAAATAAATGGAGTTTAAATGGTAAAGAGAGATAATTTTCAAATAATAATTAGCATTGTACACCCAATAAATGTAACCATATTGTATGTCAAAGTTAATAATAAATAATTAAATTTTATTTTGTTATTATTTATTACTTTATATGTACATATGTGTATTACAATCCTTATATCAAGGTTAAATATTTTAACCCAAATTCTTGCATATGAATTACGCACGTCGGAGTTTTTTTCGGGACTCTGGGTAGTCTATGTTCTCTTCTTAAATTTAAAACGAGGTTAATTCAACGAAAAATGTGCTGTGATAGGTTTTCCTTTAAGTAAATCTGATCCAATTGCGTTTTACAGGCCTCTAGAGGATTTAAATTTACACCATTAAGAGAGTTCTTCAGAGATCGAAGCAAATTAATAATCTAAAGAAGAATTCTTACGTATTTAATTGATCATTACAACCCTTCAGCCAGGTTTATTGTGTGAGAAGCTCTTAGGCAACTAAGGACGATTCCGACGACAGATTGTTAAAAACTTTTTGTTGTAATTTTATTCAGTCTCAGAATGTTTGTCAGAAATCTTCTGAGAGTAAGTCTCCGAAATATTTTTTTTCATATTTGGATGCGTTTGAGATGTCTATCCTGGGGTTTAAGCCATGGCATGATGTCTAATAAGCCAACACACTACTAGACTACGGTGATCATCATCTGAAGATAAAAGGTTCGGTGTATTTGGTGAATGAGAATCAAAACTTTATTCAGCTTTCAAGACATAATGCCATACCGGCATTGATAATTTAACACAAGAAAAGGATTTAATTGCAGTTGTTATCAAACTGATTTTCTTAATGCAACCGTCTTAAAACTTTAAGCCGATATTCTCATTAATGATCTGACTTCGCGGTAACTACAGTTTGCCACTACAATCCCAGAAACTGTAACAGTAAACGTAAGTCTTAATATACTCGTACAACACATTTGGTACCTCAAATGATCTACTTCTGACGGTTGGTTTCAGGTCCAAATTCTGCGTGGTCTGCTCTGACGACGGCAGCCCTAAAGATTCCAGTCGAGCGCTACTCTATAAAGACGTTCGGGATCTTTGCATAGTTGTGACCGATCAGTCACTATTTTCTTCTGCAAATTTACATTCGAATAGGTGCCTCATCCATGTTGTTTTTTTCGCACATTATTGTTATTGGTGATCGACTTTTCATCGCCCTGAAAAGTTGTCGTAGTAGAGTAGGTTGTTTTTATGCTTATTAGACGAGAGCCTGTGATTCAAACACCAGCTCAGACATCACGAACAAAACGAAATACGAAAAAATATTTCTACAGGGACTTCCTGTCAGCAGTTTTCTGGCTAAAGTTTCTTAAATCTGACGTTCGGAATCGACTTTAAACTGTAGATGCTTCCATTCATGGATAACAATTAACTTACACAACATGGGTGGTGCGAGAAACTAGATTATAATACAGACTAAAGGGTTGTAATGACCAATTAGGTATGATGGATGTGATGGATAACCCACAAACATTTATTGAGAAATACTTGCAACATTTGACTCAAGTCGATATTTGTTAGAATAGTCGCCTTAGTCTAGTAGATGGTTATTAAAAGAAGTCACGGTTCAAAGCAAAACGAAATATGAAAAAAAATATTTCTTCTTCCTCTCAGCAGATTTCTAGCAAAAACCCAGAGAGTAAAAAAAAAATTGTCTGGAAAAGTTTCTCTCAAATCTGTCGTTCGGAGTCGAATTTAGACTCTAGGTTCCGCCAGTCATGTATAAAATTAACACATACAACTTAAGTGGTGTGAGAAGCTAGGTCGTAATCCTGGCTGGAATGTTGTAATGACCAATTATGTATGAATGTTAAGTATGGTATTTGTTAGCGATGTTTCACTACTTCTTTACAGGAGTGTTTATTTTACTCAAACATCGAAAATTCAAATTTTTGTATTACTTGGTAGACTTGTATTTTTGCAAACGGTAGTTCCAGCCTTGTGTTGTCTGTTGTTCCAATCTGCAATTTTTTATTTTTTGGCTTACAGCTGCTGAATGGTGAATAAAATTTTATTCTCTTTCGATATTCAAATTTATGCTGTAAGATTTCTGATAGATTTTAGGTTTCTGCCTTAACTGAAACGTATAACAATGATTACATTCATTTAAATGTCTGTCATTTACATACAATATATCTTACAATAATACCGTTAACTAATTAGTGTAAAATAATCAAAGATTATAACTTATCTGATGTTATATACACTTCACTTACATTTATTCAATACATACATTAAAATATTACACACACACTCAGACGCACACACACCCCCACAAACTCCCTTTTTCATATTTCCTTACAAAGAAATTTTCCACACACACACATGCATACATTCAAACCTGTGTGTTAGTGAGTATCTGTGTGTGGTTTTAACTGTTGATAGGATCATGTTGCATGACTACAACTGAAAAAAAAATATGTTTCTATGCCTGCCAGTATCTCGGTGTATATGCATGGCCCCCATGCATTCGTCCCTCAATTATTCAATCTGAATCCCTCCACCATCCGTCCATTCATTTTATCCATTCATTCATTGGTTGGCCATAAATGCATATTTAATTTATGAAATCTTTTCCATTGAAATTTTCATATTTTTGTTCATAAATATTGTACGACAACTAAACTACATAGCAGTAAGAAAAATTTCGTATATGTATGTACTATGTGTGTATGTATGTAAGTACTTTGTGTGTGCATATATATGGGAATGTATAGATTTTAATCACAATTCAAATTTGAATACATTTATAGAAAAATAGTCATAATGGTCAGATGTATACAGATGGACAGACGATATACAGTCTTACGAACCTAAAGTTTTATTTGCCTAAGTGCCGTCGAGTCCTAAGACTGGTGGCATTGTCAGCATGAATTCCATTAAATTTTAAGGTATGTAGTCTTTATTTAACAAAAGTGGGCATGGTCAAATGAGTAGTATGGAGCAAGAGTCTATTTCATTAAAATTTAGAGCCTATCTGTCACTCTAATGAAATATTTCTTCCGAATGCTTATACAGCCTGTATTGGGAAACTTTCTTTATGGACGTCTTGTAAGAGCATGAATCCTACTAAGGCTAGTCCTACTAAAGCAGAGCTAGTTTGAGATTATTTGAAGGGGCTCTTGCCAGCTTAAGGAAGTTTGGTCATATCAGGATTTTGAGGATCGATTTGGACAAACATACCCTATAATCGATCGTTTTACCGATCATTTGAAGGAATTATGTACAGTGAGCATACGTTTTCTACATTACAATCAGTGTACAATTTCTTTTGACGCTCACTGTATATCGAAAACGTATGCTGATGCTTGTGCGCGAGTTTACTTTAGGGTGTAAAGCGATCCTAAAGGCATCCTAAAGGGTGTAATGTGTTCTAGGCTGTGTTATTTGCGATAACCAAACTGCCTTGAAAACACTGACTGGGCATCATGTCAGCTTGAGGTTGATTTCTATAGGGAGGTCGTCATAAGGCTCTTGGAAGGGTGTAGTGGTATGGTTCAACGAGATTGCAAATGAACTAACAATAGATGGAGCAGACAGTTGAACTACTTTTTTAGGCTGATCGAACATATTATGAAATGGGAAGTGGAAACTTTATGGCGTTATAGCAGAGATTGTAGTTTATCCCGGTAATTATGGCCCAGGCTTAAGCGCGTTAAAATGAACTGAGTAGGGGAATCGATTTTTTAATGGAAGTCTTATAGGTTTTTAATGTAATAAAAAGCATTGAAAGCAAGTACCAGCCTGCTAAATATAGGAAGTCACCTACGTTCCGTAGTGTTTGCGATAATGTAAGAGATTCTGATACTGAAGAGCACATACTGTGTCTTTGTTACGGTGCGCAGAGGCTAATACCTAAGATTCTAGAGCAGGTTGTCTTTATTTGACTTTGAATGTTTCGCTTCTGTGAAAATTTCTGTTGTGAGAGTTTCATCTCTGGCATGAGTTGGAGTTTGTCAGATGACTTTATCTCTTATTTTTCTTCTCTGTTCCCTTTTTCTTTCTCTCTATTCCTCTTCTTTTCTAATACAGTTTTGTCCTCTCTGTGTTATTTCCTCTTTTTTGTTTTGTTTTTAATTTTTCTTTCATGATTTGAAGGTTTTCACAAGACTTTTTCTGGGCTCTGTGTGGAGGTATGCTCTACAAAATCTGCCTTAACCTAATGTTAAATGGCATAGAACTAGAATTTCTCTTTCAGTAAATGATCGAAAACTTTTGTTTTCATGAAGAAAAGGAAGAAATTTAATAGGAAAGTTTTAACTGAAAAGAGTCTTTGCACGAAGATAGTCCTGTGGCATAGGAAATTCACAACTTCTAGAATATTACGAAGAATGTTACAAAGTGAGGTCAGACATCTCCAATAATACGAAATACGAGAAAATATTTCCACAACAACTTCGTCTCAACAGATTTCTGGCAAAAACTCTGGGAGTAAGTGAAATAGTTTTTCAAAAATCTGTTGTTCGAAATTGACTGTAAACTGTAGATTGTAAAATTAACACACACAACATGAGTGGTGTGAGAAGCTAGGCTGTAATCCTGACTGAAGGGTTGTAATGGGCAATTATGTATGTATGTTACGAAGGTAATGTTTGTAGAATTTCAAAGTTTTTTCGGTTTCACGGATAAAAAGCCTGATCAAACTTAGGCCTTACAACAATTCAACCATTGGGACTAACCTATATTGAATGAAGAAATTTTGGAACTGTTTTTCTAACGAAAGCATTATTTTAAATTACTGACAATGTTATCCATTAGATATCTAGTTGAACCAATTATATTTTGTTATTTTCAATAAATAAATATATGCATGGCTACATATGCGTACATACATATGTACATACATATGTGTTTGCATATGTATGTATATCTATAATATAACATGGTTTTCATGTTTTTACATACACGTACATACCATGCATACGTATACTATGTATGCACGTCAGTTTTATATTTCTTTTGTTGTTTTTGGCTTCATTTGTTTTTTTTTCTTTTTTTTGGTTGTTCGTTTGTAAGTCAAGTTTTATTCACTCTTCTATTGTTTTTTAATGTTATTTTTATGGCTTTTCAATAATTTATTTGTGGTTGGCATGAGTGCGTGTTGGCGTGTTTTTCATTTCATACCATTTCTTTCGTTTTTTTTCTCTTCATGCATCTCTTCTTTTTTCCCTGCTCTAATACTAGAGTTTTGTTTAATTTTTTGTGTGTTCTTTTGTTTAATTTTATGGTATTATTAGGGTTGGTTAGTTGGTAGGTTGATACGTTGTTTGTTTTCAATATTTCAAGAGAAACCATTAAAATTTTTAATACAATATTGACAACCAATACCAAACACATAAAGGTATGTATAAAGGAAACTGATCGATCGAAATAATACTCATAAATGGTGGCAATTTGAAATTTGAATATTTAAACATCTAAACGACCAATAGCTTGGCAATACACAACATTTATTAGGCTTTTAGGAAAACGAAAAAAAGACAAGAAATAATAAAAAATGGCTTAAAATAACGAAAAAAATCCCATTAAAGGCCACACACGTATCCAGTGGATTTATTAAAGAAACAAAAACTATTTTCTTTAAATACATTTTCTAAATGATTTATTTTCTTCTTCTTTTTCTCTTTTCCAATGAGTTATTATTAGAAATTCATTAATAAGCTAAGGATAGTGATTAGATTGTATGATGATGGCATAAAGGGGCAGTCGAAATTGATTTCTTTTTTCATTGACTTGACGAAATTGAAAACTAGAGGCTGTAGATTATGGTAGGGGGTATATAGTGTGTATACTAAACCTATCTTTAATTAAAAAATGAGAAGAGATACATACCTACGTACATAAATGGTCATTACAAGTCTTCAGTCAGGATTACGACCTAGCTTCTCACACCACTTACGTTGTGTGTGTTAATTTTATACATGAGTGGCGGAACCTACAGTTTAAAGTAACTTTTCATGGCAATCTTATTTACTTTCAGAGTTTTTGCCAGAAATCTGCTGAGAGGAAATCGCCCAAGAAATATTTGTTTTCATATTTCGTTTTGCTGGAGCTGTCTGACCTGGGGTTTGAACCGTGGCCTCACGTCTAACAAGTCAACACACTAACTAGTAGACTACGGCGACTTTCTCGTCGAGATAACTATGATACTGCGGCCTTACTATCTCTTGTACACCCTCCAACTCGATAGAATATCTCTATAGTATCTGCTGTAAGCCTATTGCCCTGACAAACTTTAAAATGCTGTTCGGTGGCATAACATACATACTTAACCCTTTGACGGACACCAAAATTTTACTAGGCCTTCCCGTGGGACACTTGCTGTATCTCCGTTATTTGGCAAGGAAACAATTTATGGCGTGTATACACGTGATGTCCCCTCAGAAACCCTTGTTATGACGTCTATAGACGTCATGTGTTCGTCAAAGCGTTAATTGGCCACTATAACTCTTTAGACAGGGTATCAAACTAACTTTTCACACCATAAATGTAGTGTGTGTTAACTTTATACTTGAGTGGTGGGATCTACAGTTTAAAGTCGATTCCGAAAGACAGATTTTAGTAAAACTTTTATCTTTTTTTTTTAAGAGTTTTTGTCAGAAATCTGCTGATTGTTTTGAACCATGGCCTCACGTCTAATAAGCCAACACATTACCTACTAAACTACTACGGCGACTACTTTGAAGTACGCTTGTTATTATTATTGCCGTGAAGAGATACCTTATCATTGAACTGCGACTTTACGATCTCTTGTACTCCTATCCAACTTGATAGGGTATGCCTATAATGTCTGCTTCAAGCCTCTTGCCCTGACAAACTTTAGAATACTTTTCGGCGTCAACAAACTCAATTCTCTGGCTAGCAATTGATATGCATTCCCGAGTGTTTCTTTCTGGAATGCATTAATACCTACGGATTCCAAAAATGTATTCCGAAATTTCATTCTCATTGTCATAGAATCTACATGTTGGGCTCTAGACAATCTTAATTCTGTATAGGTGTGCCTAGAGTCCATAGTGCCCTGTCTAAAGATCGATTACCAACGTCAGGTTATTTCTGCATAGTCTGATGCATAATGATAATATGATTTCATTATGTTTGGATAAAATATTAATAATTCGAAGAATAACTACGAAATTTTTGTTGCCACCATAACAACAGTTACAACAATATCGAAGGAAGAGAAAAAACGCACAATTTCTTGGATAATTTTCAAGATTTATCTGCAATTCATACCATTTCAGCAATAACACAATAATCCAGAAGTAATTTTTTTCCTGTTGTTGTTGATGCATTTGGTTGTTGTTGTTATAGTTGTAGTTGTAGTTGTTGTTATTTGCATTTGTAGTTCTTGGCCAATATTTTTTTCTTTGCATTTGGAATCTGAAACTTAATACGCCACAAAGTCTCATGATTGTCCAATAACAACGTTTTGCAATTGTACACGCAAATAATTTTCGTTTTTTTTCTTGTTTTTTTTTTCTTTTGACTTCTTTTTTCAGCGTTAAAGGCCTGATTACTGAAGAAAATTATTCGTATTTTTACTAAGGATGTGTCTTGTTGTTGTTGTCGTTTTTGTTTGTTTGTTCGAAGGCATAAAACTCCATATATTCGATATACAATTAGGGACTCTGCTTAAGAGGCTCTTGTTTTTATTTGGCAACCTATACACTGTGAGTAAAACAAGGTTTTACATTTTGTTTAAGAACCCCTTTAGTTAGGATTACGATCTAGCTTCTCACACCATCTATGTTAGGTGCGTGTTAATTTTTATCCATTAGTGGTTGGACCAGTCCCCATCAAACTAAGTTGATTGCAGTCAAGGAATGTGAACTACCTGCCTACCGGTAGACGTCAAGGCTACCGGACTTGATTGTCGCCGAAGTCTAGTTGGTAGTGTATTGGCTTAGTAGACGTAAGGCCACAGTTCAAAACCCAGGTCAGACATCAAAATGAAAATATGAAAGCAAATATTTCTTCAACGACTTTCTCTCAGCAGATTTCTGGCAAAAACTCTGAGAGTAAATAAAAAATTGCCATGAAAAGTTTCTCAACAAAAATCTGTCACTCGGAGTCGACTTTAAACTGTAGATCCCGCCACTCATGTATAAAATTAACACACACCATGTAAGTGGTGTGAGAAGCTACAATACAATCAACCGATTAAAACTGGAATAAAATTCCTCAACAATTCCTCAGCGCATTAAACTTGACGTCTTTAACTCCGAAATAAACTTTATTCTACTTCATGGATACGAAACATGTAACGTGGTCCCTTCGGAAATCAATGTCATCCAGAAATCAGTAGCTTTTCTGGCCAAGGTTTATTTCCAATGGCATATTGTGGTAGCAATCCAATCAGCAACCCTTAATCACAGAGATTAGGAAAAGAAGATGACACTGGATTGTTAACAGATCACGATGACATCATAAGATCGTATAATGAAATACACAGTGTAGTAGAAAAAGGGAACGGGCCTAAATATATTTGGAAAAGCCAAATTGAAGTGAAAGTATGAACAATCGGCAAGTCCTGCATCGAAGTGAGGACAATAGCTCAGGGTTGCATAATTTTTAAATGAGTTGTTGATACCCTATGCTGCTCAAATCCACAGGAACTCAGGACAGGCAAGTTAAGTTGCTTATGTTTTGAGATCTCACTTGAAGCCTTTATATTCTCAGAGAACATAGCCCTGTATAGCCATTTAGTTAGAAGTTCTGAAGCTCCACTGAATAAGACAGTAAGTTCAATCTAAAAAAAGTACAATATTTTTCCAAAACTTCAAGTTGAGATAAAACACATCAAATCCCTTAACGCATAATTTATTATGAGTGGGAACTGCTCAAACAATTTTCTGTGGGATCGATAACAAGTGGCGGCTGAGTGCTATACGAAAACATTAGAAAAGGAACACATGAAACTACTTTCAGCCTTCTGAAGGAAGGCTACAATGTACTTGAACCTCAATCGACCAATCCGCCCAGACCAAAACCAAAACAAATCATTTGTCATTAGCAAAATTAGCACACTCCTATGTTCAGTTGTCTCCTGTTAGGTACCCATCTAATGGATGATATTCATTCATGATTTGGCTTATTTTAGAGCAATACAATATGCGTCCCGGGTACAGATGCTAACACAATGCTTTTAACCGGCCTGTTTGTTAATCATGGATTTGTTTGTGACGCCATTCTTCAAATTATGAGCACTTATTATTTGATTGTTGGGGTCACCTTAAACAGCTCTCATGAATTAATTGATGGAGAGATAGTGCGGGAGTTATTTGAGTTTCTTGATCTGCTAAACCTTTGGTGCTGTTTTTCCATCTTAATTGTTTGCAAACATTTTTAAATTAAATTGGAAATTTAGCAAAGAGCCTTACAGTTAGTTAGTTGCAATAGTTCAACAACTGGATTAACCTTAGAAAACTAAATGCTTTTGGAAGACGCTACAAACTTGTAATTCTAGCTAGTCTGAACCTATACAAATGTTCATGATCATTCTATCAAATCACACAGCAGATGCTTATTGCAATTATCACTGCGATTTATCTGAAGGCTATCCCGGAGCTGCTAGACAGTATTTAAAGGTTTGAAATACCTTTTAAAAACGTTTAAAATATAAGCTCGTAGATTGCAAATAAAATAAAAATAAATTTGTGTTTAGTTTTAATTAAAATTCTTTATTATTCGCACAATTCTGTGTGCCACTGTTCTCAACTTTATGTAAACAACGACAATTGCTTTGTTTTTTATTTCTTTGTTTACATCCTTTGCATAAAAAATAACCATTACTAGACAATTATGCGACAGATCTTTGTAACGGAGATCTTCAAACCACGATTACTCTCGTCAAACACACCGCGTCTTCATACAAGACTGACTGAACTTCAATAACTGAGTCGCCTGCATTGCCTTGCCTTTTATATGACAACGTAAACAGTCTAGTGAATGTTCTTGAACGCGAATGTTCATGACTTCGCCTTCTCGAAATCTTTATGAATGTAAACATTGTTGTTTACATATATTTATGCTGGTGTTTGTTGTTGTATTTTTGTTTACTTGTTTACCATTTTTTTATGCTGGTGTTTCTTGTTGTATTAAGCAGTACGATAATTTGTAAACAGGTTTGTTTACTGCATTATTTTGTTTTTGTAGCTTTTGTTTATAATTTTAATGTTAAGCGATGTAAACGCAAAACACCAGTATCTAGATTTTTTCATTTTCGTAATAATATCTTTGCTGAGCTGGTTTCAAAATCTGTTTTTCTTTAATCGAACTGAAATTTTCTATGAAAACTAAGTTTCAAATGATTTCTCTCTGTATTCTTCTTTCGAAATAAGTTGACATTTTTGTCTCTACGAATATTTACTGTGGTACTCTGGTAGTTGTTGTTGTTGTTGTTCATTTTTTTTTCAATCTTTTGCATACAAGTTGACTACATAGACTCTGGACTCCTTATGAATGTCTTCTGTTTTTGGGGTGAATTGCAAACCAAAAACGAAAGAGAGAGGCAAAAAAGGCAAGAAATGGCAAAAAATGGCCAAAGATAAGTTTACCAAACAAGTGGCAGTTAAAATATGTATATGATGTCACGCATGTTTAGGATAATTTTATGTTGTTGCTGTTGTTAATGTTTTTTTCTTTTTTTATTTAAAAATGTTTTTTCTTTGGTTCCCAGTTGCATTTTCGACAGTAACAAATACAATACAGAGACATTTAATAACCATAGATGGGCCAATAATGACGATGCTTATGACCATTTATTTAAAAAAAATTGTTTTTTCTTATTTTTGTTCGCTTTTTTTTATAATTTTTCTTTTTCTTGTAAATATTACAAGATGATTTACATATGGAATGCTAGTTAGTTGGCAAAGGAAGTAGCTTTTGGTCGTCGTTCGTAGTAGTTACAGTCGTAGGCCAAGGCAGTTAGTTTTACACAGAGACAGAGAAATAAATTAAATTTGACTACTGCCTTCAAGAGATTTTATTTTGAAAGTCAGTTTTCAAAAGAATTACAGAAAAAAATAAAAGAAAAATAAAATAAAATAAAAGAAAAAACTAAAATAAAGATGAAGAAATATTATGAGAAAATTATAAAATGATGAAGAGTTTTAAAAGATAGATTTCCGTTGTAATTTAATATCACATCTTTAGAGTAGGAGTTGCTTACATACAGTAAATAGTTCTTTGGAAAGATAACAGCTGTAATATAGTTAAACAGGACTTTTAAATAGTGTATGTGGTTGAATAGACAAGAATTTAAAAATTATGTTTAAATTGAATAGGATTCTCAGAGTAAGGGTTTTTAAAATGCTACTATAATTGACATTAAATTGAGAGAAATTCGATTAAAATGGTGTCGAACTTATCGTACTGATATTGAACGAAGTTAATAAGATAATATTTGAAGCTGTGCTGCCAATGAAATGCTTGGCATAAAGTTTCAATCGAATTCTTCAAGGAACATAAAAATAATGCTTCTGTGATAATTACAAACATCTTTCTTTCTGTTCATGGAATTCCACTGCACTCGAAAAGGATATAATTTGTAACGAAAGAGGTTGACCAACAGTTAGGATCCGATAATATTCTCTCTGTCAAGCTATCTGTTTAGTTAACACATTACTAGATAGACTTCAGACAAGCAAAATCACTGACTCACTCTGCTCTGAATATGACCATAAAACTATTTGGCCATTATTAAGCCAGAAACAAAAAATACTTTTAAGTTTGGATAATGGAGTTACATCCCATGATTGTTGTAGTGGTATACATAAATAAATAATTGGCCATTACAACCCTTCAGTCAGGATTACGACCTAGCTTCTCACACAACTTAAGTTGTGTGCGTTAATTTTTGTACATGAGTGGCGGGACCTACAGTTTAAAATCGACTCCGAACGACAGATTTTTTGAGAAGCTTTTCATGGCAATTTTATTTTTACGCTCAGAGTTTTTGCCAGTAATCTGCTGAGAGGAAGTCGCCGACGAAATATATTTTCATATTTCGTTTTGTTGGAAATGTCTGACCTGGGGTTTGAACCGCGACATTACGTCTAAAAAGACAACACACTACGTACTAGACTACGGCGTCTTCTTATTGTAGTGGTATATTATATACATTACTCGTCCGAGTTCTTAGGGACTATTTCTCAAGCTGAACACTTCTACTTCTCCAACGAACACACATGGTAACCTTAAGAGTACCCCCAGGGCTCTATTCAAGAACCACAATTGCAATTGGTTTTAGAAAACCGAAAAAGGCAAATATCCCTGGATTTGCTAATGATATGACGTTAGTTAGATGAAGTCGAAGAAGACTGAAATCAATGGATTTATTATGTTCAGTCAGTAAGAAGCCGACATACCCAACAACATCAGAAACCTACATATGCAAGGATTTTACATCTAAGAAAAGAAAAAATTTTAAAAAATCTCTTAAGATATACATGAATTGTTCGCTGTAGATCACAATTTCATTTTCATTCCATTCTAAGAACATTTCAAACTACATACAGCTCGTTTCCATTCAAACTTTTTATAAATTGATAAATTGATTCTACAAATGATTTTCGATGCTCTCTCGTCCATTAAAGTAAATCTCTGTATTTTCTGGAGTTTTGTGCTTCCAATCTTCTTGTGTTTGGTGTCTGATCAATCTTAAAATCCAAAGGCATACATGTCATCGCTATATATTGGTAGTCAATATAATAATATTTTATTTTTCATGTGTCGAAACGAAAGAAGCATTAAAAATCTCTGGTAGCAAGAAGCAATATTCCTCACTTGACATTTTGCAATTCTTGCCGCATAAACTTCACCGAATATAAGACTTGAATCAGTAATAAGTCAGTGAATCAGTAATAAGTAGAAGTCACGGTAGTCTAGTGGGTAGTATGTTGACTTATTAGACGTGAGGCCACGGTTTCAACCCCAGGTCAGATATCTCCAACAAAACGAAACATGAAAAAATACTTCTTCGGCGACTTTCTCTCCGCAAAAACTCTTGACAGTAAATAAAATTTCCATCCAAATTCTCTCAAAACACTGTCGTTTGGAACTGGCTTTAAACTGGAGGTCATTCCATGGATCAAATTAACACACGCAACATGAGTGGTGTGACAAGCCAGGTTGTAATCCTGACTAAAGGGTTGTAATGACAAATCAAGTAAGTAATTATACTTGGCCGAATATACTATCTTTATCAGTGCCTCCCTCGAGTTCATAAAGGGTCCGCCAAATAACATTTTTTTTGAAAATGCTTTAAAAAAAACTACTGAATATTTTCTCAGATTTCTTTTTTTATTTGAAAGTACATTCCTTCCGGTTAATAATGGAAAATAATTTCATTCAAATGGCTGCCTCGGCTGGCCATGCAGTAGCCTACACGATCGGTCCAATTTTTAAGCACATTATCGATTGTGTGCATCTGTATTTCACCAATGGCTTCACGAATATTGCCCTTTAAAGCGTCAATTGTCTCTGGCTTGTCGGCGTAACACTTATGTTTGACGGCACCGCACAAATAATATTCCAACGGTGTCAAATCGCAGCTCCGAGGTGGCCAAACGACATCAGCTCTGCTCTTCAAAAACAGGGCGCAAAAGTCGAGTGTAGCTTCGGCTGTGTGGCACGTAGCGCCGTCCTGTTGAAACCAAGTGTTGCCAATATCCTCCTCTTCAATTTTTGTGAACAAAAATTCATTCAACATGGCCCGCCATTGACTGTAACGGCCACTCCGTGCTCATTTTCGAAGAAAAATGACCCAATTATGCCTCTGGACCAAAATCTGCACCAAACAGTGACTCGTTTTGGGTGCGTCGGCTTTTCAATGTATGCGTACGAGTTTTCTGTGCCCCAAATGCGACAATTTTGCTTGTTTACATACCCGCCAAAACCAAAATGAGCTTCACCTGAAAAGGCTACTGTATGGCCAGCCGAGGCAGCCATTTGAATGAAATTATTTTCCATTATTAACCGGAAGGATTGTACTTTCAAATAAAAAAAGAAATTTAAGAAAATATTCAGTAGTTTTTTTAAAGCATTTTCAAAAAAAAAAGTTATTTGGGGGACCCTTTAGATACCTAACTTGGCCGTATAATACCCAAGAATACGTATATATTTTGACGAAGTATTTATAATTGCAAAGATTTGTAATCAGGGCTTAATGCTCTGTTCATAATCTAATTTGTAACTTTACTACAAAAGACATTAAAAACTTTAAAGTTTTAAAATTAGACGAAGTTCTGCTGAACTTGTTAAATAGCCATTGCTTTTTATCTTTTGAAAAAGTTTTTCTAAATTGGTAGATCTTACTTCAAATAATCCACCTTGTATTAGTATTCAAGAACAATCTGGAACCAGTAAGTTTCCCTTGGGGATGTAGTCGGCTTGCAAATAGCACCATAGGGCATCTTAGCTTAAATTCCGACCGCTAATGCAGATACAAAGGCGTGATAATCAGGTTGAAAGACTAAAGTAATATGATCCAAATCATAGTAGTTCCACAGAAAAAGACTAGATTAAGCTTTTATTTATTTATTTATTAATTACAATACAATTATAAATTATATTCTAATTATATACGAGCTGAGTAACTTCGACCATATACCCGGTGTAGTGTCACAGACCAGAATCTCTGGTGGAAATCGAACCCACGACCCTCACGCTAATAGTCTAGCACACTACCAACTAGACTACCGGGGCACCCAGATTAAGCTTTTATTTCAGACATGTAAAGTTTAATGTTTGTGCCATTACATAATAATTCTATTTTTATTGCCAAATAATGTCAGAATATGTGAAATAATAGAAATATTACTTCACAACATAATTACACTTTAAATAATCGTTAATAAACAATTACTGTCGCATGGCCTGCATGATTTCTTACTTTTTTAAATGAAATTCCATAATTTAATCACAAGTGCAGTTTCATGTTTTTTTTTATAAAATTGCAATTGCAATATTTAATAAGACAAACAAACAAAAAGCTGGCTTTCAAAATCATCCCGTGGTATACATAGAAAATAAAGCAAAGCAAAGAAGACAAAAAAACTCATATAATTGTGACAAAATGCACTTATTTCTCCATGTACATACATACATACGTACATATATGTTGTATGATTACAAAAGAAAATGTCTAAATTAGTTTACACCTTAATTCTATTGTGTGTTAAGAGTGCAAGAAAAATAGCAAAAATTTATTAAAAAAAAAAAAAAAAAGAAAATAAAACAAGAAACTAAAACAAAAGACTTAAGCAACAAGCACGATAGAAAACAATCACGGCTTACTTTAGAAAACAAAAGACTTAAGAAACGAACTTGGCTTCAATTTCAATGTTGTTGGATTTTTTTTCATGATTACAACTTATTTAACCTCAAAATGCAGAAAAACATACTCACATATATATATACCATATATACATATGCACATACATATGGATATGAATAGATGAATGACTGGATGTTTGCTTTAAAATTTGGTCTGCCCTGGCCTTTCTACTGAAAGTGTAAATTATGCTGTTCAAAATATTGTACTTGTAACACCATTATCTTGTATTTATTTGGTTTTCTTTTCATTTCGTTTGTTGCTTTTTGTTGTAGTCAGTTTGATATTGAAATTAACCAATTTGTAATCCGTAAATGTAATCTTTGTTTCCATTCTTTGATTTTAAAGTTCTGAGTCATTGTTAACCAAGCAATAAATACAAAATAAATGTAATAAAAAAATGTTTATTTGTTTGTTGTTGTTGTTATTGCTATTGTTGTTCAATTGTTTCATTACATCATTTCATTGTTATTTAATTGAAGTCGTTAATGTTGAAAATTTCTTAAGTTTCTTAAGGTCAATTATGTTGTTCTTCTTCTCCATTGAATTTTTGTTTCTTATTTTCCTACAATTTATTACTGTTTGTAGGCAATAATGTTTCGTTCCCTGCATAAACAGTGAAAACTTATGAAAATGGAAGAAAGAAATCCTAGTGAATATAATAAATATGATCTCACTTACTTAAATTAATCATTATAACACTTTAGTTATGATTTACACGTAGTTTCTCACACCAACCATGCTGAGTGTGTGTTAGCTTTATCCACGAGTAGCCTTTAGCACAGTACTCTTACAGTACAATACTACAGCATAGTCTCTTACATTTCGTTAAATTGTAGATTTATAAAAGAAAAAATGATGAAGAAGGTATAACAGATCATAAAACATCAATTTCTACATACTCCCTCTTTACCTACCATATGAATTTTAACTCAATACTCTGTGTGAGTACAGTCATGCCACAAATTGTTGATCTCAGCTAAAAGAACCTACAAACATTGGATGCGACCAGATGATTTATTTCATGTACTGCCCTTAACTTACATATGGTGTCCCTGAAATGATTTCTCCAATCCAGTTGTAATAACGAACTTCAGAATGCTGTCAGGGACTATTATGGATAATTCCCTGCCTATGACTTGAAAATACCCACATGTTTCCTTCTGAGTTATATGAACACCGCTCGGTTCCAAGCATATGTTCGGGTGATTCGTTGTGTTCATCACAGAGTCTGCATATAGCAATCCATATTGTCTGAGCCTACAATGCACGGTTGGTAGCCTGAGGCTACTTCTAAACTCGTTTAGAAGGGCATTAATCTTTATTTATGTCGAGTATACTCTTTCAAACCATTCTTCCTGATCGACACAAAAATTCTAGCCTAATAAGCGGCAAATTTCCTTTAGTTAGGATTACGATCTAGCTTCTCACGCCAACCATGTTATGTTATGTGTGTGTTAATTTTTATCCATTAGTGGTTTGACCAGCCCTCATCAAACAAAGTTGATTGCAGTCAAGGAATGTGATCTACCTGCCTACCGGTAGACGCCAAGGCTACCGAACTTGATAGTCGCCGAAGTCTAGGTGGTAGTGATTGGCTTAGTAGACGTAAGGCCACAGTTCAAACCCCAGGTCAGACATCAAAACGAAAATATGAACAAATATTGCCATCAAAATTGCTGTAGATCCCGCCACTCATTTATAAAATTAACACACACCACATAAGTGGTGTGAGAAGCTACAATACAATCAACCGATTAAAACTGGAATAAAATTCCTCAACAATTCCTCAGCGCATTAAACTTGACGTCTTTAACTCCGAAATAAACTTTATTCTACTTCATGGATACGAAAGACGTAACGCGGTCCCTTCGGAAATCAATGTCAACCAGAAATCAGTAGCTCTTCTGGCCAAGCTTTATTTCCAATGGCATATTGTGGCAGCAACCCAATCAGCAACCCATAATCACAGAGATTTTGAAACGAAAATGACACTGGATTGTTAACAGATCACGTTGACATCACAAGATTGTATAATGAAATACACGGTGTAGTAGAAAAAGGGGACGGGCCCAAATATATTTGGAAAAGACAAATTGAAGTGAATGTAAGAACAGCAAGTCCTGTGCTGAAATAAAGGCAATGGCGCAGTACAGGATAATGTTTACATGCTTTGTTGAGGTCCTATGTTCCTTATATCAACGAGAACTGAAGACAGGGAAGTTGAGTAGCTTATATGTTGAGATCTTACTTGCATGACCTGGGGCCCAGCAAATGGCAGTCTGAGTGTCGGATAATATTGATATGTGCGGTTCATTGTACATATAATTCAGGTTGTATTGAGTACATCTTTCGTTGGTGTAAACTTTCGTTTGGAAAAACACTTGCGAGTTTCCCCATGGGCTCTGAATATTTCAGTCTGTTACACTATAAGTTCTTGACCCATTTGCATATATAGCAACAAAATTGTTATTTTCACTTTTATTACTCATTCTTGTTGCGGAGCATTTCACAAAATCATAGAGTTTTCTGGTACTGACCATTGGGCAGTTAAGAAGAAAGCTGTAAGCCATTCGGCTTGTTAAGGCACAATTTAACCTGATGAATTTCACGCTACATTTGCCTCCAATTGGCCTTGCCATACTATCTATGAAATTTGTACAATGGACAGTACATTCTGCCAGCAAGGATGAGAGCAGGCTTTAAAAGCAAAGGCTGAATTACATCATTAAGAGCTCTAAACAATGGCAGATGGAAGTATTACGTGGAAGATGACTTACGATTAATGAGTATACAAAACTGTCAACAGAAAGCTGCAGAAAGCAGAGAGTAATGGAGAAGAATAATTCAATATGCTAAAGCTTAACTCGATTTGAAACACTATATAACACTCATAATAACTTTATTGAGTAACTAAAAAACGTAAATAATTTTGACCACAACTGTAATACCTTTTCCTACAGCAAAGATTTTCATTAATTTTATAGAAGTAAGTATTCATTGCCCATAATTACTGCGCTATCATTGTGGGCTAATCAATCATGGAATCGTTTAAATAAAAACATCTTGTAAATATAAATATTTTTTTTTGTTTGTATATATTTTATTATTTTTATTTTTTTTCTTCATTTCTTTATGAATACTTTTCAACTTAAATAATTTTTTTTTTCTTTTTATTTTTTTTAAACATTTTTTTAAATTTTTTTTCTTGTGATTGCCTTTTTTATTATTATTATTATTATTAAATACATACAATTGTTTATTAATATATTATTTAGAATGTTATTTTTTTTTGTAATTTTTTATAATTTTTTTTATAATTGTTGTTGTATACTGAACTATAAATATGGCAAATTACATTTAAAAATACTAAAAATTAAATTTTTTTAGTTTTGTTTTTTTAATATAATTAACAATTATAAATTATTATTATAAATTACAGTTATTTGTTTAGTTTAGTTTTTGTTTGCTTTTGTTTTTTACATATAAAATTAAATTAAATTATGGTTTAACTTATAAATTCTTAGACAGAGTTAAAGTTAAAATTTTATTTCTTTTTTGTTGTAAATTTAAGGGGGGATTATTATTTAATTTTTGTATTTACAAGTGTTTTGGTGGGAAAGGAGGGTTGGGATAGTGGGGTTTAAATTAAAAGAAAATTCATTTTATAATTAAACAACAATTTGGGGCATTTTTTTATACATTTTTTTTCTTTCGTTAAATAAAACTAAACATTTTGGTTATGTATACATAATAATAATGTGAAGTTTTTTTCTTCTTCTTTTAAAACTTAAAATTTAAAACAAAATTTATAATAATTTTAGTTTAAATATTTACAGTGGGGGGGATTAATAATATTAAAATTTATCACCTTGCTTAAGACATACATACTATATATGTATATACAGAAATTTATTTCTTTTATTTTGTTTTTGTTTTTCAATTTAAACTATTTTTTCTTTAAACATTTTGGCAATTTCAAATTGCGTTCATTTTACAATTTATTTGGACGTGTTTTTCATTCTTTTTTTTTTGTGTTTTCTGTTTTACTAAAAATTTGTTTTTCTTTTGTTTTTTATTTATTAAATAATAATACATTTAATTTAGTTTAATTTATTTAATACATACATATGTTAAGAAGCCTTTAAATTATTTGTGAAAAAAAAAACATAAACCTTTAGGCTTTTATTCGTAAACAGGTAAATATTACCTGAAATATTTAATAAATCCCTTAGGTTTACATTTTTTATAATTTATTAAGCCTGTATTTTCATTTTTTCTTTTCTATTATTTTTTTATGTTAAAAATAATTTATTTACAAAATTTATTTATACCTTGGGGGTGTGTTTTGTTTTGTTTTATTTTTTTTTTTTGCTTAAAATGACTCATGATTTTTGCTTTTATTTTTGTTTTTAATTTATTTTAGCGCCGTTTATTTTTTGTAAATGTTTTAACAATTATTTATGGCTTTTAACATATTAATTTATTTACACTCTATTGTTTAAAATTATCATAAAAAACTATTAAACATTTTTTATACAACATTTTGTTTAAAATTAAAATTAAAAAAATAAAGAAAAAAAATTAAAATTCAAATAAAATTAAAAAAGTGAATAAATTAATAAATTGCACGCAATGTTAACATAACATAACTTATTTTTAAAACTTAAAATAATACACATTAAATTCTTTTTATTTAAAGAAAAAAAAAACATAAAAAATAGAATCAAGAAATAAAATAAAAATTATTAGGAATTTGGTTGTTGGCCTTAAGAGAAAAAAAGTAAAATAAAATAAAAGTCCACCTAAAACCAAAAAAAGGTTTTTAAAAATACTTTACCACAATTTAAAATTTATAACAAGGCTTTCATCAAGGCGCCTATTCAGTATCAAGGTTCTGCTTCTTTAACAAAAACTTTAAAATCGTAGCTAATGTGTTGGTGTTGGTGGTAATACTGGTACTTTTTGCAAAACACGTTAGTAAAGACGCCTTGTTTTTAAGGATATGAATTTTATCCTCTTTTTTATTTACATTTTCAGAAATTCGTTTTGCATTTTCAGTTTTTTCTCATTCTTTTTTCATTTTTATTTGGTAGGAACTTTTAACAGCAAACAATATCTTTACCTTTGATTTCAATTAAATAAATTATTATTTAAATTATTACCGCTCCATCACGTATAATCAGTACGCCAGGTGCCCTAAAATTATAAAAATTAAGAGAAACAAAATTATTAATAAAATATAAATGAGAGAGACAAGAGTGTTTAATTTACGCAAATGTGATGCAAGGGATGCCAGATTTCAATAAAAAAATGTGGAGTGGCTTACATGCCTCCAAACTGAAGAGTGATGGCGCCAAGGTCTACACAACCGACGTGTCCTATAATATAGAACCAGACTGTTTCAAATCTATTCCACCTCAGGAGGAACTAATAAGCCGCGAATACTACCCAAGGGGTTTAGAGAATAGGGTGTTGCATATCCTAAATCGCATTCATGCAGAGGAATGTTCAATGCCGCATATGTTCGAAAGAATGTACATTATGTGTCTGACAGGAGTTTTTTCAAGGATATGGAAATTATAGCACTTAAGCCTGGTAAGCAGCCAGAATAACCCTCTTACAAGCCATTGCATATGCTTGACGCATGTGATAAAGTGTGCGAGCGTTTAATACGTAATGCTTCGAAAGTTGGAATGGTTCTTTTGGAAAGACAAAAATTGGATTCCGAAAAATCATATCTACGATCGAAGTTATCAGAATAAACACAGTCTTAGCGTGGGGACCATGCAGTGTGATAGTCAAATGAGGAAAAAACATACATAACATACATAATTGGTCATTACAACCCTTCAGTCAGGATTACGACCTAGCTTCTCACACCAATTATGTTGTGTGTGTTAATTTTATACATGAGTGGCGGGACCTACAGTTTAAAGTCGACTCCGAACGACAGATTTTTGAGAAACTTTTCATGGCAATTTTTATTTATTCTCAGAGTTTTTGCCAGAAATCTGCTGAGAGGAAGTATCCGAAGAAATATTTGCTTTCATATTTTCGTTTTGGTGTCTGACCTGGGGTTTGAACCCTGGCCTTACGTCTAATAAGCCGACACACTGCCTACTAGACTACGGCGGCTTAATGAGGAAAAACCGGTAATTAAATAGAATGTCAAAAATATTTTTAATTCGATGGATTGGAACAATATACTGACGTCTCTGAATGGTTTTTAAGAGTACCTAAGTACTTGCTACGGATAGTAAGGAGTTATTTCTTGCGCAGTATTTATTTCTTTCGTATTACAGTACGAAACAGAGTCAGGCGTCAGAGAATGCACGGTGACCGGACCGGTACAAATCTTTTGGAAGTGAATATACGAGTCTTACACTACCCGACGGTGAAGCGCTTTGACTGATGTAGACACATGTCTTGACATTTTGGAGGCGAACAGCAAATACGCTGCAGCTAGTTTAAAGAGAAAGCTGGATAATTCAGGCTTCAAATTACCTGCACAGAAAACAGAAGTGGAATTTGGCAAGTGCATGCAGATGAAGGCAGCAGATAAATGTCTGTACTGGTGGCCATGTAATCATTTCATCAGTATCATCACTGGTGAAGAGTTGTAGTTAAGGTTGCAAATATAACTTTACCCTCAGAGCAATTGAAACAGTATATGCACGACATTAGCGGCATTTTCGTTACTTCCCCTTTAAGAATATTACTTGCAATTGCCAATATTTAATGTGTCAGAGCTAGTTTCAGAACTTTGGCTTGCATCTTCATCGTCACTGAAAAAACTCTAAGCTATGGCGCATTTTCTCTTTTTTTCTTTTTTTTTCTAATGACAAAACTATGCTAATCTTTTGATCGATTTTGCTGTGCATATTTAATTCCAATCCTTGGTATTAAGAAATCGGTAAGTTTTCTTTGTTTAATTTTAATACTTTAACAAAATTATTCAAATGTTCTGGTTTCTCTTTCTTAATAATTGTAATGCGTCCTACAAGGTCTGTTTGGCCTTTTACTACACCTTCGACAAAATATTATTGGGAGAGTGGCAATATTATTCAAGTCGTCGCAGTCTAGTATGTAGTGTGTTGGCTTATTAGACGCAAGGCCACGGTTCAAACCCCAGGTCAGACGTCAAAACGAAAATATGAAAGCAAAAATTTCTTCGGCTACTTCCTCTCAGCAAATTTCTGGCAAAAACTCTGAGGGTAACTAAAATTGCCATGAAAAGTTTCCCAAAAATCTGTCGTTCGGAGTTGGCTTTAAACTGTAGGTCCCGCCACTCATGTATAAAATTAAAACACACAACATGAGTGGTGTGAGAAGCTAGACCGTAATCCTGACTGAAGGGTTGTAATGGTCAACGAATGAAATAAATGTGTCCAATTTTTTTTCAAGATGTCTCAGCTGAGATTTAAATTCAATACGAGACTTCTTTCCACAAATCAAAACTGAGTTTATAGACTCTATTGTTTTTAAAAATTAGTCAGGATTCGTTGTGTTCAATCTCAATGTCTTATTAAAAAAGCAAAACTCCAGAAAGAGTGTGATCATTATAAATATTCTACTAGAGGTTGATGTCCAATTTTTTTTTGTATTTAAAATGTTTTTAAATTTAAGAAAAAAATGCTTTCTAAAGCCTTAAACTACTGGCATCACTATTTTTCTTCATTTTAAGAGTTTGTTAAACAACGATTCTCTTAATTTTCATGATTGGATTGCATAAGAGAACGATAACAACTTACCATAGAACCCAAACCCAAATGATAAGGCTGAGAATGAGGTACAACACCGCCACTTAATGAACCGGCAGTTGAAAAGCCACCCTGTAAACCACTGGAAGCACCCAAAGCTCCCATGCCGCCCGTATACCAGCCACCATGCATATGCGCATGAGCTGGATGTAAACCACTGGAAAGATGGCCATGTTGAGCTACAAAAAAAAAAAACAGAAAAAAGAGCAAAAAATTAATAATGAATTGAATAAATAAATAAAAAAACAACAACAATACACGATATAAAAGAGATAATTACATAAACTATGATAAAAAGATAAAAAAAAATTCTTTCTATTTTTTTATCGTAAAACTTACCCATTGAAGCTGAAAAACCGCCACCAAAACCCTTAGAAGGATCCAAGGGCTTAAAGTCACCCATGCCTAAATGGCCGCCAATGGGTAGACAACCGCCGCCTAAACCTTTTTTCTTTTTCGATTTCGATGATAATTTACGATTACGCGTCTGTATGCCTTCTTTTTTCATTGTAAGAGGTCGGTTAACCTAGAAAATAAAAAAAGGAAAAGAAAAAAAAATTATTAAAATTGGCAAAAAAAAGGAAAAATAGAAAAGAAATTAAAAATTTAAATATTTCTGAACAAAAAAAACACACTGCTTATGACCTTTAGCTTTAAATTATAAACTTTAGGCCACTGAAAATGCAAAATGCAAATGTAAAGGATGTGAAGCAGCCAAACAGGAAACGTATACGAGTTAACACTACCACCACCATATAATTTAAAAATCATACTCACTACTCATGTACAAGTATTATAGGAATTGCAATTATACATACATGTACTCATATATATACACACACACACACAAATTAATCGTTGAACATTTAAACGTTTTAAAGAACATGTAAATCGCCATCGTCTATACTACACTGTGACAGGCAGAAGAAATGAGCCTAGTTTTCCTTAACCTAACTCTACTACATGCAAGGAGAGTGAAACAAAAACAAAAAGAATGAAACCAAACCATTGGCAAAAGGAGAACCGGAAAAAGCTTGCAACGTTACATTATAACGCAGTACAATTTTTTTTCTGCTTTTTTCTGTTTTTTCCGTTTTTCTTTTTTTTGTACGTTTCTCTTTACATGATCAGATAAGAGATTTAAATGTTTAGACGTATAAGTGTGTGTGTGTATTAGGCCAACAACAACAAAATCCAATAACTTCAATGTAAAATTAAAAAAGAAACTCCACACATTCATACAAGTACGAGTACATAGGGTATGTAGAGTGTAGTTGATGATTTTAATGCGTTGATAATAATGGTTTTGGTACACCAAAAACAAAAAAAAACCGAACCGAACCGAACCGAACAAAAAATTATAACTACAGCTGGTTGGTTGGGTTAATTTATAATTTTTTTCACATACACACATACACACATGGAAATACGAATACACATACGTATGCAGACTAAACTTATTATTACAAAAAAAAAAAATTGTCCCTGCCTTATATGTGAATATCTCTGTAATGATAATGATAAATGTGTAGGTTTATGTATGTATAATGAAAAAAAAAAAAATAAAATAGGCGTACACATACATACGTATACGACTACATACTGTTTGCACTCAACGAAAAATTTTAGTAATTCTTTTTTACAACATTTTCGATAAAATTTCAATGTTTCGCGTCTAAGCCTTGCTGCTCTTTTTGATACCAAAACTGACTTTATTAATTCATAAGAATATGTTAGCTTACTTAAGCACATATAATGTAATGCTAACTGACAATGAGCATTAGAGCTTTGCATTTGCAGCATGATTTCCTCAAAATTAAGCTGAAAACCACCCTGAAAGTTTAATGCATGTTAATCGGATATCTAGCAACGACAGTTTTGATGGATTATCTTTAAAGGGTGAGCCAAATCAGTGAAGTCTGGGCCGAGCCAAAGAGAGAGACATTTGCAATAACAATGCCAATACTCTCTTCCTTCTGATTAACACGTTCATCGCCATGTCAGTCATATGTGTCTGACGCTAAGAAGTTCTGCATGAGCCAAGTCAGTCATATGTGTCTGACGCTAAGAAGTTCTATATGAGCCATATCAGACATATATGTCTGACGTAAGCGATTTGTAGTTCACACTATTTTGGAATTGTATTTTTCAAATTTATTTTTGTAAAATACGCATTTTAAATAAATAAATAAAAAAAGTTTTAATGCCAGTCATATATGTGTGACATAAAAAATAGTGTTTTTCCGGGAATTTTGGCAAAAAAAATTTTTTCTGTGATATATTAAGTTTCCTTGATACAATTTTAACTAAATTATCTAATAAAGTTACCGTGGCCCATGTGAAAATTTTTCTGATATTATCGTAGCAATGAACGTGTTAAGATATACAAAAAAATTGTTTTTAAGGATGAAAATAAAAAATTAACAAAAAATTTGCTAAAATGAATGAAATGTTCATCTGAAAATATTAAAAAATGTCTAGAAATTATTTTTTAAAATTTAAAGTTGACCCCAACTGCAATATAAGAAGTCTATTTGAGAATTTTGTCATACTTTTTTTTGGTATTTCTGTCGGTATCCCACCAAAGGCACCTGCTGTATTGTCCTCTAAAAATGGAATTGCGGATGGCTTGTCGCTTCATATGAGAGGCTTCGTATATTTTCACAAAAAGCAGTCTATTGGGCCTACCGACTGCTACATTAATTGCTTATTAAACTTGCAATAGGGAAAACGTACCGCGTATCGTGTAGCATGAAAAACAATCTCAACCAATATCCAAATTTATGTTCTGATAAGAGATTTCATTAGCCTCATTACAGAATCTACATATTGGGTTCGAGGTTATCAGTCTTTTAAAAAAGGTTTCTTCGAATCTATTTCTGAATGCTAACGTGAAGTATTCAAATATCTCTTCCCACTCTACAGAAAGATTCTGGTCTTTTCAGTGACCTTCTCGCAAATTCATTTACCTACTAATTGTCGTAAATTCTCATTTGACCTGGGATCCAGCAGAGAGTAACCATATTTACGCCATCTATGTAGCTGATTAAGTTTCCCCAGACAGTGCCATACTATCCTCGAGTTAACCCCATATGAGCTGAGTGTCTGACCTGGCTGTCAGATAGCTATGCAATGACGTGTCCTTTGAACTTACTGAATTGAACACATCTTTCGATGGCGTATACTTAGGTTTGGAATATAACCTTGAGTTTTCCCATGGGATCGCAATACTTCACCTTGGGGCTGATCACTTATTTTCCAGTCCCACCGTGTGTGTTCGATGCATCCGTAAACCAAATAATAGTAGCCTCTAAACTGATTAATTCACACTTAATTCTTGCGAAGTATTTTCAAAAATCATAGAGTTTACTAGCAGGATATCATATTTCATTGTCTGCAACGTTGCGATTTTTATCGTTCTTCAAACAAATCAGTGATATGCTGGTCCAAAAACCGCGCAAAATAGTGCATCTTTCAGGATGTCTTGCTGAACTGTATCCGATTGGTCTCGATATTAAATTCTGCAAATTTTGTTTGTTGACGTACCCATTGAGACAAAAAGTAATCTTCGTCACAGATGATAATCTTTTGATATAGAAGCAGATTTTTCCCATACAGATGAATTGTAAAATTCAAAGATTTTCCAGTGTTGTTCGTTGGTAGCCTGCTTGCTTTTAAACGGTAAACCTCACTGAGCATTTTTAGCACTGGCACATATCACGAATCTCTTTTTATACTGAAAGTCTTACTAAAAAAATACCTTTACGTTTTTGCATTTATTGCCTGCTTGTGATATTTTTTGCTTCAAAAGTGTTCTTCTGTAACGATTGAAAAGTACTTTTTTATAAACATTCAAAAGTACTTTTTTTAAATGTCTTAAAAGTACTTTTATTGATTTTTTCCTCTTATATTTTAAAAATTCTTTTAAAGATTTAACATTTTCTAGAATTGTTTTATTTAGCGGTAACGAATAAAAAAGTACTTTTTTTACTGTTAATTTTCTTCGAGTGTAATAACAATTGCTGTCTATTACAATTCATTGTCGTTATTGTTGCTATTTGTTAAATTACTTGGGATGTGTGTAGTACACCCATAAGTAAAGTATACAATTTCTATAAAAATGCAACAAAAACAAAAAAGGAAAAAAAAGTAACAAAAGTAACAAAAAAAAAGTACTTGTACTCATACTTAATGGCTGGTGTGGTACGTTACGTTACGTATTGGCTGAATACATACATATTTTTGCGCTCTGTCTGCCACTGTCTCTATCTCTATCGTTCTCTTTCTGTGCTTTTTTCATTTTCTATGAAAAAAGGGTAGCTTATCATTTATGGAAAATCTTTTGCTATATTTTTCTATAAATTTTTTCTTGTTGTTTACGCTGTTGTTAGAATTGCGCGCTTCATTGTGCCACAATTACAATATTAAGTTACCCCCGATGTTGAGTTGAGACTAAATGTCTGCTGCTGCCTGGCTAAAGTTCCATATTTGAAATGAAAAAATAAAAAAATAAAAGCACTGGTTGTAGTTGTTGTAATTGTTATTATAGTTCTTATGGTTGTTGTTGTTCTTGAGGAACTATGTACATACCACAGGGCTGTTGTTCCTACCTGGGCACACGGAACGAAACATTTACAATCCAAAAAATTTCTTTTCTTCTTCAATGTTTTTGCTTTACTTTTCGCTTTCATTTGGTTTGATATTGAATGCAGTAATAACAATAACAACAATAACAGTAACTAAAACAAAAATTACAACAACACCAGTAACAGCAATAGAAAGAAAAGTGTTTAAGTGCAAACAAAATGACTGTTTCGAGTTTGTTGACTGAATGACTGACTGCCTGCCTAGTTGGATGCATGGATTGCATGAATTGCGTTTGAGCGCCGGGATTTATTGTTGGGCACTTAAGTACTTAAGTACCAAAAGAATGAAACATAGCAACAACAACAACAATAACTATGTAACAATAACTCTTGTGAAGGAGATTTGCCGAAGCCAATTGTAAAGCATAATTTGCAACCCGTATACAAAGAAAACAAGAAAAACTAGCGTTTTTAAAAGGTTGCACAGGAAACAGACAAAAAAAAAAAAACTCACGAAAAAAAGGTACCACAAACCAGGACCCTCTTTTTAACATTTAAAAAATAATCATAATAATATGGGAACAGAAACGGAAAAGCAGGAGGGTTGTTGCATAAGTTGCATGCAACTATTGTATCACAATTCTTATGATTATGATTATTGTTCAAAGCATTGTTGCAAAAGGACATCTCAAGCCTCTGAAATCAAACATCACATCAATGTTTTATTGTCGGCTTTTCTCTCTATCTCTTCCTCTCTTTCCCTTTCTTTCTCTCTGTCTGTCTTTGGTTCATTTATTTTGTTACAGTTCTATTGGCAACACAGTATCATTTACACAAACATTGTTTTCACACTGTGTGATTCCCTGTATATGTAGTAGTAGTTTTGTTTCTTTTTAAGCGCTCTCCATCTCCATGCCAGCCCCGGTTAGAGAGATGTTGAAAAGCCTTATAATTGATTCGGTAATTGATACTTTTGTTTGTAGGAAATGACAAACAATCTAACAACACAATACCGCCGACCGATATACAATATCAACCCAAAAAAAAATACATTTTTTTTGCAACAAAAACAAACAAAAACGAAAAAAGTATACGAGATTTTAGTAGATCGTTGAAATGAGATTAAATATGAGAGTATGGAACCCACTGAGCATTTAAAATATTCTTCTTCTCCTTTCTTGTTGTATTCTTTCATTCATTTCATTGTTGTTGTTGTTGTTTGTATAGCAATAATGTGATAATTTGTTAAAAAAAAAAAACAAAAAATTCAAGACAGGGAGGATGGCAAATTAGTTTGAGACAAGCATGCAACAACTATTGCCAGGTTAAGCATATGGATTGAATGATTTCATACTCATACATCATCATAATAATATTAGGGACGATCATAATTAAACGATATTTTAAATTATCATTTGAAAATAAAAATGATTTCTTATATAATTTTATAATCCATAGGGGGTAGAAGGTCAGGGCTAACCATTTGATAAAATCTTATACTAAGCGTTGCATACATAACATACATAATTTGTCATCCTTTAGTCAGAATTACGACCTAACTTCTCACACCACTTATGCTGTGTGGGTTAATTTTTATACATGAGTGGGCAGGACCTACAGTTTAAAGTCGACTCGGAACGACAGATTTTTTTCTGAGAAAATTCCCATGGCAATTTCATTTTACTCTCAGGGTTTTTGCCAGAAATCTGCTGAGTAGTAGTTGCCGAAGATGCCTGAACTGGGGTTTGAACTGTGGCCTCATTTCTAATAAGCCAACACACTTTTTACTAGACTACGATAACTACACATTTGTATTTATTATAACGTTTAAATCATTTGGGAGAATGTCCGAGCACTACATGTTCTCTTTTACAATTCAATTGTACGTTAAATTTTTGTCTCAGGGAGGGTCGTAATGCAAAAGTAATGAGACCAACTAATTGCCATAAGAAACTGTAAGTCCGTCCCTCCACTCATGCATAAAATTGACGCACACAACATAGGTGATGTGAGTACCCAGGCTGTAATAGCCAATAATGCGTGCTTGTAGAGCAGATTTGTGGTTTTGGCCTTCCAGTCTAAATCTGAGCTGAATTTATGGGGTCTCTGTGTTTTATTACGGTTTCATTAATCCATTCTCTTAACTAAGGTGGCAATTGGTATACATATGTACTATAGCAGGTCCTGACATGATAGAATATCCCTTTGTTGTTGTTTAGAAACAAATATTTCTGTGAACGTACATATTTGTGTGTAGTGGTGAGTGAATGTTCGTTGCTGATGTTTTCAGCTCTCAGGAGAGTTTGGATGGTTTTTTAGAGAGAATTTTAGCCTGTAAATTTGATAAATTTTAAATCCATGATGACAATTTGTATGTCTTCTCCGGGGTTTGTTTCTAGCATTACGCCATACTACAAGAGATCAAACCCTATAAAATATTTTTCAAAGTTAATGCAAGAACTGCAGTTACAACGCTTCCATTCAACTGTAACTCCTTGCAGGCATTTCTTAACCATCCTTGGCTAGACGTTTTGTGCCAATATATTCGACAGCGCTGTGACTGACAGACAATAACAAGGATTTTGGGAAATGAGTTGTGGCACTTCCAGGGGTCGGTTATAACTGCCATAAGGTTGCTCAGATGAACTCTGACTAGATTTAATGTACATTTGCCAGTCTCTCTCTATACAAGTGGGTTTAATATTCCATCTTGCTTTTGCAAAAGAGCAGAGATATGGGTTTGTTTGCCCTTCTGCAGAGGAATGTCAATCTCAAATATAAATTCGTTTAAATTCTTTATTGTATTAGTCTTTGGTAGGGCGTCAGTTTTGATACCTTTCAAGTCCGTGAGTCTAGGACTCCAGACATTATCTCCAAAGACACTCGGCATTCTTGAACAATATTAGAGGTCCTGCACACACACTCTCTATTGATCTAACGACCGCTTTAACATCAGCGAATTTTTAGGCTGATGTTGTGTGTGTGTTAATTTTATACATGAGTGGCCGCAGGTGAGAGGTCACAGTTTAAAGTCGATTTCGAACGACAGATTTTCGAGAAACTTTTCATGACATTTTCAACACTCTTCTAACACTGAAGCTCACTATCGCGTACGCTGTTAAAACACGACTCAATCAATCCTATTCTGAAGCGGTTCATGATTAGGGACAGAAAGTGGGTCACTTACGATAACATCAAGCTAAAACAAAGTAGGAGCAAAGGCTGCTCAATTCAGGTCTGACGTCCAAAAAGATTTTGTGGCATAAAAACAAGGCAAAACAAGGCAAAACAAGGCATGCATATTTGCTGTCAATGAATGTGAAGGCTTTCTTCAGTCTTACTTCTCCTTACTACAGCTCATATGGAAATGTTAGTTCCGTTTGTTTTTACAAAATATTCAGGGAATACCCTGAATAACATTGAATAGCATGCCACAGTTTGTTTTCCGTTTTTTTTCTTCGCTTCTTTTTTTTTGTGTATGGAATTCATGCATAAATTTTTGAAATGTTTTACTCATTAATATAAAAAAGCATTAAATTAATGTGTGCATAACAAAAGAAGAAGAAAAACGAAGCAGAAGAGGAAGAAAAGAAGAAGAATTAAAGCAAATAGTTATGAATGAATACAATTCATATATCATATGTGAGGGGATATATTGACACAAGCAACAGTAGCAGGCAGCAGGCAGTAGGCAGTTGGCAGCAGCAAGCAAATAATAAGAAGTGGCAAGAACACAGAGCCGTCAAAAAGATGTATGCGCATGCATAACTTAAATCGAGCGCATCCTTAAAACATGCTGCATTAATATGTAATAATGTATACGGAATGCCTCACATGGATGAATGGCTGTCTGTCTGTTTTAGCATAGCAAGGTTTGTAAATGGCTTTTACCATTTGCCCCAACTGTTTGTACAGAAAACAAAAAAACAAAAAACAAAAAAACAAAACTGCCTGCTGTCAAGTTAATTTTTGATAAGTAAACACGCGACTCTCACTTGCTTGCTATTGCAGGCAGCAAACAGCAGCAGCTTAACGTTAACTTTATCAAACACTAAATGAGGCTGGGGCTGTCAGTGTACTGTAATAAAAATTGCTACTGATTCGTGTAGCATTTTCGATTTAAAAATTATGCCTTTGCCACCAACAACAACAACAGCAGAAAACACTCTTTAAATTGAATCTTAATTCACGGTAATATTATGACACTGGGTGGCATAAATTTATGCCAAGCCAATGATAAGTTCATGCAACCAACCATGGCATGAAGAGAAAGAGGAAGAGGAAGCTAAAGAAAGAAAGATGAATCAGAAGCATAACAAACATGTTAATTGTTGATTACAAATTAGACATGATATGTGGAGCATTATTAAAGGCTGTCTTAAGACACCAAAAACAGTGCCTCACTCTAAGCACAAAGCATTTCATAAAAGAAAGAAAGAACAATTTGAGTGTGTTTCCCTTTCTTTTTCTTCTTTTTTTTTGCTTTTTATCTATAAAAATTACAGGTAATTTTATATACAACTTGTTATTGTTATTGTTGTTGTTTTTTAAAACTATTTTGATTAGTAATTCTGTTAATTCTTTATCCTGGTATGTATCTTATCAATATTGCATGTCACAGTGACGCCACTTACATACTTGCTGCTTCTTATTGTCTGATTGTCTCCGCTATCCAGCTGTGTTGCAAGGTGTTTCAAGGCATGTTTCACTTTTTTTTTTGTTTTTCAATATTTTTTCGAATTACATTTGATTGTCTGTCTCTTTAGTTTCACGAGACAGTGTTAGAGAAGACAATTTTTAAACAGGTAAACACAAAAACGGCCATTAATTTATGATGGCCCTCGTAAAATCATTAAAATCAGTAAAGAAAAATAGAAAAAAAACAAAACTGATGTAATAAAAAAATCCTGTTGTAAATATGATATCCTCAACAGTTTTATTCCTATTTTTCCTTTTTGCAATAATTCTCTTAACAAAAAAAAAAAGAATTTCATTTACACATGAAATCAAAAATAATCCGAACTTTTTTCTTTCGTCAAAAGACCTACTTAGAGAATCTGATAAAAAGACTTTGACTGTATTCTGATTAAATCGCCGGTGTGTCTAGTTGGTGTGTCTCCTTATAAAACGCGTACCCGTAATTCAAACCCCAGCTCAAAGATCTGAAACAGAAACAAAATATGAATAAAAAAATATTTCTTTCGGCGACATCCACTTAAAAGTCTTCTGGCAAACTAACTGAGAGTAAAATACGTTCTGGCTGTTTAAGATTTTTTCGTCACCGCTTCCAATGTAACTGTCAGACAATGCCAGAGAAGATGTTACATTCTCTTCACCATCAATACAGCTTCAACGAAGTTGTTGTGAAGCATTATCAGGGGTTGGTCTCGGCTAACAAGGCCCAGAAGATCGTTGGATAGCTCAGTAGATTAATGGCGAACATTGGAGGCCCGCTACCGGCGAGATGGAGACTCCTGATGGAGGTTGGAAACAGCATTATGCTTTATGGGAGCGAAATTTGGGCCGAAACACTGGATGTTAAGAAGCGGAGAAACGCACTGGTATCGGTACAGAGAACGGCTGCATTGCGTATCGCGTCGGCATATCGTACGGTATCCGCTCCAGCCATAGTGGTGATAGCGTGTATTATCCCTGTGGATCTGCTGGCAGCGGAGCGGATAGAGATTAATGGGGCTAAAACGGCTGGAAGTCACAATATTAGAGGTGCTGCATACACTGCCTATTGATCTAATGACAGCGAATTTGCAGGCTGATCTTCAATTGTTCATTACAATCCTTCAGTCAGGATTAAGGCTTAGCTTCTCACACCAATGATGTTGTGTGTGTGTGTGTTAATTTTATACATGCGCGGCGGCAACTACTGTTTAAAAGTAAAATTTCCATGAAAAGTTTCTCTTTCAGAGTCGACTTGAAACTGTAGATCCCGTTGCTCATCCACGTGATGTGAGAAGCTAGGTTATAATCCTGACTAAAGTGTAATAATGACCAATCAATACCACACCAAAACACGACTAACCTTTTTATCTGTCAAAAACAAACTGAAAATCAAAAATGGCTGATATTGTCAACATATATAACAGACATGGGAAATTTGCGAAATTCGAACATATGTACGTAACTTAGGAAATTTGAAAATAACGGTTATTTTTTGATCACACCTCGTACACCTTTAAGTTGTCCATTCATATCTCATACCAGGTCCCATCTGATACTGGTATCATAAATATTTGTGGAGAGTGGCCTTAAGAAACTAACTTTTCGCTAAAATATGAAATCATTGAAAATCATATTTGAATGGGGTATTAAAACATGAACTAATTCTGCAAGCAAAGTCGGCTTTTTCTTTAACTTTCATTCCCCATTAAGTCTGGTTTTAAAAAAATGCAACAAACATTTTTCAATTAAAATTTCATGTAACGTTTTGCTAAACAGGCGTGGTTTCCTTTAAGTTAAGCTTAGAAAACATTGTTGTACGCTTGTAAATTTGCCAAATAAATTCAACTTAGTTGCTCTATATTTTCTATTGAAAAACAAAAAGAAAGAAAAAAAAGAATTTTTTTTTTGTTGTAAAAAATAAAAAAATCCGATTTAATTGACTGTTAAAAAGGCAATAAAACATAAAACAAAGCGAAAACAATTGCCATTGATTCCAAACCAACATTTATTAAGTCTGTCCAACATTGGCGTTTATCTGCGATGAACTGCAGTCGTTAGAGAAAAATTTAAAATTTCATATGCAGCTACCGGCACTTTGGGTGGTTTAATTAAAAACTATTCCCCATTTCCAACAAAAACGCATATTAAAACAACAGCAACAACAATAATAATAAAAAAAAAAAATACAAGCGAATCAAAGCCATATGGAATACATACATAGATGGAATGGAATGGAATGGCATACAGACACAGTGGATTTGCAAAAATATTTTTGCACTCGCGCCAATATTTATTTATTTGGTTTTCGATTTTTTATGTTAAATTTTGCCAGATTGCATGTCAACACTAGAAAAAAATATGTTTTTTTTCTTTTTTTTTCGATTGCTTTTCATATTCATAAAATGTTTGTATGTGGCAATGTAAGTTCATTTGATTGCAAATGTACACCATGAGCGCGTCGTCCCTCTTTTCTAATAGTTTTTCATTCGGTATTGGATAGTTTCCCATCTTGATAAGATGCCAATCAGAAAGCGAGCATTTCAGTTAGGCAGGCAGGCAGTCAGGCTGGCAGGCAGTCAGTCACTCATTTAGTTCGTTCGCCGCTGTATGTTGTTTTGTTTATGGGAGACTGAAATGCCGCCGTGCAATCGGGGGTATGCAAATTTATGTTGCAAGACAAAAAAAAAATTCACAAATTATCGCTTCATTTTAATCACTTTTTTGAAAATGCAACAGAAAATAAAAAAAGAAATTAAATTTTCGAAAAACAAAATATTTTTAATTGCTTTAAGGAAGCGATAAAGGGAAATTGATAAGAAAAATCAAAAAAATATTTTTAGAAATTTTGCAACAATTTATAAAAAAATTGTTAAAGATTATAAGATAAATAGAAAAACAAATTAATTGACCTTTAATAAACATAATAATTATTGTTGGAAAAATTTAATTTTCCTTTTCACTTTATTTAACAAAAATATTTCCACGCCACCAGGGGCTGTGATCTGTTGCACTGCAGCTGGCAGAGTTGTTATTTCCTTGGCACATAATAATTAAAAAATAAATGAATAAATATTGAACGATTTTTCTAAGTTGTTCCCACAATACAGTCAAAATAAACCACGTAGAAAATAGAAGGTTCAAGTCGCCATAGTCAAATAGATAGTGTGTTTTCTAACTAGCCGTGAGACCACGGTTCACACCCCAGGTCAGACATCGTCAACAAAACGAAATATGAAAAAATATTTCTTCTGCAACTTCTCTCAGCAGATTTCTGGCAAAAACTCTGAGAGTACGATAAAAATTACAATGAAAAATTTCTCAAAAATCTGTCGTTTGGAGTCGACTTTAAACTATGTCCCGCCACTCGTGTATAAAATTAAAACACACAACATAAGTGGTGTGAGAAGCTAGGTTGTAAGCCTTACTGAAGGATGGTTATGACCAATTACGTACAGTGAGTGTCAAAAGAAACTGTACATTAAAAAATATACATTAATAAATTACCGTTATTTTTATTTTAACATTGTTTCATGGCCAGTTTTTAAAATTAAAACAAAAAAAATTAAAAAAAAATGTCGAAATATTTTAAATTTTTTTCAGGCACTGTCCTTAAGTGGTAAAAGTTGAGTTTGGTGATTGCTAGAATTTTATCCATGGTGTACAGTTTCTTTTAACGCTCACTGTATGCATGTATGTATAGAAAGTAGAAACTGTAGAGCTATCACACTGATGATTATGATTAATAAGGTGTGAGCACTTCTTTTTGGCGCGCAACAAATCGAAATGAGGAACTCGAAATAGGACCTGATAGAGCAATCGCTGTTTTATCTCGACTTCGAAAGTGGACAGCAGAATCCCAAAGCTGCTTAAAATCAAAGTAACTCTTAGCTCTGCATAAATCACAAGGAGAAACGCATAATGAAACTGTTTAATAAGGAAGATTTTATTCTGAAAGCCGAGATTGCAAACATATTGCACTGATAAAGCAGAACTAATAAGCCGGAAAAATGTATTTATTCCACAGGTAACTATAACGTCCATCCACATCAGTTCTACGAAACGAACAAACTACACTTAACTCCCACCGTTGCTTAAACGACATGAGCAATTAAGCAACAGCCTACATAACTTAGGAGTACTAAGGCAGCTTAATGCCAAACTACTTTCTATCTGGTCTTTATTGACTTTATCATATATTTATTATTATTTATTTAACACTTCTGAAATAGTCAAAGGACTTTAGAAAAGTACCAGCTGTCAAGTAAGTCACAAATTAATTTCTTTCAGGCTTCATTACACTTTTTCTGGATCTTATTTCTTGAGAAAGAGTCTAATTTTTTTATTACGAATATATAGAGGCGGACAATGTCAGCCCTGAACGTTACCGCTCTTAGGATGGGAATAACCAAACTCTTATTTGATGACTTCTGGAAGTCTCAGGAAGTTATAATAAAACTGTTCAACAAGAAAGATCTATTACTGGGAGAGTATCACACTGCTGAGTACTATCAATAGTTATTAGCAGTTGGACTTGACTTGATTCGAAATAAAACGAAAATAAAACAGAAAGGCCCTTATGGGTGCTACAATTCACATGATGATACTTGGGTAGCGTTATGGATGTGCTAAGATCTGTAAATTATTCTTTCTGTTAGAGAAAGTATGGTGTATAATTGAAATTTTTTTGATTACACGACACTCTGCAATTGCAGCTTCATCCATATAAAATCCGATTTCCGCAGCCATACATACATACATACATAATTGGTCATTACAACCCTTTAGTCAAGATAACGACCTAGTTTCTCACACCACTTATGTTGTGTGCGTTAATTTTTATACACGAGTGCTGGGAACTACAGTTTAAAGTCGACTCTGAACGACAGATTTTTGAGCAACTTTTTCATGACAATTTTTATTTTTACTCTCAGAGTTTTCGCCAGAAATCTGCTGAGAGAAAGTCGCCGAAGAAATATTTTTTCATATTTCGTTCAATTGGAGATGCCTGACCTGTGGTTTGAACCCAGGCCTCATGTCGAATAAGCCAACACACTAACTACTAAACCACGGCGAATTCACGCAGCCATTATAGGTAATTGGCCATTGAAAATGTTGTTGCAGATACGATGATTGCCTACTACAGCAACAGGGTTTCAATGAAGAATTTGTGAAGAAATTTTTCTTCATCAACGAAGCTCATTTTTCACTCGTTGGTTACGTCAACAAACAAATTTGCAAATAGGGAATCTGTGTACCCCATAGTGATTGTGGTCTGTAGGCAACATTGGGAGAATTTTTTCGACAAGACGGTTATCGATTTTACATGACATAATTGGTCATTACAACCCTTCAGTCAGGATAACGACCAAGCTTTTCACACCACTTATGTTGTGTGCGTTAATTTTTATACATTAGTGGCGGGATTTTTGAGAGGCAGTCGCCTCTGACCTGGGATTTGAACCATGGCCTTACATCTAATAAGCCGATCCACTACCTACTAGACTATGGCGACTACTAAATGCATAAGTTTCCAGAAAACGAAAATTTTTTTACATTTATGGACCCAGATAGACACGTTTGTGCTTTTGATTTGATCAATTAATCCGCTAAAGTGTTATTTACTGTTTTATATACAATGGAGATGCTTCCCAATTATTTGTTTCCGCATACAGTTCTCTTCTCTCTTAAAACTCTTGCCTGATTTTAGAATTTTTTAAACTTAATTTAAAAAAGTTAGAAAAAAGAGTCGAGAGAAAACACATTTTTTCCGCCTGTAATTTCCACTTTTGACAAAAAATTTATTCGAATAGTTGAAAAACTTTGTTTTGCCTTACCCCCTCCCTCCTCTACCACCCCTATTAAGAAAAAGCGCATAAAAACTCAGTGACATGTAAATTGCCTGCATATTTTACCACTTAGTTTCAAAACGAGAGAGAAAAAAAAGCAGGCACAAGAAAACTTGCGTAAAACTTTTCAAGGAAAGAAATTTTTTAAAAAGTTTTTCCAGATTTTTTTGTTTGTTTTTGTTTTTGGTTCAAGATAATTAACATTAGGCGAAGGAGGAAAAAAATGGATTATTTTTTTATTATTTTTAATGTAAACAACGACATTTTTATTGCAATTCTTTAAAAATAAAAGAAAGAAAAAATTGAGAAAAAATGGGGAAAAAAGTAAGCGAATTAATGAATATTTAATGGGATTTTCTTTCGTTTTTTTCTAGTAGGAAAAGGAAACAAAAGAACAGGAGTGAAAATGTAATGGAAGGACGTACTTCTTTTCAAAGTTGTTGCTGGGTGGGCGATTGTTAAACTGGCTTAAAGGCATTTTACTCTTAGCAGGTCATAATTATGAGAAGTTAGGAAAAAACAAACTTAAAAAGAAAAAAAATTCTTTTATTTGAATTCCAAAATAGATGCTTAATAAAGAGCCCTTTAAAGAAAAGCCTGATGTTCTTTCAATATGTTTAGCAACTCTACCGCTTTCCTAATGAGCGCTTGGAAATGTGAAATCTTAATGGTAAAACCTCACCTATGGAGACGCTGTCTCTTCCTATGCACTTCCAGTTTAATCTATCAAGAACTTCCTTCCCTATTTTGTAACACTTACAGGGATAATTTGCAAAAACACACTTCATTTACAGCCATCCTCCTTTTAGGACGTTGTACAATGGGTAAATCCGACCTCCGGGTACTGTACTTGTCTTGACTGACAGGTACACGTCCTCTAACCTAACCTAACCTATAGCCATCCTCTATAAATGGGATCTTAACTCCACAATGACCAATGAGAAAATCCGTTAGAAGTTTGAATTCCATTCAACTTGTTGTATTTAAGAACATTCAAACTTGGATTAGAGTTAAGCGGCGCTACGTAGTAGGTCTTTGGACCTGTGTAGGTGTCACATCTAATTCATCTGCAGCTTCATTGGCCTGTACTCAAAGTAAGTGAAATTTGTTAGTTTTGCAACATTTCATAGCAACATTTGAAAAGTTTAGAAGTCATACGATGAACACAAAGTGCCTTTATAACAGAGTTTAACTATCTGAGTCGAATGTCCCGATTGACTGCAGCACATCTGGACAAATGCCATGATGTCAGCGTGAATTTTCATCAAATTTACTACATAACATACATAATTGGTCATTACAACCCTTCAGTCAGTATTACGACCTAGTTTCTCACACCACTTATGTTGTGTGCGTTAATTTTTATACAAGAGTTGCGGGGCCTACTGTTTAATGTCGACTTCGAACGATAGATTAGAGGAACATTTCATGGCAATTTTATTTACTCTCAGAGTTTTTGTCAGAAATTTGCTGAGAGAAAGTCGCCGAAGAAATACCTTTTGTATTTTCTTTTGACGTCTGGCCTGGGGCTCGAACCCTGGCTTTACGTCTAATAAGCCTACACACTACCTACTAGACTACGGCGACATCAACTTTACTGTCAAACCGAAAATTGGGTTCGTCATGCGTTACTTAACGTGCATATTCACTAAATTATGCGCAATATTCCGCGTAATTCAGGTCTTCCAAGCGGTTATGAAAAAATTCCTCTACTAGACTGAATCCTTCTTGCAATGATACTGTCAAGAAGGATCTTAATTAAGAGAGGAAATCCTGTCTACCTCTCCTTCTTAAATCAATTGTATCATCAGCTGGATTATGATTACACTTAAGGCTGTATAAAAGCCATCTTATTTTCTCCTGAACTCCTGATATACAGTGAGAGTCAAAATAAACTGTACACTATGGATAAAATTCTAACAATCACCAAACTCAACTTTTACCACTTAAGGAGAGTACCGGAAATAATTTGAAAATATTTCGAAATTTTTTTTTAATTTTTTTTTGTTTCAATTTTAAAAACTGGCAATGAAACAATTTTAAAATAAAAATAACGGTAATTTATTAATGTATATTCTTTGTAATGTACAGTTTCTTTTGACGCTCACTGTAGATCTGTGCTATCGACAAACCTTTGGTCTGATAGGCAAATTAGACAATTGTCGTGTCCGATGCATAATCTTGTGTGTAGTTCATCGAGTACAGTGTGTTCCCTCTCCAGTTTTCGCATTTGATTCGGCTGTCTTTATTCGGTACGTTTTACATAATACCGCCTTGATATCTGTTGGTATATGACCATCGAGAACTCATGTTTATCAATATTTTCAATACCCGGAGCTATACATTATTGCCAGGATAATGAAATTGTATGATTTTCGATTTATAATCGCTTATTTCGCAGTGAATCTCACAATGTACAACAGCTGCACCTAGCTTTTGTAAAATAATTTTCCAAAAATTTATATTTAATATTTAAAATTTAATGCCCCTTCTCAATCTTTACCCCCCAGCAACCTATATTCTTTGCTCCCATACAATGCAATAAAGGGAGAGAGGCTGCTGTTACCGAAAAATTAAAATTTTTTTTTTTTCAAAAAACCTTTATAAACTGCCTTCAAGGTCATAATAACATCTCGTCATTTCCCCTTCTTCTCTGTCATTTTGGCGAAAACCTTAAATTCCTTTAAAAAAATTTAAACACTTTCACAGTGACAGTATCAGTGTTGTAAAGCTGCTGCATCGCATAGAAATCGTTATCTTGCTTCAGCAGCCAAATCGCTTTAGCGTCAACAATGAGGGTGATGTGGTATATCATTTAGAAAGCTTATCTCTCAAGTACCACACGCACAATCTCCAGTCAACCATACACAACTCACACAATCCTGCCTGCATTCATTTGAAACATTTATTCTATTTAAGCACCAGTCGTACGCATACATACACCCCCGTAAATACACATTCAATGAGTTCAGTAGTAGAAGTTACGCAGCTAAATTTTTTCCGTCTCTTTAAATAATAATCAACAATCCATCATCAGTTGCCACAGAAAAAAAAACAGGAAAAAAAACCAAAAATTCACAGACTGCAGGGGTGGGAGTTATTTTGGTATTTATAAGCTGAAATACGCCCTGCCTTGTTTAATAAAGACTCCCCCCTTTTGTAATAGAAGGAAAAATCAAATTTATCATGATGTTAAGCATGAGTTTTGTTGTTGTTTTTTTTTTCTAAGGGGGGAAGGGGCTATAAATGATGCCAATGTTAGAAATCAGATTTAAACTGATTAACCAGCTTCATTTATGTATGCCAGGAGTCAGGGGGGATTTTACTTTATAAATAAGACCGCGTGCAAGCATTTGATTTCCTATTTCCTTTATTTTTCACACACTTTTACTTCTCTTTTTTTCTCTTGTTTTTGTTTTATTGCTTCAAAACTGATTTGATTTCTTAACCTTTAAACGTGGTGGATGATACACACACAATACAAAAACATTTAAGAGACGACTGTTATAACCGTTATAAGCGGGTTTAAACTCAATTGCTCTCTTTAAGGGTGCAATTTCACTCATTCAAAAGCAAATTTCTGGCTTTACACTTATGTTCGTTGTATTGTTTTATTTTATTTGAAACAAAACAAAAAAAAATCAAGGATAACTAACACACACAAACCAATGCTAACAAAATAAGAAAGTGTATGTGAGAGAGTATGTTTAAGGGAAATCTCTTTGAGAATATATGGGTAAAAATGTTTGTAACAACAAAACAGCAAGCAAGCAAGCAGCACGTGGTAAATGGTGTGTAAAATCGTTTAAGCACTTAACCAAGTATTGATACTGCAATCTTGCTCTCTCTCTCTCTTTCTCTTTCTCGCTCTCTGCTCCAATACATTTAATATTAAATGGGATTTAAATGATAAAATAGTGAGTTGTGAGTATTATTATCATTAAACTATCATCAATAACGGTTTTTTTTTGATTCTCTCATGTGATTTTTTGTTTTTATTTATTTTTAAACAGTATTAGCAGTGGTGGTGTGTGTGCTCTGATGTTTGGCTGGGCTGGCAATAAATAAATTTAAGCTGTTCGACAAACTTATGCATGTAAAGGGGATTAATTTATAAGCCCGTTAATGTTTCCTGCCTGTAGTTACAAGGAAATTATTAACCTTAAAACGTGTAGTTGGTTATTTTTTCTCTCGTATTTTTTATATAATTTTTTGAAAGAAAAAAAAAATACTATTTAAGCAGTGGTTTTTTATGACAAAAATAATTGATACAGTTGTACTTACATTATGCAGTTTATAGTAGAGACCACAGGCATTACATACTGGTTCACCGCTGGCATTACGTCGCCAAAGGGTTGTAGTTGTGGTTTTGCAATTGGCACACGAGGTCCCCGCTCTTTTGGCGGCACTTTGTAGCGACTGCAGAGTCTGTAAGGAAACCCAATCAGAAAATAAAAGGAAATTAATAAGAATTGCAAAGAAAATAAACACAAAATAACAATAAAATGGTTTGAAAAGTATAAAAAACTAAGGAAAGAGGCTTGAAATGCCTAAAAAGTACATATTATTAGGTGTAGTGAAACGAATTTCAACACCGTCTACAGCTCATATATAGACATGTCACAGAGGTATTGTTTTTCTATACTCTACAACTGACGTTCATGCCACAAGCGGAACTAAATATTAATTTTAATGAGTTATTCAGCACCTCCGAGACTATGTAATATTTTTAAGGTCTTGACTTTACTAGTAATCATGGGCGTGGACCATGGTCTGCCCTTCTTTATTTGTAAATGCTAAATGCTGGAACTCATTAACCAGACCATACTGTGCCTGGCAGTCACCAAAGTCTACATCTTATCTTTGAAAGTAAATAAGTTAGGTTTGAAGACATAAATAATCATTGTGGAAAAGATAGAAATCATCTACAGATCCTGGGGCGGATTGTGTTTATCCTAGAAAACGAACAGAAGTGAGTCAACGAGAAGAAGTCATCGTAGTCTGGTAGGTAGTGTGTCAGCTTATTAGACGTAAGGCGCCGATTCAAACTCCAGATCAGACATCTACAACAAAACGAAATGTGAAAAAATATTTCTTCGGCGACTTCCTCTCAGCAGATTTCTGGCAATAAACTGTGAGAGTAAAATAAAAAGTGCCATGAAAAAGATGCTCAAAAATCTGTTGTTCGGGTTCGACTTTAAACTGTAAGGCCCGCCACTCATGTATAAAATTAACACACACACAACATAAGTGGTGTGGGAAGCTAGGTCGTAATCCTGACTGAAGGGTTGTAATGACCAATTATGTAACGAGATATAGAAAAAGGGTTGAAAACAAAGCAGAGCGATTAGTAAAGTAGGAAAAAAGCACACCCTTCAGCTGGCTTAATCCCATTATAAACCACATGAGAGCCTGAATATTGGCTCTCGACAGAAAATGTATATATTCAGACATCATTTCCCAGGCTGTTCAACCTTCTGTTACAAAGAGCTGAACAGTTTCAGAGTTTCTGCTGTCTACAACTCCTCCTCATCTTCACATAACATGCAGAAATCTGACTTAGTTTCTCGTGTCTCGTAATGATCTGAATCACCAATCTCACGTAGGGCACGTTGCTCCATCTTCTATTGAGTCCATAAGGGTAGCAGTTTTCTTTACAAAGATACGGACAGTCTTAGAGGTGATGGTCTATCGTCAACAACTTCTGCTGACCTCCACATATCATATAGAAATCCGGCTTAGTTGATCACCCAAATGAGATTAAATTATCTAGTAAGGAGCTAAGTCATCAATTTCACGTTGGATTCGTCCGTTGTTTATTCCGTAAGAGTAGCAGATTAGATAACATTACGTCAACAATCTACCGAAATCCCAGGACTCGTAAGGGCGTCAACTCTATTGGTTCAAGCGACACCAATATGACCCGGAATTTTGTTGCTGTAGATAGGTTAGTGGATCATACGTTTTAATTATTTAACACTTTGACTGTTAAATCAATACATTGCTGTGTTTACGTTCGATTCTTTTTTTTGGTTTATTTTGTTTCTTTTTCTTTCCAAAATTTATTTGGGAATTCAGTTTATTATGGTCTTTCTTATGTTTTTTGTTTTTTTTTTTTTGGTCATGAGAATGTGGCAAGTAGTACTCGCAGTCACAGTCGTATTCATACAACCATTGGCAGTTTTGTTGAATTGTCATGTTAACAACTTAATTTATTTACGTTAGGCATGTTGTCATGTTTTTCCAAAAAAAAAAAAAAAAAAACAACAAAAAAACTACGATCTTGGCTCTTAAGTCCAGCCTGAAAACAGATTCAGTTTTAAATTAAGCAAAACGTTTTAAAAGTTGTTATGGACCATTTTTTTCCCCGCCTTGATTTTCTCTACGTTTCAGTTTAGTTTTGCTGGGCTCTTAGACTGATTCAATCTGGGAATGTTGGGAAATGTTTTTTTTTTTGGTTTTTTTGCATTTTAAAACTTAACGAGGTCGTCTGATAATTATAAAATCGAAAACAGTGGATGCTAAACATAAAGGACTACCAACTATACAATGAGATTTCAAAAGTAGTGGGCGTTGAAACATTTTGAAGCAATTTTTTGTCAATGCAGAGTCTGGATTTTATTAATATCTTTACAACATCGTTAACACCTTAAACAATATCAGCAGAATAGTGTTGCCTTTGGTTTTAAATTATAAAATGCTGGAATTCTCCTCAATTTTTTGATTATAAAAGTGTTTCCATAAAAACTTTTTTCAAAAACTTTAAACAGGTGACTGCGATTGCATATAGAGATGTTGGCTTATTTGGTATGTTTTAAGCAACAAACGCAACAAACACAACAACACAACTAAACATCAATTAAAAATCAACGTAAAACATGATCAACGCCAAAGAAAATCCAAAGAGTACAAAAACACAAGCTAAGGAACACAACATGATCATAAGATCAGTTTGTTAACAACAACAACTGCAACAACTGCAACAACAACAATCAGAAAACCCTTAATAAATCGATACTTGAGTTTGAGACCAAGTGTTAAGACCGTATTTAGGCTGCAATACGTTGCAGCTTAGACAGGTTGCTGCTTAACTGCTTGTGGACGGACGTTCTTCTTTTTAACTTCGTTTCTGTTTTAACTTCGTGTGTTAAGAAGTTTTTGTCTTTTAGTTTTGCTTTATTAAGCCAGGCTCATCAGGCCTTAATGCGTGAAATATATTCAAGCCTTTTTTGCTTTAACAAAACCAAACCAAACCAAAAAAAGGAAAAAGGTTCCAACTAAAGGTAGGAAAATATTTGTAAAAATTCGTGGAAACAGACTGAAAAAAATCTAAAAAAATAAAGAAAGAGTCCAGCTTGTTATACTTAAAGGCCTGACAATATTTTTTTGTTTCTTTTTTTCATGGTTTTCGAGGTTTAAGAAATTGTCATTTTAATGAATTGATTGTTGTGTTAAACAAAACTGTCTACTACTACTGCCATTTACACTAAAAAGTTTTGTTTAAAAAAATATTTTTTAAGAAAAATTTTATTTCCATATGAAATGAACAAATTCTTGGAAAAACTTTTAACTTTTTTAACCCCTTTTCGTAATGAAAAATCCAATCTAAAGCAATCCATAAAAAGAAATATGAATTAATTAAATTATAACAACAAAAAACAACAACACCACAAAACGAAATTAACATAAAAAAAATCAAAAAATGTTAATTCTGAAATGAATTATTTTTACAACATAAACAATAAAATTTATGAACTCGCCACTTTCAACAAAAAAAAAACCCCTAGAAACCCTATAACACTGCCTAACAAAACCCTTTCAAAACAATCCTTTTTATAGCAGCACGGATGAATGACTGAATGACTGCAAGAATGAATGCTCAACCCTAAGCATTGTGGTAGTGGTAGTAGTAGTAGTAGTGGTCGTAGAAGAGAATTTTTATTATAATTTCACACCCAAACAGACAATAAAGCGAAAATTAATAGAAACACTAACTCAACAACAACAACACTTCACCTCTAGCACACAACTCCACCACATTGGGCCTACATTTACACACAACGTAAGCGTACAACCAAATAAATATGAGCGTGTTTCGTTGACATTTATTTTACATTGTGAAACACCAGCTACAATGTTTATAAACAATAAACCAAAGTTGTTCTTGCTTGTTCTTGTTCTTGTTGTTGGCATTTTCTTCCATTCCCTTATGCTTAACATTTCATTTCAATGACCAACTTAACTTAAAAACAAATGGACAATGAAAATGAAAATTCCCCCACACCTCCCCATTCACACAAACATATGTATACCACACACACACACACATGCATTTCGAATATTTAGTGACAAATATTAATAGCGATTTTCATGCCTTTTATACCTCCTCTTCACTTTACTTGTATTATCCCTTGCAAGTCTATAACTATGTATGTATCTGGCTGTTCAAACGTCTCCTTTTAATAGTAGACGACCACTCACTGCCTATGGACAGCAAGTTGCATGTTGTATGGTTTTTAATTTTAAAGGTTTTTTGTTTTTGCTTTCTGTCGTTGTAATACATGTTGTCGCCTTCAATTTTGTCAATGAATGTGTCATTTGTTGCAAACATTAACTCCACTCCAATTCTCTTCACTCCACTTCGCTTCACTTGCTGTTAACTTTGAAAATAAACTTGAAATTCAGCAGTTAAAGTTACCCTTTCAGACCATAAAACCCAGAATTATTGATTTTTAACAATCAGTCCACAAAAACAGTTAATAAAACTTAAATACAAAAAAAAAAGAAAATATTTCTTCTTCTACTTTTTTTTATTGAATTTTTAATGAAGTTATTAAGAATATTGGATTTAATAAAAAATGCTACAAATTTCTTAAATTAAATTACGAATCTAACCACAAAAATAAGCACTTCTTACCCATGTGTTTTGTTCGATCACTTGGTGTCTTTAGGAGATTTCTTAAAAATCCTCATCCCTATGAGGGAAATGCTTCGGAAACCCTTTTTCTTTATCTTTTGTTGTTACTGAACCGGGCTCTATCCTTTTCCTACTTCTTTGCTCCTTTCTCCCCCTTCGTCTAGCTCTTTTCTTATCTATTAGGACGAATATAATGGCCGCGGTCTAGTAGGTAGTGTGTTGGCTTATTAGACGAAAAGCCAGGGTTCGAGCCTCAGGCCAGACATCAAAATAAAATACAAAAATTATTTTTTCGGCGACTTCCTCTCAGCAGATTTCTGGCAAAAACTCTGAGAACAAATAAAAATTGCCATGAAAAGTTTCTCAAAAAAAAAATCTGTCGTTCGGAGTCGACTTTAAACTGTAGGTCCCGCCGCTCATGTATAAAATTAACACACACAACATAAGTGGTGTGAGAAACTAGGTCGTAATCCTGACTGAAGGGTTGTAATGACCAATTATGTATGTATGTATAATAGGTCGGTACGACGGCCTGGTATTTGTACCGGACTTGATGGCAAGTAAACGTCCTCAAACCTAATCTAACCTGTGAATCTAAACGAAAAGACTCATGCTTTGCCGTGGGAATATTTAAATCCATATTATTTACAGGTCACATGATTATAGACCAGATCGGGAAAATAGTGCAGAACGTATATAAAATGCGCATCCAAACAGAGGATATTATGTTACGGAGATCTACAAGTACAGAACGGTAATACCCCTTACATATACACGTACATAATTGGTCACTACAACCTTCCAGTCAGGGTTACAACCTATCTTTTCACACCACTTATGTTGTGTGTGTTAATTTTACACATTAGTGGCAGGGCCTTCAGTTTAAAGTCAACTCCGAATGACAGATTTTTGAGAAACTTTTCATGGCAATTTTATTTTTACTCTCAGTGTTATTGTCAGAAATTCTGCTGAGAGGAAGTCGCCTAAGAAATATTTTTTCATATTTTCGTTTTGATGTCTGACCTGGTCGTGGCCGTGGCTTCACGTCTAAAGAGCCAACGTACTACATTGTACTACATACAAGACTACGGCGACTTAATACCCGCTAGAGTGAGAGCTCTGCATGTTTTTAAGCGAGGAAAAAACCGTAACGTACAACCGAATAAACCGATATTGGATGAAACCTGCTGAATCAATTGCTAAAAACCATAAAAAGAGGAAAAACTGTTCTTCTCGCAAATATACCACAAGGCTAATAAATATAAGAAGGTCATAGGACTGGCGTCTAAAAACTATTGACACTCTATCGTCACTGGGTCAACCCTTAACGGTTCTAAGTACAAGGTCAGAGGAGACTAATACTGTACCCGAAGTTATAAGAGAGAAATTATTTGCATGTGCTAAAATCAGAGGCAGGAAATCGCTAGGGATAGGGATAATATCCACAATAGGAGACTTAATTTGGTTATAAATATTCCCCATTTTCATAGGAGAGCAGTTCGCTTTCTTGCACATCAATTTATAGTTTGTTTCTCTCATACGCCTAGAAAACATTTACTGTCGAGGGTAGTTTTTTATATATGCAGGTGGACGGAGCAGCATTTCGGACTTATCTCAATGGCTAACCTCCATAAAAACCATCATCGTTCTGTTACATCTAAATACTGTATACGTTGGCTCGCAATATTGAAGTGGAGTATATACATACGATCGACTGTTAACCTGTGCTGTGCTAAAGCAAGAGGAACTCTTTCGAACTTGCAATATGAATTTCGAAACGAGCGCTGTGTACACTATAAAGAAGGAAGTGGACAATGCAAGAGACGAAAGATGCGCTGTTGGCTCTAAGAAATACTTTGCGGTGGTCGTGCTCGATATTAAGAACGTTTTTAATTCCGCGAACTCAAAATCTTTACAGTCGGTCTCTTATTAATATATGTAGCTACAACACCATATTTGACTAACATAATAATTGATTACTTTTGAGACAGAAGATTAATATTGAATGGACCTGGAAAATAAACTGGATCCCTTATAACGGAAGATTATATACAATGGCGTACTGGGACTACAATTACCAGACAAGACTGTAATTGTACATTTTACGGACGACATTGTCAGAGTCTGTCGTAAAAAGTTTATTGAATGCGACTGAAATAGTATTTGGAATAGTTCTAGCATGGGTTGGTACTTTCTATATATAATAAATCATGACAACCTGATCAGGAGCCAGATGAAAGTAACTGAATGAACTGATGAAAATAACACCACGATAGAATCGAAGAGGTTTGTAAAGTATTTGGGAGCAATGATCGGCAACAGGCACCTTCAATAATACTTCAATAAATACATGGAATTCGTCAGAGAAAAGACACCCGTAATACAAGAACCACTATCGAGGATAATGATAAATATTTGAGGGCTAATGCTGTATGGAGAAGAATAAAATCGATGATCATAACATAATGTTATATGGTTGTCCAGTGACGTAGGAAGCTATCTTCCTGAAGAGTACAAAAAGGAAACTAAATCGAAATTTTTTTTTTAATTTTAAACAAGGTGTTAAATACATACTGTCACCTATTTATTTATAAAAATATTTATACGATATGACACTAAAATCTGCATGAGAATATTTGTATTTGCATAAGAAAATCCTTTACTAACGTATTTCAACGAAAATAAAGAATTTAAAAGAAAGTCAAAATGCCGACGGCAAAATAAGGCACAAAAATTACAAGAAAATATTGAAACTTTTTCGCAAAACAGGAAAATTAAAGTCAAATATTGAAATCTACACACACACACACATACACAATCTCGGAGAAAATAAGCCAATAACCTTTTAAATCTAAGATAGTGCGCAGTTACACACACACACACACACTCACGCAAACATATAGAAAATAAAGAATAAAAATGAATATCATTGTAGATGTGTTTGTAACCAACTGTACACAGATAGAAAGATGCAAAGAGATAGAGAAACATAATATATTGAGGGAAAGCAAGCAAGCAAGCAAGAGAAGAATGAGAAGAAAAAAAGCAAAAAAAAACAAACCCCAACAACAGTTATTATCTGTAGAAAGGAATCTTTGCTCCATGATTTTTGTACGTGCTCGTCTAAATAATAATAAAATGAGAGAATAATGTGTGTGTGTGTGTGTTTGTGTGTTAAAATAAACACAGACTCTGAGCCAACAACCCCATCGTAGTGGAGGAAAATAAAGAATGAAAGAAAAAAAAACCCCAAAGCTTCTATTCTACACACACACACATACAGTTACAGTGCAAATAAAAAAATGGAGAGGAAAAAATCGCTGCAATAAAAAGGAAACCAAATTAGAAATAAATGTGCTTCTGTGTGTGTGTGTGTATGTAAGAGAGTTTTTTTTTCCTTTCTAAGATGAGATGTTTTTATTTCGTTTCCTTATCTTCCTATTCAACAATTTTTTTTACAGATATTAGCGACAGTTTTTTTTTTGTTTTCTTCGTTTCTTTTGCTATCATTTTAGATGTAAAAGACATTTTGAAAGATAAAAATTATTCCACTTTTTTTTCGCCTCTACTCTCTACTGGTTCTGTATATTACACTGTATGTATGTATGTATGTGTGTACACATAATGAAATGTAATGTTTTGTGTGCAGAAGAAAGTATGGAGAGAAGAAGATGCTTTTGTTTGGCTGCCTGCTGCAAAGTTTAAGTAGCCAAAAAAAAAACAGAAAACACAGATACACACATAATTTAAAAGCTCAGACATTTACTCACACACCCTGCTAGCTGTCCGTGTCTGCCTCTGCCCCATCCAATCTGCTTGCTTTATATATTAGGCAGCCGATAAATTTATTTCCCTTTCGTGAAAGTGGTTGAGTGGCTGTTGCCGAAGCCCATAAACCACCCTTTGCGTTGATAATGTTTTATGTGTGAAAATGAGACAAATCTAGTGCAAGGATATCATTTTGATAGAACAGGGGAGCAGCTCCCCTTTTCTTGGAAATCAAATGAAATTTATGGCTTGTTTCTTACATATAACCCCCCCCCCCCCCCTTCCCCTTAAGTAAACATGTCTCTTTATTTGTTTGAATTGTTTTTTCTCTGGTTTTTCTGTTTTTTTTTTGGTTTTATTGTTTAGATTGTAAAGATGAGATTTTGTCTTGCCAGTTTGTTTTTCGTTACACACAAGTTAAATATTTATTTTATGGCTCATTTAAATAAAAGAATTTCATTCCTTTTTTCTTTTTTTGCCTCAAAAAATTAAACAAAAAAAACCATTGTTGTTGTATATAAAGAGAATAAAAGATGATAGAGATACATAAAGTAAATGAAATATTTTTTTCTGGTTTTTGTTTTAGAAAATTATAAAAGAAAAATTGGAATTTAAAAATAAAAATTTAATTTAAAGGACCTTTCAAGTTTGGCTTATTTCTTGTGTAAAATTAGGATGCCTATTTGGAATTGAGATTTATCACGTTTATTAATTTCAGCGCTAGTGGGTCTACGAAACCTTAATGATAATTAATACCGGAAGTCGACGTACTCTAGTTGAGAGTGTTTTAGCTTATTAGACATGAGGCCAGGTGAAACATCTTGAACAAACATCTTGAAAAATATTTCTACGCCAAATTCCTCTCAGCAGATTTCTGCCAAAAACTCTGAGAGTGAAATAAAATTACCATGAAAAGTTTCTTAAAATCAGTCATTCAGAGTCGACTTTAAACTGTAGGTCCCGCCACTCATTTATAAAATTAACGCACACAACATAAGTGGTGTGGAAAGATAGGTCGTAATGCTGACTGAAGGGTTGTAATGTCCAAATATGTACGTATGTATTTGAAATTTTCTTTGGTGAAATGTTCACTACTTATTCGTTGGAATCCTTAATTGTTTCATGAAACACTCCATATTTGAAGAAGCCTCCCGCAACCGCTGTATGGGCCTTAAATTTAAATTATAAAGGGTGTTTTTTATAGAGGTATAGAACTTTAAGTTGCAAAAAAACAACGATGGATTATTCGATTGACATGAATTTTATTTATCCCAAAGATAATCTTGTGGCATTACATTTTAAATATGATTTCTGGCATATGACCGCCACGGCTGGCGCGGATTTAGTCCAATCTGGACGTCCAATTTTCGATGACTTTTTCCAATATTTGTGGCCGCATATTGGCAATAATACGGCGAATATTGTCTTCCAAATGGTCAAGCGTTTGTGGCTTTACCGCATAGACCAATGACTTTACATAGCCCCACAGAAAGTAGTCTAGCGGTGTTAAATCACAAGATCATGGAGGCCAATTCACAGGTCCAAAACGTGAAATTAGGCGGTCACCAAACGTGTCTTTCAATAAATCTATTGTGGCACGAGCTGTGTGACATGTTGCGCCGTCTTGTTGAAACCACATCTCCTGGACATCATGGTTATTCAATTCAGGAATGAAAAAGTTTGTAATCATGGCTCTATACCGATCACCATTGACTGTAACGTTCTGGCCACCATCGTTTTTGAAAAAGTACGGACCAATGATTCCACCAGCCCATAAAGCGCACCAAACAGTCAGTTTTTCTGGATGTAACGGTGTTTCCACATACACTTGAGGATTACCTTCACTCCAAATGCGCCAGTTTTGTTTGTTGACGTAGCCATTCAACCAGAAGTGCGCTTCATCGCTAAACAAAATTCGCTTATGAAAATCGGGAACAACGGTAATCTCGTTTTGGACCCATTCGACGAATCTACGGCGACGATAAAATGGACGTAGTGCGCGATACGTTTTCCACACAGAACCATTATTTTCGAAATAAAATTGCAATATTTGCAAGCGTTGTTCAGGCGTGAGTCTATTCATGATGAATTGCCAAACCAAACTGAAAATAAATCACTTGACAGCTGTTAAATCGGTCGCCATCTTGAAAAGTAATGCCAACTTAAAGTTCTAAACCTCTATAAAAAACACCCTTTATTTCAATGTCTCGTGAAATTCTTCATTTCTGGAGACTATAGCTGACTACAACTGGCAAAAAAAAAAAAAAATAAAATAAACAGATATTCTCAATATATTTCGATGTCAGGAATCACTGCCTGCAAGCGTGATTCACGAGCATTTTCAAGTAGAATTGAATTTTTTCTAAAAATTTAAATTTTTAGCAAAAACATCCAGTTTTCTTGGTTGTTTTAACATCAATTATTACACCAACTGAACCCTGGAATGTTTAAAAATGGAATTCTTATGCCTTGTAATGGCTAATTCTTTATATTTATTATTCACTCTTTATTCATTTTCACTTTTTGCTGCTGTCGGGTTGGTGCATGTTCCCATATAAGATTACATTGTCTTGGTTCTTGCAGCTCTAGCCTTCTCGAGCTTTGAGGATTTGACTTTAATATAAATTCCAGAGATTCGTATTGTACAGTGCTTTTGTTAATGCATGCCTGTAACCTATTGATGATGATGTTCTTTATTAGGCCAAGTTTCACTTTTCCACATAAGAACTGTGGTTAGTCTGGATATTTGTGAATTTCTTCATATTGATTATTACTGTCTGAGTGTCGCTCTCACTTTATTCAGTCTGTTGTTTACATATTTCTCTTTAGTAGGAGATATTTTCAATTAGACAATTGGAACGTATATGCGGTGTTCTATGTATTGAACCAAGCTGAAAGTGTGGCAGAAAAACTGAATTTGTCGTTTCCACGGTGTACTCAGCAATCTAGTATATCTCACGCAACTACTAAGATCAGGCTTCCAATGCTGATTTTGCGAACAAAATTTTGTTCAACTGTGACGTCAGCAAACAAAATTGATGCTTATGGGACTCGGAGAATCCAAAAGTGAAACTAAAGTTTTTGAACTAGAGGGTGTTTTGTTTCAACAGGACGCTTACACAAGCCATGCAACACGATCACTTATGGCTTTATTACGTAAAAATTTTTCAGAATTTGAAAATTTCCTCAAAAGCATTGCTGTAACCAATATAGAAGCGATCATTTAAATGACACTGTGCTTCGTACATAATCGCCAAGACAACATCCATGTAATTTATAATACTCATATAATAATTCAAAACCGCCATTTTCTAAGCATTTAAGTTTTCAACACACTTCAAAGTAAAGTTACTCACAAAAACCCTGATATTTTTAAAAAATTTACTGCCTTATACCCTTGTTACAAAAATCTCCATTGATTACACATTGATTTACAATTAAGTCTACAATTGCACACATAAACATATAAAAAATACAACACACTTTACAGAGAATTTTGTTAAGGAATTTTTGTTGCCTAAAACTTAAGAAAATGTCCCTATTTGTTCCCTTGATGTACACGGTAGAATAAAATTTTAAGGAGCTTTGAAATTACTCATGTACTCTTGCTAAAAAATCCCGATTTATTTCCTTCTTATTTATCTATTTGTAAAGGAAACAATGACACACTTATGTGTGTTTATATACACATGTAAGAAATCCACCACAAATAATTTAAAGAGCAAATGCTTAAAGGAACAATTGCCTAAAAAGCGGAGATAATTTCCCCCATTTGCTCGCTCATGTTTTGTGTTGTAAAATGTACACCCACTCTATAAAGTAAACAATTAAAACATGTGTGTTGTGTGTATGTGTATATGGATATGTGCTTTTAAACATATTAAAGAGTATATTGTTTATGACCTTTTGTAATGCTAAATTACTCATACGTTTAAGTGGTCAAGGTGAGTATGTCGGTATAAATTTAATACAACAACTGATGATGATTTGTTTCTGTTTGCTTATGTTGGGAGGTTTTTTGTTGTTTATTTTTCTGTTATTGTGTCTGTGTTTTGTTATTTTTTTGGAATATTTTTGTTTTGTTTTTCTTTCTTTAAGGACCAAGTATTTGTTTTATGTTTTCCTTTATTTTGGGATTTTTTCTTCTTGAATCTGTGTGTAAGTGTGTGTGATTTTTAAATATATTTTCGTTTAGCAGAGCAGGCAAGATGTTAAGAGCATAAGTTTATGGCAGCTGTCAGCGCATAAATAAATCTTTTGAGGTGTGAATTTATATTTCAAGTTATTAAGCGCTAAAGGTTCTCTTACATAAATTAAATAAAAATGTATTCACTGGTTTTTTTTCTTCTTTTTTTAAAGCAAAATTTCATAATAATTTATTTAAAATACTACATACAATATAATATTTGTTTCATTTTTATCTTTAAACGCCATCTTGTAAGCAAAAAACAGAAAATAAGAGAGGGAGAGAGAGAAGAAAAAAACATTATTTGTCTGCCGTTTTTGGATTTGTGTGTTTGCATTTCAATTAATCTCCTGTCAATATTTGACATTTTGTCATTTTTATACTACGGTGACAGTGATATATCGCCATGGCATCACGTTTATAATTTATTTGTTTTACTATCACTTCATTTCATTTCATTTTACTTCATTTGATTTGATTTTATTTTATTTTAATTTGTAATAAAATTAAATAAAAATTTCTTCGTTTCTTTTTTTCTCTTCTCTCTGCTCTTGGTTTAAAATTATAAACTTCAGCAAATTCATTAGTAGCATGACACGCCTTTGTGTTGAGTAAATTTTATGAAAAATGCCCATATGTTGAGATTTACTCCACGCTACTCTACTCCACTTTACTTTACTCTTTTTTAAGCTTTTTTTTTTCCTTCAAAATTCCTCTTTTGTTTATACTTTTAAAAACTCTTTTTTTCTTTATGTTTTTTGCTTCTTTCATTATTACTTGATATCGTTAAATTTTAATTGATCTTTTGTTAGTGTTTTTATATTGTTTGCAGGTTCGTTAAAACGAAAAAAAAAAATGAAAAACACAACTTAAGGCTGTAAGTAGTGAATAAAAAAAAAAAAAACAAAATTGTTAAGTTATGCCATGACCTAAGGATGATTATATTGTTTAAGCTAAAAAGCATTTTTAATCATAATGTTTTATTATAAAAAAATGGGAATTTTTTTTAAGGCTTTTGACGAACTGTTGTCTTAACAAGATCTAGGCTGTTTGTTGTCTTCTTGTTTTAACCAAAAGGCAAAAACGTTGTTTTTTTTGTTTTAAAAAATCTGGCGCAAAAACGCCCCATAAAATTTTGTTCGCCAGTGAATTTCTAAAGTGCTGATCATCCGTTCATTGAACCTGCCACATGAAAAATTTTTGGTTTTCTTTTATTATTTAAAGAAAACATTATGCATTATTTGATTTGCTATTGATTTTATAATTTTTTCGTTGTTTTTTTTATATTAAAAATAAACTTTTTTCAAGTTCTTTTGTTTCTACAAAAAAAAAACAAAAACACAACTTGACTGCTGGCTAAAGTAGGGAATTTTTTTCTTTAATTTTTTTATAAAAAAATGTTTATGCTCTCATTTAAAAGGCTGCTGCTGTTGTTCCTTTATTGTTATTTTTTTTTGTTGCTTTAATATTGTTAAAATGATTTATAGGCTTTTTATTAAACTGGGTGGGGAAACCCTTTTTTTTTGCTTTAAATTTCTTTAAAAGATGATTCAAGTTTTGTTTCTTATTTTTTAAATTTTTTTTGATAAAGCTGGTGCTTTTAATTTTTGGCGTTACAGCCCCCAAACTTGTTGCTGTTTTGCTGCACTGTTCTGGCGAAACATATAAAATAACGATGAACATGATTATCATCATAATGATGATAATGATGATGTACTGTCGATAACAAATTTTAAATACAATTTACGAGACGAATTTTTTAAATTTCCACACAGAATTTGTGAATATTGACGCGTTTCATAAGCATTTTAAAAAACTCTTTAAACAAAAATTTTTTTCCCACGCTTTAATAGCTCTTAAGCAAGACAAAAAAAAAAAAGAAAAAACTGAATTCAAAAAAGATTTATTTTAGTTTTAATTTAAAACAAGCTTTTCAACTAACAGTCTACTAAACATATGTTAAATTTATTAAAAGAAAAGAAAAGAAAAAAACCAAAAAAAAAACTTTAAAAAGCATAACAAGTCTAACCTGTGCATTGAATTGAATACGGTATGTATGTATGTATAGTTTCTGATACTGTAACTAATTGTCTGAACTAAACTAAAAACGTTTAAATACAAATAAAAGCAAATCAAACAAATAAACAGTAACAACAACAACAAAACCTATATTCATACATATTTCAACGGTATTTATTTGATAGTATGGCCGCACAGACAGACCATATAGCACGACGGGCTGGGCCAAGCCATTAACGAGTGTGTAAATTTATTATTATGATCGTATTATGACTTAAAAGCTTAATTTGCATAAATTTTCATATTCTCGTCAAAGCGTCAAGCGTTTATTATTGTTGTTGTTGTTAAATAATAATAATAATAATAACCGTCTATAATAAGTCACGATTTTAATTGATGTTAATGACAAATTAACAGCGGAAAATGATGGAAAACCTTAAAAAAAAGAACATGATTTTTTGCTCAGAGAAAAAAAAAAAAGTTCAGACAATTTTTCTATTTTCAAAACAGATTTTAAAACTTTTGTGTTATTCGTAGTGAGAGTTTTATTGTTTCCGATTTTTTTTAGCTTTAAATTGTAAACAAGGTTTTAGTTTGTTTGGTTGCTAACTTCTGCTATTTGGTTGGTTGAGTTTATTAAGGAAATCTTAACAAAAAATATTTTAAAACTGTTCGTAAATGTGTACACTTTGGGTGCTCCACACCAGAGATGAGCAATGAACATTCAAAAAAGATGAATAGAATCGAATCATACTCATAATTTCTGATACTTATACGCATTCGTACTTATTTTAATATCATGGAACTTCTACTCATATTCAAAGTTTGAAGTATTCATCATACTCATACTTAACAACACGTATGATGTTGTCGATTTCGACTCTTCATAACTCGGCATACACAGAAATCACGAAGTAAGTTCGAATCGCGTTCGAACACTAAAATACCCGCTAGTAGGTTGTGTGTTTGCTCTGCTTGCTGCTCTGTCTTTTTTGCTTATGTGTCTTTTTTCTTTTGTTGTAAATGCAACAACAACTAAGACCATAGTATCATTTATAAGTATTATAAGTATTTTTTCTAAAGTTATGAATCTAAATGTGTAGGCTTATGAATCAAACATAGTTCGAATGGTATGAGTTTGATGTCAATGTTGCACGCATACTCATTACAACCTGTACTTGTAAATCAACGTTGTGTAAGGAGTACGAATGAATTAGAGTATGTAAAGGGTGTTTTTTATAGAGGTATAGAACTTTAAGTTGGCATTACTTTTCAAGATGGCGACCGATTTAACAGCTGTCAAGTGATTTGTTCTCAGTTTGGTTTGGCAATTCATTATGAATAGACTCACGCCTGAACAACGCTTGCAAATAGTGCAATTTTATTTCGAAAATAATGGTTCTGTGCGGAAAACGTATCGCGCACTACGTCCATTTTATCGTCGACAAAATCGTCCATCAGAGCAGTTAATTCGATTAACCATGGAACGTTTTCGCACCACGTTTACTCTTATTGATAACTCGCATCCCCAGAGACGCTGTACGGTGCGTACAAAAGAAGCTATTGCTGCTGTAGAGCGTAGCATTGAGGAAGAGCCGAATGAGTCCATCCGCCATCGAGCACAGGAATTGGATCTGTGTCCATCCACTTTATGGAAGATTTTGCGGAAGGATCTTGGTTTGCGTGCTTACAAAATCCAACTCGTGCAAGATTTGAAGCCAAACGATCATCAAGTAAGGCGTAGATTCGTCGAATGGGCCCAAAACGAGATTACCGTTGTTCCCGATTTTCATAAGCGAATTTTGTTTAGCGATGAAGCGCACTTCTGGTTGAATGGCTACGTCAACAAAAAAAACTGCCGCATTTGGAGTGAAGGTAATCCTCAAGTGTATGTGGAAACACCGTTACATCCAGAAAAACTGACTGTTTGGTGCGTTTTATGGGCTGGTGGAATCATTGGTCCGTACTTTTTCAAAAACGATGGTGGCCAGAACGTTACAGTCAATGGTGATCGGTATAGAGCCATGACTACTAACTTTTTCATTCCTGAATTGAATAACCATGATGTCCAGGAGATGTGGTTTCAACAAGACGGCGCAACATGTCACACAGCTCGTGCCACAATAGATTTATTGAAAGACACGTTTGGTGACCGCCTAATATCACGTTTTGGACCTGTGAATTGGCCTCCAAGATCTTGTGATTTAACACCGCTAGACTACTTTCTGTGGGGCTATGTAAAGTCACAAACGCTTGGCCATTTGGAAGACAACATTCGCCGTATTATTGCCGATATACGGCCACAAATGTTGGAAAAAGTCATCGAAAATTGGTCGTCCAGATTGGACTACATCCGCGCCAGCCGTGGCAGTCATATGCCAGAAATCATATTTAAAATGTAATGCCACAAGATTATCTTTCGGATAAATAAAATTCATGCCGATCGAATAATCCATCGTTATTTTATTGCAACTTAAAGTTCTATATCTCTATAAAAAACACCCTTTAGTTAAATTTCAATATTTTTGACTCTCTTATATTAAAAATTTCATATGAGTGCTTATGAGTAGCAAAAAAACGATTCTTTGCTGATCTCTGATAGGAATGTCTCGTATGGGATACTAGGAAGGTTATTTCTAGCAAAAAACGTTGTTTAGCTTCAGAAAATTTGATAATGATGAAAATTTTCCTATTTTGTCGAAAAATGTTTCTTAATTTTCTTAGATTCAAAATGAATTTTATTTTTTTGTACAATTTTAATGTTTTCTTTATGTTTTTGTTGTTGATTATCATTTGAAACATAAAGTTTTGATTTTAATTGATTAATTTATTTCTGCGTCAAAACGCGAGAACATATTCCTTGACTACAATGTAATGTAAGTCAAGGTAAAGTTTTTGAACTTAAAATCGTTTTAATTTCTGTGTTTTGTTTTTTGTTGCTGTTGTTGTACAAAATCAATTGTTTATGGATTTATTTCCAGTCAAAACAACAAAACAGAATAAAAATTTTTTTATTTGTTTTTTCCTCTTACCCTAGCCGGACGTTTGTAACAAATTTTGTTCTGGGTTTCCAACAATTTTTTTCTTTACTCCACTCTAGTGTTTTACAGCGTTACGAGACAACAACACTGTACAGCGTTTGTAAAAATAGCGATTTTTTTTTCTGTTAATTTTTGTTGTTTTTTTCATTATTTTTTAAGTTTATAATTAAACGCAATTATTGAACAGCCAGCAGCAGCTGCATTAAAACAGACAAAAAACGAAAAAAAAAAACGAAAAAAGCGAAAAAAACAGTCAGAAAAAGAGCGACTTGGCATTCAAATTAACAACTGTAAGGGATATGGAAAGAAAAAAAATTTAAATGCAAAAAACAGCAACAAAAACAAAATGTTGAATTAAACAATGAAAACATTTTCAGAATTTATGTGTTTTAGCCTTAAAACTTAAAAACGAGAAAAAAAACGGCAACAACTTAAAAAAAAATGAAAAAAAATGAAAAAAAATAACAAAACATTAAAGAAAACAATACTTCATCATTATCATTTCAAGACAGTGTTAAAAAAAAATTAAGAAGAAAATGAAAAAAAAAATACTGGATTTTAAAATAGGGAGGGGGAGGGAGATTAATATTCATACTGGATTTCTATTGTTTTAATTTTCAATTTTTTAAAGGAAATTTTTGAAACAAATTGATGACCTTCATTACATTGGTCACTACCAACCTTCAGTCAAGATTACAACCTTGCATCTCACATCATCCATGTTGGGTGTGTTAATTTGATCCATGAGTGGCTTGATGTACAGTTTAAAGTCGACTCCGAACGACAAATGTATTGTAAAACTTTTTCATGGCAATTTCAATTACTTTCAGGATTTTTGCCTGACATCTGCTGAGAAGAAATATTTTCTATCATATTTCGTTTTTCTAGAGATGGCTGACCTGGGTCTTGACCCGAGGCCTCAGGTCTAATAAGCCAACATACTGCCTACTACACTACAGCTACTTCATTATGAAATTTAAATATGTATGAACACATCATCTGGTATTAATCTTAAGGACTTAAGAATGGAAGTGGAATCGATTACATACTCTACATCTCTCAGGAAGAACAAGATAATCTTTACGGCCAGAGAAAACTGGGACGGGCCTCCCTCCTGTGGGACCACAGAGTCCGTAGATTGTTGATATTAAGCCACAATCTTTCACATGGAACTCTATGTCATACTGGAAACATTGGAAATTCTATCTTAAATAGGTCATGGTCATATGGAAACAAAAATCAAAATATTCGCTGTCAATCATGCAGGCCACAAGGGTCTTAGAAATAACATATTTTGATTCAAGGCATTACTGGACTGTTACACGACAGTCAACAATCTGGACAATCAGAATCAAATTATTTTTATTGGAAGACTAGGAGATGGCGATCATGTTGAAAAGGCAGACTTTTATGCCTTTGTGTAGATTTTGAAGTGACTTTCCCTGGACCTGATCTATTACTTAGGTTGAACAAGTGTCATGCGAGGAAATACTGGCAACTTTTGCCTGTAACTATCCCTTATTATATGGTTACATCAACGAAGAGGTGGAGTGAAGAGCGAACTTTGCTGTGAACTTGTGCAAAACAAACTCGAGAAGACTTTCTCTTTGCTTGCCTTGCAATAAGTAACTATACATACATAATTGGTCATTACAACCTTACAGCCAGGATTACAACCTAGCTTCTCACACCAATAACGTTGTGTGTGTTAATTTTATTCCTGAGTGGCGGGTCCTACAGTTTAAAGTCGCCTCCGAATGACAGATTTTTTGAAAAACTTTTTCATGACAATTTTATTTTTACTTTCAGAGCTTTTGCCAGAAAACTGCTGCAAGAAATTCGCCAAAGAAATAGACGAAGAAATAGAATACATGTCTGACCTGGTGTTGGAAACGTGGCCTTATATCTACTAAGCCAACACACTACCTACTAGTCTACGGCGACTACGAGTAACTATACAAGGCAGGCATATGAGATAGTGGTACGTGCAGTGTGTGTTGTAAGGAAGGGCAGTCAATGAAGGAATTGGTCACCAAATTTAATGCATTAAGGCATAGGAAATATAAGCTACAAAACGTGTATACGTCGGGTGAACAAAACTTGCTGATGCTCCCTTTGAAAAAGCTGATTTGGTTCTTTGACGTACTAATGAGATTCTGATGATTGAGAGGAGGATATACAATAGATCAGGAGTGGTCGCAGTTCATAACGTCGTCTTGGTCTTGACCTCGTCGTCATTGTATTGCATTATTACCATTAAGAATGGACCATAAATCATTTACGAGACTTTAGACATCCCATGGCAAAAGCAAAATGAATTTTACGGTTCTAACTTAGGTTTCTCAGTTAAAACTTAAGTTAGATTAGGTTTGAGGGCGTGTACTTGTCTTTAAGATAAGTACAATACGCAGATATCAAAATGACTCATTGTCATTTCGTCCTAGAAGGGAGAAAGAGAGAGGATTGTAAAGGAGATTGGGAAATTGGAAAAGCACGGCAAAAGGGCGGTTAAAACTCAAGTTATAATTAAAATTTCCAAAATTTTTACGATGTTCTACACGGGGTCTAAATAAAAATTATTCAATTCCTTGTAGGCCTTTGACCACCCTGAAGAATATCTTAGAGAAAGAAGGAAAAATATTTTTTCTTTCAATGAAAGCCAAGTCATTCATGAATCAATCTTTTTGCTTCTTCTGTTGCCTGCTGCTGCTGCTGGTTCTTTTGTTGGTTTCGAAACAGAAAAGCCTGCAATTGTATTTAAATTTTCAAAAAAAAAAAATAAAAAAATTGATGCTTAATATACTGGATATTTTTGAAAACACCAGGGACTGACTGTTTGACTGACTATATGGTCTTTAGTGCTTACGGATGGCAACAACAATGGCTTGGCTTGGCTGGCTTGGCTTATGGAAATTGTTTGGGTGTCAATAAAAAAATATTTTTTTCTCGTTTTTTTTTTGCATTCAAACAGCGGAGTAGAAGAGGGGAATCATTTCAATTTTAATTTGTTGCATATTTTGTCAATAACACCAACAAAAATTTCAACAGCAACAGCAACATCAACGTGTGTTTTGTTATAACCTCCTCCCTCAGGCTATACGGTGCAATAAGACAGACACACTTATTCGTTCGTTTGTGTTTTTTTTTTTTTTTGTTGTCTTCTATACAGTGATATTAAATTTCTCGTTTAACAGAAGAAAATAAAAATTTAAATTCGTTAAGAGACGAGAGACGAGAGACAGGAGGAGACAAGAGGAGAAAAAATAATAAAAAAAATATTTTTTTTGACTTCAACATAAAAATTGTCAACAAACTTTCAATGTCCAGCTGTGAATTTCTTGGGAATTCCCTCATAAAAGACATGGAAGGTTTAAGTAACAAAATATCAACAACAACAACAATAACAACAACAACAATAACAATGATGCCATAAAAGCAGACACACAGTGAGTGGAACGAAGTCAGTGACTGAGTGAGTGAGTGAATGAGGGAAATAAATGTGAATACAAGATCGATGGATGGATCGTTTTGTATAGCATGGCTGGCCATGCACTGCTCTGTTGTGAGCTGAACTGAGCCGAGCTGAGCTGAGCATGATTGTAAGACTGAATGGCTATGAAATCTAAGAAATCAAAAGTTTAACTGGCTTGCTTGCTTGCTTACGGTGTTGAAGGTGGCAAAGCAAAGCAAACCAACTGAAATAATTTAAACTCCTATTAAAGATCATCATCATGGTGATGGTGATCATGATCATGAAAATAAAATTTAAACATTTTTTTTCTTGATTTTTTCTTTCTGTATTGTTTTTGGTTTGTTTTTGTTTTTGTAAAAAAATTAACCATAAAGAAATCTTAACTACTTTTATTTGATTGTTTTCTACTGATTAAACTTCAGAATCCAAGAAAAAAAAGAGGCAGAAATAGGTGGAGAAAAAAACTTGTAAATTTGTGTGTAAATTGTACAAGAACTAGAAGCTGCTGTTATCAGTGTAAGACAACAACAACAGAAATAAAAAATACAAGAAAAAATCTCTTCGAACTGATGATTTGTAAAAGAGATAATCATCATCGAATTTGAATGTGTTTAAAGGCGCCACCAATTATATTCCCACCACACACACACACTAGAAAATTTCAATTTAATTTTAATTTTATTTGTTCCTTTTTTTCTCTCTCTCTCGTTTTTGTTTGTTTTTATTCAATAAATTAATAATAAATTGAAAATTTTTATAATTTCTCAGAAATATTATGACATTTTATATGAAATCATGTGGTGATCTTTTTAGGAAACCAAAAATATGTTCTGTTTTCTTTGTATGATTTATTTTTATTTGCTTTAATTGTTTATAATTTATGTTTTAATTTCTATCTATGTACACTTACCAGTCTTCGTTTTGGCTTAATTAGTGGTCGATTTTGTCCATTCATTTTGTAATATAAACCACAGGCATTGCATAAATAGTGTCCAGTTCCATCACGTCGCCATAAAGGCGTTGAAGTGGCACCACAATTTACACACTCACGGCCTTCTGTAAATAAAGCAAATAAAACAGAAAAGAATTGTTATAAAAACAAAATAAAAAAAAATTTTAAAAATTGTGAAAAAAAAAACTTTGAAATAAAATATTTTATCAGAATATTTTGTTCAGGAAAGTTAAGAAAATAAAAGCTTTCAAACAGACCAAAGTAATCGGTCGCAATATGTTTAGGCAGAGAACACGATTTGCATTAAATTTACCTAGAAATCATCTTAACAACCTCATAGCAGTCTTGCAGGACACTACTTACTTACTTCATTGGTCAATACAACCCTTTAGTCAGGATTATGACTTAATTTCCCACACCACCCATATTTAAAAAAAATATATCAACCAGGTATTCACCAACATCCAGGTGTCCACAAGGGTTTTGATGGGAGTCTTTAAGTTAAGATATGTACATATGTACATACATAATTGGTCATTACAATCCTTTAGTCAGGATTACGACCTATCTTTTCACCACCACCCATGTTGTGTGCGTTAATTTGTATACATGAGTGGCGCGACTTACAATTTAAAGTCGACTCCGAATGACAAATTTTTGAGAAACTTTTTCATGGCAATTTTATTTTTACGCCCAGAGTTTTTGCCAGAAATCTGCTGAGAGGAAGTCGTCGAAGAAATATTTGTTCATTTCTGGTTTAGTTGGAGATGCCTTACCTGGGGGTTTGAACTAAGGCCTCAGCTCTAATAAGCTAACGGACTACCTACTACACCACGGTGAATTCTATATGAGATATAAACACACATAAATAATTACCAATACAACCAATTACCAGGCTATGGCAGCCCAGCTGATATTTGAAATGTAATAATTTATACGATCTTGCAGCAGTTGTCTGTTTTCTTATTGTGATACAGACGACATTATTGAAGGTGTGGCATAACTGTAGTCGCCGTGGTCTAGTAGGTAGGGTGTTGGCTTATTAGACGAAAAACCAGGGTTCGAGCTCCAGGCCAGACATCAAAATAAAATACAAAAGGTGTTTCTTCAGCGACTTCCTCTCAGCAGATTTCTGGCAAAAACTCTGAAAGTAAATAAAAATTGCCATGAAATATTTCTCAAAAAAACTGTCGTTCGGAGTCGACTTTAAACTGTAGGTCCCGCCACTCATGTATAAAATTTACACACACAACATAAGTGGTGTGAGAAACTAGGTCGTAATCCTGACTGAAGGGCTGTAATGACTTTATTATGTATGTTATGTATGTATATGGCAGGCATTATCTAGCAGATCTGAATGGTCAGTGATTTCTACATCCATCTTCTATATTGCAAATAAATATCTTGGTCAAGGTGATCACTACCAGATAGAGGCTCATACAAGCGTCAAAGCGTCCCTTTTAAAGTTTTCTGTAGGAGTTATAATGAGAGGGGAAAAGTTATTCAGGGGGTTCTATAGGATCCAGAAAATGTTCCTACAAAGAAGCACGACAAATATACTAACTTATGTGAATTTAAATAGCTCGGTGACATCTAACCTTAAAGATATGAAATTTCCTTCAAACGAATTAAGGTCAGCTTAGTCTGATCATCAGCATATTCACACAACGGTTTGTGTAGATGTTATAATAAGTTAAGGTAGTTACAGATATTTGGGATGAGAGACAGAGATTGTGCCATCATAAACTTAATAACAGAAGACGTGTCCATTGATTTCTAGTGGATCAATGTCACACGACATGAAACTACGAAACTTATCATGTGTGATTGGCATGTATGACAGATATCCATAAAATAACTCATAATTTCTATCAAGATCAGAATCTATATCTTACTAGGTTGGGTAACTATAGGGTGATTTTTTTAAGAGCTATAGGAAAATGTTTAAAAAAAAACACATAAAATTCAGAAAAATGCATGAAATCTTTATTTGAATCGATAGTACGGTCCATATAATTTAATGTTTGAAGATTATTTCATACAAATGTTGACCGCGACTGCGCCTCAAATTGTCCATCCGTTTAGTCCAATTTTGGCATACTCTTTCCAACATTTCGGCAGGTATCTCACGAATAAATGCTTCAATGTTGTCTTCCAATGCGTCAATTGAAGCGGACTTGTCTGTATAGACATAAAATAAAGATTTCATGCATTTTTCTGAATTTTATGTTTTGAAAAATTTTCATATAGCTCTTAAAAAATTTTAGCAATTGTAGGTTACAAATATCAACGATTTATGCGTTAAGTTTTACCTCCGTCCGGCTAAATCAATTTGAAAATTATCGGAATTATCCTGTGTCTTGTTCTTGCTTTGTGAGTGTTTGATCTACGAAGGCAGGTCTTAGCATGTTAGGTTTTCGTATCCTTGCCTAGGAACAGCGCCCTTAAGCACATGTATTGGAATGTGTGTGTAAGAAACTTTTGTTGATTGTTTCCTAAGATGAAGACGCCGTAGTCTAGTATGTAGTGTGTTGGCTTATTAGACTTAAAGGCCACGGTTCAAACCCGTTTCAAAACGAAAATATGAAAGCAAATATTTCTTCGGCTACATCCTCTGGCAAAAACTCTGAGAGTAAAAATAAAATTGACATGAAAATTTCTCAAAAATCTGTAGTTCGGAGTCGTCTTTAAACTGTAGGTCCCACCACTCATGTATAAAATTAATACACACAACGTAAACGGTGAAGAGTTGTAATGACCAATTATGTATGTATGTTCCTAAGATGTGGCACATTTAACCTTCTTAAGATGGTAGTTGTTGATGTTGTCTTCTATGGGAAGAGGCAGTGGTGATCAGGAATCCTGGGGAGGCCTCAAGATGGCTTTTTGGAGTGAAATAAAATGAAATTTTTTGATTTTTATAAATTCAAAAACTGAAAATCTGAAATACTAGGGTTTGTAGTGAAGAACTTTAACTACTTTACCAAGCTAACATTTTAATAGAGTTCGTTTTATATATGGATTCACAACAGTGTTTCTGAATCCATAGTTCGTAATAAAGCTGTGGGTGTTGAGACGAATGTCCCTAAAGGGGTTAACAATACATGACTTGTTTATTGTTATTGAATGCAAAACCTTAACAAATATGTACATACATACTCGTATGTATGAATGTATGTATGTACGTCTGTCTTATTAATTTTTCTTTTTTATTTTATTAACCATAACAAGACTTACTTAATTATTCATTTTTTTTTTTTTTGTTTTTTTATTTTTACGAACGAATAAAATTCTTTTGGCATAAATTTTCCATTTCAATCTCATTTACATACAAAGTGTGTACGAAACAAATGTTTCTGCAGTTAAATGCAGCAGGTTTTAATGAAAAATTTTTGTTTTCAAGATTTTTTTTCTTCTTTCGCTTATTTTGCTCTTTTGCGAAATGAGAAATGTCTGGCATTTTTTAAGGAAATGCATCAGGAAAATACACAAAAAAAATAAAAGAAAAGGGGAAGTAAAGAAATGCAACATTTTTTATAAAAAAAAAACAAAAAAATGCGAACATTTTAATGGCAAAAACCCAGAGAGAGAGAGAGAGAGAAAAGAATTTGAACCTGTTCTATAAAAACGAAAGAAATGTTACTTTTAGGCCAAATATATTCCACAGCAAACAACACATGAATTTATTATTATAAACCAGGTTAAAATATTAAAATGGCTTAAAAATAAAAAACTAAACTTGAACAAATAAAAGGTGCTTAATGTTAGCAACTCTCCCTCTCTCTAATATTAAAGGTTGATGCAGCTCTTGACCAACAAAAAAAAAAAGAATGGAAAAAAATAATTCCAAAACCCAGGCAAGCGGAAATGATGTACGACAACGACTGTTCTAAACAGGCAGCCAGGCCTTTGTGTTCTGCTGCTGCTGCATTTTAGCCATGTTGTTTGTGGTTATTTGTTCTTACTGTTGTTTGGTAGTCAAACTGTTAATGTCTCTTTATTTTCTTCTTTTTTTTGTTTTGTACATTTTAATTAAACATCAGGCCTAAAAAAACCACAATTATTTCAATAGTTTTCTTACTCTTCTCTCTTCTTCTCTTTTTAATTTTATGTTTGAATTTTTTTTAAATAATTTTCAAATGGTTTTTGGTTTGGGTTTCTTAAACTGTTTCTAATTTGTATCGTGTTTTGTTTTCTTGATGTTGTTGTTGTTGATGGCCATAATTACAGAATAATAATGAAAATGTTTAAAATTATGACAACAAAATGTTTGTGGAGTTTATTTTTCAGTTTCTAATTGTTTTTTTTTTATTTCTATTCGAGGGGGATTTTTATTTCAATTTTCTTTTAACAATTTTTACGCCACGTTAACTATGAAATCGAGGTCTTTTAAAAAAATATTTACAAAAAAAAAAAAAATCCAATAACATTATGCAACACATTACATGTTTTATTCTATCAAAAGAATTCAAATGAATTAATTAAGGACGTTGAAAAGTTTAAAAATTTTTAAACTTTTTCTTCATATTCAATATGTTTTCGTATTTTAGTACAATTAAAGCCTTCTTTCCTAAAAGCCTTAGCATCAATTCTGGTTTCCTTTTTTAAATAAATTGTTTCCCGTAATAGCTGTAAACATTCTAGATCCGAAATTTGTTCTCATCATTGCTCATCATTTCTTTTAGCTTTATTGCACTATAATTACAGCCTGAAATTGTTATTTCATATTCATATTCACAAAACATGTCGGGCTTCTTTCTGATCCTCTATTCTCCTGTAGTTTGCACATCCAGTCCAGATCTCCATAATCTCTGCCTGAATTAGCATTTGTTGGCTGATGATCATTTTTTTTTTCAATTCTATCGTAGGATCTAACGAAGTCAGTTTATCTTTACTTTATTGGTCGTTGCAACCCTTTACAGTTTGAATTACAACCTATTTTTTCTTACCACTCACGTTGTGTGTTAATTTTCCATGAATGGCGTTTTGTTAGTTTAACATCGGTTTCGAACGAATGATAATGAAAATTGTGTTTACTCTGAAGGCATTTGCCGTAGTCTAGTAGGTAGTGCGTTGGCTTATTAGACGTGAGGCCACGGCTGAAACATCAAAACGAAAATATGAAAATATTTCTTTGCAGACTTCCTCAGTCGATTTGTGGAAAAAAAAATCTGAGTGTAAATTAAATTGCCATGAAAAAATTCTTAAAAATCTATCGCTTGAAGTCGACTTTAAACTGTAAGTCCCGCCACAATCCTGACTGAAGAGTTGTAATGACCAATTATGTATGTAAGGCATTTGCCGGAAGACTCCGTAGGGATTGTTGCCGAAAGAAAAATTTTTCCCAAATATTTCTTCGTTTCAAGATGTCAGAACTCATGTTTGAACTATCGCTTCTTGTCATATAAACTAACAAACTACCTACTGGACTACGACAGCAGTATTAGATTAGAATAGACAGAGCAAGACGGAAACTTAAGTTCCATACAACAAGAATAATGCCAATTTTATGTCTGGGAATGAACCACTAATTGTTACGTTTTCTAATGTTTAGTGTTGAGGAAAGAATTTTCGAGACTTGAGTGCGGTGATACACTCCGCCTTGGTTTTCCTGTGTTGTTCTTCAGTCGCACTGATGCAGATATTGCTTGCAGATCTTGTACTGCATGTCTGATTATCTGTGTGTGAGGAGACAAATATTACCCACGTTGTAGAAACCTTTTAAGTGTCTATGCCAGTTGATGTCCCTGTTTATGAGTGCAGCATAATGGTTTTGTTAACTCATCGCAATAAACGATAAGTAAGTAAGTCTAGTAGGTAGTGTGTTGGATTATTAGACATGAAGCCTCAGTTTAAACCCTAGGTCAGACATCTCTATCAAAAAGATGTAACAAAATATTTATTCGGCGACTTCCTCTCAGCAGATTTCTAGCAAAAACTCTAAAAGTAAAATAAAATTGCCATGAAAAGTTTCTCAAAAATTTGTAGTTGGGAGTAGACTTTAAACTGTAGGTCCCGCCACTCATGTATAAAATTAACACACACACAACATAGATGGTGTGAGACATTAGGTCGTAATCCTGGCTAATGGATTGTAATGGTCAGTTAGGTGAAGTAAGTAAGAAAAGTACTTCTAATGCTGTGGCAGTTTACATAGACTTTGTAAACCCATAAGGCTGGGTTTATTGGTTTCGTATCAAACTAACATACAAGAGCTGACATCTAAAATTGAGCTGAGTTTACGCCAACATGTCAGACAGCTTAAACAAACAATCAAAAGGGTAGACATTATGGGATGGATAGGATAGGAAGTGCAAGAGTTACGGTAATGATAAAAAATACTGTTGAAATCTGTTTGTGGTACTTCAGAACTTAACATGAACTAGCCTGATCAGATCGCATCTATAATACCTTGTATAAATCGATACATGGGACTACAAAAGCCGAAAGCAATAACCAACAATTTATTTTATTCTTGTGGTATGGTATCCTTTGCTATAATTCTATACATGACTGTGTCCTTTATTAATAATTTTTATGGAGAGAAATATTTTCTTTTTTTTATAATTTTTTTTTTGTTTTTATGGTCAGAATTGTAAATATTTTTATGTTTTGTCACAAAACACACACACGCACACAAACACATTATTACATACATACACCGTGTACGCATAATATCTTTGCTTAAGTAGGACTACATATGTATGTATGCGTGTATGTTTTGGCGATTTTTTTTCTCTCTACAGTTTTTAACGACTTGTGTATTTACTTGGCTGACTAATGACCATTAAAACAGTGGTTTTCACATTTTATTTGAATTTTTATGACAACAAAACCACACCACACCAGCAACAACAACAAACAACAACAGTGACTGACAATATTAACAATCACGCTGAAAACAATCAAATCAAAGTTATAATAAAAACACAAGCATCAGGGTAATGGCAAGGAGGGGTGTAGAATAGGATGTCATTAAAAACGAGAGTTAAAGAAGATAGTTTTGCTTACATTTTCAGCTACAGTGGTAAGTGTGTGTGTATGTGTAGTGTGTGGTGGGGTTTACACTTAAAATTTAATTTCTTTCGTTGTTGTTTTATGACATTTTGACAAGTCGAAATACAAACGTTGTTATAGTTGTTGTTACTCAAATGCCAATTGCTTAGAGGTGTGTTGTGTGTAAAGGAGGCAGGCGTAAAGAGCTTTCAACAAAATTAATACGAATATTTTCAAAAGTTTCGAGACGGAAAGTGCGTGTTTTTTTTTTCTTGGCTTACAAACAGGGTGGCAGGCAGGCAGGCTGGTGTTTTCATTTTTTTTTCATTTTAAGTGAGGGGGTTGGATATTTGGTTGTGGTTTCGGTCGTGAAATTATGGTTATTAACCGAAAGAAAATTATTAATGCGGCTCATTTGTGTTGTTTACTTTTAATGATTTTAACCATTTTAACCATGTGTTGATGTTCTCTTGATTAATTTTTGGGTTGTAAACAAGGCAGAGACTGAAACAGAAATAAGAATAAAAAACTGCGCGAGAAAATAAATTTAAATTCCATTTTAACGGTGGCGCTGCTAAACATTTTTTGGCTACAAATTAAGCAATTTCATGTGTGTGTGTGTTTGATTGTGTGTTGTTTTAAGGCATAAAACAATGCCTATAAAGTCAACAGCATTTGTTTTATAAGTTGTTAACATCCCAGCCACAATAAAAATCAGCCACTAAAAATATTTTTTAAAACAAATTCCAAAACAAACAAAACTAAAGGGTGTGGCCTTCAAATTAGAAATGTTGTTTAATTTAATCTAATAAACACACTTCTTGGCCTAGTCGTTGTAAACAAAAAATTGGATTTCTTTTTTAATTTCAATTTTTTTTATTGCTTCTCTCAAAAACCTTTTTTTTTGTCATATAAACCTTAAGCTGACCACCCCCTTTTTTTATAGAAAAGACAAAAAAAAACCAAAGAGAGTAAGTGGCAAGATGTACAATTTCTGTCTTTTGGCCATAAAATCACGAGTTTATATTTCTTTTTTTTTTATTGGTCTTTTTTTTCTTATTTTATTTGAGGTTTTCTTAGTATGAAATGATACTCGGCTAATAAATCAGTGCGTTAATGATGTTTATACTGAAATGTTGCAGTTGTTGTCGTTGTTGTTTTTTTTTAGTTTTAGACCCTATTTTTGTATTTTTTCTGGGCCTGGTAGTGTCTCCTGTAACATTTATTTTATGTTTCTTTTTGTTTTTTTCTTTTGATTTCATTATTTTTTTTGGTTTTTGTTCCCAAAAATTGTACGTGAGTCTAGTGTTGTGGTTGTGGCTTGTCTCGCTTGATTATGTGTAGGAATGTGTACCCTTTTGATGAGGCTGTTGATGTTGCTGTAGCCGTGGCTGCTGATGATGATGCTCAATGATCCACAAGAATTTTTGTGTGTATAATTTTTGTGCAGGCTTGTTTAAATGAAAACATTTGACCTTTTCATGGTACTAGTAACATAACAACTGTATAAATTTAGCCGGAGACTTAAAAGAATTCAATGAATCTCTTAAAGTAAAAATAGTTGTTTGCATTGGTATGCAGAGGCAGCTTGCAAAAGTCTCTAGAGAATAATAAAATTACAAACTCTTTCCAAAATGTATCTCCACACTTATCGTAGATATCTCAGTGATTCTTTTGATTATAGGTCGACAAAAAAATTGTTCTAAAATGTTCGAATTTGGAAACAGCAGATTTTAATAAACATTCGAATTCCTAGACTTACTTATTTAACCTGGCCATTGCAACTCTCTTCAGTGAGAATTTCAACCTAGTTTCTCACACTACCCATGCAATGTGAGTGCTAATTTTATCAATGAGTGGCTGGACCTACAGTTTTACAATTTTTTTTACTTTCTGAGTTTTTGCCAGAAAACTGTTGACAAAAAGTTGCTAAAGAAATATTTTTACATATTTTGTATTGTTCAAGATGTCTAAGCTGGCGTTTAAACCACGTACTCTCGTCTAATAAGTCAACACAAAATCTACTAAACTAAGGTGATTTCGTTTTCTGTAATTCTGTTTACCGTTTGATGTGTGTAGTTTGTTGTTGTCCATTTGTTTTGCTTACTTATTTTCAACTCCCCGATTGCTTTTCTTCGCGTAATAAGGCTGATGAGCCTTATTGTTATTTAACTCAAATGATTTATGCAGGATCACTAATATTGTGCTGTCGAGATCCAAAAGAACTGTTATAACTACGCGAGCTCAGCTCCTTTTAGTTACTATCAATATTGTGATTGAAATAATAGAGTTTCCAAGTGAATTGCCTTTAAAATTCCTTGAGCTCAGCTTAACAAATTTGTTCGTATATAAAAGAATATATTTCAGAGCTAATGGGGACACATCACTTATTCCAGACAACGTAAATGAGGAAGATTTGAGTTACCGCGAGGTACAAGGACCTTCATTTCCTACTTTTTATTGCATGAAGTATGGAAAAGTTAGAGAATGTTAATGTGATGATCTTAAACATACGCAATAATTGTTTGTTTAATGAGAAATAATGGAAGGCTGTCGTGCATGTCTTGTGACTCATCATGTTGGTGTCAAACCTTTTCGAGATTTTTAAAAAGATTGTCGCCAAGAATCTCTGACGTTTTTTTTTTTTTTTCAGTTTCGTTAAGCAAATGTTTTCAACTAAGCAGGTATTAGGATAACATCAAGTGCTTCTGTCGTTGCCTAGAAACAACTTCCTACGTGAACATGTATGCTGATTTGCTGATAGAGTTGTACTTTAACTGAAGAGGCAGTCGTTGTTGACATACATATGTTGTTATTCTCTCTGAGGGACAGAGAGTCAGAGACATTCCTGAATGGATTATTTGAAGGGAATTGTAGTCCTGTAACTATTATATACAAAAACCATGATAAACATATCAAATCGATAAGCAATTGAACCCAGTAGCCTTTGAATATCCCAGTATTTTTAAAGTTTAGTCATAAAATGATTTCATTCTCTTACATTCTGCCTTTGTGTTAGACATCATTTTCTTAATTACAATCAAATGATTTTTTTCTTTTGCTTTTCTGTACAATTTCATGATCATTAAAGGCTGGGAGGATGTTGTGATTTCAATTTGTTTGGGAACAATTTTTACGTTTTTTTTTTCGTTGTTGTTGCTCCTTTTCAAATCCTTAATAATTGCATTAAGGCCTGCTTGTTTTACTATATGAAAATCTTTGCTGTTGTTGCTGTTGTTGTTGTTGTTTAAGGCCATGTATCATATATTTTGTTTAGATGGTGACAGTTCTCAACTTGTGGGTTTATTGTTTCTGTTTGCTGTTGCTGTTGATTTGTTTTTCGTTTTTGTTTCGGTTGGGTTTTCATTTTTGCCTCCTTTTTTTTCATGATTATTATGGTTAAGAAACTAACTGGCTGTCGTAACTGTCGTATTTGTCTGTCGTTCTGGCTATGTGAGTGCATTAATCTTGTGTGTGAGTGTGTGTGTTGTTAATAGTGGCTGCAGTCGCTCTCAGTCTGTCTGTTTGTTTGTCTATTTGAAGTTAGTGTAGCAGGTTTTCTTGAGAGAGAGAGAGAGTGTGTATGTCAGATGTTTATGATTTAGTGTTTAGTAACTAACTGTAGTTTTTTTGTTTGTTTGTTTGCCAGATTGTTTGTTAAAGGTTCAGCTTTGAGTAACCAAAATAATAGTATGTGGTTTAAACACACAAACCCAGTTAATATCATGAGTTGTAATGCTACAACTGCTAAGGAAATATAAGGTCTAGCTAAGGTTAGTTTTTTTTTTCTCTGGGATTTTATAGTTTTTTTTTGTTCGATTTCTAGGAATTTTATGCACATTTTTTTCTAGTTGTTGTTGTTGTTGGTGATTTAAAAGTATTTTATTTTATTTTTTATTTTTTTTTTTATATAAAAAACACAAACATTTTGAGGATGCTGCGTGTGTCTAGCCTTTAGTAATAATGATGATGATGATGATGATGATGGCGTTGGTGACGATGACAATGATGTTGCTGGCCTAGTCTTAAACGCTGTATGACATTGGTTTTTAAGAATTACAACAACAACAACCATAATTTTTTTATTTTTTATTTTATAAAATGCCAGCCATTTAAGGCGTCTTTAGGTATCAGAATAAAATCCAAAAAGAAAAAAAAAAACAAAATTTTTTTTATAAAATATTTCCAAACATGTGACATATTCCATGTAATTTTTGGTAATAAAAAAAATATGTTCAAAAAATAAATTCCAAACTCTAGAAATTTTCAAAATAATTTCTCAAATTAGAGGAAATCGTTTCATTTAAAGAATCTAAGATTACATAAAGACGTTTATAATTTTAGTTAAAAAGGCATTGTGTTTGTGTGTAAGTGTGTGTTAAAAGCTATTTAAAAAGTGTAGGTGTTTATATGGTTTACATAGAAAAAGTATGTGAATTTAGCAAGTGCTTTAAATAGTGTAAAACATACATATTACAATTACAATATTACATTAATACAGACGATAGATAGTAAATTTTAATTAAATGAGGTTTTTTTTTGCTTTTAATTTTTGTTTTTTTCGTTAAATATTATTTTATACACGGTTTTCATTTAGTAGTAGTAGTAGTAGTAGTAGTTATTATAGCTGGTGAACAAGACAAAACAACAGACACATTGATGTGAGTGAGTAAATATTAGAAACAAAAAAAAAACGGATTTGTTATAGAAAATTTTCATAGGAAAAACTAAAAGAAAAACCATGCTTAACAAACCCAAAAAAAACAAAACAAAACAAAACAAAAAAGTGTATAAAAATAAAGCATTATTATTAAATAATAATAAAGAAAATCATTTAAACCAACATCATACCTTTTAAATAACAAAAAACACATAAAAAACCATAAGAAAAGATTTTAAAATTCTTGTAAAATTGCAAGCGCCTGCTTTTTTATGCACAAAAAAAGGCAGCAGTTTTTAACTGTCAAACCACCAGGGTATAAAGATTGTTTTTTTTTTTGTTTTATTTTTTGCTGTTTAAGTCCTTTAGTTTAACAGTGGCATAAAATTTATATTTTAAACAATGGTTAACAGATTCTTCGTCCTTCTCTCTCTCTCTCTCTCTTGTCTTGTTGCCAAAAACATACATATAAAGAGCCTCGCTCACCCATATCAATTACTTAAGCTCCATTCATGACAGCTTTTAAAAAAGTTTTCTTTCTTTTATTTTCTTTTTTTTTTGCCAAGCTTGAAACGTATGAAACAAATAAGAACAGAAGAAAAAAAGAAGCAACAAAGTAAAGCTTAAGTTACATTAACTGAATGGCTGTTTATTGGGTTTATAAGCTTAAAGGTATTTATACTGTGATATGTCGTCTTATTGTTAAAGTTTTTCTTCCTTTTTTTTTTGTTAAAAAAAAGGATTTTTTTTATTTTCTTCATCACCTGACACAGAAAGAAACGCTCTCACAAGACTGTTGCCAGAAATAAGTTTAGGAAGGCCGTAAAAATGTTTTCAAACTGAAACTGAAGCGTAAAAAACAGGCCAATCAATTTAAAAAAAAAAAAAAAATTCAAAAGCAACAAAAAGAAAATCTTATTGTTTGATTTGCAGCAAAAAAGTTTTAAAAAACCTTCTTAAAAAATACCACTTTGCAATTGTGCTTGCTTGTGCTGCTTAAGCAGCAAACAAAACAAACATAAAAAAGAAGCATTTTTAAACAACAAGTCACATGTGTTTTTTTTATAACAAACAACCTACAAAATTAAAAAATCCAAAAAAGAGAAGCTTGTGACACACAGCAACAAACATATGTTCTTACGCCCTCAAAACAAAATTTCAAAAAAAAAAAAAAAAGAATTAAAAACAAAAATAAATATAAATAATCATCATCAATTGTGCTTTAAAATGCATTTGGTACACAGCAGTTAATAAATAAAACAAAAACGAAATAAAAAAAAATTCAAAAATAAAATAAAAAAGAAACGGGTGCTGTAATAACACATTAATTGTGCAAAAATCAAATCAAAAATTTTTGTGTGTTTCTAAAGGAAGAAATTTCTTTTGTTTATTTCACACAAAAGACTTAAGACACATACACACAGTAATTGTTTACATTCTTTTCTATTTAGAAAGGCAAACCACACAAAAGACTTAAGACACATACACGTCAATAAAATACTACAGAAAATGTAAACAAAACTTTGTTACTTCAGCGCTTAAGTTAGAGCGAGTGAGAGAGAGACAGAGCGAGAGAGTAAGCAAGAGAAAGGTTAGGAAGAGAAAGTACTGAAGTTGTAAAGAAGAAATTTAAAATTAAAAAAAGAATTTTTATTTGAATGAAATTATTGACCAGGTTGCCAATAATTAAAAAATTATAAAAAAAAATATCACAATTGCATTGGCTCGAGTGATATTACAGTATATAATTGGGGTAGAGGGCAATGCCTAGTTTAGCGATGATAAATTTTATATCAATTCACTTTGAAAGATATTGTCTAAGCAAGAGTTTATTCACCAAAACCCATATTGAACTTACAAATCTCTTTCCTTTTTTACTGAACCCAACAATCGGACTATGCAGGTTACTTATGAAGTGGATTGTGGTGAAATTCGAAAAGCGGAAGGAGCGAGTTGTAATATACAGAACTATAGATCGTTTCGAAAAACTTACATACATGCTTAATTGGTCATTACAACACTTCAGTCAGGATGACGACCTAGCTTCTCATACCACTTATGTTGTGTGCGTTAATTTTGGTACATGAGTGGCGAGACCTGCAGTTTAAAGTCGACTCCGAATGATAGATTGTTGAGAAGCTTTTTCATGACAATTTTTATTCACTCTCAGAGTTTTTGCCAGAGAAATATTTATTTCTTATTTTCGTTTTGTTGGAGATTTCTGACCTGGGGTTTGAACCGTGGCCTTACGTCTAATAAGCCAACACACTACCTACTAGACTACGGCGACTTAGTTTTCTATAATTCTGTGAACCGTTCGATGTGTGTATTTTGTTGTTATGTCTTTGTCTTGTTTACTTATTGTCAATCCAATTGTTTTTCTCAGCATAAAAAAAGACTGATGGGTTTCATCGGTATTTAACTCAAAATCGAAGAACTTGCTACTATTTAATCAAATTTAATCAAATGGTATTTCTAAACCACTTAATCTATTCGATATTCACACCATAGAGCAGAGAATTCCTGGTGAATAGATATTTAACTTAATAGACTAACTGAGATATACATGGCGTTTAGGAAAAAAATCAGATCAGGACGCTGCAATAAACTTTATGCAGAAGTCTAAGACGATCAAAGGACAAAGGATGGAACATAGCAACCCTATCTAACAGTCAGACGTCATTCAAACACTTGACCCTTATGAGGCTCACTCGAAAATAATATGGGACTTTCTGGAGAAGCAGCAAAGAAAGACTGCAACTTAACAAAATTAGATATCTAATCGTTCAACGTTCAAAACATTGATTGGAAAACAGAATCCTTTTGTAAGTATTATAACCTAGCTTCATACACTACTTATGTCCACAAATGGCGGGACCTACAATATAAATCGAATCCGAACAATACATTTTTCTTTTTGAAAAATTTTGCATGACAGTACAGAGGAAACAGAGACACACTTTTCTGCATCCCAAATCATTCGAGAATTTATGGCAATTAGCAAGCAGATGAGTTTGTGTTCAGGAGGATCTAAATTGTTAGAACCCTGTTATAAAGTGGCGAAAAATGTTTTAAATGCGAAAGATAAGACAAAGATTTGGGAACATTTCTTAAACAACATGAATTTAAGGCAACCTAAACTTTTGTTGGTTAATAATAATAGAAGAAGATATGATGCATGCTTCAGGAGCAACCAGAACTTTTAACAGATCATCGTGGATTTAAAGAATACTTTCAGAGTTAGCATCACCAAATATGAAGATTCTGAGATACTGAGCATGCATCATCAGAACACATATTTAGAACTTGGAATCTTCCTACAGGAAAAAATTGGGTCCATACCGAGTGCTGCGCAGGGCTTTGTTCCTGTTGGTAAAGAATAGTTTGTCAGGACAGTAGTATAAACATTAAAAACCACTTCTTTATAGATGGTATGATCTGATCAGGTAAATAGAAATAATTGATAACGTGAGAATAGGTACACAGAGCAAAACTAGTGCACTTTTATAACACGAACCTTGAATATTTAACAAAAAGCACTGAAATCTCGAATTCCCCATGATTGAACGAATCTAGGTAATTGCATATTTTCGTACCTTAACAGTGTAGCGGACTATCATGCGTGATTACATATGTACATACATACAGTGAGCGTCAAAAGTGAGTAAACACCACTGAAATAATTCATTTTCTTAGGATAGCGAGAAAAGTAAATGAGAATAGTCGAATAAATTTCCAATAATAAAAACGTTATCTATTACTTATAAAATGTTAAAACAAAAACAACAATTCATGATAAAGGAACTTTTTTTATACTTAAGAACATAATAGAAAATTTAAAATTATAGCGGGTGTTGACTCACTTATGGCGCTCACTGTACATAACATACCTAATTGGTTATTACAACCCTAAAGTCAGGATTACGATTCAGCTTCTCACAACACTTATGTATATTGTGTGTGTTAATTTTATACGTGAGCGGCGGGACCTACAGTTTAAAGTCGATTCCGAACGACAAATTTTTGAGAAACTTTTCATGGAAATTATTTTATTTACTCTTCAGAGTATTTGCCTGAAATCTGCTGAGAGGCAGTCGCCGAAGATATATTTTTCATATTTTTGTTTTAATGTCTGACCTGGGATTTGAAATGTGGCCTCACATCTAATAAGTCAACACACTACTTGCTAGACTACGGCGACTTCGACGAAGTAGATATAACGCATGTTTCTCTGTTGCATGAACTCTACAATGGAATTCTCGTTTTATTTGAATATTTCTGAACCCATTTCCTAAAGTCATTCGCAGATTTCAATAACTTTCTTAAGCAGTTCCAGTTTTGACAAGAAAATATGGGGAAATAAAAACTGAATACAAAATTTTCAAATACATAGTTGTTGTGCTAAAGAATATTCGCACTTTTTTTATTGATATTGAAAATTTCTTTTGGAAAATACAATACAAAAACATAAAATTCCATGGAATTTGAATAATTTCTTCTTTGCGAATAATTTCTTTTTATACTTAATTAAGTACATATTTCTGCTTATTTTTCAACTGCAATACTTATGAGAATATTTCAGTGTTAACATTTCTAGAGCTCCTCCACAAAAAAAACAAAAAAAAAAAATTTTAAAAAAAAGTTTAACCAAGAAATAGAATTTTTAAAACCGGCTTGTGGCAGGTGTTATAACTTTAGCCACATAGTCGCTACACAGCCACAGTTACAATACAATTTCAAACAAGCAACGACAAAATAAACTGCACAAGGCACTTCCGCGCATTTTTCATCTGACTTTCAGATGTTTGCCCCTCTTTTTTTCATAAAAAAAAATTTAATAAAAAATTGAAAACCCAAATGAGGAACTTGCAACTTCACTTGTAACAATCATGTTGCAAATGTTGCAAAATAATTCACAAACCAACAAACAAACAAGCAGCAAAAGAAAGAAAAAATATTTTATTACCACAACCAAGGCATACAAAGTACGTGAAAGAATATTTAAGTTTAGGGGGTAAGTGACTTTATGAGATTGACGGACAGACGGACAGACAGACATACTACATATGTATGTACATAAACAAGTACGTATAATATTATCATTCATTCGCATTGTGTCACATTTTATAATGAAAATGTAATTAACAAACGCAACCATGTAAAGATGATGATGATGATGATGACAATAGTGAAACAGAAAACGTTACTCATATGAATGTACTCAGGTATGGTTAAAGTTAAAACACAGACAGACGGACGGACGGACGGACGGACAGATGCATGGACGGACAGTGTTGTAAGTATATGCCACAAACCCACAATTATGCGAATTTTTTTTCTTGTTTGCTTGCTGGCTTCCAAAGTTAGTATACAAGTTGATGCTCTTTTTTCATTTTTTTTGGTTTTAAAAAGAAAAAGGGTTTCAAGGAGTAACGGAATGCAAATGCTTTTTTATTGTTGTTATTATTGCCGTTGTTGTTGTTGTTGTGTATTGTCACTGCGTATTTTTACATTGTTTTTGTGAAGGCATTTCGCGCTGTTACTCAGGTCTACCAAGTTCACACGCCAACAACGTATAATCACTTGCTAAACAATAGCTGGCGTATGTATGTATTTTTGTATTCTGCCATGCCATAAATTTTATACAAAATAAAAAAAAACCAAACAAAAAAAAGCAAAAGAAACAGAAACAGAAAGAAAAAAAAATATTGAAATTATTTTTGCCTTTTTGAACATGTTCAAGTACTTTTTAGACTGATTTTTGCTTACACTTCTCTACATACGAGTATTTCAAGTACTGCTTGAATATTGTACTTGAAGTACTTTAAAGAAAATCAAACAAAGATTAGAGAGACACAGTTCAAGTTGTAGTTGAGAACAGCTTGCGTATTAAAAAATAATAAGGGCATCTAGTTAAACTAAGAATAAAACAAAATACATTTACGACAATATAAAACAGAAAGAAAATAAAAGTTCACACAGTATGTTTTCTAAACTTAAAAATTTAAAAGAAAAATAAATATTTTGTTGAAAGCAAGAAATTCTTGTATATAAAAAAATATTTTTAAAAATATTATTTAAAAAGAAGAAATAAATTTGTATAAAACAGAAAATTCTTAAATTTAAAAATCAATTTATTTTTTTATATTATTATTCACCCACACCATTTATTTAAATTTTTTTTTTAATTTTTAATTTTATTTTTTTTTTACAAAAAAAGTGTGTGTGTTTTAACCTTAAACGTACCAAATTTTTTCAAGGCTTTATTTTAGAAACAGCTGTTTAATACCCTAAGGTATGTATACCTTATATATTTAATACCCTAAGACGTTTGAATAAAATAAAAAAAATAAGTAATTAAAAAATAATTTAAGTTAAGTTTGATTCAAATCCGATTTGATTATTAATTTTATTTTTATGGAAAGTTTCTAAATTGATTGTAACTTTTTAAAAGCTAGGGTAACTTAAATTGGAGACTAGTCGATAGTGTACTATTCTATTAGTGAGAGGGTTTTGGGTTCGATTTCTACCAGATACCCTGGTTTGTTACACTCCACCGAGCATAAGGTTTAATTTGCTCAGGTCGTATAATTATAATATAATTTTTTGTGGAAGCATAGTTGCAGGTCATAAATAATTCAATAGTATTTAGACCGTGTCCATGATTGGGGTAGTAAAAAATGTGTTAAAATGCCTAGTAGCAGTCCGATCTTAGTTCTCCAATGTAAGGAGAATAGGTAGGTACATACATACATATTTGGTCATTACAACCCTTTAGTCAGGATTACGACCTAGTTTCTCACACCACTGATGTTGTGTGCGTTAATTTTATACGTGAGTGGCGGGACCTACAGTTTAAAGCCGATTCCGAACGACAGATTTTTGAGAAACTTTTCATGGCAATTTTATTTACTCTCAGAGTTTTTGCCAGAAATCTGCTGAGAGGAAGTCACCGAAGAAATAATTTTTCATATTTTCATTTGGATGGCTGACCTGGGATTTGAACCGAGGCCTCACGTCTAATAAGCTAACACACTACCTACTAGACTACGGCGACTTCTACATTTTCTTAATAGGCGTAACGGAAAACAGAAACATGGTTGAATATGAATGCTCATTGAGGTCCACTACGGATGGGAAATTTTTCATTTTCTACTCAGACATCCACTATGGCAAATAGGAACTTCGCTGCTTACATAACAGGTGGACTTCCAGCTATTCCTGTGCTAGTTCAATGTCACTCTTTTTCACTAAGACAAAAGCAGAGGACTGAAATTTCTATGGATTCCCGCCACTTTAATTCTAATCAATTGTGGTGTCTATCCAGGGTCAAACAAACAAATGCAGAACCACTTCTGGCAGGGGCACTATCACACATTTTATCTTTGAATGTCTTAGTCTAGCTTTCAGGCGACTTCGATTCTTTGGATGCTTAGCGTAGGATCCTTCGGATGTTCTACATTGTACAAACAGCTTAGAGCGGATGTAATCCCTTTCCCTTGATATGGCTTCAACATGGCGCCTTAGTTCAGTACACATGGTGAGCCTGGTCGTCTAGAAGACGACTTGAGAGTTGAAACCTCATCTTGAAAAAAAAATATGAAAAACAAAATCTTTCGATGAAGAGGAAAAGCTCTGAGAGTATACTAATGCCATGGAAAACTTTTCAAATCTGCTGTTCTGTAGTTTCTGCCACGCATAGTTAAAACAAAGGCGCACAACATATCTGGTGTGGGAATCCAAGCTGACTGACTAATGGGTTGTAATGGCTAATAATGTACGTATGTATTTATGGAAATATCACTCAGACAGCATGTTTGATAAGCATTATGACGACGATTAAAACGCAGGTGCTATAGAAAAGGAATACACGGTTTTGGCAGTGCGATAATGACCACACATAGCTGCCTGTGATAATAATCACTGATTTGGTCACATGAGGCTTTTTTTAAAGGACTAAAACTGAAGATTTGCAATGATTGACGACACAAAGATGGCATCGCCGCTAGAGTTCAAGGTCAACGCAACAGAAAAGTGTTCGGAAGCGGTTGAAGACAGAGAAGGAGTTGATAGGTATTCTGTATGAGTGTTAAAGCGTATAAATACTGATAACAGGGCAAATTCTTTTCGATTGAAATAAAAAAAATGTTAAAAACAAAAAAATGTCAATAAATTTCCGGATTTAAAAAAAGAGATCCCAATTTTTTTTTTTTTTTTTTGTAAATGAGACCCTGATGCTGTTAATCAAACCTATTGGATTACGTTCACATTTTTTATTTCTTTCATATTTGGTACGTTTAGGGTTAATATAAGAATGTTTTCTTTTTTTTTTAAATTTTTCTGTTATTTTTTTTATTTTATTTTTTGCTTGTTGTTGTTGTTATGAAAGTTTTGTCTTGCTTACCAGCACTGGTCCGAGGTTTAGTACGCGCCGGCTTAACATCAATATTGGAGCCGTTATTACTGCCATTACCACTTAAACTGTTTGACATCAGATGACTGCCGCCACCAGATAGACTGCTACTACCGCCAGCACCAATACTACTCGACATACCGCCTGTCCCTGAACCCACACCCGAAGCGGACATGCCATGATGCCCATGATGATGATGATGGTGGTGATGATGATGGCGAGCAGCAGCCGCCGCTGCCATTGACGGTGTTTGAAACATGCCAGCGGCTGCTGCCGCATGATGATGAGCCGCATATGAGGCATAGGAGCCATCGTAACTATTGGCACCCGAATTGCCGAGACCGCTACCATTCGAAAGCCCTAAGCTTGCCGAACTCTGAGCCAAATTACTGTAGTGCGTTTGAGCCGTACCGTCGAATAGGCCCGCAGATCCACTGTTTGAATTAAGCAGGTTATTATTGTTGTTGTTGTTGTTGTGGTGGGCGGTATGATTATTTTGGTTGGCGGCAGAGGGATTATTATTATTATTGTGGTTATTGGATGTGTTTGACGTTCTTGATGCACCACCACTGGATGTGGTTTGTTGGTGGCTGTTGTTGTTGTTGTTGTTATTGTGTGTTTGATTATGTTGATTATTTGTATTGTTATTATTTGTTGTTGTACTATTATTGTTATTGTTATTATTTGTTGTTGGATTAGTACCTTCTCTTTGTTTGGGCACTGACGACTGGCCACTGCCGCTTAGTGAGGAGGAGGTAGTGCCATTCTGTATGGTGGGCTTAATATCAAGAGCACAGCTAGTATCGGGCAGGGAGGTGGAACCTGAAGCTTGAGCCTGATGCATAAAAGCATTTACCACAGCCTGAAAAGCACAAAACAGAAAGAAGAAGAAAAAGAAAAGAAAAATGCAAAGTTTTACAAAAGAAATGACGAAAGAAAATCGTTTTCATTTTGAAAAATCCTTTTTTTACCTGATATTCCGAGGGACCGGTTTGTACTGAATCGGGCGTTGAATCCTTTGGCGGTGTGGGCGGGAATGGAAATGAATGCTGGCCGGTTGTTGTTGTCTGATGCGTTTGACCCACCACCTGACTCAATTTATGATCGACTTGTGGTTCTTGGGGACACGCAAACGGACTGCCCCAAGGGCTGGCGGGTGCAAATGATTTATGATCGCTGGTAAGCCATGAACTCAGGGGCGTATGAAAGTGAGGCCGACACATTTGCGGTGATGTATGTGAAGATGGCATACGGGAGGCTAAAAATATGCAAAAAAAAAAACAGAAAAAACAATGAAAAGATAAGAAAGAAATCATAAGTAAATAAATCTCTTAAAAGGTGCGATCTAAAACGGCATTAAATCAATTACAAAAACAACAACAGAAAACTACCAACGACAACCAACAACAGTACAAACAGCAACAATACTAACAATAACATCAATAGCAACAAGTCTTTACAAAAAGATTTCTTAACTTCTCGATATTTATACGATTGAGACCAGAAGCGATAACGATTTATAATAAATGATGGCAGCATAAAAGGAGTTATTGTTGCTGTTGCTGTTGCTATTGCCACTACAACAACAACAACAACAACAACTGTTGTATGTATGTACATATGTATGTACATATGTATGTACATTATATTATATTGATCATAAAACAGAAAATACAGAGTGTGAAATTAAAATTTATAGCGAAACTTTGAAAATTCATAACGTACTACGTACAACCAAACGCAAACGCAACCACAAACAGAATGAATGGACGAACGCACTTATGCTTGCTTCAGTCAGAGTCAGAGTCAGAGAAACAGATGAAAAAAAAAATTGAATTACTGCCACACAGATTAAACACAACCGTTTAACGCTTAAAGCTTTTTACGTTTACGTTTACGTTTCTCTCTCTCTGTTGTTGTTGTTGTATTGTTAAGCGGTAGTGCTTTGTTTTATTTTTTTCCTTGCCAAGCGAATATTATTACATAAGATTTTTCATTTCTTTAAGACTGTGTTTCTTGTCGTCATAAATTGTTTAATTTGTATCATAAACAATCGAGTGTTTTTGAATCAAAAAAATGAAAAAAAACAGAAGAAAAATTCACAAAAACCTGCAAGACAAAAAAGATCGATCATCATACAGCAGTCAAGCTATCGATCGATCGATGATCATATAAAAAATCACAACACATTGATCATAAGACCGCTAAAAGTGCTCTGTTCTCTACTGTACTGTGTTGTACAGTGTAAGAAGAACGGCATAATCTCAAAAGGTAGTGGTGGGTACTTAAACTCCTTATCTCTTTGAGGCTTTAGTGTCCTTGTGTGGCGTTCCATTTTTTTTTTTTGTTTTCTTTTTGAGATTATTTTGGCCTTACTTTGCGCCTGGCAAAATGTATGTATGTATGTATGTGGTGTGTGTGTAATACAAAGTGTAAAAGCTAATGTTTTGAAAACTATAATTTGGCGGACACCAAGTGAGATTTATGTGCATTTAAATCTTTGCTGCCTTAATACAAAAAAACAACACAAAAAATAAGGAATACTGCTTAGAGCATCAACAACAATTTTATTATTATTTAAATCCACCAAGTCCACCAACGACAACGACAACAACAATAACAACAACAGCAATAGCAACAACAGCAGCATAAATTGCTACACAAATAATGCATCGAGTGAGTAAGTGCAGCAATTGACTGAATTAAACTGAGCAGCTGTTCTAAAAAACAACAACAAAAACATAAAGATTTGCATGATCACCATGCATTGTTTAAATATGTTGCATTAATGTTGTTGCTATGGATTAATGCCAATAACAACAACAACAACACCAACAACAAAACTAAAACAAAAGAAAAATCGTTTTTTTTTTTTTTTGAAGTTTCAACCTCCCTTCTATAGAAGTTGGGAGTAGAAAAATTAAACTAAAAACAGGGGGAGGACATCTTAAAGGAAATGCAAAAATTAAAAAAAAAAATCTTAAAGGAAATGCAAAAATTCAATAAAATTGTTTTTAATAAATACGCCTATAAATTGCCTGAAACATCTACAAAATATTTGAAAAATGTTTATAAACATGTAACATAAATAATCCAGCAACATGTTGCCAAAGTAAATTAAAAATGTTTTTAAAATGTAAAAAAGCCATTTCATTAGAAAAAAGCGATTGTCTTGTGTACAATATGGTATGGAGGGTGTCATGGGACCATATTTTTTTAGAAAATGACCCTGGGAGAACCGTTAGCGTAAATTCTGATACCTATGAACGTAATACAACCAATTTTTTTGTCTCCATGTGGAAATAATGAGCTAAACGGTATATGGTTTCAAGAAGATTATACCGCGAGCGAAAAAAGCTCCAGGCCTCGACACTCATGGATAAAAATTAACCCACAAATCGTGGGTGGTGTGAGAAGGTAAAAGCTTGTAATGACCAATTAAATAAGTAATATTAAAAAGCATGGAGATAAAGGGATAGCCTTCTTATGTTGCTGCAATTGCAATTTCTCAGATTAGGGCCGAGATACCGCAAAAATTTTGAGAAAAAGTGACCGAACACTACATTTTATGTTGCAGCAATTGAAACTTCTCAGATTAGGGCCGGGATATCGCATTAAATGTTGCGAAAAAGCGGTTGAACACCACATCAAAAAAATCAACTGCTGCAACCATCACAGAAACATTCATTCAAGAGACATGCTTCTTAAATAATTGCAAGGTTCAAGCTTTATAATCCATAGTTGCATGTTCTTTGTTGCTGGTTTATTCTGTACGAAGAATATTACTTTTAAGTTAAGAATGGGGAAGAAAATTAACCAGCAACATTTTGCTAAACATATTAAAAAAAAGGATTTTTAAAATACATTTTTTTTGTGAAGTGAAAGTAAAAAGTGGAGAATCATATTAGCCAGCAATGTGCTGCTTAGCTGTGTTAATAAAAATTAACACAGCAACATGTTGCTGGTTAATTCAGTCTTTTTATTTTGCATTATAAATTGGGCTTTTAATTGCTCACTTGATTTTCAAATTAAGAAAAAAAAAACGGTCAAAAGTGGGGAAGAAAATTATACGGCAACATGTTGCTAAATATCATAAGAATTATTTTTGAAAAGCGTTTTTTTTGTGAAAATTTTCAGTTAGAAATAGAGAAACATATAGGCACAAATGTGTTGCTGAGCTAGTTAATAGATCTTAGCAACATGTTGCTGGTAAATTCAGTCTTTTTATTTTGCATTAAAAATTTGATTTTAAAATTTAAAAAAGAAATGATTACAAAGGGAAACAATATGTTTGTACAACATGTTGACAACATTGGGACTTGTCCTCATTTATTATGTCCTATTTTAGGTGGCCACCACCTGTTTTATTACTGTGAATGGGTGCAGTTTTATTGATTATTTTTTTTACTACGAATATCGCATAATTTCAATATTCTGTTCCAACATTTTGCTTCTTGTTGCTGCTCTAATAATATTTTTGATTTTCATAAATGCTGCCATATTTTATGATTATTTTCATGATTTCGAAATAACAAAATAATTAAAATAAATTTTCTAAAATACAAAAACGAACTATTTTTTAACCCCTTTTTATGGAAAAAAATAAAGAAAAATGGCCTCAAGTTAACAATAAAATAGAGAAACCGAAAGCAAAGGAATGAAACGAAACGAAAAAAGAACCACAAAGATGGATTACTTAAGATTATGACACATGTTAAGCCACCATATAAACTGAACTGCTGCTGCTGCTGCTGCTCAACAGTTTTCCTTAAGAAACAGTGGCTTTTTCTTTTGCGCTGTAGCATATCTTTATGATAATCTATGGGTATCAGAAGTACAACGAACAGCATTAAATTATGGTTTCTGGAGAAGGTGGGGAGGGGTGGGTAGGCTGGAAAACAGGAAAAAAAAGGACATTTGCTTTTGAAGTTAAAACCTTTTATTAAATATTAAGCTAAAATCAACTGACTGAAATGGCTGACTGACTGCCAGCTACTACTACTTCTACTACTACTGCTGCTGCTGTTGCTGCTGCTGGTGGTGCTAGTAACACTTGGTAGGAGCAATGAAAAAATGCAATTTTTTTTTCACCATGATTTTTGAGTTGTTGAAGCCGACCACAAGACGAATAACCACAAGAACACAACACCACAGCACACCATACCTCACTGCACTACAGCACACAGCAATAAGTAACAAGTTCGATCTGCCTGTAAAGATAATTCCCATTTGATTATACTAATAACAGTGGTTTAGACAATATTATATGTACGTGTTGCTGATTATAGATATTATTATTATTACCATCATCATCATCGTCATCATCGTCATCATCATGATTATGATGAAAACGATGGATGATGTAGCAGCCATCTATCTACAGTGCCTGGTTGATTGCCTGACTGCCTGCCTGCCTGATCAAATGATATTCAATGGCAGGGAATCTACAACCACTGAATATCAAGTGTGTGGTGTTATGACAAACGACTACACTACGGCTGCAGGTGATAATAATGACCATCATCATCATCATCATCATCATCGTCATTATTATCATCATCGTTTTTGACCAAATGGAGTAAAAATTTTGCACAAAAAAAAATATCAAAAAAAAAATTTGAAATTCTAAAAAAGAAAATTATTACGGATGATTGTTTAGAGCCCAAGCAGAGTATGGCTTGGAAAAAAGGCCAATAACAGTAAATTATTAATAAAAAGAAAATAAAGGAAAACAAAAATCAAAAGTTCAGAGCCAGTAAGTTTGGTTTCTGTTCGTTTTGGGGTTCCATGTGAATTGCTGCCACACAACAATTGTCAGTAGTTCAGATGATTATGGGTTTTGTTTATAACAAATTGCTGTTGGAAAACAGCATAAAATCTTTAAGATATCTCCCTGCAACACATATAATTTCAACTCAAACAACAACAAATAACAAAAACAAATCATCGGCAAAGTGCGTGGTGGTGCTGGTGGCATATACTGGCACGTCTATAAAGTGTTGAAAGTCTTAATTAAAGACACAAAACCCACGTACAATACAATTTCATTCACATTTTGCCAACCACAAACCAATAATTTGCCATGGGAATGAATTTATTTTAGTTTTTTTCTCTTTTAGCCGGTAATTAAATTTCTATAACAAGATTTGCATTTAAAATGCAAAAAAAAAAATCTTAAAGAAACTGAAAGAAAAAAATCTTTAAAATCTTTCCCCTTACGAAACAAAGCCAAAAAAAAGAGATAAACTAAGTACACAAACAACAACGCAGAAGAAAAACAATCAAAGTTTACTTGTCGGTTTTTGGTTGACTGTTCAATGACAGTTCAAAGCTAAAAAGCCGCCGTTAAATTGTAAGCTCGGCAATTAAGGAGGGTAATTCTACTCTATTTTGTTTATATGGCCAGCCAGCTAACCAGCCAGCCAGTCAGTCAGTCAATGAACCAAAAGAATGTAACGTTTTAAGCCGGCATTTCTGGTCATAAATTCGTTTTTGTTGTTGTTTCTTTGTTTTGTTTTAAAACAAAAGGCTCTGTCACTACTCTCTCCATCTCTCTCTCTCTCTCTTTCTTATGCAAGTTTGTTTTAAAAAACATTGGAAGCTTTTTTTGTATTTATTTCCTGGCGTTTTAAAAGCGTTTGACAGCGACAATCAACAGTCATGTGTATAGAAGACCGCCCTTCACTCTCTTTTATTCTTTTTTTTTTGCTGTACAGCTAACAGCTAATCCCGGCTTAGCTTATACAAATGTTTCAAGACTTACTTGGCGGTGTTTTACAATTCAAAACTGACAACGTCATTTAGCCAGCCAAGTGAGATTCACAATTGTAATGGCCCAAGTAAATTAAACGAAAAACAAAAATAAAAAAATAAACGAAACAAAGAAGAAACCCAATAAACCAAAAATAAAAAGAATTTAATAAACAAAAAAATTTTTTTTTCTTAGCAACATGTCATTGGAGTATCAAGCAAGCAACATGTTGCTGGATCTATACTTATAAACGAAAAAAATTTCATTTATTTTCAATGGAATTATAAAAATTATTTGAAACTCCTCTTAATAAATTTTTATGCCTGCAACATTTCTTTTTTTTTTATTATTATTTAGAAATTTGAATGTTTCAACAAAGAAAACTTATTTTCAATTTCTGTTAATAAAAAAATTTTGCCAGCAACACGTTTGTTGTGCTTGAATAAATCTTGAATATTGTTTTTGACCAGAATTTCCTTAGAATCCACCGCAGAGGCTTGATGTTCAATATCACAGAGTTCTGCGACTTGGAGCCATGTATACTCACTACACATGAACTATGGATGTCTATTCTCAGGGACATATAGAGATCTCTGTAGTCTAGTAGGTAGTGTGTTGGTCCATTAGACGAGAACTCGTGGTTTAACCTCTAGCTCAGACATATTGAATAAAACGAAATTTTTCGGCGACTTTTTCGCATCAGTTTTTTTGGCGAAAACTTTGAGACTACATTAGACTGCAGGTCCGGCCATTCATGTATAAAATTAACACACACACAATATAGGTAGTGTTAGAAGCTAGGTTGTAATTCTGGCGAAAGGGGTTGTAATGACGAATTAAGTAAGTTAAGTAAGATTGCGTTCATGTCAGTCTGGTGATCAAGCGCAGGATCACTCTTGCCAACAGGTGCTACTATGGTCTCAGTAGGCAATTGAGTAGCAGAGACCTCTCTCGTACGACTAATACTCTACAAGACGCTCATCCTACCCGTGCTTCTTTATGGCGCTCAGCCATGGACCCTATTAAGTACTGATGCGGCAGCCTTGAGAGTGTTCGAGAGAAGTCCTACGTAAGATCTTCGGTCCAGTGCGAGTTGGCGATGATTTCCGCATTCGATTCAACAGTGAGCTGTATGAGCTCCTCAACGAAATAGACGTTGTACATCGTATTAATATCCAGCAGCTGCTCTGGCTTGGCCATGTCGTTCGAATGGAGGAGGATGCTCCGGCTAGACGAGTATTTGATGCGGGGATCTGCGGGAAGGACCGAATAGAGGAAGTTCTGTCATCGATTGGTGTGAGCAATTGGCGTAGGCGCGCAAGAAGCAGAGGCGCCTGGAAGGATGTGTTGCGGCAGGCCGAAATCCGTTAATCGGGTTGTTAATGGCCAATTAAGTAAGTAAGTAAGTAAATAAGATTGCGTTCGCGATATAATAAGGAAAAGACAAGAAAAATGTGGCCACAAGGATACTGTTGAGATACCAACTGGACGCAACATCTTACATGTGAATAATTTTATTTACTTTTTATTTTTAGAGAATTCAAAAATAAACGACTGATAAATTAGTGCTACAGTCCTGGCAACATGTTGCTTTAAATTACTTAAATTTTCACAATTATTTTTGAAATTTCATTTGATGTTATATTATTTACGTATGTTACTTTGCGTATGAAGTCGCCAAAGTCTAGTAGGTAGTGTGTTGGCTTATTAGACGTAAGGCCGACATCAAAACGAAACTATGAAAAAAATATTTCTTACGATTTCCTCTCAGGATAACTCTGGTAAAAACTCTGAGAGTAACATAAAATTGCTATGAAAAGTTTTTCAAAAAATTTGTGGTTCGGAGACGACTTTAAACGGTAGATTCCGCCGCTCATGTATAAAATTAACACACACAACATAAGTGATGTGAGAAGCTAGGTCGTAATCCTGACTGAAGTGTGGTAATGACCAATTATTCATGTATATATAATCCTAGCAACATGTTGCTTGAAAATACTTTAATTTTCAGTTTTATTTTTGAGATTTCGTTTAATGTCACACTATTTTCTTTGCGTATGTTACTTGCGTATGTTACTTTCGTATGTTACTGGCAACATATTGCTGGCAACATACAAATTTTTTAAATAAATTTTTTTGTGGAGTTTTTCTTATTAATTTAGTTAAAAAATTGTTTATTGGGTTGCATATGGTAACAAGCTCAATTCAAGCGCCTTTTAATTGCCGCTTAAATTTTATAAACTTTGTTTCATTTTCTTTGGTCTTTTGGTTTTCAATAAGAAAACACTTCTATTTCAATGACACCAACAGTCCGTCACTCGTATTTGGTTTAGAAAATTTTAAATTAAAAGGCAATTAATTTAGGATTTGAAATTGAATAGAAATTGTTATTCAACAGAATTACAATTACAATGTAACACAGACACACAGAAAGAGAGAAACCATTAAACAAATTGTGGGAAATGTAAAGAATTTGTGTTTTTTTTTTTTGGTTAAAGAGAGAGTGTGTGTGATAATTATCATGTGAATAGGAGTATAACACCTGCTTTTTATATACAAAACCAAATATAAAAACAGAAAGAGAGAGAGAGATAGAGAGGAAAACATAATGGTGAATACAATTTACTAATGATGCCATTAGTGAAATGATGAAAATGTTTTTATTGAAAGGCAGATGCTAAAGCTAATGTTATCGCTAAGGCTACATCTCGAAACAGGGTGTTAGGAAACAAAAAAAAAACCTCTTTTGCTTTTTCAGATTTGGTTTTTGGTAAGGATTTTTCATTATCATTTACAAAAAATCTATTTCACATAACACTCTCTCTGTCTCTATTTGAATTGTAACAAAAACCGAAATTGTAACAAAATAAAGCAGTCAGAGAGAGAGAATGAAACCCAGAGATGTGATGAGAAAGATTGACACAAATTGCAACCAAAAAGCGAGAAAAATCTTGATAAAAATTCTTGACACAAAAGCAAATGGCAAGAGTTAAAAACAGAACACACAGTGGTGGTGGTACGTTCACATGCATACAACAAACAACAAACACTCAGTGTGTGATTTGTATTTTTTGAAAGGGTGATGATGGGCGATGAGTTAGTTGTGAGTGTTGAAATGGAAGGCTTTTTGGAAAATTAAATTTTTTTCTCACTTCTTGCTCTTGCTGCTGCTGTGTGCAAGAGAGAGAGAGAGAGAGAGCAGAGTGACAAAAACTAATCGCAACTAGAAAATCAAATTCTTTTCATTTTCTCCATACAACTTGGTATCAAAAATTAAAAGGAAAAAGGATTAAGCAACCAGAATGTAGACAACATAAGCCTTTAGTCTAATGAAATCAGATACTTATCTCTTCTAGCATTGCTTCTACAGATTGTTAATGAAATCATTTGAAATTATTTTGCAATTGAATTTAATTTTTAACGAATGAAAATTGAAAATTCTGTTTAAAAAACGGATGCAGCTGTAAAGCATAAAATGCGAGTATTGAACAAATTTTGTAATGTTTTATAGGAAATCAATCAATCTTCCTTTATGTATTCTTTCGTATTCAACATTATTTTTACAAAATTTTTCTTGGCTTTCCTTTATAAAGTAGCACAGGAGGAAAAATAAACAAAAGAACGCACCTTTTATAAGGCTCATTAGATACACAGGACACACTTTGAAATACCCCAACTGTATTATGGCTTTAAAGAGAGCAAGACAAGTGCATTTAAGACCATTTCTGTACAACATTGTTGAATGGCATTGCAGTACCTTAAAAGAGTAGCTCAATATGCAAGGTAATGTTAAGCGCCAATACTTGTTACACCTGCCAACGTAACGTTGCTTCCACAACAATTGTAGGTGATCCCTACTACCTTGATCCTGTGTCTTCCTGCATTTGCTCTCTTTCCTTATTTTGCTGTGTCTGTCTTATTGTCTTTTAAAGATATTTAAAGGAAAACGGTCGTGTTATTTTATATTTTTATTAAAAGGCATAATTTTTTTCCTCTTTTATTTTTTTAATAGAGAGAGGGTTTGTTATTAAAATAAAAACCACTAGCGAGAGCCCTACAAGCTGCAAAACATTCACTTGACTTTCGGTTTTTTTTTTCTTTACAGGACTCCTGTTTTCATTTAGCCACGTGCTTTGTTGATTTTATGATCAGTTCTGAATAAAATAAAAAAAACACCGCCGTTGACCACTGTTTTAAGACAATATTTTTTTTTAATTCTTTTTCTTCTTGTTTTAAACACAGCCAGAGCTGTTTTAATCCCCCCGTTAATGACACCTGCTCCAAATACAATACAAAACACAACACAACACAACACAACACAATACAAAAATACGTAATACGAACGAACGGCAGGGCAGCAGCATATATTTTTGTAGCTTAGCCTGTCACAATTCACAATTTTTTGTTTTGAAATTTTGTATAACAAAACCAACGCGCCGCCACATACTCGTACATACATAACGGCTTTGACATGCAACCAATTCTTTAAAAAGTGTATGGAAAACGAAACGAAACGAAACGAACCAAAAGAACGGCAATATTAGGGGGCAACAACACTCATGTAAAAACAGGCGGCTTAGGGTAATGGTCTCAGAATAGAGACAACTGAGTGCGAGTATGAGTGTCAGTACGAGTATGAGTACGAAATTTGCGTGTTAAATAAATTTCGTTTTTTTTTTTAAATACAAAGTGGGTGTTTAAGGTCAAAGGTCATTTAATTGTTTAAGAAAACAAAAAAGAAAAAGAGAATTTTAATTAAAAATAAAACCCATTTCTTGCGGCTTATTAAGGATTTAAACTTCTATTTATTTTTATTTCCATGAAATCTGTTCATAAATCTTCTGCTTGCAGAACTAAAGCCCTTATTCCATACAATAGTCGTATTTGTCCTATGTATGTTTCCACTGTAAGTTTAGGAATACATTCCTTCCAACATGGTTTCATAGAGAAACTTGAAAGCCTGTCTTGTGTCTATGTTAGTTTGATTCTACAGCAATTAGGACTGGTCTGGTCTCCCTACATAAGCTAGCGGCCTAATATCTAAGCAATGATGATAAAAAAATATGATCATAACAATTGAGTTGAATTAAGCGCGGGTATAATATCAATTAATGACTAAAAATTCTTTATTAGAACATCGATGATAGCATGTTATGCTGGAGTTTTGAAAAGTTCTGAGTACGTGAATTGTAGAAAGAATGCCATGGTTTTTTCAACCGATTCAAGAAATACTTTGCTTAACATGTTTAGTACAGAAGTCAGAAATCGGAATATTTTCAACGTCACGCTGCTCCAGCAATCTTACTTAATTGAGCATTACAACCCTTTAGTCAGGATGTAGCATCGCACACCCCTCATCTCATGTGTGTTAAATTTAGCCATGTCGACTTCAAGTCAATTTTACTTTATCCGAGAGTTTCTGCCAGCAGACTGCTAAGAGCAAATCACCACGGAAATATTTTTTCAAATCTTGTTTGGTTGTAGATGTCTGCGCTGGGGTTTGATCTCTCTAGCTAATGTCCATTAAAGAAAAACAGGGAACGGTGAGTGTTCTAAGTGCTCTTTAGTGATATTTTTCAATTCTAATTTGGGTAGATTAAGAGTTGTGCAAACGAGGCTGCTTAGAAGGGCTTCGAAGATTTGAAGCATATTACGGAATCCTTTCCTAACCAATGCTATACCAAAAGCTGGAGTCTAATATCAAACCGTAAGACTCTGGAAAAGCTGGAAATGAAATGAACGGCTCTTACAATAACCCAAAATGTGAACTCACTCTTTCCAAATATTTAATACGGTTTCATACTGGGCTTAAATAGATTTTAATTAAATTACTGACTTACGTACTTAATTGATCGTTACAACCCTTTAGTGAGGTTTATAACCCAGTATCCCACACCACCCATATTGTGTGTGCGTTAATATTAATATGAATGGTGGGAATTCGAGTATGAACGACAGTTTTGGGTTTTTGCCAGAAGACTGCTTCACAAAAAGTAGCCTAATGAAACATATGTTTCATATTTCATTTTGCTCGAGATGTCTGAGTTCAGATTTGAATCACGGGCTCTCGTCTAATAAGCCAACACACTAGCTACTAGACTACGGCGACTTTATCAAATTATCTGTTTTTATTCTGACTTTATTTATATCCTTGTAGCCATATTTACAAGTGTACGAATATATTGTGTTCGCAACTGATTCCTTATATTACGATGTGATTACGGAAGAAAATCGACTGTCAAAATCGTTTTTATTAATAGAGACAAAAGGTTTTAAAGCCCTTAAGAGCGGGAGATATAATTAAATGAAAGAAATACAACAAATTAGCTTCGAAAACTTGGTATTCCTTGACTAGAAAGATGGTTTTTATAACTAAAGGGTCCGCCAAATAACTTTTTTTTTTTGAAAATGCTTTAAAAAAAAACTACTGAATATTTTCTCAAATCTCTTTTTTTATTTGAAAGTACAATCCTTCCGGTTAATAATGGAAAATAATTTCGTTCAAATGGCTGCCTCGGCTGGTACATGGCCAGCCTACACGATCGGTCCAATTTTTAAGCACATTATCGATTGTGTGCAGCTGTATTTCACCAATGGCTTCACGAATATTGTCCTTTAAAGCGTCAATTGTCTCTGGCTTGTTGGTGTAACACTTATCTTTGACGGCACTCCACAAATAATAGTCCAACGGTGTCAAATCGCAGCTCCGAGGTGGCCAAACGATATCAGCTCTGCGGCTGATAATGCGATCTTCAAAAACAGGGCGCAAAACATCGAGTATAGCTTCGGCTGTGTGGCACGTAGCGCCGTCCTGTTGAAACCAAATGTTGCCAATATCCTTCTCTTCAATTTTTGTGAACAAAAATTCGTTCAACATGGCCCGATAACGATCGCCATTGACTATAACGGCCACTCCTTGCTCATTTTCGTAGAATAATGGCCCAATTATGCCTCTGGACCAAAATCCGCACCAAACAGTGACTCGTTTTGGGTGCGTCGGCTTTTCAATGTATACGTGCGAGTTTTCTGTGCCCCAAATGCGACAATTTTGCTTGTTTACATACCCGCCAAGATCAAAATGAGCTTCATCTGAAAAGATGATTTTTTTGCCAAAATCGGCCAGTTGAGGCAGCCATTTGAATGAAATTATTTTCCATTATTAACCGAAAGGATTGTACTTTCAAATAAAAAAAAATGTGAGAAAATATTCAGTAGTTTTTTTTTAAAGCATTTTCAAAAAAAAATTAATTGGCGGACCCTTTACATATACTAACTTAGACTTTCAATTTCATGTAAAAATAATGGATTTCTTTTTACTACACCTCAAACTTTTTTTTATCAACATTTAAAGCTGCTAATAAAAGTTGTCAGTATTTAATGGAATTTTATTTTATTTTTGATACAATTTTTATAGATTTCAAATGCCAGTTCAACTTTGAACATTTATGTTGAAAAAAAGTGTGTAAATTATTAAGGGCCATTATTACAACTTGTTGTTAACTAGAGGGCAGGATTTTAAAGGGCAAATAACTTGTTTTTCATTACTATAAATACCCAATAAGATAGAAATGAGCGTTAAGCTAAAGGCAGGATCATCCTGCCTGTAACTTTTAGAGTTAAGTTTATGTTTGAAATTGCCATATTATACTCGTATATTATTTTCAATATGACAACTTTAAATTTAAACAAAATGAGCCGTCGTTGCTACTGCGTTATAAAAAATACTTGTTTAATTGGGCAGTTTTGTCAACATTGCTCCGGCACTGCCATATTTTTGAAAAATTGTATCTGTAAGTTGTAATAACGAAAATAAGTTAAAGGTAACTTTGTAGTTCTCTTTAGCTAAAGGTACCTTTAACTAAACCCAAGTTTAACGGCAAGTTGCAATAATGGCCCTAAGTGTTGTAAACTTCTAACATATTTTTAATTTCTTTCAAAATTAATTTTTAACTTTTTTTTGATTATTAAAAGCTTGGCAAACCAAAAACAAAAAAAATCTGGATTTTTTTTTCTAGGAAATATTTTGCATTGCATGTGTGCATTTAAAGCCTCTTTGTTGGTTGTTGGCATGGCGTGATGTGTCAAATAAGTTTAAAATTTAAAGATTTTAAACACTTACTAAACAAATTTACATAAATTGACAATTAAAAGCAACAAAGAATACAACAATAATAATTGAGTCATAAAAGTTTTTAATTAATGCCCCAATAAAAAACAATCACAATTTTTTATTACCAGAAAAAAAAGAAAAAAAAAAACAAGAAAAATTATAAACTTCTATGGGGAAACTGTAATAAAAAATTGAATAAGAAAAGTTGTTGTTGTTGGTTTTGTTTTGCTGGCAACTACAAAATTAAGTTTTTCAAAATTTTGTAAAACAATTGCTGGTTTTATGTCATTTTTCAAAGCAACAACATTTCTATTTTGAGTTTAAACAAAAGATTTCTATGCTGAAAGCAGGTACCAAATCAATAATTCTCTTAAAAAAGCCAGCCAGTGAAACGATGAAATAAAAAAAAACAAAAAATATTAAAACAATGATAACTTGTTGATGGTGATGCTAATGATGTTGCAAATATATTTTATTGAACATTATCTAAATCTAGAACGTAAAAACCCTATAAATTTTTTATTTCTTATTCAGGTTTTTTTGGTTTCTTTTTTTTTCAACAAAAGCCAGCCAGAAGTTCTTGTCTAAACCAAGCCATTTAAATGCAAGGCATACATAGTAGTAGGAATTGTAGAAGAAAGGTACGTACGTTCATACATACGTCGTACCTTATACTCGTTATATGCATGTTGCTTAGGGTATAAGGCAGGCAACATATCTTAAAATGGTGTGAATTACAAACATGGCAACATTTTTAAAAGAAACTACAGCATCTGGTCTATGATAAAAGGTAAGAAAAACAAAGTCATGGAGTTGTTGTTGGTTGTTGCTTGCTTTTACGTGGTTGGATTTCTTTTTTCTGTAAAGTTTTTTTTTTTTTATTTTTCTTGGTTAAGAGTGTTAAACACAGGTACGTTAAGGTAAAATTGTACATGCAACGTTAAAATGTCAACAACATTTGCTTTGCAACTTTTCTTAGTTATTTTTTTCTCTTTTTTTTTACGCCAATATGTGGGCTTTACGCTGAATTTTAGCAGCAGTACTTGAGTTTTAACGAAAAACAAAAAAATATAAAAAGAAAACGTATACATGCCGTGCAGCAACATATTCCAAGGAAAATAAAATAAAATTTTATTTCATTTTTTTTTAACTTAAACTTCTCATGAAATACGCCATTTTGTTTAAAAAATTTTTTTTTCTGTATATTTTTTTTTGCAATTTTTGTTTTCCTTGTATCTGCTGCCATACATTGTAGGTTTTCTGTATTAATTTTTATTATAATATTGGCCATCTAAAAATAAATTTATAAAGAAATAAAATAAAATCATATGTACTCGTCGTACGTCTGTCTGTCTGCATAGCCAAGTGCCTGTCCGTCCGTCCGTCCGTCTTTTCGCATATGTATATACGTATGTACGTATGTATGTTATCATTATCCATGATCATCATCCATTATATGATCATTATTAAAATAATAAAACTGATGTACTCTTTGCATACAAAATAAATGTTTAACTGGTCTGTGTCGTCTTCACAGTGATGGTGAGAAAGTGTTAACAAAAATTAAAATAAAAATCAGTCTGGCCTGAAAACTTAGCAAAAAAAAACAGAAAAAAGAGACGTGAAAAATAAAATGCAGCAACACGTCTGGCATACTATGTGTTGGACATTTAACACTTAACAAATACGAGTACGAGCCGAGAGTATATGACAATTATGACAAATGGAATTGTGGCAATAGCCATACCACAACAACATACAGCAACAAACAGCAACAGCAACAGCAGTCATTGCATTTTAACATGTTTTTTTAATTGTAATCAATAAACGAATAAATGTTGTTGATTTTTATTCATGTCTGTCTCATACATAATTATTTAATTAAATGATCATTAAATAAATACACACTAGTTTTTAGCTAGACAAACAAGACTATGTAATGCCCTATAGAAGGGTAATATGTTTGGAAAGCTTCTTAAGTGATCATGAAGTTATGTTGCATCTAAATTCACTGGCAACTTATTTTATTTCAATGCGAAAAGTGTCTTACTTAACTGGTCATTATAGGCAGAATTGCGATTTAGCTTCTCCCACCAGCTATGTTGCCTAAAATAATTTTATCCATGAGTGGCGGCACCTACAGTTTAAAACGTCGACTCCGAACTAAACACTTGAGAAACTTTTCATGGTCATTTTATTTACTCTGAGAGTTTTTGTCAGAAGAATGCTTAGAGAGGATGCCAAAAGGATAAAACACAATCCCAATCCTCGAGCCTTTGCTGTCAATGGAAAGACCAAAACTGTCTTGATCTTTGAAAAAGAATCAATTAGGCTTCTAACGGACATATTTACAGGATACTGTATGACAAGGCGAGATATCGCCGTAGTCTAGTAGGTAGTGTGTTGGCTTATTAGATGGAAGGACAAGGTTCAAACTCCAAATATTTCTTAGGCGACTTCCTCTCAGCAGAGGAGTAGTCGCCCTAGTCTAGTAGGTAGTGTGTTGGCTTGTTAGAAGTAAAAGCCAGGGTTCGAGCCCCAGGCCAGACATCAAGACGAAATACAAAAAATATTTCTTTGGCGTCTTCCTCTCAGCAGATTTCTGGCAAAAACTCTGAGAGTAAATAAGAATTGCCATGAAAAGTTTCTCAAAAATCTGTCGTTCGGAGTCGAATTTAAACTGTAGGTCCCACCACTCATGTATAAAATTAACACGCACAACATAAGTGGTGTGAGAAACTAGGTCGTTGTACAATGGGTCAATTCGACCTCCGGGTACTGTACTTATCTTAATTGACAAGTACACGTCCTCTAACCTAACCTAACCTAACCTCCTCTCAGCAGATTTCTGGCAACAAGTCTGACAGTAAATAAGAATTGCCATGAAAAAGTTTTTCAAAAAATCAGTCGTTCGGAATCGATATTAAACTGTAGATCCCACTGCTCATGTATAAATTTAGCACTCACAACTTAAGTGATGTGAGAAACTAGGTCGTAATCCTGACTTAAGTGTTTCAATGACCAAATATGTATGTACGAATCGATACAAAACAGTTTTTCTGATTGCCTTGCTCTACGGGAGCTCAGACTTAAGCTCCTTGTTGCAAGTCTCTGTCATGCTCTAAATGGTCTTAAGGTTTTCGTCTCTGACGTACTCTCTCGCGGGGTAGTACATTCTAGCTTGGAAAGTACTTTTTTACGCCGAAAGAATTCATGTCAGTGTTATATATAAGTGTTTCACGATATCGTTAGTCAAAGACTAACCCAAGAGTATATTCACTGATGGTCGATTCGTGAGGACGGGACCTACAGTTTAACCTCATATTCGAACAATCGATTTAAGAAAGTTTTTCATGGCAATTAGTTTACGCTCAAGAGGCTGCTTCTGGGAGCTGCAGAAAGATATTTTATTTTCTAAATGTTAGGATAGAGGTTTGAACTGTCGAGTACAACACTACAACTAGACTACGGTGGCCATTCACTATTACAGCATTTACTACCTTTTATTGCCAAATTTATATTTAGCCGGATGCCTTTTCAAAAATATTTCCTAAATGAAACGGCTTAATCGTGTTACGACTCCGTTCTAGTTCTACAATACTTTTATGTTTTGTTAACATTACAAATATCACATCACATCAGCATCAAATATTCGGTACACAACTATGTAGGGTATTGAAATGTGCTTATAAAGAGAAATTTAAAAAAAAAACTTGGCTTTAAACAACCCGGAATAAAAGTAAAGCTTACTACCGGGTAGGTTTGGCAAACATCATATCCATAATTGATATGAAGCGAAAATAATACACTTTTGATTTGTTTTAATAACAAATATCATAAAATGTCAAGATGTTTTGCATTTTTATTACAAATATTTTGAAAAAATAATTGGCCAAGTAGCGACGCCAAAACGTGAAGGTACTCGTTCGAGAAACTTTACAAGCCATACAGCCAAGATTTACTGTGTTGTGGTTCTAGTTAAAACCGTATACCATTCAGTTCCTATGTTTTTAATTGCACAAAAAGATGATGGTCAAACCACGTTCGGTCAAAGTTATTTTTGGAGAAATACGACTCAATTACATCTCCAAATCAAACATTCAATTTTTTCGGCGTGTAATGGCATTTCCAAAAACACTTCTGGGTTTTCCGAGTCTCATATGCGACAGTTTAGTTAGTTAATATAACTCATGTGGATAAAAAACATAAGTAGTGTGAGAAGCTAGCTTGTGGTCTAGGCTAAAGGGTTGTAATACCCACTTAAGTAAACACTGAGTGTGAAATGAATTTCATCAGTAAGTAAAATTGTTTAAAAAGTCGGCATTGACAGTCTGTTGCTGTATGTAGCTTTCAATCAGCATATCTACGGAGTTGCGACTGGTTAGCCGGCTTTATTTGTTGGTTAAGCTGGACTTTGGAGATGTAAATCGAAATGGAAAATATGCCATAATAAGTCGCAAGATACACACATACATACATAATTGGTCATTACAACCCTTCAGTCAGGATTACGACCTAGTTTCTCACACCACTTATGTTGTGTGCGTTAATTTTTATACATGAGTGCCAGCAACTACAATTTAAAGCCGACTTCGAACGAAAGGTTATTGAGAAACTTTTCATGGCAATTTTATTTACTCTCAGAGTTTTTGCCAGAAATCTACTGACAGGAAGTCACCGAAGAAATACTTTTTGTATTTTATTTTGATGTCTGGCCTGGGGCTCGAACCCTGGCTTTTCGTCTAATAAGCCAACACACTACCTACTAGACAACGTCGCAAGATAAGCCAAGACAAATTCAAATTATTTGCCACACTTCCGCTAACCAAAGCAATATTTTCAGCCGTGAGAACATTGCTTGGGCATGACCAAATCTCTATGGCTTACATACATACACAATTGGTCATTACAATCCTTCAGTTAGGATTACGACCTAGTTCCGCACACCACATATGTTGTGTGTGTTCATTTTTCCCTTAAGTGTAGGGACCTGTAGTTTAAAGTCGACTCCGAACGACAGTTTTTTTTTGAGGAGCTTTTCATAGCAATTTTTATTTACTCTCAGAGTTTTTGCCAGGGGTTTGAACCATGGCATGACGTCTAATAAGCCAACACACTACCTACTAGACTACGACGACAGTTTCTTTAAATGTCTTCCACAGTAGGACGATTACGATGACCGTAATTCTCGAAAACTGGCCACGTTTGAATCACCACTTTTTTTAATGAGTTTTTAACCAATTTTACGCGTTCTTCGTTTAGTAAACAATCCATATTCGTAAATGGCAAAAGTTTTACTAAATAAATGACACTCGAGATTGAAGATGTTTCAAAGCTGGCTGCCTTTCCAGAAGCCCGAAATTTTCTATTTCTTTCAGGCTCTTTAACTAAAATTATAAATTTTCCCTCATTTTAAATGAAACTGCGCATCACAAACAATTAAATTTTCGCATTGAATTTCAAAAGAAAATTTTTATAATTTTTAAACTGTTTTTGCTTGTAGAGTGTTGGATGAAATATTTCATATTTTTGACATCATTTTGCCTTTATATGACGAGTGTGGTGTATTGTGATACGTTTTAATAATTTTTTGGGAAAGAATTCTTATTATTAAACGGCCAAGCAGGCAAAAAAAGCTAAGGAAAGCAAACAAAAAAAGAAGCAAGTGAAGTAAAGTAACATTACGAAAGTTAAGCGAGAGACAGAGCAAAATGTAAGCGAGTGAGTAAGCACACGCTTTAATTTAAACTATTTTATCGTTGCTGGGCAATCAGTACAATTTTTCATGGCGTTAAATATGCCACTTCGATAAAAGTGTTGAAACATAAAACCCAGAAACCACCATTTACAGACAAACATAAATTTAAGGAATTCGAACTGCTACTGCTACCGGTTAAAAAAAAATTCTGTTTTTTCTGTTTTTTTTTAATTTAAAAATCATTGTCAATACACGATCGGCAAGTAGTAATAATTGCTTTAAAAAGAATTGATGAACTGTTGACAAGTTTAGATGAGGCGAAGACAATTGTGGTTTGTGGCGCAAAAGTAAACGCCTGCCTGCCTGTATGCCTGCAACATGACTAAATTTGGTCAAGACCAGCAACGAGGCCGCAACAAACAAAAAAAAACGTATCGTTTTTGACAAACTCTGACGCCTACGTGAAGATTTTTCTTAAAAAAAAATCTTTTCAAAAAAAAAAAACATAAGCTTGGCGAATAAGGACCACATGCCCGGTTGGTTGCTGTTGTATGGTTTGGCTTGGTCTGGTTGGTGGCATCATTTGTATGGATATCACATGTCATAAAATAAATAAGCAATGCTGTGACATTTATCACAATCGATAAAACAGCCAAAAATCTTACACATTCGCTGGCAACAACGATCATAAACTGTTAAAATCAAACAAACAAACTAACAGGCAGACAGACAAACAGACAGACAGACACACGCTTAAAGACAAACAGCCTCTACTCGGTTGCTGCTTATAAAACGAAGAAGTGATCAAAAATATGCGCCAATAAAAACAAAAAACACAAAAACAAACAGAAGAGACCCCTTAAGGGCCTCTCTCTAAACTATGCTGTTGGCAATTGGCAATTTGTGTGATCAACGTGTGTGTTGTGTTGTGTTGTGTTGTGTTTTGTTAAACAGTTTTTGTGTCTGCAACATGTTATGCATAAATTCTCTTTTTGTTTTTGGTGGGACAACAATATGTTGTTGCCTGTTAAACAAACAACGTGCCTGCAAAATATGAGTTGTTTGTTTTATATTATCATTGCTGTTGTTGTTGTTGTTGTTTTTGTCAATATTAAATAGTTTTTAAAAAATTTATCATTTGATTTGGGAGGCCATTGTTTTAGAAGGTTCGATGGACAGACAACAAAAATTCCCAAAAAAAATTATGCTAAAAAGCTGCTGTTTTGTTACAAAAAAAAGTCATATTTTTATGGACAACAACAACAACAACAACAAACAAAAAAGCGAAAACGAAATCCTTATTGTATTTTGTTTCCTTTGGCAGAAGCATGTATAATTCTTTTTGTTGAAATGCAACATGTTGGGGGTCCTTAACATTTAAAAAACGTTGAAATAAAAAAATTTTTTTGATAAAATTATGATTGTGTTATAAGCGGCGGCTTCTGCGACACACTAAATGTATATGACGTTAACAAACTGGCATATATTGTTGAAAACATGCTACAAAACTTGCCAAACATATGCACGCATCATATAATCATAATCATGATCATCTGTTTCCTTAACATCATCTTCTCAGCGATAATGATCATTAAAACAAAGCCAAAGAGATCAGGCATGAGTATATGAAATCCTGTTTACAGCGGCAGCAACAGCCTTAGCTTTTCATGCTGCAGCAGCAGCATCAGCATCAGCTGCAGTAATGTTTCGTTTCTTTTTTTTATTTTCATTTTTATTTCCATTAAACAATTGCCATTGGTTGGCCTGTGTAAAAACGCTGAATGTTAGGTAGAGGATATGTTATGCTCTGTAGTATAGTAGTGGTTGGTTGCATGCATGTATTGCAAGTTGCTGGCATAGACATTCAGTCTGCCACACATCTACTAGGTTGCAATTGATGATGACTACTGTTGCTGGTGTTTTTACCACGAAAATGCACCCAAAAAAAAAACCGAGAGAAAAAATTCATTTCAAGCAATAAAATATCCCCACAAAACAACAAACAAAAAAAAAATTAAAAAAAGAAGAAGATTTCCAATGCTGCTTGCTGCTCTTCTGAGAATCTGTATCTCAAAACACTACACATTCTTACAATTTCCAGTTGCCTGTGTTGTTGTCTCGTCCATGTTGCCTGGTTGGCTGTTTTGTTGTGGTTTTTCTTCTTAGGAATTCAATAACTAGTTAAATTTCGTAGAAATAGTTAGGAGTGTAGCCAACAACAACTACAACAACAGCACTTTGATAGGGATAAACAGCCAGCCTCTTTGTGCTTTCAACAATTGATAAACATCAGCACAGCACAGCACAGCATAGCCCGACCATGCAATGCAATGCAATGCAATGCAGTTCAGTTCAGCTAAACAAAATACCACCAGACTTTTTAATTTGAAAGAAATTTTTTCCTTCCACATCCTAATTTATTTGACCACAATTTTTTCCCTCCTGTTTTTTTTCAAAATAAAATTTTAAAATTAAAAAAAAAAAGCAAAAATCACAGCCACATACATACATTATATTTGTCATTGACATTTAACCATCATGTGTATTGATTTCCAGTTAACCATGCGCTTTGTGGGCCCTGGCCAGTGGCCACTACACCTATTAATCATTTTGAAATTAAAAAGCTGTCAAAAAGTTCAGAATTCGTTTTCGTGAAATGTGTCTCAATGTTCACATCACGGCAGCAGTTTTGTGTCTGGGGAAAACAAAAAGCAAGCAAAGGATTTGAGAAAAACCAAACAAGTGTAGCAAATTTATGAAAACACACACGAAAAACACAATGAAAGCGTTAGGGCGTTAAAATATAATATGAGTACAAGTCCTAACTAAACGTCATGTCAAATATCTAAACAAACTGTCTGCTTACATAAATACATCTATACGTACATAATTGGTCATTACAACCTAGTTTCTCACACCACTTATGCTGTGTGTGTTAATTTTTATACATGAGTGGCGCCAGTTAAATACATCTTCTGATCAGGATGGCCTGCTAGTAAAGTTTCTGAAAGCGGGTTCTTCGATACTCGCTCTCAACAGTTAAGCTTTTTCACTGCTTCATATGGAGGCATTATTTTTCTTTCGTGATGGAATGCTTCAGAATCCAACGTCAATCCTTAGAAAGTTTAAGAAGAGCAACTTCATACTTCAGAGCTGTGGTTTTCCAATGGAAATCCGAAGTCATTATTTAAATATTGCATGGCCTAATAAGCATAGTGTCCGTAATGCTTACTTTTCTGATGCTTTCGTTATAGGTTTTGGCATCAGTAGTTCATTATTTTTATTGATATGGAGCCTTCTAAAGGATGTACTGCAGATAACACGTCCTCCAGCACTCGAGTTCCATAGTTCAGTTCGGAGGTACTACAACTGTCAGTTATAAGGGCTGTTTTTTGTAGAGGTATAGAACTTTAAGTTGGCATTACTTTTCAAGATGGCGACCGATTTAACAGCTGTCAAGTGATTTATTCTCAGTTTGGTTTGGCAATTCATCATGAATAGACTCACGCCTAAACAACGCTTGTAAATAGTGCAATTTTATTTCGAAAATAATGGTTCTGTGCGGAAAACGTATCGCGCACTACGTCCATTTTATCGTCGACAAAATCGTCCATCAGAGCAGTTAATTCGATTAACCATGGAACGTTTTCGCACCACATTTACTCTTATTGATAACTCGCATCCCCAGAGACGCTGTACGGTGCGTACAGAAGAAGCTATTGCTGCTGTAGAGCGTAGCATTGAGGAAGACCCGAATGAGTCCATCCGCCATCGAGCACAGGAATTGGATCTGTTTCCATCCACTTTATGGAAGATTTTGCGGAAGGATCTTGGTTTGCGTGCTTACAAAATCCAACTCGTGCAAGATTTGAAGCCAAACGATCATCAAGTAAGGCGTAGATTCGTCGAATGGGCCCAAAACGAGATTACCGTTGTTCCCGATTTTCATAAGCGAATTTTGTTTAGCGATGAAGCGCACTTCTGGTTGAATGGCTACGTCAACAAACAAAACTGCCGCATTTGGAGTGAAGGTAATCCTCAAGTGTATGTGGAAACACCGTTACATCCAGAAAAACTGACTGTTTGGTGCGCTTTATGGGCTGGTGGAATCATTGGTCCGTACTTTTTCAAAAACGATGGTGGCCAGAACGTTACAGTCAATGGTGATCGGTATAGAGCCATGATTACTAACTTTTTCATTCCTGAATTGAATAACCATGATGTCCAGGAGATGTGGTTTCAACACGACGGCGCAACATGTCACACAGCTCGTGCCACAATAGATTTATTGAAAGACACGTTTGGTGACCGCCTAATTTCACGTTTTGGACCTGTGAATTGGCCTCCAAGATCTTGTGATTTAACACCGCTAGACTACTTTCTGTGGGGCTATGTAAAGTCATTGGTCTATGCGGTAAAGCCACAAACGCTTGATCATTTGGAAGACAACATTCGCCGTATTATTGCCGATATACGGCCACAAATGTTGGAAAGTCATCGAAAATTGGACGTCCAGATTGGACTACATCCGCGCCAGCCGTGGCGGTCATATGCCAGAAATCATATTTAAAATGTAATGCCACAAGATTATCTTTCGGATAAATAAAATTCATGTCAATCGAATAATCCATCGTTGTTTTTTTGCAACTTAAAGTTCTATACCTCTATAAAAAACACCTTTCGGTTCAAACCCCAGCCCAGATATCACCAACAAAACGAAATAAGAAAATAAATATTTCTTCGGCGACTTCCTCTCAGTAGATTTCTGACAAAAACTCTGAGAGTAAATAGAAAATTGTCATGAAAAGTTCCTTAAAAATCTTGTCGTTCGGAATCGACTTTAAACTGTAGGTCCTGCGCACTCATTTAAAAAATTAACACACAATATAAGTGATGTCAGAAACTAGGTTTTAATCCAGACTGAAGGGTTGTAATGACAAATTATGTTGTATGTACATATGTGTGTATATAAAAATAGAAGCGACGGCTTTACTTTTCTGTTAAGTATTTGAATGAAAGATTTTTCTTTAACCCTAAAAGACACTGAATGGCTAAATTGGATACGCTTGTGATATTTTTTTTTTATAAATTCTTATCAGTTTTCCGTTCGTTTGAGATACAAGAGAATTTTTTCATATTTTCCTGTTGATTAATAAAATTTTCTTTGAAATTTTCATTTTGTTTTTCTCTATTTCTTTCGTTTTTTTTTTGCCATCTAATGTTGGAAAACAAAACGTTTTCATTGAAAAATCGTTTGAGTTTTTTTCATGTTTTTTTTTTAATCCTCACTTTGGCATTCAAAAAAAAAACTAAAAAATTAATGCAAGTAATTAGAATTCAAAAACTGTACAATTATATAGAAACGCAATGAGTATTTTTATGTGATTTTTTTTTATTTTTTATTTCTTTTTTTTTAGACGAATTAAACAAAAAACAACAGCGGATTTTGAAAAATAAAAAAATCGCTCGCAGTTTTTTTTTGTTTTTGGCGGCAAAACTTAAAAAGATGACAAAGACACCTTTCGGTATAATAAAGTTTCGTTACGTATTTGTTTTTATTTTTATTTTTATTTTTTTATTTTTTCTACGTTTTTTTTTTAACGACAATTCCCGTATAAAACATTTGTAAAAAAGTTTCAGTTGTTTTTTTTTTTCATTTCGCAGAGAATGCAAAATAGTTGGTTGGTAGGTAAGTAAGTAAGTAAGTAAGTACGTATGTATGTTTGCATGGATAAATGGATGGATGGATGGATGGATCATCGTCATCATTAGCAACAAATGTAAAGGTAGATATCACGTACACTTTTAAGCATATAAAAATGCTTCTTCTTTGCTTCTTTTTCTTTCTACAATTGCAAATAAGTGACAGTAAAACGTAGGGGCGAAAGAGAAACAACATTTAGAAGTAGCAGCAGAAGTAGTAGAAGAAGAAGAAAAATTGTTTCAAGTCTTTTAATTACACGAAATGTCAAACAACATGAAATCACGTGTTTGCCAAGCTAAGCCAAGTTAAGCCAAACGACACAAACAAAACAAAAAAAAAAACTAAACAACGTAACAGATACACAAACTAACCATTCAGTTCAGTCAGTCAGTCAGTCCGTCAGTCAGCCAGTCCACTAGCCGGCCACAGTCAAAGAACAACACAACCCATGTGTCAGTCGTCTCTAAGGCAACAATGGCCTTTTGCTGTAGAGAAGAGAATTTTTACCGATTTTAGCTTTCAATTTACAAACATGTCGCTTGGAACGCTTGAAATTGAAATAATTATGTCATTTAATTACGCAGACAGCTCTTAGCATATATGTATGTATACCCACCACAACAACAACAACAATAACAACAACTACTACGTTAACTATAAGGGGCCAACATGTTAGGAACACAGTCCAGCTTGGCAATTCATGAAGTTTTCTTGTGGCAGCAGTAAAGCTGTCAACGCCGCTCGTTAAACTTGCATATGTGGACACATATGGTCGCTAGAATGGACAGACAGACAGACAGACAGTTATTATAGAGTGAGTGATATAAAGTTTAGAATAGCCATTGCCATGGCATAGCATAACATATGGAATTATGGTATCCGCACATACAAGTTATTGTTGCCGCCAAGAGTAATTTTCTTAATTTTTCTTTCATTTTTCTACACTTTTTGTTTTTTGCACAACATTACAGTAGAATATGTGTGTACGTCCATCCATCCATATATGAAGGAATATTAGACGTACAAGAAAAAGATTAAAAAGTTCCGCCACTTGTTGTCTTCTTGTAGTTTTTTTCCTTTTCTTTTTTGTTGTTGTGTGTAACGCTATTTTTAAAGGAACTGCACAACAAATGTTTAACCCAACTAATTAAAATATCGCACTCATATATTTTGAAAGGAGAGCAGAGCAGAGCGAGTGGCAGAGAGAGTGCCAATCAAACATCCAAATACGAAATACGTTGCAATATGGGGGGTTTTTGCAGCATCAATGCAACGCAAGACAACACAACACAGATGTTTCAATATTTTAAGGCCACCAGCATACTCATACTCAACAAAGCTTAATAAACTCATAAACAAACGGAAGGCACAAGCCAGTGGAATATACAGGGTCTTTCCAACATTGAGTTTCCTTTTGGTAAGGATTTTTTTTTGGCATATTTTAATACAGAATCCAAAATCAAACATACTTCATAGGAAAAAGAAATATTCTTAAAGAAAGTACTAAAAATTAATTAAAAAGTACCAAAAATAACTTTTCTTTCAAATTAGAACAAAATTGATAAGAAAATAAGAAAAATCTTAAAAAAGTAACATAGGTATACAAAAAAAAAACTCACTAAAAACTACCATAAAGTACCGCCTCAAAGAAAGTACCAAAAAGTACAAAAAAATAGATTTTCTTACAAAACAGTACAAAAAAACTCTTGATAAGAATTAAGATGTTCTAATGCAACAAAGGTACCAAAACGAAACCTCACTAAAAAGGTACCAAAAATTACCGAATAAAGTACCAAAAAAATAGCCTTTTTCTGTAAAACAATATAAAATTCTTTTGATAAGAAGAATCTTAAAAAAGTAACAAAGGTACAAAAAAGAATCTTTTCTAAAAAAGTACCTAAAAAGTACCAAAACAGTAAATTTTTCTTCAAAACCGTAATAACTTGATAAAGAAAGAAGAAAAATGTTAAAAAGTAACAAAAGTAGGAAAAAAGGAACTTCTCTAAAAAAAAGGGCTTTAAAAGTACCAAAAAGCAATACAAAATTCTCTTGATAAAGAAATGAGAAAAAACAACAAAGTACCAGAACTCTTGCTTTGTAGAAAAATGTTGAAAACGTAGTTTTTTTTATAAAATTCTATTCTTTGTAAGAAAATCTATAAAATTTTTCTACGAGTACAAAAAAATCTTTTAAGACCAACACTCAGGAAAGAGGGGTAGAGGGAGAAAAAAGAAAAAAGTACGTAATGTACCTTTTTAATAAGAGTACGAAAATAACTTAAAAAAGTAGCAGAAATAGTAAACAAAAATAGTAATAATGCTACAGATTCCAAAAAAAAAGTACCAAAACCCCTTATCTATAATAAACAATACTTGGCACGGATGAATATGAATTATTTCTCAGAAAAAAGTACCTTAAATACTTATATTTCACAAATATCTCCATAAATTGAAGAAATTGAAAGAAATTGAAGAAAAATATCGTTTTCTTCCGAAAAGTACCAAAATCCTTAGTTTAGGAAGATTTTCAAAATGTTCCGTTTTTAATAAAAGAACAGGAAGTCGGACTAGTTTAAGGGAATCTAAACTTTTGATTGGTATTTAGACTAAACAGACATAGCCTAAAAATATTACTGGGCATTAGAGACACAAAGAACATTGTGCGCAATAAAAGTCAGTTCAAACCCAATATATAAATTCTGTGATGAGGAGCACGAATCACCAGAAAACATACCTGAAACCTGTGCTGCGATAATGGGAAATCTGGATACATTTTATATACTAGGTTGGCAGTTATTCTTACTGGCACTGATCAGCATTCTGACGTTTGTCAGAGAGCAGGATTGAAAGAGACGTTATAGGAATACCCAATGCAGGTTCAGGTCAGTGCAATATATGGTCAGATTTTAGTGTTATAATTCTTCCACGTAACAGTATGTCCATTTCAATATAATTTCAATTCCATGTAACACAAGATAATATTTTTCCTTCTCTATTCGAAAGAATAGATTTTTTCTTCCCATAAGATAATGTTTTCTCATCTCCGCTGTTCTATAAATGCTTAGCACCTATACTTGATTCAGAATTAATATTGGATCCGCATATGCAAGCGATGAAATCCATGGTTTCTAGTGCTATCAACTCCTACAGAAAAGCAATCGTTTTGAGGTGGATTCCTTGCAGCTTTTGATATACTCTGAGGTACTTTAATAAAAGTTTTTTTTGTACATTTTTATGGAGAACTTGTGTGGGTGATTTTAACTTGAAATATCGCAAAGCGTAGGATCACCAGTTACGTCGACAAATTTATAATTTACATGGTTTTGGTAAAAAAAATATTTAAGTCCGTGTTAGGACAATGGAGAACCTATACCAACGTGTAGTGAAACTTTAGCATTCTTCTTGTAATAATAGTTGGGCCAGGTGGCATAGTTGGGTCATATACATACTTAATTGGTCATTACAACCCTTCAGCATTTTTCGATTAGTAAACAATCTAAATTCGATTAAAAGTAAACGAAAAATAAATGTACAAGACAAACATACAATAACAAAATATACACATGGTACGGTACACACATACATAATTGGTCACTACAATCCTTTAGTCCGGATTACGACCTAGCTACTCACACCCGTGATGTTGTGTGCGTTAATTTTTATACCTGAGTGGCCGCAACTACAGTCGACTTCAGGTTTTGAGGTTTTTGAGAAACTTTTCATGGCAATTTTATTTCTACGCTCAGAGTTTTTGCCAGAAATCTGCTGAAAGGAAGTCGCCGAAGAAATATTTTTTTTTTATTTTCGTTTTAGTGTCTGACCTGGGGTTTGAACCTGGGGCCTTACATTTAATAAGCCAACACACTACTACTACTAGACTACGGCGACTTCCTGGCAAGTTAGGAACCTCTGTTGGTCCATTGTTGATGAAAATATGGTGTTGCTTGTGGTTCAACAAAATTGCAATAATGCTGCAGTAATGTAAGAGAAACCATCATAATTAAAGTGTAGAGGATATTGTTTTTTGAGTGGCGAAGGTAAAGTTTATTACAATTCTAACAGAAACAATTGAAGCGTTGATAGACAACATTTGAGTTAAAAATTCTGAGATGGAGAACTCTCTATCAAGATTATAACGAAAGAAACTTCTAACATTTTGAAGAAATGATCATCAAACTTAGGCCTTAATGCGAGTTACATTTGCAACATATTGGTTATCATTCGTAAATTCGTAGACCCTGTAGGAATTTCTTGAATAAACATGATACATTTTCACATTGTATACGTATACAAATGTATGTAATTTGCATTTTGAACAACACTTTACACACTTGAAAGACCCTGTTAGACAAATGCAGTGGCATTGCATTTAAAAAAAAGAGTTTTAAAATACAAAAACAAATGACCGCTTCTATGCAAAAGAAAATAAATGAATATTTACAAGTCATCAGCAGGCAGATACTGCTATTGTTGGCATATTTGTCAATTATGCGCGAGAGATGCAAAAAACCAAAAATTAAACACAAGACAAGCCCACTTTTTACAAATTAAGAACGGTTTTGCACTCTTCTAACCCCTACTCGAAGTTACAAAATAAAAATTCTTTTTTTTCCTCTGTTTTAAATGACAAGAGTATGTTGATAGTTGTCGTGGCAGGCAGAGATCGTATGATTTCTTATTTTTCTTGTAGCTGTGGATGTGGCGGCAGTGAATGTGGCGGCAGGGCAGTGAGTGAGTGTAGAAGTGTAGCTCATTCTCATTTGTAGTTTTTCTAAGAATTTGGGTCATAATTAATGTTGCATGATTTCAAGACATTTTAATCAAAAGTAGGAATACCAACAAACACACATTCGACAACACAAAAAAATCTCCCCCTTTTTTTATATAAAAAAATTTAATTTTTTTTTAGTTTTATTTTTAAGCAAAAAAAAGTGTTAAAACAATGAATTCTTTATGATAATGAAAATGATTAATTAATTCATTATTTGTTTTTGCAAAAAAAAAAAAACGAAAAAAAAACGCATAAATTGTAATGAAAACCTCTCATCAAAGCAACTGAAGCGCCGTAACCATACAATCAAGAAACAAACAAAAAAAAAAAGAAAAAAGGATTAAGCATTGTTAACACCATACAACAGCAAGTAGCAGCAGCAAATAAAAATTATATTTTTTTTTTTTATTGAAACATTTCCGCAAAAAATCTTGAATCTAAATAACCCTTTAAGTTGTGACTGAAAGTAATTTAAAGCTCACTTCTTAACAACTAATGGCTGCTTAACACAATACAGCAATAAATTTTGTGCACTGTGTTGTAGCTTGTTTTGTCGCCAAGTTATCAAAGTCATACAAAATAAATTTACAAAAATTTTCTTTTCCAACTCGAATCAAAGACAGGGGAAAAGAGTTCTTATTGCAAAAGTATTGAATTCAGTTGAATTGGCTGACGTCTCAAAAAAGCTTACTTTATGTGGGTCCTATAGAGTGCCGTTGAAGTCGCCGTAGTCTAGTAGGTAGTGTGTTGGCTTATTAGACGTAAAGCCAGGGTTAGAGCCCCAGGCCAGACATCAAAACAAAAATACAAAAAATATTTCTTCGGTGACTTCCTCTCAGCAGAAAATTGCCATGAAAAGTTTCTCAAAAATCTGTCGTTCGGAGTCGACTTTAAACTCTAGGTTCCGCCACTCATGTATAAAATTAACACTCACAACATAAGTGGTGCGAGGAGCTAGGTCCTAATCCTGACTGAAGGGTTGTAATGACCAATTATGTATGTATGTATGTATAGTACTGACGCATTAACATTATAGTATAGTCATTCAGCTTTATATCCAGGCTAGCATTTCTCAACCATCCTGATAACTCAATGATGGTGTGAATATGATTCAAATTCGAGAGCTACAAGCGTTTTGTCAATAAATTCTGCATTCACAAGAGTTCTTCCTCTCAGTTTCACAAGTGTTGGGTAATGAGAGAGATGTTCCGTAATTTTCTCTTCTTCCTCGTCATTACAATTTTTGCAAAAGACATTTTGAGGTATTCCCAGCCTTTGGGAGTGTGTACCAAGGGCCAGTGTGCCATTAAGCTTATCGGGTCAGATTTGTCTGGCCTCATAAATTCATCATTCAATCCTTTGTCAGTGTATCTAGTTTCACGCACAGGCTTTGCAGACTCCCAAATAATTTCTGTAAGGATTGCAGATCGATTGAAGAGGAAGACAGCATTGCCCACTTTATTTGCAAATATTCGTTTTTGGCCGGCTTCTATGATTTGGCTCACCCATTTCTCGACAGTCTAACGGAACTATCGTTACTCGTTATCGGTTTAATCACTAAATTTGTTCAATGTTCAGGCTTCTTTACAGCTTGATTTTATGGGGATCATGTTTTAAATGGGGTTGTCAGTTAGCTCTGGGTTATCGCTTCATGTCATATCATGACATGTTTTATTTAATTTAATAAACCTGTCACTCTCCCCAATTCCCTATTCTAATGTAATGAAGATGTTAAAAGTTCTTGCTATCTTGGGAGTATTATCGCGAAAGCAAAAAAGAAAGTCGTCTCCGTATGGCTAAGCAAGCCAAGATAACAAATTATTTCATGTCACGCTAAGGTCAGAATTTTTAACAACAAAGATTATTAGATGGAATCCATGTAGTCGGTAGGTCAACTTCATGCACAAATCAAGAGTTGCGGAAAGAAATCGAAGAGAATTTGGAGCCTCGTGAATCACCGTCTCCACATGTATATTGAAAAACAACATTCGTTACGTTATCGTTGAGATATCGAAGCGAATTTTGTAGGTTTAATGGGGCCACGTGAATCACCGTCTCCACATGTATATTGAAAAACAACATTCGTTACGTTATCGTTGAGATATCGAAGCGAATTTTGTAGGTTTAATGGGGCCACGTGAATTACCGTCTCCACATGTATATTGAAAATCAACATTTGTTACGTTATCGTTGAGATATCGAAGCGAATTTTGTGGGTTTTATAGGGCCACGTGAATCACCGTCTCCACATGTATATTGAAGAACAACATTTGTTAAGTTATCGTCGACATATCGCCTGCAATGTGTGAAAAGAATCGATTGCTGCAACCAATACACACGCGAGTATTTAAGGGACATTTTATTTCGTAACATTTTCTCTTTTTTTGTAGTTTGTCGCTGTAATTGCTACTGCTTGTATAAGAACTTGAGAATATTTTTTTTTTTCAAAATTTTCAATTTAATTCAAGCAGCGCTTGCATACAAAACAGTTGTGGTAGTTGTCGCTCTAACGCTATTATTGTAACTGGTTCTGTTTGTTTTTGATAATAATTTTTCATTTTAATTTTGATTTTTTTTTTCATTATTTTTTTTACGGAGAATTGCTTGATAAAATTAATTTTGAAAATCAAATTTCTTAAAAGATTCCATCAATAATTTTGTAAAATTTTGTATTTTCAACAAAACAATGACACAGTTTGCTGCTGTTACTGCTGCTGCTGCTGCTGCTGGAATGAATTTATTTTCGCCAGATACGTTACTGATTTCGATATAAATGACGAAACAAATTGTCTGCTGTTGGTTTCAACTGAATGTTGGTTAAATCAATGCCAAAAACATAAACAAACAGACAATACAACAACAAGAACAACACACAATAATACAAACAAATAAATAAAAATGAAAATATTGTTGCAACAATAATAAAATATACAACAACAACAACAACAACAACAATTGATGTTGCTGCTCATTTGTATTAATGTCTAGATAGTAGCGGAGTATCTGTTTAAGAATTGTTCATCTAACCATACGGCCGTCTGTCTGTCTGTCCGGACTGTACGTATTGTATTGTTTCTCTTGATACATGCATACGTACATGGGAGCATAACAAACAAACAAACGGACAATCTAACGCAGCAAGTGGCCCAGGATGACAATGAATGCAAATGTGACACTCTTCATTAATTTCATACCAAAAAACAGTGACATTGTTTGGAGGCCAATACATTCATACGAGTACACAACATATGAGAATCACCACAAGCAACAGCAGCAGCAGCAGCACAAGCAGAAGTACAAGCAGCAACCAGTATAGAACAAATAAATGTGTGGCTTAAACTGCAACAGACTACAGGCTACATGCTACCAAATGTCACAGCAGCAGTCAAAAGAAATGCTTTTTGGTTTACACACACAATAAAACACATTTGTTTCCCATATTTTTTTCATCATTTGCTGGAATTGATGTTTCTTCCACCGAATCTGTGTTTGTTGGCTGGTAAATAACACCCGCGATTTGTTATACACGCAGAAGAACGCAGCAACTCTTCCTGGTGGACACACACACACTCACTTATGAGTGTGGGTATGGGTGTTGTGTGTTATGGTTTGATGATAAATTATGGGTGATTATGGACCATATGTAAACATAGCCGGGCCTATTTGGTGGTTCTACTGTTTTGGTAACTATTTTTACTCAATGCCTCATCCATAGTTATGCACAAGAGAGAAAGAGAGCAAGAGGTAAAGCGAAGTAACTGAAGCGTATGTTAAATGTAGTTGCACGGGTAAAGCAGCAGCCAAAAGATCATAATGGTGTGGCAACTACAAATTACTTTAATTGCCAACAATGACACTGGCAATATGCGTAACCAATACACACAAAATAAATTGACATTAAACGAAAAAGAAGAAGAAGAAATGGTCGAAATATAATTGAAAAAAATTAGGAAATATTGGACCAATTTTTCAACTTTTCAATTATATTAGGTAGAGCTGAACTAAACTTAGTTTAAAATAGCGAAGCAAAATTGTTAAGCTCGCTTAAAATCATGTCTGTTGGTATAACCTAGTATTTGTAGTAAAGTACGACAATTCGACGCCTCCGTTCTATAACATTCTAAGTCCAAAAAGTGTGTTTTGAGTTATGAGCTCAAAGTTTTCACGCGACATACGACCAAATGTGTATTCTAAGGAGATTTTTCCCTATAACTTCGGAACGGATCGGCGCATCTTAACCAAATTTTGACAGTATTTGAGTTAGAGAACGTAGAATTTAAAAATGCAAGAACATTAAAAACGTTCTAAGTACACTTAGAACGTTATAGAATGGTGGCGTCGAATTGCTAATAAACATACTATTTGAATCCGCAAGATGGTGGTTAAACACACGTTGGATGATAGTCCTCAGAGTATTATTATTGCTGCGCCTCTCCAGACCAAAAAAAGGCTTTCACACCAACGTGAAAGTAATCCTCACCGTGAACTCTCAAATGATCTGGCAACCCTATTCAACTGACAAGCTAATTTAGTTTTCCACACAGTCTTATATTATACACGAGTTAATCTCATATGAGTTGAGTGCTCGGATAGCAGACTGATTGTGTGATAGCTTGGCTATGTCTTTTCCAATTTAGCTTCTCGTCTAGTTTGAAGGAATTTGGCGTAATTAGCTGCAGTCTTTTGCCTTAGCTTAGCAGACATTAGCCTAACTTTCCGACGCTCAATGAGGAGCTGAAAACATTAGCTTATCGACCGTCAGTTGGTGAAGAGCACACCATGAATAATGGATGGAGAACATGGTAGCAAAAATCACCATAATTTTCCTATTTAAGCGATGAATATTACCACAGTTAAGGGACCTTGAATGAACTAAATCCGTTATAGACTGAATAAAAAAGCCACGATAATAATCAAAGCATACATGCGCAACGTTATACTCCTTACAAAAGCCAAAAATCTATCAAGGTTAGAGGACGTGTACTTGTCAAATAAGACAAGTACAGTACCCGGAGGTCGAATTGACCCATTGTACAAAAAATCTATCAAGGTTAGGAGTATTTAATGTATCGAAAACAGAACTGGCGATGTGTGCAAGGAAAACAGGATGGAAACAGGATCTCTTGCAGGATCAACAATCCTAAATGGCTAAGATAGGATTATTAGGATTAAGCGAACTCTGAGACTTCAAATTCTGATAAGCGGAATAACATTTTACATCAACGAACGTATGTTTGAATGCAAACTTAGGAATTGACAGCAGTCCGTCTGTACGTATCGGATTACACAGAGATAGAAATAGTTAGGAAATCATTTCTTTGAAGATCTGTAATGCATTGGGAAAGTACTCTTGAGAGTTGTTTTAAAAATGCTTACAATTTCTGGTAGATTTGTGGATCCTAGAGCGGACAGAATGCAAATGCTTTGAGGAAGATTTGTAAATGAGCAAATGGTCGGGGCTTGGAGATGAAGCTTTTCACCAGAAGCTACAAGTTACTAACAATTTTTCATCGATTGAGTGTGTCTGAGGCAAATCGTGGACTCAGGAATGAGCTACACTTATTGGAACTTACAGTGGTGGCCTTATAATTAGAAACGACTTAGCAACATGTATGTTTGTTAATTTGTTTTACAGTTTTCACTGTGTACCTGGGATCAAAGGCTTTGTTTGGAGGACGTCTTACATACGTTTTTCCATCAGATTGGGACAAATTAAACTTAGATTCGTCGCTCCAAAGCTCTGTTTCAGAAACATCGTTTCTAATTATAAGGCCACCACTGTATATTCTAATAGCAGTATTGGAAGCCACATTTACTGAGAAGAAAGGAAAAGGATCCCATTTGCTTTCTATGTTTGTAATAAAGTTTTGAAGAGGAAATGGAAACTAGAAATTCGGAACTAGAATGATGAATTGGACTCAGATAACAAACTCACCTTGGGCTACAGTTGCCTAATGAAGCGTAAATTTCTTGAAGAGACAAGTAAAGTAAAATGGTCTTATTGCATTGTGTACCACACTTACATTGGCATTGAATACAATTTTGTGGTCCTTCCAGCTAGGCCTCTACCGCAAGGGGGCTCAGCAGTAAATACTAGACATAGTCTTTGGTAGACTGAGCAATGCCAGGGATTGAATATCGGTCACTTAATATCATGACGGCATTGGGCATTACGTGATAATTTAGATGACAATTCTAGGGGAACATCAGAATTTCCATTTCAATTCGAATCGAATAGAAAAAATGATAAGATTCTTAGAAAATCAAATTTTTACAATAACTTTTATGGTCTTGATTTGGACGTTATTGCTGGAAACGATTTAAAAAACCAAACAAGTGTTTTTGTTATTGTTTTTATTTTTTTAACATATTTTAACTAAATGACAGCTTGCTTAGCATTTTATTTTTAACAAAAAAAATTTTTTTTTTTTTGCTTCATTATTGACATGTGCAAGCATGTAGTCAAGCTCATTGTGGGATTCTGTATGTTTGTATGTATATGAGAACGATGATGATGATGATGATTAAAGATTTTGTTTGCATTTTGTATGGATTCGTTATAAAAATTTGTATTTGAATTTGAATTTTTGACATTTGTTAAGCTTTCAATCAAGCTCACAGTCATCAAATGACATTTGCAGACTAATGAATTTTAAAATCTTAATTTGCTTAACTGCAAACGGCCAAAACAGCCAACAACAGACAACCAACAGTTAACAGAAGACTAGACTTTATGACTGACTAACTGGCAGACAGACAGAGAGTACATGTACAATGTTTCCTTATGAATTTGAATGATCGTTTTATAATATGACAAACAAACTAACCAGTCATCGCCATAAACTTTAAGTAAAAGCCGTGGTTATTGATTTATTTTTGTTTTTTTGCTTTTCAAAGAAAATGCTGCTGCTTCTGCTAACAGCACAGCACGCATGAATGACTGACTGAATGAATGAGTTGGAATTGGGATTGTATTGTATTGTATTCTACTGTATTGTGTGTATGAGAGGCAATGAATTACAATAAATGGTTTAAAATTCAATTTTTGCTTTCTTTTCATATTGTGTTGGAGTTTTTTTTCTGCTTTATTTGGTTTATTTGGACAGGTCCAATGAAATTGGCAGCGGTTCTCCCCTTTTTACTTGGCATATATGAATTAAACATCATATTCTTCTTCGCTTTTTTTTCTCTTTTTAAGTGAATGGAAATCATACACATATTTGATCAATCACACCAAAATACTCAGGCATTTATACATTCATTCATTCATTCATTCAACCAAATCATACCCAAGCAGCATATCATATCACATTACACATCCATCCCTGCATTCATACGTACATACATACATTGAACATGGAATACGAAATCCATAAAAAAAAACGATCAGAAAAGAGAAGAAAATTGATTTTTGCTTTTGGAAATTCACAAAAATTTATGCATTTTTACCGGTGATGCATAAATTGTGGGTATTGCGCGCTCGGCTCAAAGTGAATTCAAGAAGACCCACTCAGTGTTGGTAACAAAAAAAAAAAACAAAACAAAGTCAAATGATTGTTAAATTTGACACTCTGCTACCATGATTGTTCATGCAAAAAGCTTTAAAAAGAATCACCCAAAAATAAAGGTGATTTAAACAAAAAGAAGACGAAAGAAAAAAACAGAAACAGAAACAATTTTAAACGCACCATTTTAGTGTCAATGGGGAGTTTAACTGTCGAAAATGACAGTTAAAAATAATTTCAGAAATCAAAACGGGCTTTTAGCATTTATTTTAACGGATTTTAAAAAAGAAACAAAACAACCGTCAGTTTTTTATTAGTTTTGTTTGTTTCATTTCCCAGCAGCGTGGGAGAAACAGTTTTTTATTGTTTAAAAAAACATGTTAGGTTTAGCAACAATGTTTAGCAACATTTACACTAAAAGGTCGCTTATGTTTCTTACTTTTTTTTTGCTGTGTGAAAAACATTTTTTAAAAGTCAAAAAGACATTTTATGTTTAGCAACAATGTGTAGCAACAATGTATAGCAACATTGTCGTTATTTTTTTTTTCAGGATCTAAAAATCTATTAAACTACCGTCAAATAATAGCATTTGTTAGCACATTTTTGTTGAGTACTTTTTTGCGCAGAAAACTACACGTGAAAGTATTATTCTGTTGAGTGATTGACGCGTTACAATGCTTTTCATATAATAAAAACGAACATACGTTCCTTTACGTTCCGTTAACGATCGGGTACCACTTCACCAACGAACATACATATGTTCGAATGCAACTTAGGGAGTGACAGCAGTTGTAGTGATCTTTCCTTTCTTTATTAGGACTTATTTCTATAATATTGTCTGATTAAAAGTTAAATTAATCTTTGACCTTGTAAATCTTACAATTTCGAGTAGATTTGTGGATCCTGTAACAGTTAGAATGCAGCTTGCTTTAAGGAAAATTAGGAAATGGGTCGCGGCTTAGAGGTGATGCTACATATGTAGGTCATTACAGCCCTTCAGACAGGATTACGGACCTTGTTTTGTCACACCGCTTATGTTGTGTGTTTTTAATTTTATACATGAGTGGCGGGGCCTACAATTTAAAGTCGATTTCGCATGACAGATTTTTCAGAAACTTTTTCATGGCAATTTTATTTTTACTGTCAGGGTTTTTCTCCAGAAATCTGCTGAGAGGAAGTCGCCGAAGAAATATGTTTTCATATTTTAGTTTTGATGACCTTGGGTTTGAAGCTTGGCCTCACGTCTAAAAAGCGAACACACTACCTACTAGACTACGGCAACTTACAACATGCTTTGGGAAAAATTACCAAATAAGTCGCGGCTTAGAGGTGAAGGTTTTCAGCGGAAGATACTATCGACCACCACTTTTTCGACTATTGAAGTTGTACAGGGAACCAGTAATGAAGCTCACGTCTTGGGACGTATATATATTGGAATAGGAAAGACTTCTGGAAGCCGCTTTCTATGTTTGTAATACAATTTTGGGGAGGAAATGGGATTTCGCTATTAGGAATCTGATTCATTGAATCCTATCTCGAGCTACAGAAGTCTGGTATAGCGAGAATTCGTTATGAGATGGGGCAACTAAATTCAATTTGATAAGGTGGAAACAAAGTGCTTCATGCAATATTATTACTGAAGCACTGGGGACCACACTTACATTGCCGTTGGAGATAATTTTGTAGATCTTGCGGCTAGGCCGCTATTGTAAGGGCTCAACAGTAAATTATAGACAATGTGTGTGCAAGTGATTTGGTTAACTTAGTTTAAAATATATGTATACATATGTAACGGTATTATTAATCTAGAAGTTGCCAAAATAAAAATTCGTTTTAAGGTTAAAAGCTAATCTGTTCGTTAATCAGTAAAATTTAAGAGGATTAAACAGGATTTGAATGTAAGGCCATGGTTCAGGTTCCAGGTTAGATAAAAACGAAATACCAAAAAAAATATTTCCGCGGTGACTTCCTCTCAGCAGATTTCTGATAAAAAAAACTATGGAAGTAAATGTAATTGCCATGAAAAGTTTCCCAAAAAAATAAAACAAAATCTGTCGTTCGGAGTCGACTTTAAACTGTAGGTCCCGCTACACATGTATAAAACTACAGTAATCCCTCGATTTACGTTGCAGTTGGTTCCAAAAGAAGGCGACGTAAATCGAATGACGACGCTAATTGAAGTTAGAGGGAACAAAAAATTAGACGACGTAAATCGAAGGATTACTGTAACACACAAGTGGTGTAAGAAACTAGGTCCATAATCCTGACTGAAAGGTTGTAACGACCAATTATGTATGTGTGTATGTAAGTATCTGTAGAAATGCTTAGAAAAACATATGGCCTGAATGTACACCTGAGGTTGGAAGTGTTGACAATTTTACCGACATAAACATAGAAAATACTGAAATTGTTGATTATTTTAATTTGGATAAGGAAGCACATAGTAAATGTGAATTTTCAGTTCAATTACTTGCTTTTTGCAAAAATAATTAAAAAAATTCCATTTAATTGAAGTAAGAATTCCTATTATTTCGCTTTAAACTTGCAAACCTTTTGCAGAAAATTCTATTTAAAGCAGCAAAACTATGTTGTAATATCTGTACGACAACAACGACAACAACAATGAATAGATATTAAATTTTTTTTTTTTTAATTTTTTTGTTTGCTAGTCTAGCATTAGAATTATAATGAATGAATGATTATTATGATTATTATTACGAGGGTGGTTTAAGTCTGTTTTTTCTCTTTGCTTTTCGGTTTTAACAATTTCATTAAACGTTAACGATGTTGTAGTTTTTTGTTTGGCTTGGTAGTATTATTGTGGCCTATTGTTTAGGATTCGTATTGGTTTTTTCCTTATTGTTGTTTTTGTTGTTTTTATTATTATTATTCATTTATTTCTTACGTTTCATAAACACAGACGCCCCGTCAATCACTCACGCACCATTTTGACAATTGAATGAATAGTAAAAATACATACAAACATACATACATACTCGTACACAAAGGGAAACAACAACAACAACAAAGAAACACCTAAAGAGACACAAAGCTAGAGAGAAGAAAAATAGCAACAAAACACAAATATCGACAATGTCATGTTAAACATAACCTCAAACATATTGTTGATAAAAAGAAAAGAAAAAAAAAATAGAAAATAAAGAGAAATTAAAGGAAGAAAATATTTTCTTAAGGCAGACTTACTGTGTTGATGATAGCTGGGATAGTATCGACGATGATGGCCATTGCTTTCCAATGCATAAAAGGCGCCCATATCGCTGGTATCTAAACCTAAACCGGAGCCAGAGGCACCACCACCACCGCCTAGGCCAGCAGAGCCACTGGCCGTCGAGCCAAGGCCACCGCCTAAACTGTGATGACCCAGGCCAGCGGCAGAGGCACCCAAGCCGTTGGTTTGTGGTGAGCCTAAACGCGGATTATCATACCAGCTGCGAGCAGCCGCTTCCGCCGTTGAAGTCATATCCATGTCGAGTATAATTTTGAAGTTTTTTTTATTAAACTCCCCGGTTTAAAATAAAAAAATTAAATTTTTTTTTCACAAATTGAGCAATACTCTCTCTCTCTCTCTCTCTCTCTCTAGTCAAGGTTGAATTTTTCTTTTTCCAACAAAAAAAACTTCACTTTTCTTAAATAAATTTTTTTATAAAAATTTAAGAACAATATCTCTGATAAACGGAGTACATTTTTTTAACTAAAAAAACAAAAAAAAAGATTTTTTTTTAGAAAAATAATTAAATTTTTATAGAGAATATTTTTTTTTCAGGGAAATCAACTTAAATTGCTAAGCAAACCATGTCCATACACATGTCCTGTTTAAATTCTTTCCTTACAAACATTAACTTTCGTTTGAGTAAGATTTTAACATATTTAATGCTTAAACGAGACTTTTTGAAGTTAACTTACTTACTTACTTAATTAATCATTTAGTTAGGATTATGACCTAGCTTCTCACACCACCCATAAGTGTTCATTTTATTCATCAGTGACAGAATCTACAGTTTAATGCCAATTTCGAACGACAGATTTGCAAGAAACTTCATGGCAAATTTTAAATTTACATTTGTAAACTTGTTGCTGTTTTTAGTAAAACATTCGTTTGGCCGCAATTATCAAAAAATGTTTTAAATTGTTCCAATCGGAGTTCAAACAACGTGTTTTGCAAACTTTTTTCATTTAAATTGAAAATTTTTTATAAAAAAATAACAAATTTCTGAGAAATTAAAGAAAACTGCTTGGACACTGGCTTAGGGAAGCGATTGAATGGCACCGTAAAGTCTTTAATCGATAATCTAAAGCAAAAAGGGATGCGTTCTAAGAGAATTACGGAATTAAAGCGGTAATGAAGGCGAGTTCCAAAAGAAAAAAATCAACAGAAAGGTCTGATTCCATATAAATCCAGTAAGAATCGATTATAACATCGAGAAATAAAAAAAAGAGTTTGTTCCTCTAGTTCTACTGCCCGTATTTTAAATGCCACCCTATCGACTAAATGGAAAAAAAATAAAATCTCAACCTCAGAACATGCGAGTCATCGTTTGCTTGAGAAATTATATCATGCATCGAGTGGTTTGCGCGTTTAAACATTTTTAACGTCAAAGGCAAGAAGCGTCTAGGTCAGTCAAAAGAGTTTGAAGGTCATAAATTGCCAACAATCGTGTCAGAGCTAAGGAGAGTTTGCACAATCATTAGGAGCAACTCAACAGACTTTCCGAAGCATTTAAAAACTACAGGATGTATTCAAAAGCATCGTAAATCGGTGCCGCATTAACTGAAGTCGAGAAGTGTTGGAAAACGATTTTGCAAGTTTGAAATGTTGTTTGATTGCTTTCAAAATAAATCATTTTTGCTTTAAATGAAACCACAAATTCAAGAAATCATATGAATCGTGGGTAACGAACAAAATCAAGGCAAAATATCCATTGTGGTCTGTATCTGGTGGAATTAGACGGGTGTATGATCCATTATGAACTGCTAAAACTAGAGCTCGACTATCACAGCGGAACAGAGCAACAAAAATTCCCTAAAAGCGAGCGTTGACCAGAAAACGCTCTGATTGTGCAACCAGACACAAGTAATCTTCCATTAAGACAATGTTTGGCGATATATTGCGTCGCTGGTCAACGACTATTAGGAAAACTGTGAATAAATGGGATGATTGGGGATTTAATCAGCCTCTATCATCCACTAAAAATGGACATGTAAAGACGCCTTATATTTTTTCCGACGAATAAAATTTAATTTATAAAATTAAGAATCTTACAGTTCTTATTGGGATGATATGAACTAAACAAGCTTTGCACAATACAAACAAAGTTTTGGTACGTGAGTCGTTAAGGATAACTTCCTGGCTTCCTGTTTGCTTTATTACCACCAGAATAAATTCGCAATATCTTTGGAGTTTCAGGAAGAAAATTCTAAAAATCGCAATATCTTTCAACAATAGAACAGTGCTGTACCTGTTATGTATACAGTCTCGCTTAGAATCCAATCGATAATGAGAAAAATCAAGCAATACTGGTTGAGTATTGAAATGCAATCCCTTCGAAGTCTCCTAAACTCCACGTCATTTTCGGTTATTAATATAAGAGTGGCCTCCAGTAAATTGAACTTTTTAAACTATTTTGCTCTTTTAATTTCAATAAAACTGCGTTCAAACGAAAGATTTAATATCAATTTGTATATGCTGTAATCTCGTAGGTAGAGTGTTAGCTTCTTGGACAAGAACCTGTGGTTCAAATCCTAGGTCACACATCTTGAACAAAACGAAATATGAAGTAAATATGAAATATTCTTCGGTGACTATATCTCAGCAGAACAGTTTCTCAAAAATCTGGCATTTAGAGTCCATAAAACTAACACGATTGTGTCAATTGAGAGAAGCTAGCTCGTAGTCCTGACTGAAGAGTTGTAATGATCAATGAAGAAAGTAAGTTTGTGTTTAAGTTTTAAAAATACTCCTGTAAACCTTTAAGAAACCGTTTAAAAAAATTGAATTCCTTAATGCAGACCAGAAAATCGCATTAAAAACTGTGTAATAAAGTATTTCCAACAAACATTTAAACTGCATTTTCAGACGTTGAAGTTAAAATTCACTTTAACTCGAGTTTAGTTGAACCCGAATTAATCGAGTTTAACAAGAGATTGATAATGACTGATGCGTCTCTCTCTTAAATATCGTTTTTAATTGAATTTTATGGGATTTAATTTTTTAAAAGATTTTATGGGAAATTAAAATCGAAACTCTATTATTTTTTTGTTTTTATTTTTTAATTAAATTTAAAACTTGTTACAAAGTGGTTGTTATTGTTCTTTTTTTAGATAAAAAAATAAAAACAAAAACAAAAAATGTTGTTAAAATTTCTTATCAAATTTTAATGTTTGTTGTTGTTCTTGTCTTTTATATTTTTTTTTAATTAAAAATCATTTTTTATGTTTTTATTGTGCTTTTTTAAACGGGAGCAAAGTATGGCCAACATTTCATATTTAATTTTTTTAATTTCCAATTTCCAAACCGTAAATATTTTTTTATGGTCTCTTGATTTATAAACAACAACAACAACAAAATTTTCTTGGGTTTTTTTTTATGATTTCATTACATAGAGGAGAACTTCGAACTGTTTAGGTTCGATTAGAAAATCAACACAAACAATCGAACATTTATACGCGGCAGTTTGAGTGCGTGGGAACTGCTTAAAAACAAACAAAAAATTGTGGATTTGAATGACAATTTTTGCGGTTTTTTTTTTGTTTTGTATGAAAATCAAAAGATTAATGGATTCTCTGACAACAACAATCGGATACAACTTGGGTGATACTACAACAACAACAACAACAACAACATAAAGCAGACTTAACAATATATTGTCAAAACAATTAAATGCGCACATAAACACTCGCAAGCACAGTATGTGTCATGTCTTAGAAAATTAAGAAGAAGAGAAAAACTGCAATTATTGTGTGTAAGTATGTGTATGTGTTGCAATCGAACTTATGTTCCGTTTTGTTCAAATAAATTTTTAAACAAAAGATTGTTGTTTTCATGTTTTTTTTTTGTTCTCTCTTCTGTTGTTTTATTATTTTATACAACCAACATAACGACTGACTTTCTTTTTGTGAAAGAAAACTGGCGCTAAGGGTTTTTCTTGTAAAAAAAAAACAAAAGAAAACTCTCAACATTAAAAACCACAAAACTAACCGTTGAGGTTTCTTCTCTTAATATTGAGTAGGCGTTTGCCAGTAAGTAAGACATTTAAAGTATGCCAAAGCGCCGGCTTAAATCAAAAATTAAACAAAACGTAGGTTTTTATTTATTTTAACCCACTGTAAACTTGATCTAATTTTTATTAAACAACCGTATTGCCTTAAATTTTTATGGACATTAATTTTAATTTCCTTTTTTCAAATCTTGAAACTCGAGTTTAATGAAACTCGGCTTGTAAAAGTTTAACTCTATAAAGTGCTACTCACTTACTTACAAATATATCTACGGCGCCTTTCTTTCAGCAGATTTCTTGCAAGAACTCTGGGAGTAAAAATAAAAAGTTTTTCACAAATCTGTCGTTTGGAGTCGACTTTAAACTGTAGGTCCCGCCACTCATGTATTAAAATTAACACACTCAACATACAGTGAGCGCCATAAGTGAGTCAACACTTTTGTTCTTAAGTATAAAACAGTTTTGTTCGTAAGTATAAAAAAAGTTCCTTTGTCATGAATTGTTGTTTTTGTTTTAACATTTTATAAGTAATAAATAAACGTTTTTATTTTTGGAAATTTATTCGACTATTCTCATTTACTTTTCTCGCTATCCTAAGATAATGAATTATTTCACTGGTGTTTACTCACTTTTGGTGCTCAGTGCACATTAGTGGCGTGAGAAGCTAGGTCGTAATCCTGACTGAAGGGTTGCAATGATCAACTATGTACGTATGTATGCATCTTATGCAAACTTTTGCAGGGTCTTTACGAGCTTAACTTTTTAGAGAAGCAAATTATGAAAATTTATATCAAAATTTAGGCGGATTGGCTCTTTAAGTTTAAAAAAACTTCACAACTGTGAGGAAAACTCAACATTAAAGAAGGTCGATATATCACTCAGCAAGTTTTTAATGTCAACTAGACTGGATTATAGTGAAAACGAGTGTCTAAACGGAGGAGGAGAAACCAAAGATTTCAAAATAAAAACTTATGCTATTGATCAGTGAATATGTTACAGGAGCTATTAACGTTACGCCTTTGTAGTATAAAAATTCCGAATACTAAGTGATAAGTTATGAAAAATGGTTGGACAGATAAGCTGCCTCACATTTAGGGAGCTTAAATTACTTCCAAGTTACTGAATGTTTGCTTCAAGATGTTTTAAAACAAATAATTGCCGCATAAAGAACTGTTTATAATTGAGAAATGCTGCGACCCACCTCAATAACTTTAAAAACATGGGCGATAATTTGTAAAATAGCTTTTATTCAGGACCTGGCCGCTATTATTTCTTTAGAAAAATAGATTGTTTACGACAAAGTAAATAATATTTAATGCAATTGACAAAAGAATATGATCAAAAAATGAAAAAAATAATAAGGAACAGGGGGCTAACTCATTAACGAGTATTTCACTTTTTGATAAAATCGAATTTATTTCGATTAAGAACCTCGTAATTTTATTGGGGGCATCTGTAGAAGTGAAGTGTGAAGTCGCCGTAGTCTAGTAGACAGTGTGTTGGCTTATTGGACACGAGGCCACGTTTCAAACCCCAGGTCATGCATCTCCAATAGAACGTGATATGAGAAATGACTTCCACTTAGCAGATTTCTGGCAAATAATCCGGGAGTAAAAATAAAATTGCCATGAAAAGTTTCTCAAAAGCTCACTCTGGGAGTAAAAATAAAATTGCCATGAAAACTTTCTCAAAAATACCGTATACGGTATACGGTGCTCAAAAATCTGTCGTTCGGAGTGGACTTTAAACTGTAGGTGCTGCCACTCATGTATAAAATTAACACACACAACATGGGTGGTGTGAGAAGCTAGGTCCATAATCCTGACTGAAGGGTTGTAATAAGCAATTATGTTATGTATATGTATACATAAATAAATAATTATTTTAATTATTTTAAAATTGTTCCATTGCCAGTTTTTAAAATTGAAGCAAAAAAATCCAACAAAATTCCGAAAGATTGTGAAATTTTTTCGGGCACTCTCCTTAAGAGTTAAAATTTGATTTAAATATTTGATAATGTACAGTTTCTTTTGACGCTCACTGTATGTATAAAGAATTTCGGAGGAGGTATCTGTAGAAATGCTGGGAAAATCTTATGACCTGAATGCACAACTACAGTGTTGGAAGTGTCGAAAATTTTAGCGCTTTAAACAAGGCCCACACATAGTGGCATTGCCTGATACAGAAGATTCTGAAATTGCCGGTTATTTATTTTATTTTATAAAATTAAGTTTGTATGCGTTTTTAAGTTTCCTGTGAGAAATACATTACTTAGTAGTACGTATGTAAGAAAAATTTTAAATTCAATTTCAATTTTTTGGTAGCAATCGCAACATACATACATATATTGAAGGCTTATGGTATAAAGTATTCCAAAACTTTTAAAAGAATTAAAGATTTTTATTTGTTTTAAAGAATACATAGAGCAAAATTTAATACAACTTCCGTTTTCTTAATTATTTAATAAATCGGTAGTTTAAGAGCCTTATTTTGTCATGTTAAAATTGAAAATTTCGTTTAAACCCGAGTTCATGTAAACTTGGTTTTGGCATGGTTCTGTATTTTTAGTCTTCATATACAAAAATAAATACTTTTATTTAGCAGACGTTTGAAAAATATTTCAAAAATTTTATTTTATTTGTAATTGAAATTGTGATGAAATATTTCAAACGTGTTTCTGTGTTTTTCTTTAAATATTGTCTTCTATTTGCTTTTGCTTTAAGGTTATCAAATATGACAGGTAGCAATTTCAATATAGCAGCACCAGATAATTTAACAATTTTTTTCTATTTCAGTTTCTGTTGACTTTTTTTTTTTATTATTTTTAAATATTGACACCGAAATTTGGAATGTTTTTTTTGTGTATTTTTTTTTGGGGAAATTCTAGGTGCTGATAACTTGTAGAGCACGGCACAGAGTATAGATAAAGATCAATAAGAAAACAAAAACAAGGTAAATGTTATCTTTTGCTATGTTAATGCTTATCAATCACCAAGAAAACAACATTTTTTCTGATTTTTTTTCTGTTTTTCTGGTATAAAATTTTTCATTAAAAAATGATAAGAGTTTGTTGGTTTGGTTTTTGAAGAAAAACCAAAACTATGATAAGAAAAAAATTACGATGAAATTGAAAGAAAAAAAAATTATTTTTTAATGTTAAAGCCGTCGCTTAATTGCTGTTGCAAGTAAAAGTATTCCTGGTTTGGGGTTTTTCAAGCGGTTTAAGTTGATTTCCTTGTTTGGTGTTTAAAAATTTAATTTTCTTACACTTGATTTGTTTTATTTTATGGTTTTAAAAATATTTTTTTCTTTTTTTCTCACTGTTTCACTTTGTTTTAAATTTTTTATTAAAAAAAAATCGCAAACGATTTTTGATTTATTCTTTTAAATTTTTGTTGTATTTGTAGTGAATTGTTGTTTTTTTAATTTTATATGATTAAGATTAATTTGTTGTTGTTTGATTTTCTTAACTTTTATTATCGAAACTCTAAGATTTCGATCTTTTTTTTTTTGTTGATTTTGATTTTCAATTGATTTTATTTTCCACGCATTATTTTCGTTTCATTTTTACATTAGATTGGCTGTCACAATTAAACGGAAGAATTTTTCTTGCTTTTTTTTGTATTGAAACGTTTATTTAACGCTTTAGAATGGCAGTAGCCACCAGCAGATAAACGCAAATAAAAACACAAACGCAAAAACCTACACTCACGCAAGTAAACACGTCAACGGTCGCAGACCAACTAAATTCATAACGATTGATAACATGAAAACACCTTGTATGAGTATAAAAAAACAACAACAATTCACAACAAAACAAACACACACAAACAATTATTACTTTATGAACCCAAACACAAGCCAACAGCAAAACAAAACAAAACAACAGCGAAGAGAAAGAGATAACCTGATACCACTCCGACTAAAAATAAACACACAATCTCGCCATGAAATCTCAAAACAACAATATCAGGTTATCTGTTAAGCATAAAATAAAAACACACACACACAACACAGCTACAACAGAAACAGCAACAACAAAAGCATTATTATTAAACGAACAAAAAGGGGTTGTATTGGGTTGTTGTAGAATTGAAAACAGAAAAATGGTAGACTCTTGCCAGCAACAAAAGAGGAAAAGAAAGAGTGCGTTTCTTGCAAATAAACTCAGGCATCTCTTTTACTCACATAAAAATCTCTTTTACAGACATAAAGGGCGTATTTTATTACTTCCCGAAGAAATTTCTAGCTGGCAATGCTGTTGGAGAAACAACAAAAAAATGCACGCTCTCTTTGCTTTCATATCTGCTGTACAACCATCTCTTTCTTATCTCTGTCCACAGCTATCTAGTGACACGTTATTTTAATAGAATCGTATAAAAAAACAAAAAAAAAAAATAGAAGAACCCTCTTGTAAAACACAACTCAACGAATGTATATGGCAAGGCAAATGCATTCCAATATTAATGCACGCCTGCATAAATATTACGCTCTTGTTCAAACAAAAATAAAGTAAAGTTACTCTCTTTTACAAATATTTTCGTATGCTTTTGCTCTCTCTCTCTCTGTCTTACTCATACTCTCCCTTTATGTGGATAAACAAGTTTTACGGCTTTTAATATGTACCAAACATTTTTATTGTTATTGTGTGTGTTTGTGTTATTTGTTGTTTCAATGTCTGCTCTTGTCTGTCGTGTGTAACAGTGTTGTTGTTTGGCCACTCGTACGTTGGCTGTCAAAAAGTGACAACAATCATCGATCGTTCCGTTTGTGATTATGCGGTTTATTTATGGTTTTAACAATTGCAAGATTTGTCTTGATTTTTTTCTTTCTTTTTTTCGTTTTTTGTTTTTGCCTTTCGCTCTCTTGCATGCATCCACACACACACACATACAACACAATTTTTCAAACTGTGTTTTGAAAAACAAAAGAGAGTGAAGGAGAGCGCCATATAGTTGCCGCACCATAAATAATGTTTTGTTTTGTTTTGTATTGATTTCTTATTCATATAAGAGAAGCTTTAAAAAGCAAAAGAAAACAAAAGCAACAAAAGCATAAAAACAAATGAAATTAAAAACAACAACAGCAACATTTTGTAAATGCGGAAGCAAATAACACCAGTAAACTGCTGCTGCTGTTCCTTTTGTTAGAATATGTTCATGTTTTTAACCATGAAAACTGAAAATCTTTTTAAATTTCCTTCTTTTTTTAAATTAAATAAAAAATACAACAACCATTGCGTGTTTTACCGTTTCAGTGTCTCCTTCGATTTTCATTGCCTTTAAAAGAAATGCCAAAAAAAACAAAACAAAAGCCCACAGCAAAAAACGAGTGGATTCTAACGGAAATGGTCAAAAAAAAAAAAGAAGAAGAAAAAAGAAAGAAATTCAGCAGCATTTTGTTGGACGCCATTATATTTGAATGGGTTTTTATGGTTGTTTTATGAAACTGTAGGTGTGTAGAGTTGCAAATAATATTTGCAATTGATAGGAGGCTCGCTGTGAAAGTTTAACAAATAAATTAAAAGAAAAGTAAAATGATTTTGAATTTAATTTAACTTAAAGTGGATTATTTTTCAAAAAAAAAAAACCAAGCAAAATTATTTAAAAGCTTCCTTCACCTTTTTTATGAGAAAATTTGTAAGGCAACTATTTTTTATTTTGCTTTCAATCACTGTAGAGCTCAGTTAGTTCTCTTCTATTGAAGTTTAACAAGCAATCCATACCAAGCAAGCGAGATTATGGAAATACGATCAAAAAAACTTATAAAGACAGTGTCGAATTGGTACAAACGTGGTATTGAGACTCTATCCTATTACCACACTGCAGGCTCTATTGAATTTATGGTAGTAAGGATCAGAGCCACACAGACGGAGTTTAGATTTATGTGGGACAAATCTAACGTCAAGTTTATCAGTGAGATCGTGCATAACCTAACAAATCGAATAACTAACGGCTTATTTTTTAATTGCACTTGAGACAGTACCAGTAAACAATTGAAGGTAATGTTTCGTAACGTGAATAAGTATTAAGAGTAAGTGGAGCCCTGCCATTCTGTGATATACGGATGAATTAAACACATAAAATGTAACAGTAGCGGAAATAATCGAAGCCACAGTATAATATACCGAACCCAAGGAGAAACTCGCTTCAAAGCAAAAGTTAAGGTCATCGAAAGAAGTGCTCAGTTCAACTTAAACAGTAAGTAGAGAGGATGGGGCACAGCAATACTGTCTGCTAGTCAGTACATTATTAGAGCATTAAGCTACTATGGCAGTGACTCAAAATTCGATTAGAAAGTTGAATGAGCTGGTTAAGTCACGTGGAACATTGTGGCACTGTATACAGAGATACAGCTTGCAAGGAGGGTAGCTTCCACAGGTCACAACATGTTTCAGCGAAAGGAAATGTGAGGAAAGGCGAACACTTTTTTCAGGTTAAAAGGCTTTGGGACAACCTGTACTTTTATTTGATAATTATAATGAGAAGAGATTGGAGTTACGCAACAGTTTCTTGACAGAGAATAGCTGAGGCCTAGTAGATTAAAAAAACTGCTGTTTAAGAATAGTGATCCATTCATGGCCTATATTTAGACTCCGCGTTAAGGCGAACTAATTGCCAGAACACATACTTAAACTACAACATTTTTTCATTAATTTGAAAGACCCTATTAATACCATTATGCGTCGAATATAAAATTATTCAATTGCTTGAAGCGACTTCCGAGGGTGGAGCGCATTCGAAATGTTCAATTTTCCATAATTCTGGTGCATAAATCAGGCTGAATTTGACAGGCTTATTCGCATACACCTACGACTTAAGAGAACCCCACAAGTGAAAATATAATGGAGTCGTAGGACCTCGTTGGTCAGTTTGCATCACCTCCACGTGAGATGACTATGCTATGAAATCGCTCGTACGGAATATTCAATGTGGCACAAACTGTTTGGCACGTATCACCGTCCTCTTGGTATCACGTGTTGTTGGTGTGAAGATCATCCAATTCAGGATTAAAAAACGTTGATAATCATCGCCCCATGGTGCTCACAGTTTACAATGATAGTCTCGCCAACATCATTTTCAAAGAAAAATATGAGCTAAGTGTCGCCACCAGCCCGAAAACCATGTCTCGTGTGCATTCGTATCGTCCCTAATTCTTTAATTTTGCTTGTTCACGTACCTATTGATGACCTTTAGGTCAGTTTAAAGCTTTTTTAGAACAAAAACAAAAACAAAAAAAAAGAGACACAAAACTTCTAAGGCAACCCTCGTTAACTTAACATAGAAAAAAAATGTCCTACACACACACTGTGGTTATCGATTCTATTTGTTTTTGCGCATCCTTGTTGAACACAGTTAAACTAAAAATAACAACAACGACAACAACAACAACGAATCTTTTTAGTGCCATTTTTTGTTTTGCAATATTTCACTCTAACTACCCCCACCACTCTACCTAAACATACACTCGTGTGTATATTCAAAGCTGTTTTGTATGTGTGAAACATTTCTTCCTTCCTTCCGTCCGTCCGTTCTTTCATTCATTCCTTCGTCGTCCTTCCGTTCGTTTATTCGGTTCTTTGCTATTCTTCCGTTAAATTCGGTTCACTTTTTTGTTTTTCGTTGTTTCTCGTGCTTTTTTATTTTGGCGAAATATTCTGTTCACTTTTTTTGTTTTGTTTTTGTTTTTCGTTGCTGCTGCAAATATGCCAGCGCGACCATTTGTTAAATTTTTAGAGTTTTCGTGTTGGTGTTGGTGTTGCTGCCGCTGTTGTTGTTGCTGTTGGTGTTATTGCATGCTTTGTGTCCTTTTTCCTTTTTGATTGTATTTTTGTTGTTTCTGTTGTTGTTGTCATGTTGACACTTTTATTCTCTTATTATTCCCGGATTTTTTCTGCTGCTATTCTCATATTTTCGGGTTTTTTTCAGTGTGATTATGAATTGCAATTCTTTGTTGCTGTTGTTGTTGTTCTTGTTTTTAATCTCTCCATTATTATTATTGTTGTTATTGTTGTTGTTACTGTGGACATCTTGTAGAAACCAAGACCTTTTTGCTGAGTACCGAAAGAAAACGAAACGAAACAAACATGGTTTCTGCCAAACATTCACAATTCACTTCTCCAATGACAACCGCTTTTGCGAAATCCAAAATGATTTTTGTGGCTTGACTGTGGTTTTGTTTTTTTTTTTGTTTTTTATTCTGAATTTCTGAATTTATCTGATGGTTAATGTGTTAAAGGACCTCGTATTACAATTGATTGATATTTTCGATTAAATTATTGGAAAAAGATTAAAAAGAAGCAGAAAAAACAGAAAAAGAGCAAAAGAAACAAACAATTGTTGTGCCTTAAGCCAGCCATCAAAATACAAACGCAGACACAAACTAAAAATGGTCAAAATAGAGGAGGTACAACTGTCATGCTCATGTATCATATTTACAGTGGCGATAAAAATAATCCAAGAAATTTGAAGATTCTGTTTTAAAATTACTGCACTCGATGAGGTGTCGAGGCCCGCTTTTAAAGGACCACGGAATCTCGTTTGAAAGCGGCCGAGCTAATTTTTGGAAAAATACTTCTTTAGATTATTGCTTGTGTAAAAAGCTACACTGATTTGATTATCAGTCGAATATCTAAAGAAATATGCCGGTTTTTTGGGACTAAGCCCAAAAACCCTTGTGAAGAAAATGACAAGAAGGCTGTGAGTAAACGCTACACCCCAGTAATGGTTTACAAGATTTTATTTCAAAAAAATTTCGATGTTAAATAAACAGTCGACACTGAAAAGAAGAATGAAATCTTGCAATTACATACATACATACATAATTGGTCATTACAAACCTTCAGTCAGGATTACGACCTAGCTTCTCACACTGCTTATGTTGTGTGTGTTAATTTTACATATGAGTGACGGGGCATACAGTTTAAATTCGACTTCGAACGACAGATTTTGGAGAAACTTTTCATGGGAATTTTATTTTTACTCTCAGTGTTATTGCCAGAAATCTGCTGAGGAGGAAGTCAGCGAAGAAATATTTTTTTCATATTTACGTTTTGATGTCTAAGCTGGGGTTTGAACCGTGACCTTACGTCTAATAAATCAACACACCACCTACTAGACTACGGAGAAATCTTGCAATTGCTAAAGTAAAATCGACACATACGTTGTAAGATTGAAAACAGGACGATGGCTGAGTGCTGCTATATAGAGTATGAAACTACAAAAGTTACCCAGTAAACTTGTGTACAACTTTATTTACTTGTTTTCCCTAAAACCCCAATTAGAGCGACTTCAAAATGACTCCATGAAATTAAAAAAAAGTTTTAAGCGAAATACAGTTTTTCAAAAATTTCCAAATGAAATGAAAAATGGTTCGACAAACAGATGAATTTGAATATAAACTTTGTAGGAATCGGATCTTTTAATAGTACCCTGGAAGCTTATAAAGGTTTCCCCTTTCCACCACGCAGAAACAGGTCAATGTCACGAGAAAAAGCGAAGAATCTTGAAAAACAGTTTCACAATTTAGATTGTGGCCAACATAGGCTATGTTTACTATTTGGTGTTATTGGATTATCCGTTATGAGCTGCTATAACATGGTATTCTTGTTGTTGCAGTTTACGACATGACCGTTTCGGCAGTTGGGTTCTATTTCATCAAATATTGACTTGATTGAAGTGCCGGTAGTCTAGTAGGTAGTGTGTTGGCTTATTAGACGTAAAGCCAGGGTTTAAACCCCATGTCAGACAACTCGACCAACACAAAATATGAAACAAATATTTTTTCGGCGTCTTCCTCTCAGCAGATTTCTGGCAAAAACTCTGAAAGTAAATAAAAAATTGCCATGAAAATTTTCTTAAAAATTTGTCGTTCGGTGTCGATGTTAAACTGTAGGTCCTACCACTCATTTATAAAATTAACACACACAATATAAATGGTGTGAGAAACTAGGTCGTAATCTTGACTGAAGGGTTGTAATAACCAATTATGAATGTATGTATGTATGTAAAGTTTCCCTAGACGACCACAAAGACACACTCGTTTGCATTTCTTCTCTAAGTTATGTGTTCTCCAAAGTGTCCAAACTCATTGATAGACAGTGTTTTTAAGGCATACAAAAGAGGTTTTCATGATTTTTCATATTTTTCTGTAAAATTCTTTCAGTTTTCTCAGTGTTAGGATGAAATGCAAAGAATTTTTTTTCATAAAATTTCAGATAAAACCGTAAAATTAAAAAAAAAAAACGTTTTTTTGTGAATAAAAATGTTTGCAAAATTTTTTTTTGTAGCACAGTGTAGAGCTTTACAGTAGCTGAAATAATTTCAATATTTTTTAATTTTTGAATTTTATTGAAAACAAAAGAAAAAAAAATTATTTTAAGAATGCAATTATTGTCTTGACCTTGTTTGTCTTTCTTTTGATTTCCTTTATTTGCAATAAACGTGTTACAATTTGCATACTTCCCGACCATAAGCCATATGCATATATGTATGCCCTGCAGAAACGTTACAAAAAATAAACCGAAAAGAGTGAAAATCCAATTGGAAAATATTCACAAAAAGAAGAAGATGCTGCTGCTGCTGTTGTTTGTGTTGCTAAATCAGTGTGTCAATAGAAACAATAACAACAACAAGGAAAAAAATGTGACAAAATCAACATCAAATATGAATCATGACACTCGTGACAAATTTTTACCCAAAAATAAAAACGAATAAACTTCGCATAAAATATTCCCCAAAAAAAAAGCAAGGGAAACATTTGCCTGTCGGCTAAACTGCATATTCAATATGAACAGAAGAAAAGTAGAGAGAGAGAGAGAAAAGGTTTCTAAAAAAATAAAAAAAAATGTTGACAAAAGCAGATGTTCAACTATTTTAAAAGGATGAATACAAAAATCACACACTTTCACACACATATAGGCATACATACCTAAACACATTAACACTCTTTGTTATTTAAAAACAAAAAAAATATTTTACATACTCTCTCAGTCTATCTCTGTCTCTCTCTCATATTTATATATAAATGAAAACAAAATGTGGAAAAAAAAATTCACATCAATCGCTAAAATCAAGATTTTAATCATTATCACAGAAAAAAAAGAAAGAAAGAAAGAAAAGAGATGAGCATAAAAGAAAAGAGAAGTGCTCTTATACCTACACAAGCACACACGCTTACTACCCTACACTTATGAGTAGATTTTAAATCATGATTAGTGAAGAGATGGTTGGGTTGGTTGCCTTAAAACAGCAACAGAATTTAAATATGAGAGCATAATTGCGTGCGTGTGTGTGTGTGTATGCGTAAATACGAAATAGGAATTGAGGATGCGTTGTAGTCATCGTTTAGCCGTGTTCGTGACATTTTTAGAGACAAAAAACCTTTAAATGTTTATCTCAATCGCTGTGATCAATATTGTTTAAATAAGTGTGAGTGAGTGCGTAAATCGGTAAGTGCATATGCGTATGTGTGTGTGTAAGTGTAAGTGTTAAAACAAATGTTTAGAAAAAAATGAATTTTTTTTTGTTTGAAGTGAACGTTTCCATAGCCGTTAAACTAACGACAGAAATGCTCGAATGGTTACAAGAGATCACTGGGATGTTTTTTAACAGTCTACCGCACATAACCACTTTAAATGATCTTTAGCTGAAGCAGGGGTAACTGGGATTATGTATCCGACATTAGGAATTCGGCCATAACTCCTCTTGGAAGCATATGTGTAACTTTATATCATTTGCTTTTCTTAAAAAGAAGTACATACATATGCACATATGTATGTACGTAATTGGTCATTACAACCCTTCAGTCAGAATTACGACCTAGCTACTCACACCTGTGATGTTGTGTGTGCTAATTTGTATACATGAGTGGCGGGACACACAATTTAAAGTCGACTCCGAACGACAGATTTTTAAGAAGCTTTTCCTAGCAATTTCAATTATGTACTTTCAGAGTTTTTGCTAGAAATCTGATGAAAGGAAGTTGCCGAAGAAATATTTCTTTTTTCGTTTTGATGTCTGATCTGGGGTTTGAACCGTAGCCAACACGCTATCTACTAGACTACGGCATTTTGAAAAAGCCGCTTTCCTTCGCTAATCGCATCCTTCTAATACTGTACAGGACGCTCATTCTCCTAGTGCTTCCTTATGGCGCAGAGGCATGGACACTATTAAGCACTGATGCAGCGAACATGAGAGTATTCGAGAGAAAAGTCCTACGTAAGGACTTCGGTGCAGTGCGAGTTGGCGATGATTTCCACATTCGATCCAACAGTGAGCTGTATGAGCTTCTCAACGACATGCGACGTTGTGTAGCGTATTGTGCAGCTTATAACAGCAGCTGGCTCGGCCATGTCGTTCGAATGAAGGAGGATGCCCCGGCGGGACGGGTATTTGATGCTGGGATTTGTAGAAATCGACGAAGAGGACGAGCTTGTTTGCATTAGTAGGACCAGATCGGGGAAGCCCTGACATCGATTGGTGTGACCAACTAGCGAAGGCGCGCAAGAAGCAGAGGTGCCTGGAAGGAAGGATGTGTTAAGGCAGGCCGAAATCTGTTAATCAGGTGGTTAATGGTCAATAAAGTAAGTAAGTATGTAAGTAAGTACTCATATACTTCACAAGTAAATGTCCTTGCCCTCATTATAAAATCGTTTTTTGGCTTAATTTTCAAAACGAAAACTTAATTTCGTTTTTTTTTAATTGTTTTATTGAAATTGTTTAAAATGTTCTATGTTTTGTATTTTAATTTTCTGTATGTGTGCGTGTGTATGTGTAGAAGCAAATTAAAATAACATCTCAATTATATGGTGGATTATTTAAATAATTACCACTCTCCATTCACAACAACTGCTGCTGCTGCTATTATTAACAATTAGAGAAAACAATTACAACTACAACTACAACAACAACAACAACAATAATAAAAAGTTCTTCTCAAAGTATTATTATTTATTCATAATAGAAACAATTTAAAATGAAAAATAAAACCACCAGCAAGCAACAACAACAATTAAAATAAATAAATAAATACGAATATTTATCTCACTCGCATACATACATACATACATACATACATACATGTGTACATAAAAGAAATACAACAAGAAAATGGTATTTATTACCGTACACATGTCAGTAGTACAAGCGAGTTGTTTATCTGACTGCCTATCTACATACATGCAGGCATACATACATGCATGCATACATACGTTTGCAAACGTAGAAATGTCATGTTTTCTTCCAAGTATACGCGAGAGTGTGTGTGTGTTAAAAGGCCCCAGTGATTCTGATTAAATTGGAAATAAAAATAACAATAACAACAATAGTATTAAACAAGCCATTATAACAAACACTCTTAATGGCTCACGGGTTAATTGTTTTACAACCAACTTACCCGTGCTGTCGTCCGCTCCACTTCACTCCGTTTACTGTTAATCGTTTATAATTTGAGTTTTCCTTCTATTTTTTATTGCTGTTTTTCCCTGTAAAAAAGAAAATTGAAAGAAAAATTAAAAAATTTGAAATCAGCATTAAACGAGAGTTAATACGTATTTGAATACAATTTCTTTTTCATGATTTTTTATTATGATTTTAAAATGAAAATTCTTTCAATTTCTGTTCAATAAGTCAACTGGCGAAGGTGGAATGAACAGCAGCAAAAATTCTCCGAGGAGTCATGCTGATATTGGGACCACAGTTGAACTGTTACAGTCTGGGAAAGAGAAAGGTGGGCTTAAAAAAAACTGATTGAAACTAATATGGGCTTGGAAATGAAGATTCATGTGAATATCATCCACGAGAGGCAAATAAAGCATGCCTATGCGTTAGGCCATGAAATATTTCAGTTTTAGGAGTACACGACTCTGTTGTTTTTTATAGTATCAGATGCAGTTACATGCCACGCGAATCGAAAAAGATCGTTGAAGCTGTATGTAATAGCACCATAAAGCCTAATGTTGTTGCTTGATTATGTGGATGATGTATGTAAAGATACTCACAGATTGGAGAAAACTGGCCTCTGGATAAATGTAGCCAAGGCTTAGGTGATGCAAATTAATCCCACATCGAATGCATCACTGAATATTTGTTTAAAATCAAGTGCATCTTGTAGATTCTATAGACAATTCCAATACATATATGGATAGCGTTATTGCAGATGGCGTTGTAACTGCAAAGGAAGGCGGTATAATCAAATCATGCGGCCCATGATAAATTAGTCGGCCAAAGAACTTTCGCACCCTCCATTTATCCTCATATGGATTACTGGAAACGGGGACACTGAAGACAGCAACAAAGCTGACGTTCTTGCAAATGCTGGTACAAATTAGGTTTAGATTTAGGTTAGAGGACGTGTACTTTCCAATTGAGACCACTACAGTACCCAGAGGTATTGTTAGCCATTTTGTACAACTTGCTAAAGGGGACAGGCTAATAGAGAAGATAGGGAAAAGGAGAGGAAGTAGGAAAGGGAGAATAAGGAAGCAGAGGAATTACACAGACTAACAAAACACACAAGAGAGCGCGACTATACTACTGAAGCCCTTGCACTTCTCAACCAGCTCAAACTAATAATGAATCTATGGAGAGCTTTTATCTTGGCTCTCGACCCAGACTTCAAACCCTCCAAGAAGCCCCTGCCAAGCGTCTTCAACCTCAACCTACTATGGGCTGGACAGTTACAGAGGAGGTATTCGATAGTCTCCAATTCCTTCTCCTCGCAATATACCCTGCAATAGTCTGTCTGGGATCTGTTCCAGATCCTTGTCAGCCATCTAATCTCGTAGGGCCCCATAATAAAACCAATAACTAACCTTAAGCCAACCTCTTCTTACACTGTCTATAACAGGCCATAGACACCTAGAAACATAACAACCCGTTCCATTCCCCCAACGCCTCTGCTCTTCCCCCCTGACCCATCCATTGATGAGATCGTAGAGTTGGCAGATTGGGGGATCAGGACCAACTATCACATCACCCTCAGAAACTGAGCGAAAGCATCCGCCGTCTCATTGCCTAGTATTCCGTTACGACCCGGAACCCAGCCTAGGTCGGGTCCAAAAGTCCTTAACGTCTCCTTGCAATCGCGTACGAGCAGTGATTTGCACCAGGCCGACGCAATGGCCCTTAGGGCAGCCTGTCTTTCAACAAAGATCATATAAGATTCCGAATTGAAAGTATGCCTACCAGCTATGGCCTCAATAGCCTTCAATATTGCGAAAATCTCTAACTCAAACACGCTACAGTCATCATTCAACCTGAAGTGAAGTTGAAGACCGTGTTCCTTACAGAAAACATTAGCGCTAGTACATCCACCTAAATTTGACCCATCTGTGAAGATGGGTACCCTGGAGTACCCTACCATTTCATAGTACCTTATACCGTATAAGTATCCTCAAACCAGGCAGGAACATAGCCTCAGGCAAAATATAGTTGGTGGCTTGTTCCGAAAGTTCGTACCTACCCACAGGAAAGACGACGTTCAGACCTTTGGAGTGTCCTATTGGGCACTGTTTCCAGCAGCCCGAATCCCTCAAACGTATGGCACTACGCGACAAATGTCTTTACACAAGCTCTACTCGTTTGCAAACGAAGGATGGGATAATGAACCCACTATTATGCAAAATAAAAGTAAAGTCCATCTCAATAAGTTCCCAGCAATTATAAAGGGAATCAGGTTTCTGGTTGAACATGCCCGGAGGCAATGAAATGCCTCACAACGATTTCTGCAAAAATCGCGTGACGAGGACATTGACATTCTCCGACATTAGGGATGAAGGATCTTTGGACACCCAGAATTTATTGATAGAACGTGTCTAATGAAGGGTAATAGGGATAGAATCCCAACCTTTATAAAAATATCTGTTTGGCAGTTAATTTACAAGCATCGTATGCGATAAAGCCTTCTTAAACTTTAGCTTTTTATTCCTCAAATAATTTAGCATTTAATCCCGATTTCTTTTCCACACCCGTTATTTAATTGAAAAAAAAAACAACAAAATCTGTAACAACTTGATGAGCTCAACTAAACAAATCCGAACAAATCTGATCAAGAAGTGAAAGATTGAAAATAAAACAAAGAAAAGAAGAACAAGAGCAAGAGCATTAATTTCTCTCTCTCACACACACACACATACAGAAATGGAATGGCCTAATAAATTGTTTTGATTTTAATATGTAACGGTATTTTTCCATGATAAATAAATACCGTTTTTTTGTTTTTGTTTTTTTTTTGTCATAAAACGCACGTTGCGTGTAATTTCTGCGTTTTTCGATGATAAAAATCTTTTGAAAATAATTTTTAAGAGACATTTAAACAAAAACAACAAAAACAAACAAAAAAAATTTAAAAAGTGTGTTCATCTGTGCGTGTGTATGTGTGTGTGTACTGTTTTTTATTTAAATTTGTTTTAATTTTTTTGTTAAACAAAATACCAACCATGACTTACAACAACAACAACAACAACAACAACAACAAATAAAATATTTTAATAAAACAAAACTATGTACTACAGAACAACAGAACAACATATCATGCACTTGTTAAACTAAAAAAAAAAATCTACAACTGAAAATACATACAGAATCATGGAATGAAAAAACCAATTTTAAATAAAGGCTTCTTTGTTAGATGGTTTCAAAAATAAGAAGAAATAAAACATGCATGAGGCTAAGATTTTAATGGAACTTTTCTTTCATTATAATGCCCTGGACCTTGGCATTATGTGTGACATATGACGTCACTGCCTTGATCGCCTCAGAATTGGTTGCAACAATCGATCTTTTTAAGATAGTTATCGATCACCTTTTCGCACATTTAGTGCATGTATGTATCTTGGTGATAACTTGACGAACGTTTTATTTCTTTGGCGACTGCCTCTCAGCAGATTCCTGGCAGAAACTCTGAGAGTAAAAAAAAAATTCCATGAACAAGTTTCTCAAAGAATTTGTCATTCGGAGGCGACTTTAAACTGTAGGACCCGCCCAGGAATAAAATTAACACACACAGCATAAGTGCTGTAAGAAGATTGGTTGTAATCCTAACTGAAGGGTTGTAATGACCAATTATGTATGAAGGCATGTAAACGTCCAAAATTGTAATGCAAGAAAGTCTAAATCCATGGAGATATTTGGCTCTTGGCGGCAACTTGAAGGAGTTAGGCAGTGAGAGCCTGGTATACTGGCGCAAAAGGGACTTATCCACAGTGTTTTTAATAAAGATTGAGATTTGATTGTCGTGTGAGAGGCAAATCCAAATGCAAAATATGCCATTAAGATCCGTAAGATAGGATAGCTTGCTAAGAACGCTTTAGAAACGATAATTTCAATTTATTCGCAACTCATTCTCGATTATTATTAAGCAGGGCGTACATTGCATTGACCCAACCTGTAACGATTTCAATCTCTTCGAATTTATTTAAAAATCTTGCTCATTCCTTGCATAGTAAGTCAAGTATAATCACAATAATTAACTCGTAATGCCACGTTTGAATCACTATTGTTGTAGTATCAGTTTCAAATATTTTTACGCGTTCCTCGGTTTGTAAACGATTAATATTCGTGAATTTATATGGAAATTTCAGATAAAAGACAATTTAACGGTTGACAGCCTTGCCAGAGTAGTGGTTTTGAAACCACCTAATGGTTAACGCCATATAATGAAAGATACCATGCACACACACACACACATACACACGCACGCACTGGTATTCATTAATTTACAACAACAAAATAAATTCTAATTCTAAACTGTGTGTTTAACTTGTAAAATAATGTTGAGTTGAGTGTACTTACAAGTTTCCTTACTTGCGCTTGCTTTCTCGTTGATATTATTGTCGTGAATGCTTAGTTCATTCTCGTACAAGAGGTCATATTTGATAGTGTGTGCGTACGTAATCGTATGTGTCGAATAGTCTTCGTTTATTTTTTTTTTTCTGTTGTTATTTTACGATTCTCTAACTCACTCACTCGCTCATTAAACTATGATTTTATTTTTGTAAAGAGATATGTACATACACATGCAGTGTAACAAAAACAATAATAAACATTTTGTTGTTTTATTAATAATATTGTAGACATTGTTGTTGTTGTTGTTATTGTAATGAAAAGTATTTTTACAGCATTTAAGCAAGCAGAGTCTAATTAACATGCGTAGTTAACATACATAAATGTTTGCATGTGTGTTTTTTAATTTTTATTTTAATTTCTCTCAACAACAATTTATTTAAAATGGAACAAAGATGGCGGTGGATGGGTGGGGAAGATATGCCAACTGCAATATAATATTAATTGCACATAGAAATTTAATCAAAAGGGATATGTTTCTTTTCTTATATTTGAAAAGAAATTTATTAATCCCAATATGTGCCATTGTTGAGGCAACGCCATTATACGATCAATGAAGAACTTCTGGATTTATAGAGTTAAAAATGATTTAAGTGCAATTTGCAGGCCATTTAAGGACTTAAACATACATACATACATACATACATAATTGGTCATTACAACCCTTCAGTCAGGATTACGACCTAGTTTCTCACACCACTTACGTTGTGTGTGTTAATTTTATGCATGAGTGGATGGGACCTACAGTTTAAAGTCGATTCCGAACGACAGATTTTGAGAAACTTTTCATGGCAATTTTATTTACTCTCAGAGTTTTTTGCCAGAAATCTGCTGAGAGGAAGTCGCCGAATAAATACTTTTTGTATTTTGTTTTGATGTCTCGCCTGGGGCTCGAACCCTGGCTTTACGTCTAATAAGCCAACACACTACCTACTTAAAACATTAAGAAAATTCTACAGGTGTAAAATGCGGGCATACGGTGGCAGCATTGAAACAATCAAGCTCTTGCAGCTTCTGTATGATCGTCAAAGATGTGCATGGTCTAGTATTGTCTTAATGGAACACAGCACATTTTCTGTTGACCAATTGTCTACGTTTTAAATAAATTGATTGCTTCAGTCATGCATTTGGCCAGACTCTATAACCAATTCCATTCAAATTCTACCTGATACATTCCCAATATTTGACTTTCGTTTATCAGCTTTTTTTTAGTAATTGGTCAATTACTGCGACGTGGATTTTTAACATCAAAATCATCAGATCGCTTGAGGCCATCATCATTCTTTAAATCTATAATACCCGGTCAGAAGATCGGGTACTATTCTCAGGCTATTTCTGTATAATCTAATGCTTGCCTCAAATTTTTCCCTTCTATAAATACGAAGGCAATACGATTGAAAGTGATTTTATAAGGATGGCCTAAATAATAGAAAGGAGTACAATTATGTCGCTACACTCAAACCACTCTTGAGAAAAGTCTTCTTCTTTATTACCATTCGCACTCAGTATATCCTATTAGACTATTTTTCTTGTCCCAGAAGAAGATTCTGGCCTCATTAATGGATTGGAAGTTTGTCTCATAGTAAGTTTTACTGTCTGCTCTTCCCACTATACCTAGATCCCACTATACCTGATCTGAACCTATTTATTCGGCTTCTACAGTTTTCCCAAGGTAACCTCACGTCCACCTCATAGGATCTAAGGGCATAAATTGCGACCTGACTTTCAGAAAATAGTGCCTAGTGTCGCCCTCTACACCTCCTTCGGCATGATGAGTATTTTTCTTTTTTCTTTTTCAGGGTTTTGAACCCGAATTTCTAAAATTGAACTCACTAAACATTTTCTCCCGATGGTTAGCACACTGTCCATAAAACTGTCGTGGAATCAATGTCATTTTTTTTCAATAATTCCGCATAATAAATATTGTGGTTTAGTTTTAAAAACTTATACTTCCCATCTCTGGCTTCTATACCGCAAAACAACAACTCTAAACGAACATAACAATTCTAAACGAAAAAAGGACACAAAAAATTTCCCTCCCGAAAACATAACAATTTCCCAATAACCATTTGCCATTTGGCAGCCATTATTATTACTTTTGATAACTTTTTAATTTAATAACTTGAATTACAATAACAACAACTACATCTACAACTACATATAATATAAAAAAAAAACAATACAACAATACAGCAATAAATGCTCGTGATCAGACATATTCATTCAGTTTTTTTTCACATGGATTTACACAGCCTACAGCCTATACTCATAATACACACGCTCGCACACACACATACACTTGCAAACTTTTGTTATTGCACGAGTGTTTAATAAAATATAGTCTCAGTCGTCTCCTGTTTTTAGTTTTAAACACATAATAAAACACAACAACAAAATACATATATGTGCAATAACAAAAACAACAACTGTTCCTATAATATTTTAAATCAATCACACATACCTGCACGGATACGTTACATGTACAATGTGATCCAGTAACAACAAAACTAGAGAACGGACACTGTAAGACAGAGGCTTAAAGGAATGTTTTCTTTTATTAATTCATGACATCGTATACACATAGCGATTTTTATAATTAAAGGAAGTCAGATGACTAGAATATTGATGTTAGAACGGTTGTTCGTACTTTTTTTGAAAGGATTGTTGGCGACTTCTATCTAAATTATAAGAAGTAAAAATGAAGGCATATCTAATATACCCATTAACCACAAAAGCAAAAGAGATTGAGCTCCTTGAACTATTACCACAGTGACAACTATAATGTACACCCGGGGAATAATACAAGCACGAGCTGCCTTGACAAGGCAGAGGATCTTTCCAAATGTTAATAGGCCTGTCAATAATGGTACTCCATCTTCTTTTCAAGATGTTAACAGGTACGCTTTATAAATGAAAATATTTTTTCAATTGACATTCATATTAATTTTTTGTTTTAATTATTCATCACATTGCTAAAGAATTTTACATGATCCGCTAGGATCCTAGGAAATAAAAATTTGTGTACAGCTCAAGCTACAGACTTTCAGAGAAACATCATTTATTGGAGCTCGTTTTTTTTTTGGCAAGCATATTAAATTTTATTGAATACTTTGTTAATTTATTACAACAATTTGATGATCAAATTAACGAAAAAAGCTACACTTGTCGAATAAAAAAGTGTTGTTTCATTTAGACCATCATCCTCAATAACAATGGCCGAAATCAATGAATTAAAGTTAAAATTGCTTTATTACGCACCTTATTTTACGGATTTAGCTCTTTCGAATTACTTTCTATTTACAAACTAGAAAAAGATGCCATGGTAGTGACAAATTTAACGCCGATGGAGTGAAGTTATCATTTGATACCTATTTCAAGAAGATAGACAGATACTTCTTACTATCAGCACAGTATTTAAGGTTTTAAACACTGCTAAGAGAGATAATTTTTCCACAAAAATCCTACGTTTTCTTTGTTAGAATGGATAGTTATAGTTTGAAGTCGCCGTAGTCTAATAGGTAGTGTGCTGGCTTATTAGACGTAAAGCCCGGGTTCGTATCCCAGGTCAGGCATCAAAACGAAATATGAAAAAAAATATTTCTTCGGCGATTTCCTCTCAGCAGATTTCTGGCAAAAACTCTGAGAGTAAATAAACATGCCATGAAAAAGTTTCTCAAAAATCTTTCGTTCGGAGTCGACGTTAAACTGTAGGTCCCGCCACTCACTTATAAAATTAACGCACACAACATGAGTGGTGTGAGAAGCTAGGAGGTCATCCTGACTGAAGGGTTGTAATGGCCAATTATGTATGTATGTAGTTATGGAAACAATAGAATAATTCAAGTCTTATTTTTGTCAAGTTTTTCAAACTTTTATACTTTTTAGTTGATATCCTAATTTTTTTAAATTAAAATGTTTTAAGTACCAATAGGGTTGTTTTCGAGTTTAAAACATTCAAAATTATTCCACAATATTCTTTTAAAATGTCTTTTATTATTATTTTTCTTTTTCTTAAATATAATTTCAATTGCTTTTGTCCTTACTCGCATAAAAAACTTTTCAACTATTTAGGATCTTAACATTGCATTCCTTTAAAACTCTGCTGTAAGTCAACAACGGTCGTGCCATTTTTGATAATCAAACAATTCAACACTTAATAACTGCATTGCACGGACTTTAAGCGCAATTGTAAATTGTATTCACAATACACACTCCCTCACTCACTCTCTTTAAAATACATTAAACAACACAACATACACTCACCCATACACACACACAAAAGCAACACTAAAGGGTTTTTCATTTTTGGATTTGGCTTTGTAGGCAATTGCAAGCAATGCTCACATGAATACACACACAATAACAATACGACCTTTACTTTATAGACTGTGCAAAATTTCAAAACACTATGGTGAATATGTTGAGCACGATACTAAGGTGGGTAGAGAAAGAGAGAGAGAGAGAGAGTCTAACGTATTCAGGAGAACTAAAATAATCATACTTGTATTGTATTGTATATGTTCTACCATAAGTATCCAGGCACAGAGTATATTTTGCAGTTATTATTGTGTATGTGTGTATGAAAGCAATAAAAAAGAAACGTTTGATTCTCATGTTCGCACATGTAATGGAAATTGTATTTTAACTAAAATGTTGTTGTAATGGCCTGTTAATGTTGTTGCTTTTGGCCATAACTATTATATTTATATTGTTGTTGTTGTGGTTGTTATTGTATTTGTATTGCAGTTTTGTTTTCTTGCAATAAAACAATCCCAACAACAACAACAATGGTTATGAGTAAAACTTAAAAGTTTAACATGGCAATTGTGTTTCGTGGCGTCATAAATAAATGGACTCGTAAAATGCAAAAACCAATAACAACAAACAGTAATAACAGTATGCATGTACAGTTCATGTGTGTGTGCTTTAATGTATAACCGAGTTAGTGTATGTTTACGCTCTAATTCCATAATAAACTCAACTCCATACAGAAAACATTTACACATGCACACATGCATATAAGCACATAAGCAGGAGCATATGATTTTATTTAAAGGGACGTCAGGGAATTTAAATTGTAGAGGGGCCCTTTAAAATACTAGACTTGTAGTGGATTAATAAGTTTTTACAATTTTCGCCGTAGTCTAGTAGGTAGTGTGTTGGCTTATTAGACGTAAAGCCAGGGTTCGAGCCCCAGGCCAGACATCAAGACAAAATACAAAAAGTATTTCTTCGGCGACATCCTCTCAGCAGATTTCTGACAAAAACTCTGAGAGTAAAAATAAAATTGCCATGAAAAAGTTTCTCAAAAAATCTGTCGTTCGGAGTCGACTTTAAACTGTAGGTCCCGCCACTCGTGTATAAAATTAACACCCACAACATAAGTGGTGTGAGAAACTAGGACGTTGTACAATGGGTCAATTCGACCTCCGGGTACTGTACTTGTCTTAATTGGCAAGTACATGTCCTCTAACCTAACCAAGTCGTTTAGTTTATGTTTTTTGCCTTTATTGAGGAAAAATTTAATAATGTTTGCTGGTTACAATTCATTCTTTTGGCATAGCTCTCCACCACTAATAAAAGGCCTTTTAAAAGGCCTCTATATCCTTAGTCTACCATCACTATTAGTTGCATGTGTTTCGTCATATTTTCAGTTAACACCCAGCCTTTGTATGTCCATCCATATCCATCAAATAGACCGACCATTGGCGGGCCCTATAAATTTATAAATGCTCGCTAAAGTCCTTTTACTTAAGCACGAGTGTGTGTATGCTTAACAGTTTACATATAATCACATGGGCAAGTGTAAGTTTAAAACATATGCTAACGTCGTCATTCGTTCGTTCGTTCATATTCCTGCATAAATTTCAGTTTCATGTGGCCCTGTTTTGGATTTCAAATTGATATTTGAAGCGCAGTTTTAGGGCAGACAATTTGTAGAAGTCAGTCAAAATGCTTTGCGATGAGAGAAAATCAAATCAAATGCATGTAGAGTCCCATAACTGCCAACAAATTGGAGGTTTATGGTTAGAATGGCTTACTCACAGACACACAAACAGTGCATTGTCTAGCCAAGTATGGACGATGTATGTATGTAATCATGGCAAAAGTTATTATAATAACAGGCAAATATAAAAAGAAAAAGAATAATGAATTTTAGAATGAATTGAGGCATATTAAGAACACTAGAAATATTAGAAGGGGTACGTAAAGACATTTACTCAGAGATGTGTAACAGTAAACACAACGTAATGCTAATCAGGCCTTGATTGTCATTTAAAACAATTCTAAGAGAGGTTCTAATGTAGCCTGGAAATGCTTAGAATGATGTTTTAATTCATTTGCCTTTCAATGAAACATTTAGTGTTTACAACTAGGACGTGGAGCAGACAATGGTTTTGAAAGAAAGTTCGAAAAAACAGGGCAGATGGTATAATGCACTCGGAAAACTACGCTGAAGACATCATTGCGAATGGCTAGGAACGAAATCGGGCTGTAGGTGAAGGTATCTTTAAGGAATCGCTGAGTATAGCTGTTTTTAGGCCATTGCAGTGGCCAAGCGATAGTATCGGCATAAGGGTTGCTGTAATGATTATCATCAGAAAAGACAACACACGACTGTTAAGGATCACGGAGGACGTATGGTTTTAGACTGCTGCAGATCTTTTAACAAGATGGCTGAACAATACTCAATTCATAGGGGTAACGAGTCACAGTTTTATTTCGTGAAACTGAAGAGCACAACCACTGAACTAACGGATGATTTTGCTACATTGCGCTGCAGGCTTGACATTTCGTTAGCTTGGCATGAGTTGCTTTGCATACGATTAGGAAAGCGTGGCAAGGTTGGCTTAAGCACGCGAAAAGTCGGATTAAAATTCAAAAGAGCTTAGTCAGCGTAGTTATTGCAGTCATTACTGGGTACTTATGCAAGTGGAACAGTATGTGGTCATCTAGTCAATCAACAGAAGTTTCAAAGACGGACAAAAAGAGAAAACGACTGTTCACCTACCGAGTACATACACAGTGAGAAAGAGACACATGAGATTGGGCAAGGGCATGCAGTTGAATTCACTAATCTGTTGGCGACTAATGTTAGCAAGGGGCTAAGACTCATTATGGTATTACAATGAAATAAAAGGCTACACTAACCTACGTATGTATGTTTAGAATTTCGGCAGCAGTCAGTTATTTCTTAAGATATTATAGAAGATCTCTGCTCTCGTTTTATAGGGAGAGACTCAGCTGCGGTTGCCGCAGGACTGTACGTGCAAAATCTCCAGATTAACTTCTATGGATTGTTAGTCATCTGTTCACTTAATATCAGATTGGATATTAAGAGTGGTATTAAAATGTGGGCTTTTGTCCTTCAATATGAAGCGACTTAAATTGACAGAACGTTGGTATAGTAGTCGTTTTTACCTTTTAAAATCGTTTAAAATATAAGCTCGTAGATTGCAAATAAAATAAAAATAAATTTGTAACGGAGATCTTCAAACCACGATTACTCTCTTCAAACGCATCCCGTCTTCACACAAGACTGACTGAACTTTTACTCACTCACTCGTCTGCTTTGCCTTGCCTTTTATATGACAGCGTAAACAGCCTGATGAATATTCTTGAAGGCGAAAGTTCATGACTTCGCCTTCTCGAAATGTCTATAATCGTTGTTTACGTTTATTATTGTACTGTTGTTGGTATATTTTTGTTTACTTGTTTAAAATTTTTTATGCTGGTGTTTGTTGTTGTATTTTTGTTTACTTATTTACCATTTTTTTTATGCTGGTGTTTGTTGTTCTATCAAGAAGTTCTATAATTTGTAAACAGGTTTGTTTATTGCATTGTTTTGTTTTTGTAGCTTTTGTTTATAATTTTAATGTTAAACGATGTAAAAGCAAAACACCAGTATTTAGATTTTTTTCATTTTCTTAACAATATTGAAAAGAAAATCCACTTCCCCACCCTACCAGGATACTTTAGGGGGTATTCAGTTATGCGAGTGTTCTGTGACACACGCTTTTTAATATACTGACGCTGGTGTAAAGTCTACTTTGTTGCACAGAAGAGAATATCAAGTAAAAAACTGCGGGTATTCCTCAACAATTGCTTCAAAGTCATATGTTGTAGAACTATATCAGCAAGAAAGGAACCCTTGTAGAAAGAACAACATTGCAAGGATGATTATACAGCAGAATAATAAAGCGGAAGGCTCAGGAAGTCAAGACCAGAACCAAACAACACCAGAAAACCCACAAATGCTTTATTAGACTCCAGCTTTTCTGCAATTGAAAATGAAAGGAGTTATCCGTGAGGTTTGGGACAACGAAAAACATTAGAAGAGAAAGATAATGATGTTAGAGGATCAAATTTTGAAGTCGCCGTAGTCTAGTAGGTAGTGTGTTGGCTTATTAGACGCAAAAGCCTGGGTTCGAGCCCCAGGCCAGGCATCGAAGACAAAATACAAAAAGTATTTTTTTCTGCGACTTCCTCTCAGCAGATTTCTGGCAAAAACTCTTAAAAATAAATAAAATTGTCATGAAAAGTTTCTCAATAAATAAAAATCTGTCGTTCGGAGTCGACTTTAAACTGTAGGTCCCACCACTCATGTATAAAATTAACACACACAACATAAGTGGTGTGAGAAACTAGGACGTTGTACAATGGGTCAATTCGACCTCCGGGTATTGTACTTGTCTTAATTGACAAGTACACGTCCTCTAACCTAACCTAGAGAATCAACGAATGACCTTAACAGCTTGTATAAAATGCACATTTTTCTGATCTCTGAATAACGTTGTAAAATGATTTCTCTGAAATCATTTCATAGTCTTTCACCTTTGTTTTGAGCTTCACACCTCATAGAAGGTTTTTATTACCTGGGCCTTTAATTAATATTGTCGTAATCCATTAATAATCCATTACCTGAGGATTAAAATTTTGAAGATTAATAAGTTGTTAGGAAGTATACAACAATACGAGTGTAAATTGTTATTAATTTTCCTTATAAAATAGCAAAAAAGGTGTAGAATTTATGGCGGACACATTCGCAAAATTTCAAATGCAAAACAAAAAAAAGACGACCAACCGACCAAATGATTTTTATGAGACTCATAAATAAAATTCCTTCGTTTTTATGATGTCATACTCGTGTATTAAAGAGTCAATAAAGAAAAGTTTCATTTCACAATGACAAGTTCAAACAACATGTGCTTGTCGAATTCCTGTGAATAAACTCGTAAAGCCATCATAAAAGTGGCAGAACATAATGAAAATCCTTAGAAATAGTGACGGACGGTTATCCGGCAATTGGCCACAAATAAAGTGTCTTTCCACTTCATTAATGGACATTGTTTTATTGTTGACAGTGGCTTTAGACTTTTTGGGAATGCAATTTCGTTTATTGTGTTGCTGCTGTTATAGTTGCCACTGCTAATGAATTCTTAATTCAAACAAATTTGAATCAAAAGGCATTCAAGGGATAACAAGAGAAAATTTGATTTAGAAATTGTAGATAAAAAACGGAATTAATATGCGTGTGAGAAAAATACATCGATTAACTGAGATTAACTAGATTCAGTTTCAGCATTACTAGCGTCTGGTAATGATGATATCGAATGAATAATTCAAATAATGACCGGCAATCATTGAATGCCTATAAAATGTTGACTCAGACAAGTCTACAAACGTATTTAAGAATATTTTGGAAGATCAAATGGAAAACTAGGGTGATAACTAAAAATAGTTCTAAAAACCAGGTGAACTTATCAACATTTTTCTCGCTTTTAACAATATCTCCTACACTTTTAAACATTTTGAAGGACAGAGTTATTCAAACTTGTCTAGCAGTATGATTTTTTTTATAAAGGTAAAGGGTCCACCAAATAACTTCTTTTTTTTTTGAAAATGCTTTCAGAAAAAAACTACTGAATATTTTCTCAAATTTCTTTTTTTATTTGAAAGTACAATCCTTCCGGTTAATAATGGGGAATAATTTCATTCAAATGGCTGCCTCGGCTGGCCATGCAGTAGCCTACACCAGAAGATGCCGATTTTGGCAAAAAAAAATCATCTTTTCAGATGAAGCTCATTTTGATGTTGGCGGGTATGTAGGTTAGGTTAGGTTAGAGGACGTGTACTTGTCAATTAGGACAAGTACAGTACCCGGAGGTCGAATTGACCCATTGTACAACGTCCTAGTTTCTCACACCACTTATGTTGTGGTGAGGACCTGGGACCTAAAGTCGACTCCGAACGACAGATTTTTATTTATTGAGAAACTTTTCATGGCAAATTTTTATTTACTCTCAGAGTTTTTGCCAGAAATCTACTGAGAGGAAGTCGCCGAAAAAATACTTTTTGTATTTTGTCTTTGATGCCTGGCCTGAGACCCGAACCCAGGCTTTTGCGTCTAATAAACCAACACTACTAGACTACGGCGACTTCCTGGCGGGTATGCAAACAAGCAAAATTGTCCCATTTGGGGCACAGAAAACCCGCACTCATACATTGAAAAGCCGACGCACCCAAAACGAGTCACTGTTTGGTGCGGATTTTGGTCCAGAGGCATAATTGGGCAATTTTTCTTCGAAAATAAGAGAGGAGTGGCCGTTACAGTCAATGACGATCGTTATCGGGCCATGTTGAACGAATTTTTGTTCACGAAAATTGAAGAGGAGGATATTGGCAACATTTGGTTTCAACAGGACGGCGCTACGTGCCACACAGCCGAAGCTACACTCGATGTTTTGCGCCCTGTTTTTGAAGATTGCATTATCAGCCGCAGAGCTGATGTCATTTGGCCACCTCGGACCTGCGATTTGACACCATTGGACTATTATTTGTGGGGTGCCATTAAACATAAGTGTTACGCCGACAAACCAGAGACAATTGACGCTTTAAAGGACAATATTCGTGAAGCAATTGGTGAAATACAGCTGCACGCACACAATCGATAATGTGCTTAAAAATTGGACCGATCGTGTAGGCTACTGCATGGCCAGCCGAGGCAGCCATTTCAATGAAATTATTTTCCATTATTAACCGGAAGGATTGTACTTTCAAATAAAAAAAGAAATTTGAGAAAATATTCAGTAGTTTTTTTCTGAAAGCATTTTCAAAAAAAAAAGAAGTTATTTGGCCGACCCTTTATATTGAAAAGAAAAGCTATTTACATATTCCTTCCAAGATATTTTACCGGGTATGCATTTGTGCGGACGTTACAATTTCACAGAAATCTCTCCAGCTGTAGACATCGCCCGCAGCTATATGCTCTAATCAAGCGCATTTGCTTTGTCACACACTCGATCAAATGGTTTTAGGTGGTAGTATGGATTTGTAGACTGGATTTTATGTTTGAAAAGGATTTCAATCAAAAGTTTACTCAATTACTTTTTTATTTACTCAAGATTTTGTCCAGTGCTCTCCTGAAACATCTGTTTGATACACTTTCGTACCGGAAACAGAATTAGCGACTCAATGTAGCTCCTCTTGCATGCAGTCTGCTGTCTTCCACTAGTGGTGTCTTCATGCAGGCGTCGAGAACGGAACCAAAATTGCAGAGAATGAATGTAGGGAAGTTAATATGGCAGTGTATTCTTCCCAACTCTCCACAGGAACCACTATCCGACTATTCAATAGCGGTGCTTCGTACATTACTACTTTATGGAAGTGAGATATTTCAACCGACCTAACGCCTTAGCGTTAGGTTAGGTTAGGTCGGAGTGTTAGCTCTGTTATCACAAAGCTCACTTGAGCACGCATAGCGGCCCGTAGTGACGCCACGGGTGAACGCAGTCCCTGCACTAACCAAGTTCCACCAAAATCAGGGAAATGGAAGAAGTTGGTCAGCGCAAGGGCTGCCTTAGCGTAATATTGGAACATTTTTGACCTGCGACCATTAGCAGCTAGAAACTTTGCACACTTAAATGTCGTTAGTTAGAACCCGCCTTAAGAAAACAATCAAGAAATTGCTTGGCACTCACTTATATTTCCTCAAATCTAGGTAGATAAGAAGATCGCCTGAATAAATATATGATGTCTCGGAGATGTCCTCTAAAAATCACTTGCCCAAGATCTCTTGTCATTTAAAAATTTCAGTTTTAACCCTAGAGCGTTGAAGCCACTAGAGTTGCAAAGCGGATTCTGCACTAATTAACTCCTCATCCCTTTATTTCTATAGAGAAAACCAATGGCGTCATCCTAGAAAAAAGCCTAAGGGTATTCAGTATATTCAGTCACTCTTTTGCCAATCGAAAAGCGGTAACATGGGAATGAAGGTCAAAGAATAAGCAGCCGCCTGGCTGTTAACAGAAATACAGATGTGCCTTCAAATTAAAACTTGAGATTGTAGAGAGGTCTTCGCTTGAAAGATATTCCATACTGAAGTTAATAATAGAAATACAACCATAATATTGCGATTACATACATACATACATAATTGGTCATTACAACCCTTCAGTCAGTCATTATGGACCCAGTTTCTCACACCACTTATGTTGCGTGTGTTAATTTTATACATGAGTGGCGGGACCTACAGTTTAAAGTCGACTCCGAGCGACAGATTTTTTCAGAAACTTTTCATGGCAATTTTATTTACTCTCAGAGTTTTTGCCAGAAATCTGCTGAGAGGAAGTCGCCGAAGAAATACTTTTTGTATTTTGTTGTGTTGTTTGTTGTTGTCTGGCCTGGGGTTTGAACCCTGACTTTTCGTCTAATAAGCCAACACACTACCTACTAGACTACGGCGGCTTAGTGATTACTCATAAAAAATAGTCTGGTCTGGTCCAACCTAGCGACCCCAAAAATTCTGATGTTTGTAGCTCTCTTCACCGCCGACCATCACAATATCGCATCGTAAATATGTACTTACATACACACAGTTACTAAATTATACTTACGGTTAAAAAATTGCCGAAATTTTTTTAACTAATCTGTTTTCGTTGAAAATCTTTATAGTTTCCTTGATGTTAAGACGGTCTTTTGCATTGGGTTAAAAATTTCTGAAATTGAACTGAATTGTGGCCCTGCACAGGCCCACAAAGGTATGCATCCGATTTACAAATTTCATCAGGCCCACAAAAGTTAACAAATTTCAGAAATTTTTTAACCAAGACCGTCTTAAAATCGAGGAAAGTTGTCAGACAATTACAAAGATTTTCAACGAAAACGGATTAGTTAAAAAAATTTCTGAAATTTGTTATCCGTATGTATACTTTTGTGGCTATGTGTATATCGTGTATACTATGGCATTAGCCTTTAGCGACAAAACAACATTTTTTGAAAATATGTTCAGCCACTTTATGGACTTCATGTGCTGTATTGCACTTCTAGGCCAGTTCCGAACCCAGAATCTTTGCTTTGTAGCAATTAACACATAGCCTGTGGTCCAAATCTAGTGTGATCTTTATCTTATCTACCACAGACGAAAACATACCTGGGATGAAAACAACCACATCGCCTACATTAAGCCAACTCCTTAGTACTGGTTTCGGCAAGTTTCGTTTGAATTTAATCGATAACAAGAAACTAGAGAAATGGAAATAATTTCTCCCCCTCACCAATTTTTTGTGACTTCTTGGAGTAGCCTATGGAGAAAGCGATCGTTCTATACTATACATTAAAAGTCTTCTACTCCAAAATCGATGGTGGGGTATTGCCAGGCTGTGAAAACTGACTCATTGTCAAGGAATAAGGTGTATGGCTTGTATTCTGGGGATATTAAAAAAAACTGCTTTAGATTGGAAACCGATCGATGAATTTTTGGAAGGAAGCTGGAAATCATGACTGTACTTAGCATCATTGTAATGAAGGCAGCTGGGGAGGGAGGTTAATCTAACGTGACTTACTAAGCCGTATCGAAGTCTAGTGAATGGTTGTTGGGGTTAAATCGGATGGAAAGATAAAATGTCGACTATAAATACGCGATGAAATCAAAATGTCATCTTGAAACATAACTCGTGGACAAATATGCCAATTTTGTTTACATCGGTTCTTTGCACTCACTTTTGTTAAATTGTTGGCGGCTTTTAAACACTTGCAATTGGCTTTTAAGGGGTTAATTATTCGATTAATTTTAGGTCACTCCGTTTTACGCACTTTCCTTAGAAAGTCAATCGCAATTTGAAAGTTGCAGGCGTACGTACGTACGTATCACTGTAATCGCTGACTATTTTAAAGGCTTTTAGCGATTGTTGTTGTAGAGATGTTAGCGATAATCGGTGTGTTTTATGGTGGGTTTGTTTGCAGGCATGAAAAACGTTGGTCATTTCGAATGACAGAGAGAGAGAGAGAGCGATTATTTGGTGTGGAGATTTCTTTATGTTTGTAAAGCTTTGGAGGAGGAGGAGGAGGAGGAGAAGATGGTTACTCTAGATGGTGTTTTCATGTAAAATCGTGTGGTTAATGTTGTTGTTGTAGTTTTAGTGGTTGTTTTTTTTTTAGTTAAGAAATTATAAATATTTTAGGCTGTCAAGCACGCGTTCACATTAAAGATGACGATTGCGACGGACGAACACTGAAAGCGATGACGATGATGACAATGACAATGACAACAGCAATAGCAACAACAATAACCACAATAAAGATGCCAGAGATTGTTGTCATTTTAACAACAACAACAGCAACAACAACAACAATTTGTGATAGTGATTACGTGGTAAATGGTAAGTGAATACGGAACACAAACAGATTTTTGGTTTCAAACATTTATGACCGACCGACCACTGACTGACTATAGAGGAGCCGGGGAATAAAAATTTCGTTTTTTTTTTTTTGGTTTTTATTTTAAAGAGCCCCGTAATTGCGGCAAAATTACTTTGTATTTCTGCTCGTGTTTTTTTTTTTAATGGAATTAAGTTTTTACGACTTGTACTCTCTGACTTTAATGATTATTTTTTCGTTTTTTTTTTTTGGATTTTTTTTAAGTTGTTTTCTGTTACCGTTTTTATACGTTGTGCATACAAATTACAGACAATTTCGGTTTGATTTGATTTTCAATACGAAATTCAGTTTTTAAAGCGTCAAGTTGAGTTCATTTGTTGGAGGAAGAAAAAAAATTTTTTTTTTTGATTTTTTTTTTGTAACTCGAAACGTTTGTTTTGATTAAATTTTTTAAATTTAAATTCTTAGTAATTTATAAAGAAAGGCACAATGAAGCAGAGTTTGTCTCTCTTCATTAAAATCAAAGTCAAATATTTTTTGAGAAAAAGAAAAGAAAAAATTAAGTTTTTAAAATCGTTTATTGAAGATCTTCAGATTACAACACTCATCACTTGCGGCTTAAAATGCTTGTTTAAGTTTTTAGTTTCAGTTTCAATTTTTAATTTTATTTTTTTAATGTTTTAATTGTCATTTTTCTTCTTCTTCTTCTTCTTTGTCTACTTCTGGGGCCTCATCAGCCCGAATTTAAATTTGTTTTTTTAATGGTTTTTTCCTAGAATGTTTTATTTAACCTTACTTTACTACCGATACTCGTTATTGTCTTCTTCTTTTTTCTGGCCATCCATTTGAAATCAATTCATCGTTTTTTTTCCTTCGTTTCTTTTTATTGCTTTAATGATGCACAATTAAATGCGTGTTTTAATCGAATTTTTATTATTTTATTACGATTTTAAAATCAATCAAAAAAAAAAGAGTTTTTTAAACTTTTCATATGACCGAGTTTAATGGCTATCAAAGCAATACGACGACGACGAACGAAATAAATTTGTTGAGTTGCCACTTTAAATTGAAATTGAAATCATTAAAAAAAAATTTAAACAAAATCTTGTAAAATAAATCATGTTGTCTACAACAACAATAACAACAACAATTAAAAGAATTTTTATTTTTACATTGAAATTCAATATTGTAACACGAGTTAATCATCTTAAATTTTTTTTGGGAATTTTTATACGAAATCAAACTCTTAAGATACTCATCTCGAACAGCTTCTGAAGAAAGTTTTTGAAAGAATATTTCCAAGAATTTCAAACTACTGGAAATGCACTCTTCATACGTAAAGACATATGTACATATGTATACGGAGCCTTTCAAGGAATCTCTTACAAAAACTGGGAACTTGACAGTGCCGGTACTTTATTCCTCCATTTACTGTATTGCCCTCAATTCTTTTGCTCAGTCTTCCTAGGAATCGTCTGTATTGGTAATCGAAAAGGAGATAGACAAAGTAAAGATGAGTCACACATAGGTTTCTGAGGTTATAAGCAAGTGCCTCAAATGAGATATGTTGTGACTATAATTACTAGAGTCCAACCATTCCACATTCAGCCACATCAGAAGACAAATAATTTTTTATTATGGATGTTTTAAATTTTAAAAAATTATAATGCAGAAGTCGCCGTAGTCTAATAGGCAGTGTGTTGGCTTATTAGACTTGAGGCCGCGGTTCAAACCACAGGTCAGACATCTCGAACAAAATAAAATAAGAAACAAATATTTCTTCGGCGACTTGCTCTCAGCAGATTTCTGGCAAAAGCTCCGAGAGTAAATAAAATCGCCAAAATCCTAAAAATTTCTCAAAAAATCTGTCGTTCGGAGTCGACTTTAAACTGTAGGTCCCGCCACTCGTGTATAAAATTAACACACACAATACAAGTAGTGTGAGAAACTAGGTCGTAATTCTGAATGAACGTTTGTAATGATCAATTATGTATGTATGATGCAGACGTTCCGTGACTCGCCAGACTGGATGACATCTTACTGATATTTTAGTCAGGATTACAACCTAGTTTCTCATATTATGCATGTTATGTGCGTCATCCATGATCTCTATTGTAATGAATGACAATGAAGGAAGACTTCTTATGGCAAGAGAATGCCTAACCACACAATGGGCAAAGTTTCTCGCCTACTACGTCCAACAGAACAATCCAATAAATTTTAAGAGAGGAAATCAATCACAGTCCGGTGTTCATTTATGAAACGTAATAAAAAAGCCATGAATTGGTGTTCAGATGCCATAAAAAACTTTCTGATGACCTACAAAGTGGTCGTAGTCTAGTATATTGTGTGATGGGTTGTTAGACGAAAGCCTGTGGTTCAATCCCCAATTCAGACATCTTGAAAAAGACGAAATTGAAAAATATCTCTTCGGCGACTTGCTCTCAGCACTCGAATGGCAAAAACTCTGAGAATAAAAATAAAAATTGTCATGCAAAGTTTTTTGAATCTGTCGTTTGAAGTTGACTTCAAACTACATACATACATAATTGGTCATTACAACCCTTCAGTCAGGATTACGACCTAGTTTCTCACACCACTTATGTTGTGTGTGTTAATTTTATACATGAGTGGCGGAACCTAGAGTTTAAAGTCGAGTCCGAACGACAGATTTTTGAGAAACTTTTCATGGCAATTTTATCTGCTGAGAGAAAGTCGCCGAAGAAATGCTTTTTGTATTTTGTTTTGATGTCTGGCCTGGGGCTCGAACCCTGGCTTTACGTCTAATAAGCCAACACACTACCTACTACTAGACTACGGCGGCTTAGTGATTACTCATAAATAGTCTGGTCTTCAAACTGATGCTTAAAATTAACACATACAACATGGCTGGTGTTAGAAGCTAGGTTGTAAGCATAACTAAGGAGTTGAATTGACCAACTGAGGAAGTAAGTACATGAACCCAAACATTCAAGCAAAACTAGAAGAAAACAAACTACATTAGCACAAAAGGTTATACGCAGATGGCTTTTTCGATTTAAGCAATATTGTTTTAACGAATGGCGTCTAAGAAATACAAACAAACAGCACATTATGACGCTTAAAATCAATACAAGCAGTAGTCTACTATCCAAACAATCTTAGTTTGGAATATCTAAAGCAAGTGTAAAGCCTACACAGTTGTATGGAAGTGAAAACTGCTTGAAGAAGAAATTGAGAAATTCATCAATAGAAACCAGAGATCAGCAATGAGTATTCTAAGAGATGAGTAGAATCGAATCATACTCATAATTTCTGATTCATTCATACTTATTTTATTGTCATGGAACCTCTACTCACATTCAAAGTTTGAAGTACTCATCATATTCATACCTAACAACACGTATGATGTTGTTGATATCGATTCTCCATAACTCAACATATACACGAATCATAAAATAAGTATGAATCGCGTACGTACACTAAAATATCCGCTAGAAGGTTGTGTGTTTGCTCTGCTTGCTGCTCTGTCTTTTTTGCTTGTGTCTTTTTTTTGCAACAACAACTAAGACTGTAAATTTTGATGAATAATTCGAGCCACTCGAATCGAATCATTTATAAGTATTTTTATAAAGTTATGAATCTAAATGAGTAGGCTTATGAATCAAACATATTTCGAATGGTATGAGTTTGATGTCAACGTTGTATGCATACTCATTGCAACCTGTACTTATAAATCAACGTTGTGTAGTGAGTGTGAATGAATCAGAGTACATAGTTAAATTTCAATATTGTTGACTCACTTATATTCAAAATTGAAGTCGCTGTAGTCTAGTAGGTAGTATGTTGGCTTATTAGACGCAAAAGCCTGGGTTCGAGCCCCAGGCCAGGCATCAAAGACAAAATACAAAAAGTATTTTTTCGGCGACTTCCTCTCAGCAGATTTCTGGCAAAAACTCTGAGAGTAAATAAAAAGTGCCATGAAAAGTTTCTCAATAAATAAAAATCTGTCGTTCGGAGTCGACTTTAAACTGTAGGTCCCACCACTCATGTATAAAATTAACACACACAACATACGTGGTGTGAGAAACTAGGACGTTGTACAATGGGCCAATTCGACCTCCGGGTACTGTACTTGTCTTAATTGACAAGTACACGTCCTCTAACCTAACCGAACCTATATTCAAAATTTCATGAGTGCTTATGAGTAGCGAAAAAACGATTCATTGCTGACCTCTGAAAGGGACATCACAAGGTCATAAGCAAGTTATCCTCGTTTAACATCAACGGCAGCACGGTCCCCGGTCCCCCTCTTACAGTTATCGGTTGCAGTAAAAAAAGCAAAAGTTTTTATACGCACAAATTATTTAGTGCGCACTCCTTATTTACGTAAATAAATCCAAATATACAACGATCACCATAGGCTTTTAAGATTGATTCGACATACCGACATCAATATGCAGACAGTCTTTCAAAAAATGATACAAAATACCCCTGATACTCTCTCTCATTATTTATGATAAGAAAACATGAAAACATAAAACAATTGTTAATGAAAAGTTACAAAAAGAACAAGAACAACTAAAATAAACGGAAAAGACAAAACTATTGCACAATAGTTTCACAATTAGACGACATTAAGTCTTCGTCAACGCCTACGATATGAAAGTAAGAAGAAAAAGGAATTCCTTTGAAGAAATCCTTTCTAAAAGAAATTGTATTGGAAACGACAGAAATAAAATAGAAAATGTAGGAAGAAACTGGTGCTGCTGCTGCTACTGTCATCTCTAAAATAGGCAAGAAATTATCAGATTAGATAAGATACAGCAGCAGAACAAGAACAACAACAATAATTTTCCCATTTTCCCATTTGAATGGCCAAAAGCGAAAGGAGCCTTAAAATCTTATGGCAAAGTAAGCGAAAAGGAAGAGAAAAAACAGACAGAAATTCTTAAATCCAGATGACACAACAAATTAGTACTAAAACAACATCACAACAACAACAACAACAACTTCAGGTAATTTTAACTGGCAACCCAGAACAACAACAGCAACAGTGTTGTCCGTCGTTTACTTACAACAAATCATTACAAAAACAAATTGTCGCTTAACTGAGACACAGAAACGCACGCACACACACAAACTCAGTTTTTACTTCAAAAGCAGAGAGAGAGAGAGATGTGCTGCAATGTGATGTGATGCTAATGATGATGCTGATGCTGATACTGATACTGGATATGATACTGAGATGCTTATGATGATGATGACAATGATGGCAATGACAATGAAGGGCAGTTTTTAGTTTTTTTTTGTTCTTTTGAGCCTGAAATTATTTCATTGACGACACAAATATGCCGCTAGGCTTTCCAACAATACCATAAAAACAACAACAAGAACAATAACACTGCAGCAGTAGCGTAAATTATAATTGCCATTAAAGAAGGAAGTTGTTGTTGTTGTTATTCCTGCTATTGTTTGTAGTACAGATTCAATATACTCACCAGAGATCAGCAATGAATCGTTTTTTCGCTACTCATAAGCACTCATATGAAATTTTGAATATACAGTCACACAGATAATTATATGTACCACCCCTAAAAATCATTTTTTTTTAAAGTAATGAACTTCTAATCTAAAATTTATTAAAATTAAATAAAGAAAAAAGATTCCCAAAATCTATGAATTTGTGTCTGCAGTTTGCTTAAAGCCAATATGGAACCACAGAAAATTATACGTACGACGTATATTTCGTATAAAATTTCTCCGAGGGTAGCCCGGTATATAAAAGGTATTGTGGATAAAAATTCTTGGACTACAGCCGTAGAAATACGAAATACCTCGGAAAGTGATCACAGTGTTAATGTGCATTACGAAACAGTTCGAAGTGTTTTGAGAAAGAACGGTTTCCGCAGCCGAGTGTCGAGAAAAAAGCCACGAATGGAATTTGCCCAATAATATATGGACAAGTCAACTGATTTTTGGGCGAATGTAATATTTAGTGATGAGAACAAATTAAATTTGTTCGGCTGTGACGGAAAACAAAAAATTTGGCGCAAAAATCAGTTGACTTGTCCATATATTATCATTTTAAAAAAATGATTTTTAGGGCGGGGTACGTATAATTATCTGTGTGACTGTAAGTGAGTCAACAGTATTGAAATTTAACTATGTACTCTGCTTCATTTGTACTCACTACACAAAACGTTGAGTCATAAGTACAGGTTGCAATGGGTATGCGTACAACGTTGACATCAAACTCATACCATTCGAAATATTTTTGATTCATAAGCCTACTCATTTAGATTCATAACTTTAGAAAAATACTTATCATACTTACGAATGATTCGAGTGACTCGAATTATTCATTAAAATCTACAATCGTAGTTATTGTTGCATTTACAACAAAAGAAAAAACGACACATACTATAAGTGAAAAAGACAGAGCAGCAAGCAGAGCAAACACACATCGTTCTAGTGAGTATTTTAGTGTTCGTTCGCGAATCATAGTTATTTTGTACTGCGTGTATAAATGTTGAGCTATGGAGAGTCGAAATCAATAACATCATACGTGTTGTTTGTTAAGTATGAATATGATGAGAACTTCAAACTTTGAATATGTGTAGAGGTTCCATGACAATAAAATAAGTATGAATGCGAAAGAATGAATGAAGTCGCCGTGGTCTAGTAGGTAGTGTGTTGGCTTATTAGACGTAAAGCCAGTGTTCGAGCCCCAGGCCAGACATCAAAACAAAATACAACAAGTATTTCTTCGGCGATTTTCTCTCAGCAAATTTCTGGCAAAAACTCTGAGCGTAAAAATAAAATTGCCATGAAAAAGTTTCTCAAAAATCTGTCGTTCGGAGTCGACTTTAAACTGTAGGTCCCACCACTCATATATAAAATTAACACACACAACATAAGTGGTGTGAGAAAATAGGTCGTAATCCTGACTGAAGGATTGTAATGACCAATTATGTATGTATGTATGAATGCGTATAAGTATCAGAAACTATGAGTATGATTCGATTCTACTCATCTTTTTGAATATGTACTCATTGCTGATCTCTGCCTCATAGCTTTTTTTCTTCAACTGATTCTACAATTTCTTTTAAATAATGCCTTTGGAGGATACAATGCTTCGATGGGGGTTAATAAAAGCAAATCTAAGGATAAATTTTTTCTTTCTGTTTAACCCACCACTGCTACGAAATCGCTCGTAGCACTATGTCACCAGGCGATAATTTATAAAAATGCCTTCAAAAGTAATTTAACTGGCGGCGATTTGTTTAAAAAAGTTGTTCCACAAAACATTCAGTCAAGTTAGTCAGCAGCAGCATCGACCTCAGTCTCATCTTATTTGTTATCGTTTTTATCGTGTTATCGCTTTAAAAAGAATCGCAAAGAAAACAAAAATTTTTGTTTCTGTTTTGGTTTTAGGAATTTTGAATATTAAAAAATCATAAGCCAGCCAGGTTCAGTTTCCTTTTCTTCAGTGTTTTGGGAAGAAATTTTTAAAATTTTTGCCAGCACAGACATTATGACTGACGTAATGACTGACTGACTGACAAACTGACGACTGTGGTTGTATAATATTTTTGCGGTTGAAAATATCAAAATATTGTTCGAATTTTTTTTTGTCCATTTGTTTAACAAGTATTTCGCTCTGTGAGTATTACTATGCACTGCGAGTGTGTGTATTTGTGTGTATTTTTGTTTCATTTTATCTCGCTTGTAACATCTCCTCTTAATTTCACAGTTTTTTCTTCTGTTTCTTCTTCATTTTGATTCATCTTTGTCTTGAGCTTCTCTTTTTTGTTCATTTTTTTTTGCTTTTCTTGGCTTGGCTTTAATCTTTTTGATGCCTTTTTTTCGTTTTGTTGTTGTTGTTTTTGTTGTTCAAGTTGTAGATTTTTGCTGATTTTGCGATTTTTTTCTGTTTCGTTCTCTCTTTCTTCAGTGTATGTGCGTGTGTGTGTGTGTTTTGTGAAATTTTTTGATTTTTTTTTGTTTATCGCGGGTATTTTTCGTATCATTTTTTGTATCTTTTGGATTAAATTGTGTTGTTTTGTGTACTGTCGGTGTAAGTGTGTGATTTTCTTGTATTTCTATGATTAATTAGAAGATATTTTGACATTCCCTTTAAAAAAAAAAAAAGTTTTGTTTACGTTGCATTTGCCGTCGCTGTCTGTTGGCTTGTTGTTGCTTTTTACAAGTCAAACTTTTCTTATGAAACTTTTTCTTATGAAAGCCATGCCATATTTAAGCTGTACTAAGGAGTTTTGTTTCATATTCCAAAACAATTTAATGACTCACACGCCAAGGAGTTACTGGCCATTCAGTCACAAGTGATTGCCAATTGGGTTGCTTGAGTTCTTTAAACCATCGGCTCCAAATTCAATTTAAAGTAGGTTAGTAAGTTAGTTCGATTAAATACGACTGGTAGGAGAGACGAAGATGAGCTATCGAATTGGTTAAGATGATTATGATAACCATTGCGTTGGGATAGGCAGGTTAAGATAGGAAGAAGAAGAAATTCTCAATCCCTAACTCTGTTCAATGCTCTTGAGGTCGCTGTCTGTGCATAATAGCAATGAAATTTAAAAAAAAAATAAAACTCAAAAGTTTTATTGAAGTCGCCGTGGTGTAGTAGGTAGTGTGTTGGCTTATTAGACTTGAAGCTTCGGTTCAAACCTTAGGTCAGACATCTCGGAAAAAAAAACAAATTTTGAAAAAAAATATTTATTCGGCGACTTCCTCTTAATAGATTTCTGCCAAAAGCTTTGAGAGTAAAAATAAAATTGTCATGAAAAGCTTCTCAAAAATCTGCCGTTCAGAGTCATTTTTAAACTGTAGGTTCCGCAACTTATGTATAAAATTAACACAAACAACATGGGTGATGTGAGAGAAACTAGGTTGTAATTCTGAATGAAGGGTTGTAATGACCAATTAAGTAAATTAAATTGGGCAACGGGTAACATTTCATTTACTTTTGCACATTATTTTAGTTTTTAAAACCCAAGCGCTTCAATTATCGTGTATTAGGAGCCTCGATGTTAGATGGAATCAAAATTTTCTTTCTTTTTCTCCTCATAAATATCTTTCGGAATTTATATTTGCCTGTCTGTGCTTATATGTGTATCTCGTATACCTTTAAAAGCGTTCTGCAGATAATTCAAAACTTTGCAAGTACAATCACTATGGCCTCGCTACGTGAATCGATGGAGAATGATCATAAAACGTACTATGTATAGAGCCCAGTTAATGGAAAAATTTGAAAATTTATCATCTCAACCTTGGCTTTTTATTGTCTTTTAATACACACGTAAAGCTTTCCATTTGAACCTTCTGTTGCTTAATTAGCAAATAGTCACAGTACATATGACATTCGATTAAAAAGGCCTTCAAAGAAATGCTAAATAATTGCCGATAATGATAATGTTGAAATCGTAACATTTTCCCACCAATAGTAGGCCATTCCGTAGTCAAATTAGAAACGTAATAAAGAAGAAAAATTTCAAAACATGGCTCATGTATCATCGTTACTAAGTATTTAATTGCCAAATCAACAATAAAACAACAATAGAAACAAACATCAATTCCAATTTCAATGACAATTTTTTTCCTCGTTAAATTAAATATGTTTGTTTGTTTTCAATATGTTTTCAAAATCAATTTGAAGTTGTCAGCACATAAATTAAAATGGACACGGACACAGTTTAAGTTTCTAGTTTTCTCTCAATGCACATGGATTGAGTGATTGACCATCATATGGAATACACTTTAAATTGAAGTGTGAAATGACAATGAAAGAGTAAATTCCCACATAATTGATGAGGCTTAAAAAATGAATGAATGAAGTTGGCGGCACTTTATTTAGCACAGTTAGAATGATGGGTTTCTGATGAAATATTCTTCGATTCCACAGTCCAATACCCATTATCCCTAATCCCCACTTTGAAAATACCAGAAGCTTAAAAAGGTTTTTTTTTTTTGAGAAACAGTTCTGAGAAGAATAAATTTTACGCCGGAGATATGAATAGACAAGCAGTGATCTCAAAGTTCAGATTACAAGTTGAATTTATAAGAACCTTTATTTAATTTACCCGTTTGCATTTGATTGTTTTCTTCAGAAGGAAGAAAGGTTGAGATAATAGCTTTGAATACAGATTTTAAGTGTAGAAAAAAGCTCACATTACATAGTTCCCCTTGGAAAACATATGAGCCAGAGATCAGCAATGAATTGTTTTTTCGCTACTCATAAGCACTCGTGAAATTTTGAATATAAATGAGTCAACAATATTGAAATTTAACTACGTACTCTGATTCATTCGTAGGCACTACAACGTTGATATATAAGTACATGTTGCAATTAGTATGCGTACAACGTTGACATCAAACTCATACCATTCGAAATATGTTTGATTCATAAGTCTACTCATTTAGATTCATAACTTTAGAAAAATATTTATAATACTTATAAATGACGGCAAACACACAACCATTTAGTGAGTATTTTAGAGTTCGTACGCGAATCAGACTTATTTTGTGCTTCGCGTATGTGTTGAGTTATGGAGAGTCGAAAACAAGAACATCATACGTGTTGTTTGTTAAGTATGAATATTATGAGTACTTCAAACTTTGAATATGAGTAGAGGTTCGTTCCATGATATTAAAATAAGTATGAATGTGTACAAGTATCAAAAAATATGAGTATGAATCGATTCTACTCATCTTTTTGAATACTCATTGCTGATCTCTGATATGAGCCCAATGAACCTCTTCCGGTCACGACTGTTGTAATTAGTATCAGCAGCCAACATCCTCGTTTCAATTGCTCATCATTACGTACATGGAAATTATACTCTATTCTTGTCTTTAGTTCGCATCAATTTGTGTGAAACCAAAACATCGAATGTATTTTTGTATATATTTTTGCCTTATTCTAGTTATTCCAGATAAACTTTGGTACGTGTTTAGATTCTAGGCAATCGAAAAAGTGTTTACATGACGATCGAACCGATGCTTATAAGTTTCTCAACATTTTTGTTAAAAGAGCTTGGTTAACGTGGCGTAGTCTGGACATCAAAATTACTGGAATGGAAACAGCGCACCCAAAATTATGAGTGATTGGATGTGACTGTATTAGGACTAGAAAAACTATTCACAATGCCAGCAGACAGCCTAGCTATTTCACCGCGATACTCCCTAATAACGAGTTTCAGATTTCAAAAGAACTTTGTGGGTTCTGGGTTTGTTTCACTTAGATTTGTTCGATGCCAGTGTCTTCACATGCACATGTCTTTCTTTGGGTTAAAATTTTGGCATGGAGTTTTCAGCATTTGGGCTGGTATCTTATCAATGGCAGCCGTAATTTTGTCTTGTAGGACTGGAATTGTGGCTGATTTATCTACGTATTCAGGATTACAACCCTGCTCTGAACCCAATTTTTAATTCCTTTTCATTCCTATTACGCACAGTCACCTCTTGAGCATTGATCCCAGGCAGGGATTGAGAATCTTTTCTCCTTTAAACATCAATGTCGACTTAACCCTGACATTTGCCCTGCAAACAAATTCCTTGCGAATGTTATATCGAAGTCCTTGCATGCTAATGAAAGTCCTCTATTTCTCCGGTAAATTTCAACGCAATGGTTGTCATAAGTATTTTGAAATGGGTAATCTCATCTCCCCTCTCTTAGCAAACGTATGTAACAGATCTATTCTAACCTACTTAGAAATAAATTTAAACCCGGTGGTTTAAAGAGCTTAAACAACCCAAAAATTGACAATCGCTTGTGATTCTAATACTAAAAGCTTCTCGGAGAATGGATCCTAGTATCCTTGAGGACAACTTGGAGTACTAAGACGTTTATCTTCAAATGGTTTTTGAAAATGAAACAAAAGTTCGTAAGAGATCAAAAAGATTACATGGCTTTCATAAGGGGAAGTTATTACTCACCACACTCGACATTCTCGACAGGTTAATGATACTGCTGAAACCACATGTAAACCAAAAACTATTCTGGGCACTATAAAGTCTTGCTGCATTGACTATAATGTTCCGGTTTTTTATCGCAACTTGAAGTTTAACAGTTTAATGATCCTACCGGCCGCTAAATCACATCAAACTGTATATTTTTCAGAGTAAATTACTAGCTTTAGCTGCTCTTCACACCAAATTCAGGAATTCTGCTTGTTGCCATTACCAATAAAACCAAAAAGCAGGTTCGTAACTGAAAATTATTTTTTTCAGTACGATTTCTGATAACATTCCGTATGTTGCAACAGTTCTTCCGCTTGTTAGTTTATTCAAGAGAATTTTTGACATTGACACATGCCACGAATCTCTTTTTTTATACCGAAAACATGTAAGCAAATATTAGCTACAAATTATTTTATCTGATCCTACACAATATTTCTCAGCGTATATGCATTCGAAATGGCGACAAACTGAAGCTACTTAGAAGAGCAGCTGTAACTAAAAACAAAATCCGTTATAAACTCGGTCACCATCTTTGTAAAAACCATTTTCAAGAGGCACAAAATCATATGAAATTGAATGAAAATTATATTCAAAATTCATATTCAACTTCAGAATTCATGCAAGAATTCATTCGAAATTCTTTTTTTAAAAATCATTCACAAATGAAGTGGCATTTTTACACACACACACACACACGATCAGTGAAAATCATAACAAAGGCTTTGTAATGGTATTAGTGAAACATGCCTTTATGACCTAACTTATGAACTCTCAACTCTTTTCCTAACATTTTTCTCTCTCTCTCTCTCTTTGGAGTGGCAATCCAGTGAATTGGAAAGAAGAGTGAACAGCAAAAAAAATAAACAAAAGGATGAGCCCGCATATTTGTTTTTTGTTTAAAGGAAAATTATGCAAATGCTTACAATGCTTATGATAAATAAATACTCTTCTCATGTACACACATACAAAGATAAGTTTTGTTTACAAAATGTGTAAGCAAAGGCAAGAAACTAAAATGTGAGTGTGAGCATGTATGTGTACTTCTTTTAGAACAGAAAAAAATATCCCAAACAAGGACAGAGAGCGAGCGAGAGAAAAAATGTTTATCAAGATTTTAAAAATCTATTCTTACCTACGACTTATTTGTTTACGGCTCTCTTTAATTTTTAAAAGTAGTCCAGTTATTATAAATACTAACACACGCACACACTCCCATTATAGGTTTGTTCGTTAAGTATTTATTATTATGTGTGACTGTTGTTGTTGTTGTTTAAAATTATCAAGAGGGTATTGGTATTGATGTGATGATTATTGTAATGATGATTAGAGCGAGATTACAACAACTGTTATTGAAGAGCCACCATCATACTATATTCACACATATTTGCAGACAAATTCAGTGTTGCCGCTGAGCGATTTCAGTTCTAGGTAAGTAAAGCTGGACGACTTTTGAAGAGAAATTAAAAAAAGAAGAAAAAACTTAAATTTTTTTACGATAAAATACTACATTAAACGTGAATTTATTTATTAGAATCGTAGGATATTTATCAAGTCAAAATATTAAAAAATTCTTGTAATTTTTTAAACGAAAAACATTTCAATGGTTTCTCTTACAAATTGTATGAGACTGTAGGCCTACTTGACTAATAATATGGGTTCTCGAGAAAGTTGAGTTACAATTGGTCGATGGATGATTCTGAAATGTAATAAAATATCTCCTGATTGTAATAATTGCATCCGGGCGACACGCACATAAATTGATGAAGTTTAAAAATGAATGCATGAAGTTGACTGCACTTCATTGGCGCTTCTACCTACTTTATCTGCATATTCAGGATCACAATACTTCTCGGAATCCCAATTTTATTACTACCTTTTCATACTTATTACGCACAGTGACCTCATGAGGTTTGAACCCAGTTGGGGATTGAGATTCGTTTCTTCTTTCTTCCTGAACACCAACTTAACCTCTCTATTTCAACACAATCTTTATCATGATCGTTTTGCCCAAGTGGAAATTGGAAATCTGAATTTCTTCTCTCTTTCCAAACGTACGCAAAAGACCTAAACTACCATACTATATATAGACCCGGTATTTAAAGAGCCCAATATTTTAAAATCACTTTTGATTACAGTAGCTTGTTTGGTTTGCCTGTTTTCTGTTTAATAATTTGAATATTTAAAATGCATCACGCTCTGGTCGGTTAAAAAGTAAAAAATTCAGTGAAATCATGGCAGAAATTAAAAAATACTGGCACATAAGAAGTGTTTACGTTGCTAGGGGACTAGACATTCATAGCCAATCGGTTGTAAACCATTCTCAGGAAGCTAGATATACAAAGAAGCTCGATATGTAAAAGCCAAATGTTTATTTGCGATTCATTGTTAAAATGCAACGAAATCGAATCACTTCTGAAGTGAATGATTACGGGCAATGAGGAGTGTAGCACATACAACAATAATATGCGAAAAAGATCATATGCGAAGCAGACTGTGACCACTATTCGAACTAAGGAAGCTATGCCGCATGTTTAATGAAATTGAAATTATGTGATTCAGCAAACTGTTGAATTAATTGACAATATTCTCTACTGTCAATAATTAATGAGACTGAAGCAAGCAATTCATTTAAAGCGAACTGAAAAGGTGTTGTAAGCCATTATGATAATGCCAGAGACTGCACACGTCTTAGATGACACAGCAGAATCTAAGAGACTGGGTTAATCCATACGAATTATTGCACGGACCATGAAATATTACAAAATTAAAGTGTTAAATACGATCCACTTAAAGAATAATGCAGAGAATGGAGGTATAAAGTGTGAAACAACCATCGCTTTTCGTAAGCTTTTAACTCTGACCTCCAAATTGCTGCAAATTGTTTAAGGCACTCAATAAAAACAAAACTTGTTAAAGCTGTTATGTTATGAGTCGTAGGTCCCCTGAAAAAAATGTACGCAACAGATTGACGGCTTCCAAGCAACACCTGAGTTGTAATAACTGGATACAACGCAATTAAGTCTGGCGATATCGAGATGAAAAATATGGATAAATCAAGCACGGCATAGGAATAGGAAGACAGATTTTATGTAAAAAAATTAAGTTCTTGAACAAAATTTTCTTAAAGATCTTAAAATTGAAAAAAAAAATTCCAAAATTTTTTCTGCCCCACTGTACTTTAATGAAATTTAAAAATAACTTTGTGTTCTAAAATATATTTTCACATGTGTTGTGTTGTACTTTCTATTGACGTTCAGTGAACTTATAAAACAAAAATTTTAAAATTTCTTATTCACGATGACGTTTATTTACAAAGCAAAGCAACCCAGCAAACCAATTTACAAGATTCTACAGTTATTGGGACAATTGTGTTGGGAACAAAAAAAGAGAGTAAAACATTAAAAACAACAACATCAACAATTAAAAGCATTACAGAGAAATTTTACAGTTTTAAAGAGATAATCTTGAAGGATTTCTATTTTTAGTACAGGATTTTTGATTTTATTTGAAAAAAAAAGATCCAGGCAGACAGCTGAGCTGAAACTTTTACAAGTTTATGTGGGAACAAAAAAAAACAGAAACAACCAGCATTTACAACAAACAATGACAAGCAGCCATGAAGGACATGTTACACACACTCGCTACACAAACGGCTTAACAAAAAACAAGAGAGACACACACACACACACAAAAAAATCCTATAAATGTACAAAAGAGCAGGGAAAAGAAGAGCAAGAAATAACACAAAATGATACCCTGTGATACCCACAAAAAAAAAACAACACGACAGCAGATATAAAAATGCCACTGTGCATGCACCAACACACACACACTCTCTAGGCACGCACTTGCTTACACATACTCACTTATACAAACGTTATTAAAACGACGAGTGAGTGAGTATGACTTTGTTATGCTTTTTTCAGTTAAATGCTCCATTTTTTCCTTTTTTGCTTGTTTCTCTTGGTTCGTTTTTTTTTTGTAAGGAGAGAGAGATGTAATACGCTGATGATGATGACGATGCTCTGTTTTAAATAAAAGCAGGAACATATGCTTCTGTTCAATCATAAACAACAACAACACAACAACAGCTTTCTATGAAATATGTAAGCATAGCGCATGCTTAGTAAACCAATCAGAGAGCGCAAGCAAAAGAGAGAGAGAGAGTGTAACCTGAATTGAAACTCCACCTTTAAAAAATGGCGAATGTTTGAACATTTGAAAACCTGAATTCGCCTTCAATTACAACAGCTAGACAGCATTTCATCACACATAACAGCATTTGTCTCTTTTGCTCTTACCAAATGAAAGGCAATGCATAAACCGAACAAAACCTACAACGCGCTAAGCAAGAGAGTAAATTTTATTTTCAAGAGAGCAGACAGTATTGTTTTGTTTTTGGTTTTGCTTTTGTTTTGTGTTTTTGCAAATACAAACAAATACGCATAGCATACAGAAGAGATACAAAAAAACTAGACACAGAATTGCAGTTAAAAAATGAATTTTTATCTTCAAAAAGATGGAAAAAATGATTTCGTTTTGTATGATTTTTTTGTTGCTTTCAAAAGAAATCTAGGCTTTGATGTTGTAAAACAGAAAAGCAAAAACAACAAATACAAGAAAAAAAACGAATAAGAAAAAAATAAATAAAATGGAATGCCTGGCCTGTCTTTAACAGTGAATAACCGTTATAATTAAGTTATTCTACTTCTACAATATGATGACAAAATGATGTTGAGGACTGTAAACACACATACTAACGGTAGTTTGAGTAAGAGTGTGGCTTTTTTGAAATAAAAATATTGAAACACTCAAAACAACACAGTGTGGGGCAATAATGTTGGGGACAATGCGTTGTTAAGCTGTTATTTATGGGAAAAATTTTAATATTAAATAAAAATAGGGTCTTCCATATGGGAGTATCAAATAATAAAAAAATAATTTAATAAAGCAAAATTGCAGAAAAGATTAATTGATGCACCTATAAAATGATTAAAATTATAGACAATAAATTTATGTATGTGCTTAAGAAGCACATTGAAAACGGCATAAAGTGATAGGATATGCCAATGATCTATGCATAGTTATCGTAGGCAAGTACCTCGGAACGGCTCAACATACATGCACAATTGGTCATTACAACCCTTTGGTCAGGATTACGACTTAAGTTCTCATACCACTTATTTATTCTCAGAGTTTTTGCCAGAAATCTGCTGAGAGAAAGACGCCGAAAAATACTTTTTGTATTTTGTCCTGATGTCTGGTCTGGGACTTGAACCGTGGCTTTACGTCTAATAAGCCAACACACTACCTACTAGACTACGGCGACTTCAAAAGGGACTCTATGCGCGTATAACATACAGAACATTACGTTCGCAACAGTTGACATATGTATGTCTCTGTACTCAGGGACTCAGATAATCTGACATTTACCAGAGAAATAACCGACATTCTTGGACAAGCTTGAACAACGATAAAATGTTTGACAGAGGCTCTGTAGCAACCTAGACCCACATCTTTTACTAATGACTTGCCTATAGACAAAGACAGGTTTCTGGACGCTTTCGAGGATATTCTGCCACCATAAGTGTTTGAAATCGATTATGAACTCCAGGTATTTAGAAGAGAAACTTAAATCAATTTTAAGTCCGGGTAAATGATTCTCGCTGAGCAAGCATACATAAGTTTGGTGTCCTCTCCTCCACTTAAGAAGAAATTGGCTTATTAGACGCGTGGTCTCGGCTTAAACCCAAGTCTGACATCTCCAACAAAACGAAAAATGAAAAAAAAAATTTCTTCGTCAGATTTTCTGAAAGTAAATAAAATTGCCATGAAAAGTTTCTCAAAAATTTGTCGTTCGGAGTCGAATTTAAACTGTAGGTCCCACCACTCATGTATAATATTAACACACACAACATAAGTAGTGTGAGAAACTAGGTCGTAATCCTGACTGAAGAGTTGTACTTCCAATTACAAGATGGCGCTGCCTTACCTTTCTTCAATCGCAAAAAATCCCGAAGAACCAAATAGAGTAACAGACTTTCACTGACGAAGATATTGCTTATCTCTGATAACAACATAAACGGCTTATGCGATAAGCATACCGCAACAAAATTCAGATCCCAATCAGATACCAGAAGTCATCCTAATATAGACTGGGGATAAATTGAAAACGGTCCTAATCTTTTTTATAACGTTTTTATGTCAAAAAAATCCAATATAGCAACGAGCCATACTCGTAACAAGTTAATTGGCCTTCCAGTACCGCCTTTTAGATTTCTTACAAGTGAAACTGATTGAAACACAAACGGTTATTTTCTAAATTTGGATGAGCCTTTGAAAGTTTAAAAAATAATTTATTCGAAGTACATATACTCCTTCAATAAAGAGTAAAAATCCTAATATTCTAGACATTCTTGCAGAGCATTTAAAATGGCTTTAATTGTCTCGAACTTGACAAGCAAAAAACCTTTCATTGCAATTAAAGCATACTTCCCCAACATTCACACATTTTGTGGACACCCTGTATTGGTTTTTTTACAATTATTATTTGTTTATTGTATTTGTTATTGCCGTTGTTGTTGTTGTTGTTGTTATTGTTGTTATAATAATTATTATTGAAAATGTCATTGTTTTTATTGGGAAATTTTTATGTTTCATGGCGATAATTGGATTTTGGTTTGATTTTTTTACAATTTCAAACAACAATATTGCAACGATGGCAACAACAACAGCAACAATATTAAAGGATAATAAAAACAGCAACAACAACAATAGTAGACAACAACAATAGGAATAAAACAATCATTGAAACGTTAAACAGCAATTCCTATGTGATTGAATCCAAGTCCCCAACTCTGTCTGTCTGTGCATGAATCTTTTTTATCGTACCGAACACAACAGGCCAGACCAGATCATCCAAAAAGCAATGGAATTGCCCGCTTGTTATTAATCAGTGAAGCGGGGAAGTGTCCAGTTTTTTTTTTTTTTTTTTTTTTTTTGTTGTGCAGAGCTGAGCTGTACTGCTGTTCCACGGGATTATAAATGAAACACACAGTGAATGTGTGTTTGAAAATGAGGCAATCTATACAGGAGGCAATCATTCATTCAATCATCCATCATTCATACAATCATCCATCATTCATTCAATTTTACATTCATTTTGGTTACAATTCTTGCAATTTTTTTCTGTTCTTTTTTTTTCGGAGAACAATTGCCGCCGCAGTTTATCATTATTTAGCGATAGTCGGTCGGGATGCCAAGCTTTTCCCGGAGATTATAACTTGCAAATGAGAGTAAGTGGAGGTGGGGGTGTTGGTTACTACTTTACCGGCCACTTTCATAAATTATTTACCGGTTTTGTAGAAAAAAAAAACAACAACAAAAAGGAAAAACTTAAACCATGTTTTCCACAATTTTCTTTCGTTTTTTCTTTCCGTGGCATGACATTTTTATTCATGCCACACCACCATCACCACTTGTAGCATGTTGGCTGAAACAAAACGAATCAAATCAAATCAAATCATAGCAACATGATGATGATGATGATGAAAATCCCAATAACTTCCATTCATGACAGCCATTAAACGTAGCATCCATCCATCCATTCATCCATCTGTGTGGCTGTAGCTGTTGCCAATGCTAACGTGTAGTTAGTCAGTCATAGAGGAGACAAACCCACTTCTTCTGGCAGCCTAAACAAGACAAAACTATGGCTCTAGTAGACCGAGTGTGTGTAGAAAAGTTTTGTTGATGATGTGCTGACATCCACTAACGATTTAGTTGACATGCAATGCAGCAGCAACACATTCGAGTTGCAGCATTTCAATTTCAATAATTTCTGTTGTTTTTTTTTTTGTTGTTTTTAGATTTTAATGAGCAATCAATTTACTTGTTATTGTTTTTGTAGTTGTTGTTGTTGTTGTTGTTTATGATCAGCAGCTAATAAATCTTTGTAGTGGCTGTGTAATAAATTTAATTTTCTCTAATGGTCTCACGTTTCCAAGTAAAAATAGAAAAAAAAAATAAAAAAACAATAAAAAAATCGATTAATTACACACAAGTTATGTTTGTTATCGATTATAGTACTCGTAATGCAATAGACAAACAAGTGGGGTTTTACAACGATGGCCTATTTAATACCAACAGGAAAGAAAGTTGCGAGGTTTGTTCGAAAATTAATCATCAGTACATACAGTGGTGGCCTTATAATTAGAAACGACTTAGCAACATGTATGTTTGTTAATTTGTTTTACAGTTTTTACTGTGTACCTGAGGTCAAAGGCTTTGTTTGGAGGACGTCTTACATACGTTTTTCCATCAGATTGGAACAAATTCATCTTAGATTCGTCACTCCAGAGAACTCTGTTCCAGAAACATCGTTTCTAATTATAAGGCCACCACTGTATGTTTATTCCATGATGATAATGTGGAACTGATATGGTCTCTTGAACTCGCCATAGTTTAGTAGGTAGTGTGTTGGCTTATTAGACGTCAGGTCGTTCAGCCCAGATATCTCGAACTATATGAAATTTGAAAAAAATATTTCTGCGGCGACTTCCTCTCAGCAGTCTTCAGGCAAAAAAAAAATTAACTCTTAGAGTAATTGCCGTGAAAAGTTTCTTAAATAAATTAATCGTTCGGAGTCGACTTTAAACTGCAGGTCCCGCCACTCATGGATAAAATTAAACAAACAGCATGGTTTGTGGGGGAAACTAGGTTGTAATCCTGACTAAAGGGTTGTAATAGCGAATTAAGTGATGCTCTCAAGTGATTTATTCTCAGTTTGGTTTGGCAATTCATCGCCTGAACAACGCTTGCAAATAGTGCAATTTTATTTCGAAAATAATGGTTCTGTGCGGAAAACGTATCGCGCACTACGTCCATTTTATCGTCGACAAAATCGTCCATCAGAGCAGTTAATTCGATTAACCATGGAACGTTTTCGCACCACGTTTACTCTTATTGATAACTCGCATCCCCAGAGACGCTGTACGGTGCGTACAGAAAAAGCTATTGCTGCTGTAGAGCGTAGCATTGAGGAAGAACCGAATGAGTCCATCCGCCATCGAGCACGGGAATTGGATCTGTGTCCATCCACTTTATGGAAGATTTTGCGGAAGGATCTTGGTTTGCGTGCTTACAAAATCTAACTCGTGCAAGATTTGAAGCCAAACGATCATCAAGTAAGGCGTAGATTCGTCGAATGGGCCCCAAAACGAGATTACCGTTGTTCCCGATTTTCATAAGCGAATTTTGTTTAGCGATGAAGCGCACTTCTGGTTGAATGGCTACGTCAACAAACAAAACTGCCGCATTTGGAGTGAAGGTAATCCTCAAGTGTATGTGGAAACACCGTTACATCCAGAAAAACTGACTGTTTGATGCGCTTTATGGGCTGGTGGAATCATTGGTCCGTACTTTTTCAAAAACGATGGTGGCCAGAACGTTACAGTCAATGGTGATCGGTATAGAGCCATGATTACAGACTTTTTCATTCCTGAATTGAATAACCATGATGTCCAGGAGATGTGGTTTCAACAAGACGGCGCAACATGTCACACAGCTCGTGCCACAATAGATTTATTGAAAGACACGTTTGGTGACCGCCTAATTTAACGTTTTGGAATGAATTGGCCTCCAAGATCTTGTGATTTAACACCGCTAGACTACTTTCTGTGGGGCTATGTAAAGTCATTGGTCTATGCGGTAAAGCCACAAACTCTTGACCATTTGGAAGACAACATTCGCCGTATTATTGCCGATATACGGCCACAAATGTTGGAAAAAGTCATCGAAAATTGGACGTCCAGATTGGACTACATCCACGCCAGCCGTGGCGGTCATACGCCAGAAATCATATTTAAAATGTAATGCCACAAGATTATCTTTCGGATAAATAAAATTCATGTCAATCGAATAATCCATCGTTGTTTTATTGCAACTTAAAGTTCTATACCTCTATAAAAAACACCCTTTACTAAGAGGTTAAGCTTTGATGTGATTTTAAACACAAAATTGCAAGAGTAGAGTGCATTTTCTCTTTACAGATTCCATTCTGGGGATTAGATGCGTGCACAGATTCTATTTGAAAATCGTTGAAGCTTTACAATAGCAGGTTCAGACAGGTAAAAACACTATCCAAGAGAAACGACTTGCCTTAGATGTAATCTAATATTTTTAAGGATAATTATGCCACTCTTTTATAAGGGTATGAGTCTTAGAAGTCCTTTACTTTAGATGGAATAACGTTTTCATAAAGGGTTATACAGAACTCCATTAAACTTGGTCTTGGAGGTAAGCAGTATTCCTTGTTCTCTATCGTGTATAACGATATGAAAGAAAAAGTTCTCGGTACACGAATCAAAGCTAAATTCCAGTTCATTAGGCTTAGGATGGTAATCTGGTAGTAGAGGTAGTATTAGATGCTTTCGGAGATCTATTGGGGCCGCCATCTAACGTGTTTTTTTTTCAACTGGTGCTTATTTCGTGAATGCTAACACTTAGCTCATGTCTGATTTGACAGATAATTAGTTTTATCCTTCCGCTGAACGAATATTGACCATCCATTGCGTTCTCGCTTCGCTAAGTGGGCTTGCGATCGACTTACAGAAGATGCCGATTTTGGCAAAAAAAAAATCATCTTTTCAGATGAAGCTCATTTTTATCTTGGCGGGTATGTAAACAAGCAAAATTGTCGCATTTGGGGCACAGAAAACCCGAACGCATACATTGAAAAGTCGACGCACCCAAAACGAGTCAATGTTTGGTGCGGATTTTGGTCCAGAGGCATAATTGGGCCATTTTTCTTCGAAAATGAGCAAGGAGTGGCCGTTATAGTCAATGGCGATCGTTATCGGGCCATGTTGAACGAATTTTTGTTCACAAAAATTGAAGAGGAGGATATTGGCAACATTTTGTTTCAAAAGGACGGAGCTGCGATTTGACACCGTTGGACTATTATTTGTGGGGTGGCGTCAGAGATAAGTGTTACGCCGACAATCCAGAGGCAATTGACGCTTTAAAGGACAATATTCGTGAAGCCATTGGTGAAATACAGCTGCACGCAATCGATAATGTAGGCTACGATTGTGTAGGCTACTGCATGGCCAGCCGAGGCAGCCATTTGAATGAAATTATTTTCCATTATTAACCGGAAGGATTGTACTTTCAAATAAAACAGGAATTTTAAGAAAATATTCAGTAGTTTTTTTTAAACATTTTCAAAAAAAAAGTTATTTGGCGGACCCTTTACAATAGCAAATTTCCTTACCACCACACCCAATACAACAACCTAGATCTTGAGAATCTAGAGAAAGGCAGAATTTGGTACTAATCTTGTATAAAGAACGAAATATTGCGAAGAGCAGTAATTGCAGGTATTATGACGGTACAGACAGAGTGTGGGGAATTGATGATCACTTGACCAGAGATCAGCAATGAATCGTTTTTTCGCTACTCATAAACACTCATGAAATTTTGAATATAAATGAATCAACAATATTGAAACTTAACTATGTACTCTGATTTATTCATACTCACTACACAATGTTGATTTATAAGTACAGGTTGCAATGAGTATGTGTACAACGTTGACATCGAACTCATACCATTCGAAATATGTTTGATTCATAAGTCTACTCATTTAGATTCATAACTTTAGAAAAATACTTATAATACTCATAAATGAGCAAACACACAACCATTTAGTGAGTATTTTAGTGTTCGTACGTGAATCATACTTATTTTGTGATTCTTGTATATATGTGTGTTGAGTTATGGACAGTCGAAATAAACAACATCATACGTGTTGTTAAGTATGAATATGATGAGTACTTCAAACTTTAAATATGAGTAGAGGTTCCATGATAATAAAATAAATATGAATGAAAAAATAAATAAGTATCAGAAATTATGAGTATGACTCGATTCTACTCATCTTTTTGAATACTCATTGCTGATCTCTGGTCCCTATTGATGAATCTCTCAATTTCTTCTTCGATATCAAGCAAATTTCACTTCCATGCAACTGTGTAGGCTTTCCACTTGCTTTAGATATTCCAAATTGAGATTGTTTGGATAGTAGACAACTTCTTGTATTGATTTCAAGCGTCATAATGTGCCGTTTGTTTGTATTTCTTAGACGCCATAGACGTTGTCACTATATTGCTTAGATCGAAGAAGGTATCAACGTATAACCTTTTGTGCTAATGTAGTTTGTTTTCTTCTAGTTTTGCTTGAATGTTGAGGTTCATGTACTTATTTCCTTAGTTGATCAATTCAACTCCTTAATTAGGCGTACAACCTAGCCTCTAACACTATCCATGTTGTCTGTGTTAATTTTAAGCACCAGTTTGAAGTCAACTTCAAACTTTGAATATGAGTAGAGGGTTCCATGATATTAAAACAAGTATGAATGCTTATAAGTATCAAAAATTATAAATATGATTCGATTCTATTCATCTTTTTGAATACTCATTGCTGATCTCTGCACTTAACATTGCTATTGTCTTGCGTGAAACGACTTTTCAGGCACTAACAACTTCAAATATGTAAATTTTCCTTTGCAGAACTTTCACTAATGAATTAACTGATCTGGCATATATGGACGTTTGCAAGATCTATGGGTTCCTTAGTGTCTTAAAATTGGTTGTGACCCTAACTGAGGCCACTTCTGCTTAATTTGGTGTGTTATGCTCTGGAAGAAAACAGCTCATCCTTTGGTATCCTTTGATATTATGAAACATGCCAATAAAGGCTGTCATTGACCGAAATTGATTCTTGGGAAAATTCACTGTGTGGAGTGTGGAGAGTTTGAGTATATCGGTAGTCAATTACCTCCCAAGTTAACAGTAAGCTTTTCTGCATCCTGCGTGACACTGCATTACATTAATTCAATGCAGTTCATTAGGCCTTTTCGTTGTACGCGGAGGCACTATAAGAAGTCTTTCTAGAGTACAAATTGCAGACAATAAGGAAGGAAATTCAGAAGAAAACCTGATACCTTAACTTACACTTGATCCTGCTGTTGGTTACTTGTCACTTTAACCTTTGAACACTACGAATAAGCGCAGGAAATATTTTGTGGTGCCTTTCGGTGACAGTGTTATTGTCAACAACAATAGGAAAACAACAACAAAACATCAAAAGAAACAACGCAAATAAACTGATTAGAATGACAGAAAGAAAGAAAGAAAATAATCATGACACTTGAAACTTTTTGGCCCAATTTCGCTAAGAAAGTGTCTGTCTTTCTGTCCTTTGTAAGGCAGGCAGGCAGGCACTTCTTAAAGGATCAACAACAATTATGATGACGATGATGATGACAAAATGTGTGTGAAATGAAAAGCAAGAAATTGTGTAACACGAAACACTTGTTTTGCCAACAAAAGAAGAAGAAAAACGCACTTGAAGCATTAGCATCAGAAAGCATTCATTAAAACCGTGAACCGAGTTTTTCATCACAAGGAAAAACACAAAAGAAAAATCCAAGAAAACAAGCAGAAAAACATCAAAGAGACACGCTGCTTTGATTTGAAAGAATAAAGGAAAGCGAAAACGAAGATGTTCAACAGAAAGGGTGTGTGTTGCATGCAAGACTATGAAAGGAATTGAATGAATGAATGACCGAATGACTGACGAATGAATGAATAGGTGCTTGGTTATGATGGATTTCCCCCCGCCTTGAAAGATGACAAGATGATGTGACAGTTTTTATTTGTCTTATTTCAGTTCATAAAGCAGCTTTTCTTGTAATAGTTTTCTTGTTTAATAAGGAAATTTTTTTTCAATATTGGGTAGGGGTGATAGTAATTTCGTATATGTAAGTAGGGAAGATGAAGATATTTTTGCAAGTTTAAAACCAGCAAAACTGTAGGAAAATCATATAATTCTCTTGAAAACCAATCCGTACTCTTAACAAATTCTATCAAATTCTGATACAGTGACACATTTCCGGGACTGAATCGTTTTTGTTGGTTGCCAGGATATTTTCCTAAAACTCTTTAAATTTAATCTCACAATCTGCTAGGGTCTGATGGACGGATATGGATAAGAGTAGACCATCAATCATTTACAGTCGACTTTGAATTGTAGGTCCTATCACTCATGAATAAAATCGACACACAAAACATAAGTGGTATGAGAAGCTAGGTAGTGATTGAAGGGTTGTAATAAACAATTTAGTAATCCAACGCATTATTGAGGTTCTTACAGATCTCTGCCCTATTGAAAGGCAATGCTCATAGACTTGGCATTCCCTGGAATGACTTCTGCAGAATTTGTGGAAGTAAGGAGTAGGAATTACTCAGCTTTTCTATGAACAGGCGAAGGTTCTTGATTTCTTATTTGTTGTTTGACTTTGACTGAACTCTCCAAAATGGAGATTACTGTAGAGGCAAGAATTATTATGGCAATCGGAATGATATCTCTTGAAATCTTCATAGTCTAGTAGGCAGTGTTGTTAAGGCGAAGGTATTTGGTTCAACTCATGGCTAAGGCATGTCGAACAAAACGAAATACGAAAGAAAATATTTCTTTCGGCGACTCAGTCTCTCAGCAGTTTTCTGGCAATCGGAATGATGCCAGGCTGGCTAATGATTTGTGATATCATATAAGACCTAACCTATGGGTTAGTCTTAGAAAGTTTGAAACGTAAAGGGAATGTTTGATTGCCGCTAGGCTGGATAATGATTTGTGATATCGTATAAGACCTAATCCATGGGCCTTTAACGTTCAGAAAGTTAGAAATCTAAACTAGTTATCCTGTATTACAAAGTAATTACTAGGGAGGCAATTGTGTGAATTGAAATAGAATCCATTCTCGTGGGTTTAATTGCATTGAAGAAATAATTTTTGCCCTCACCCTCTAAAATTAATATTCATCACACATATTTTCCATAATCTTTGAAAAATTACAACAAAGTGCTCCTTTAGAATCCTTTTGATATTTTCTTTTTTAATAACAATGATAACAACAACAGAATCTCTAATCTTTTGTAATTTAAAATTTATTAACGATCCCCCCTATGGAATATTTTCAATTTTCCCACACTTTGCAATTCCAAATTCTAGCCGATGTAATTAAAAACCGATTTTTGCATTAATTTATGGCAAATAGGCCTCCATGCACAGGCAGTCCAGGCAGTCAATCATAAAAATTGCAATAAAAATTAAAAAATTTTATGCTCAATTTTTGCATAACAACATAACAACTACTGCTGATGCTCTCTACTGCTGATGCAAGCCAACAAATTTAGCGTAAAGCAATTAAAAGCGGCAGTGCCAGTGCCAGTGGCATGTAAAAGGTTGAAACCTGCATCTGGCTTCCCACCATTAAAACTGTCACAACAAATCAAAACAAAACGAGATGCGCTCATTAGTTGAACGAAGGACTTTATTTTGTGCTAAACGCCTAACCACCAAACCAAATACATGAGCAATTAAATAAAACAACAACAGCAAGACTTATAAATAAATTTTTTTTAACTCACGTGCCATATTCAATGTGGCAAGTACTACGTAATACAAGTCCAAACAAACGTTTCTAAATGTTGTAATGAAATCACAATCAAAAATCGATTTGTTACACCCGATGAAAAAAAAAAAAAACAAGAGAATCAAAACAATGTTACCCTGTTTCGCTCTAAAGCCCTGACAAGCATGTACCAGACCTTCAAAAACCACCACCACACCATCACTATCACCACTGCTGCTGCTGCTGATGCTAACAATTGCGTTTTGGCACCCGTTATTTATAAGTGCAGCGCATAATTGCTGTTGAGCCTGCCTTTTCAATATTAAACCGTGAAAATATTTTCAAAAACGTCTCTCATTTCTTCAGAATTTTTGTTTCTGAAGGTTTTTGATGGCTGGTAACAACAACAACAGTAACAGCATTGGCAGCAGCATTTGCAACAGAATTTTAAATTGAATTTCTGACTGACTGAAGTAACACGTTGAGGAACCTGTCTTATCATCATCATCTCGAAATATTTCTGGCCTTATCAGTGTAAAATTGTGGTTTTTTTATTAACAGGGAATAATACAATAACAACAACAACAACAACAAGAAATTGTAATTGTTTGATACGTAATTATTAATATTGCTTGACGTACAATGTTTCAAAGGGACGTTCTATACGTTTTACAGACTTTTAACGAGGGACCTTTAGACAATTTACGCGTGAGTAATGACATTAAGAGAAGATGTTTAATGTCTAAACAGAAACCTTAACAAACAGAAAAAGTTAGAGCCTGTAGCATCGATGTTACAATAGACTACACTCAGGCCTATTTCATCGCTTATCTAAATTTCGGTATCCACTACCATGGATGTCCATAATTTCCACGTTTCAAAAGTTTCCATAAGGCTTTGTTTGTGTATTAGACGAAAAAGTAAGAAGATGTTTCCAGACTTCATATGGGGAGTACAATAGGATCACTTGGGACCTCATACGGATCCCACACGATCCCATTGTGTTCCCCATAAGAGAAGCAGCGAAAGAATTTACTGTCAGAACAGTGCTATTGGTCATCATCAAAAATGTAATGATCGCGTCTCACATACATATATGCGATCATGTTCAAACCGTTGGGGGCCAAACTGACCCCAACGTCTTCCCCCATCAATGACACCAGATTAGCCAATGTTAACCTCACCAAGACCTATTTCTAGGAACTCATGAATAAAAGAAGTTAAGTTGAGAAGAGAAAAATAAAAAAGAACTGCCAGAGAATTAGTTTCAGTCACGTTTGAACCATTTTTAGATGCTAACGAACCCATGAAGTCTGAGCCGCGCTGCCTAGAGTGTTCCTAACCAGAAAACTTTCTCTGTTTATTGAAAAATCTGGACAACGATAGCGGAGAAAGCGATACTGTTGCCCTACGCCATGAAATTATAGTCGGGATGCAGACGCAGTAGGGCAGTAGCCAATAATCAACTCAAACACTCTGCAAGCCTGTGTATAGGTACAGAATAGGATAGTTTTTTAACTTTGTTCGGAAAAGAAGATTGAATAATTCTGTGCATCGTAGTAGTTGCCGTATTCTAATAGGTAATGTGTTGGCTTATTAGACGTGAGGCCTCGGTTCAAACCACAGATCTAACATCTCCAATGAATCGAAAATACGAAAGAAATATATCTTCGGCGACTTTCTCTCAGCAGATTTCTGGCAAAAATCTAAGAGAAAATAAAATTGCCATGGAAAGTTTTTCAAAAAATCTGTCATATCGGAATCGACTTTAAACTGTAGGTCCCACCACTCATGTATAAAATTAACACACACAACATCACAGGTGTGAGTAGCTGGGTCGTAATCCTGGGTTGTAATTATCAATTATGTATGTGTTTACCGTACGATGTGTATATTTTGTTATTGTCTTGTTTACATATTTTCGTTTACATTTAATCGAATATGGATTGTTTAACAATTGAAAAACGAGTCAACATTTTAGTAAAAACCGTACTAACCTATTTTCCTAGCTATACGAGGTGATGATAATTGGCAAGAAATTAACAAAATTATAAAGAAATTTGAAGAGACTGAAAGAATTACAGATGTGTTCATATCTAAGTATTTAATTTTATTTTTTAAACCGAAAAATGGAGAACCCCTCCTCCCTTTAAAAAACACAGACAAACATTAACAAAAAGAAAGAGGGCTCAACCAACAACAACAATGAAATTTTCTTTCGATTCCTCAATTATTCTTTAACAATTGCAGCAGCAGTTTTATTAAACTTTTCTTCACGTCTTCTTGCCCTTTTTTTTTAATAAACAATTAAAGACACAAGAGAAGAAGAAAGAAAAGAAAAGAAAAAAAAACGAAAATCATTTGAGTTGTTGAGAAAACAAATCAAAAAATAACAGTAACAACAGAAACACATAAATAAACAACAACAAAAGCGAAATGTAAACAAAAATAAACTAAAATAAAGTTGTTGTTATTGTTGTTTGTTTGTAGTGATTTTGATTTCGATAATTTTGTTTTCAAAGATGTTTATCGATAAAGAAGAAAAAAAACCAAAGATTTATAAGACAGAGACAGAAAGTGAGAAAAAGTGTGAGTTAGATTGCGTTGTTTAGATGAAACGATGCATGATGCATCCGAAATAAAGTAATTGCTGCATCAAAAACAATTATGCGAGTGTTTACAACAACAGTTTTTAATTCTTTAAACGTTTCTTGAGCATTTTTTTTTAAAATAATTTCGTTTATATTTTTTAAAAGATCCAACAGATTTACTTGTGTACGGATCATTAAATTTTAAATTGCTTTTCCTTTTCTTTCTTTTTTTTGTTAATCTAAACTATCCATCTTGTTTCTCCATTTCATTTTTATGAATTTAATCACTCAATAATTATTGTAGAGTTTAACGCAATTTAACCCTTTGGAAGCAATTAAACGAAATGAATGAATTGAAATGATGTCTCAATTAATTAAAACAAGTCAATCTATCCAAGTTAATCTAAACGAGCACTTGAAAGATGATGAAAAGCCACAATAAAGAGTGTGCGGACTACGATTTTAATCATGAAAATTGGCAGCAGATAGGAGCTATAGAAAACAAAGAATTTCTTTTCCAATTACATCGCACAAATCATGGAGAACTATAAACGCTTCTTGTCAACTCAATATTGTTTTCGCAAACAATCGAGTTTGCCCAACACTTTCAGATCAGAGTATGGTTCGATACTCAGTTAGCCAATCTATAACGAGAGACTAAAATACATACATACATACATAATTGGTCATTACAACCGTTTAGTCAGGATTGCGACCTAGTTTCTCAAACTACTTATGTTATGCGCGTTAGGAGAGGGGTTCTCCACTTTACGGCTTAAAAAATCAAATTAAATAGATATGACCACATCTGTAATTCTTATAGTCTCTTTAAATTTCTTTATAATCCTCAAAATTCACCCTTTTGGCCGACTATAAGGACCATTACCACTCCATAATGCTCGAAAAATAGGCACCACATTGTTAGTAAGTTGTTTTAACTATTTTTACGCGTTTTTCGGTTGTTAAACAATCTATAATAAGACAAGCAGACAATAACAAAATATACACACCGTACGGTACAAACATACATAATTGGTTATTACAACACTAAGGCAGGATTACGACTTTGCTACTCACACCTATGATGTTGTGTGTGTTAATTTTATACACGAGTCGTGGGACCTTTAAAGTCGAATCCGAATGGCAGTTTTTTTGAGAAACTCTTCATGGCAATTTTATTGACTCTCAGAGTTTTTGCCAGAAATCTACTGAGTGGAAGTCACCGAAGAAATATTTTCTCATATTTCGTTCTGTTGGAGATGCCAGGCCGGAGCGTTTGAACCCAGGCCTCACGTCTAATAAGCCAATACACTACCTACTAGACCACGGCGACTTCTTAACGAAAGACAAGAATAGAAAGTAAAACTGCAATACACCCTTGAGAGCTACCGGATAATATTCTTACACGAAATCCATACGCAGCATAGGAAGCAGTAGGTGGGAGTGGCAAATTTGCCACTCACTTGGTAAAACATTGCGCCTCGTTAGTATACCATATGAAGCGCTGCCTCAAATTTAACTTTGCATTTAAAGCATATCTCCCCTTACAATCGAACTGAAAATTAGTTTGAAACGAATTTTATCTCTCTAGTGTGGAAAGTTTCATCACGTTGTCGTGATGCAGATTGTTAACAAAATTTGATTTGACGCTGCACAGTTCTATGGGCCAAGGATGTGGCCAATTTTGACGAAACCTGACCGTATTCAGTATCCAATAATGACAATTCCATTTGACTAACGGGAAAGGGTGAGTCTAATAAGAAAAGTCTACATTGAGTGGGCATTACTTTCTTCCTTCTCAACCGGTATACAAACTCTGCGGAAAACATTTGAAGATATGTGAAGCAAGTAGTTGCCATGAAAAGTTTCTCAAAAATCTGTGGTTCTGAGTCAACTTTAAACTGTAGGTCCTGTAGGTGTGAGAAGTTAGGCCGTAATCCTGACTGAAGGGATTGTAATGGCCAATTATGTATGTATGAAGTAAGTAAGATCGAGATCAACTGTATCCCAGACTTTGTCATGACCATAGAAGGATCAACACTATATCGACGAAGTGTTAACGTAAAATAAGATAGTTCTGGGGATAAGTATACAACATAACCTATAATATCGATGATATTATATTACAGTCGCCGTAGTCTAGTAAGAAATGTGTTGGCTTATTAGACGTAAGGCCAAGGGTAAAACACCAGGTCAGACATCAAAACAAAAATATGAACAAATATTTCTTCGGTGACTTTCTCTCAGCAGATTTCTGGTAAAAACTCTGAACTCATGCATAAAATTAACACACTCAACATAAGTGGTGTGAAAAGCTATGTCGTAATCCTGACTGGAGGTTTGTAATGACCAAATTATTCATGTATCAAAGATCTAGGCAAGGTTTAACACTTTTGTATCAAGAAACCCTAGTTAGGTTAGGTCGGAGGCACGACTACCCCACGATGGAAAACTAGCCAGAAAGTTTGATGAACGAAGCTATATCCTTGATGTCAATAGATGATAGCTCCGTCAAGCTGACAAGAAACGGAGAGCCAAATAATCTGTTCCTGCACCTAGCAAGTGACGGGCACTGACAGAAGAAGTGGATCACGGTCTCTTCTTCCTCAGCAGATCTGCACCCGCGGCAGAAGTCGTTGAATGGGAGCCGCATCCTTTCCGCGTGTCTGCTTATAACGCAATGGCCCGTAAGCATGGCCACTGTGGTCGAGATGATGTTACGACCAAGTCCAAGCAACTGGTTCGTACGCCTACTATCCATCAAGGGCCAGGTGAGTCTAGCGATGGAGCAGGACTCCTCATTGACCCAGGATATGTTGGCGTATCGAAAAAATTTCCGCACAATAGCCAACTTGAACGAGGCAAGTGGCATGCCTAACTTAATCGAACACGATTCCGGAAGGAGTGCACCAGTTCTGGCGAGCTCGTCGGCCCTACAGTCCCCAGAATATTACTCTGCCCGGGGACCCAGACCAGCGAGACGCTGAAGCGCTCAGAAAGAAGGTCGAGACAGTGGCGACATTCCCTAACGATCCTGGAGTTATTCACAAAACCCGATCTTATGGCGGCCTGACTGTCGGAGAAGACCGAGACACGGGTGAAAGGAGCACCGTTAACGAGGATCCATTGAGCGGCCCGGTAAATGGCCATCACCTCCACCTGAAACATGCTACAGTAGTTCGGCAGCCGGAGAGAAATGTTCAGGTCCAGTTTCCCAGAGTAGATTCCGCATTCAACACCGTTGTCAAGCTTTGATCCGTCGGTGTACATATAAAGGCGTTCCGGGTGCACGACCATATTAGAATCCCAGTCGTCCCTGCCCGGAATCAGAAAGTGGAAGCCCCTATCCAGACAATACTTCGCAGGAAGATAATCCAAGTTCACAGGGGTAGCGGGATCAACCTCCAAAATAGTGGAGTGACCAGAAGGTACAATGCGTCAGCGAGACAGGGCATTAAGTGTGGTCGCAGCAAACTTGGCTACCGATTATGTGTTTTTAGGGGATGTTTAAAATCAAAGCTTTTACTATTTTTTTCAACACATCTGTATTTATGCTTTGCTCTTACATAGTAAAACCATGTTTACATAGTACATACATATGTATTTGATTTCATACATTTAAGTGCATGTACATATGTATGTATGTAAGTGTATTCATGTGTGCTCGTAAAAGTTAAATTTTGTCTAAATATCCAAAAGATTAGATTGTCTCTCCTTCATTTCATTTCATTTCATTTTATTTTTATTTTATTTTTCATGTCGTTGTTGTTATTGTTGATTAGATTTGATGCTTCTTTTGCTTCTTCTTCTGCTTCTACTGTTTCTTCTGCTTCTGTTCACCATTTCCAAGTTGAATTTCTATTTTTTCTTCCTTTTTAAAAGCTTATGCTTGCTCCTTGCAAATCTAATTTTTTTTTAACAATTTCTCGTTTCTTCTTCTTTTTTTGTTTCTGCACAGTTGAATGTATAAGTAAACACAAGTAAGAGTGTGAGTGTAAGTATAAGTATGAGTGTGTGTGTATGTGTGTGTGTTATTTCATCTCTCATATCTCTGTTCTTCAATCTTATCTCAATTGTTTAGTTAAACTTTTCATTTCGTGTATATGCCAGAGCAGATTATAGTCCTGACAACACAAAATACAACTTTGGCAACAAACTTGTGTTTTGACCTCCTCTCCCCTCCTCGCCCCATACCGTTACACTTTTCACTCAACCAACAAGCAAAGAGAACTGTTATCTTGTCATTTACGCACATGTAGTTAAACACATACACACAAATACAGTTCTTCTCTTTCTTCTCTTCCACATATTTTATGTTGTGTTTGTGCTCTTCTCGTTTGCTCCTTTTGGTGCGTATATTATACACTCTCGACATTATTTTACGATTTCATTGTTTGGCGTAGTAATTCTATTCTGCTGCCCCCTCTGTTGTCTATCCTTTTCTCGTCCCCTCCGGTACAAATGATGAGAATTCCTCTCTAATTTAATAGAAACGTTGTCAGACGTCAAAAAGCCAAAAATAAAATCTCAGCAGCAGCAGCAGTGCCACTGACAGTGGTAATGGTGGCATTAAATTGTAGTATAACAAGAACAACAATAGCAAGATCATGAATGTACGTGTATGGGTGTGTATTTGTACAAGCGTATGCAATACAACCCCCCATTAATTCTTGGGATTTGTCAAAATCCAAGGGTGTCTTAAGCTGCAGGGTTGTATTGAATTTGTATTTGATTTTTAGCCATCACACAAGCTTACACATGCATTCACCCATACATACATACATATGCACATGTAGACGAAGAAAGATTTCAAATGCAGGGCTGGCAATGACTATAAGTCATTTGGGAAAAGGAAACAGATTTATGGGAAATCATGTTGTTCGGTAAGGTAGGTCTCATGTGTTTTAGCATCCATAGGTGGTTTTTTTTCTGAACTGTTTGTAGATCTCTTTTGTTAGTTGGTGTGATGCATTCTTTGGTTAGGCTGCCCTAAAAAGCATAACTTACTTTACATTACAGCCCATTAGTTAGGATTACGACCTAACTTCTCAGAACCACTGATGTTGTGTCGATTCCGAACGACAGATTTTAGAGAAACTTTACATGGCAATTTTATTTGCTCTCGGATTTTTTTTGCCAGAAATCTGCTGAGAGGATGTCGCCGAAGAAATATTTTTTCATATTTTGTTTTGTTGAAGATGTCTGACCTGGGGTTTGAACGGAATACTACCTACGTAGACTACGGCGACTAGGTTATACGCTTAATAAATTAATTCTTTTATAGTTCTGGTACATAAATTCAAAACTTTAAAACATTGACTCCCCCTTTTTGCGTAAAGTGTTGTTGCCCCCTGCGAAGCCAACTGGTGGTAAAAATCTGTGTTAATTTTCATAATTTAAAAATGATTTAAAACTTCCACTTCTCAGGCTAACTGCACACACAAAAGGGAAACTTTATCAAGATGCGATTTAAAAGCCACAGAAGGAGAGAGAGAGAGAGAGAGAGAGAGAGAGAAAATTCCCCCCGAAATCTAATAGAATAAGTAAGTCAAATCGAATTACAAACAGCGATGGTAGATGGTTGATGATGATGAAAATGATAAACATGGGTTTAAACGTATAAGAAACCACAAATTTAAATACTAATTAAGGTTTTAAAAGAAACACACAGAAGAAAATTTGTTAAATTAATAAATAAAAACTCACCAATTATTTCGTTTTCTTTCTCTTGTTCACAAAAGAAAACATTCTTGTTTTTAAATTTTGATTTAAAGCCAGTGACCGTAAAAATGTTCTGCTCATCATTTGGTTAAACAACTGCAAATAAGGACGACAAGAAAATGAAAAAAATGAAAATAAATTCTGAATTATAATAATGGAATGGAAATAAAATGAAATACAATAAAAAGGAAAATAATAAAAATAGAAAATAAAACATAACAAACATGAGCTCTTGAGCATGAAAAATAAAGAAAATGTTTCGTTTATAAAATTTTATCGCAAAGATTTACGACCCGACTTTTGCGCATCCCTTGTTTTATGATAATAAACGAGCTTTTCTCCGTTGAAAAATACCTTCACACACATACACAGACTCACATACATATGTACATTCACATACTGTTACAGACACAACCAACGCCAGATACAGTGTGTGTATAGTATTTATAAACATGTATTGCCAGGATAACATTGCTCTCTGAACGGATGTTATACGAGGAGGGGGCCGCTTTGCAAAAATAGAGAAGAGAAATAAAGAAAAAAATGGCGCAATTTACAGTTACCATAAAGTGTACAGTGGTACGAAAAACACGACTGCCATGATAATATTGCTACGAAAATGAAAAATCTAGATGCTGGTGCTTGGCTTTTACATTGTTTAACATTAAAATTATAAAAAAATTTACAAAAACAAAACAATGCAGTAAACAAAGCTGTTTACAAATTATAGAACTTCTTGATATAACAACAAACACCAGCATAAAAAATGGTAAACAAGTAAACAAAAATACAACAACAAACACTACAAGAACAAATGTAAACAAAGTACATAAACAACAACAATGAAATAACGATGTTTACATTTATAGCGTGGCGAAGCGACGAACATTCGCCTTCAAGAACTTTCATCAGACTGTCTACTTTGCCATATATAAGGCAAGGCAAAGCAGCCGACGGAGTTAGTAAAAGTTAAGTCAGGCTTGTGTGAAGACTTGGTGTGTTTAAAGAGGGTAATCGTGGTTTGAAGATCTCCGTTACAAAGATCTGTCGAATAATTGTCTAGTAATTGTTATTGTTTATGCAAAGGGTGTAAACAGAGGAATAATAAACAAAGCAATTGTTGTTGTTTACATCAAGTTGTGAACAGTGGCACACAGAATTGTGCGAATAATAAAGAAATTTAATTAAAACTAAACACAAATTTATTTTTATTTTATTTGCAAACTACGAGCTTATATTTTAAACGTTTTTAAAAGGTAAAAATGTAACAATATAAACATCGTGACCAAAACTCCCAATTTTAATATGAGTTTACCCGAGAGAAAGGCGAATGAATAAAGAAAGACATTTTATTTCAGCTTAATGTTGTATAAGTGATATAAATTACGGATATTTGAAAAATACGTGGACTTTTAGTACTCAATGTCTAATCTGCAAATGATTACAGTCACTAATGATGTTTTATTCGAGTAGGCTAGGAACACTGGGTAATACAAGTGACTGCCAACCCAACAGAAAAGACAGACTCAGGCAATGCATGGTCCATTGTAAAGGCTAGCCTTTCATTTTCCCTAATCATGGAAAAATCCGGCGCTTTTTATGAAATCATTTGGACTTCTAATACCCATCCTCGATAGATCAATGAGATCATTTGCATTGCAGAAGTCCAAGCGTTTTCTTCTTCTCCGGCATTAGCCTGGGCATGTACCCTAGCAAAGAAGAATAGTTTTCTCCTCTTCCTTGCCTTTGCAGGTTATGCAGAAGGCTTGGGAAGCAATATTTCTAGCATGAGTACCTCGAATGCATTGATCAGTAATGACTCCCAGTGAGCTTCTACAAAGTTTGAGCCGACTTTCGCTGCGTTGAATAGATTTGCAGCTCCATATTATCCGTATGCGAAATCACCCACTCGGGCTCAAATGTAGCAAATAATTCGAATTTCTTGATTCCACGGCATAGTGAGCAATTAAGCATTTCTTACGCCCTATTATGGCGTATTTTGCCTTAGAATTTGCAGCTTCATCCATATAAAGTCCAACTCACGCAACAATTAAAGCCGACTGACCATTCTCAACGCCTTAGATATGCTGCTTTGGTGCTATAGAAACAGGTTTTCAATGCATAGGTTCCGAATAAAATAGGTTTCAGCAATGGCGCGGTGGTTGCAAACAAAAATTTGTCACATAGGTAGCTTGGGAATCCAAAACCCTCCGAAACCATCCGGAAAAATTGACTGTTTGGCGTGCATTATAATTCTAAGAGGTTATTGGCCTGTTTTAATGACCCTGGAACAACTCTGTTACAATTGACTTAAAGCGGTGATAAACGATTTCTTTGGCCATACAATTGAAGACGATGAACTGGAGAAGTTTTTCTATAGGTTCGGTAATAAAGCTTAAACCCATTTTTTCTGCATAGAAACTGCTAAAGGTTTAGAAATAAAGTACTCATAGACACCAGAGGGCCCTTAAAATGTTATTAGAGGATATAGTACTCCATCTGCTTTGTGCCCTCCAAAGGGAAAAATTTGCTTGACAACGGTTGTAATACAACAGTCTGATGAATGTTCTTGAAGACCAATGTTCGTGGCTTCGCCTTCTCGAGATCTCTATAAATGTAAACATCGTTGTTTCATTATTGTTGTTTGTGTATTTTGTTTACATTTATTCTTGTAGAGTTTGTTGTTGTATTTTTGTTTACTTGTTTACCATTTTTTTGTTAAGCGATGTAAAAGCAAAACTCCAGTATCTAGATTCTTCATTTTCGTAACAATATATTTTTCACATCAGAGAGTTAAGGTCGTAGCAGACGACAGGGGCTTACTATCCAAGAAAATTTTAATTGTACGTGGAGAATCCCGATCCTTCACTATTTTACAGAACGATTTTCATACAACTTTTTAAAATTCATAGGGTAAGAGGATATGCCGTAAGCCAACTAAAAACAAGTCACCAATGCACGTAGAATAAACATTCGAATGGATGAATAGGATTCTAAGGCGATTCTAGTTAGAACTTTACTTGGATCAGCTAGTCAAGTTATTCGGGCTCATTGTTTAAATTGGAAAAAAGGATCACATGGTAGAATATTTTGTTTGTATTGTGTTGCTCCGTTACACTGTGCATTACTTTTTTTTTTTTTGTTCGGCTGGTTGGTTTCATTTTCTTACCCATAACCATCCATTTTGATTTTGTTTTTATTTTTAGAAAATTTTATTTTTTTTTTATTTTTCTCCACTTGCGAAGGAGTACACAACCGAGGGGAGGAAGGGATGACTAAACAAAATACAAGAATTTTCACAATTTTTTTCCTCAAAAGTTTCACATGAAAGCCATACAACATGCTCGACATACTTATTTACGTACACACACACTCAAACAAATGAAATAAAATGGAAACATAATCACATATACGAGGAGCACAGAGATGGGAATTTAGTTGATGGCCCCCATGCAAGACTTTGCAACATAAAGATGCCACAAATAAAGTTTTCAAAACAACAACTAAAACAACTACAAGACGATTAGTTGAGGAGAAAAAATAAGGCAACGATTGTGGGATCTTAAGGAGTGCAGGAGTAGGGGCGGAGGAGTAGGGTTAAAATGAAATCCCATAAAATAAATCAAAGAAGAGAAAGAAGATTCTTCTTCATCTTGTTGCTGTTTATAGCGGCATTAACTATTTATGCAGTTGAAAGACGAGGGCGTACTGGTAGTGTATCCCTGCAACAAATCGTTGTTCAAAAGCCGCCATTCTGGTAAACAACTTTTATAGTTTTTAAGTTTGTTTGTGGTAGAGAAACAAAAATCCTTTTTGGCTGACTGTTTCATCCATGTAAAGATGCCTGGTTTATCAAAGAGAAACTACTTTGCCTTTCTTTCCTTACCATATTTCATCTGGTCACAGCCCCAACCATCATGCTTTGGAGAGAAACTTAACAAAGACGTTTAAACTCTAAACAAATTTCAAAGTAAAGTTTAATTTTTCTTTTTTCTTTTCGGCTTTGGAAAACTCTTATAAATTTTGGAAAAATTTTTCATGTCTTCTGTCTTCTCTCAGTGTTCAACGCTGTTTGTTTCGTCCGTCCAACGTCCATTTGTTTTGCTTCGAGTATGTGAGAATTTTCCATTCAGCCATTATTTTGCAAATTTTTTTATTTATTTATTCCCTATACCCCCTCCATGCTCCTCGTTTGTTCATCGTTCATTTTTTTTTTTATTTTTCGGGATACAATTTACGGATGGTATATCGCATCGCATATCTTTGCGATTGCATTTTCCGACGTACACACATAATTTATGAGTCTCTCACGCTCTCTCTCTCTCTTTCTCTCTTTCGGCCTCTTATTTTTCGTATTTCATTTACATTTTTGCGATTCTCTTTCTCGATTATTTTCGCAGCAAGGGAGAATGATGAATAGTTTGGCCCAGGATTGGGGGTTATGATTTACTGCGCTGTTGTGTTGTGTTGTATTTGATGATGATGTTGGTGTTCATATGGTAAATGTTACAGAATATGCTGCCAAAGGTCATATGTTAGAGCTCACAATTTGGTTGCAACTTAACAATTGTGTATACGAGGGATGGCTATTTGTGTTTGTATAATTTTTATAACAGACGAGGCTACAATTTTACGACCGTTCTGGAAGTATTATATTTCGACCGACTGTAAACGAAATCTTAATGCCTTCCATGTTGGAGATCAAAGCTCCGTTCGTGTTCAAAAAAGAGAACACATACTAGGGCCTGCATACTTAAGGAAAAAGTCTTAGTTTTGACACGAACTATAGAAAGTTTTGCTGTTGACAAAATCGCTTCAAACAATATTTAAAAAATCTGTCATCTCTCTCTTTGCTCTTTCCAATATGACTGAGGTTTATGTGGGAGATGTTTTCTGTATACCAGTCTAGAACGACATTCCGATCATAATAATCAATTGGTTTTATTACCCTTTGCATACAAAAAAGCACACCAGCCTTCTATGTAAGGTTCTCTCGATTCGGAAGGAATTCCGCAAATACCTCTCCGCCTTGTGTTAAAGACTTCACTTCTTTTCAATTATTTCCGCATCTGTAGACGGTATCTGTTTACCGCAGTTCCTCTATTTGGAATTATTATTTGCAATTACATGACGGTGTCAGTTGATCTTTCAAATTTTTTGTTCATCAGATTACAACGAATGGTTAAGAACATTACGGCAATAAGTTAATGTAAGAATATGACGTCTTTTGTCATTGGTGTTGATCAGAATATGTCATAATCGGCAGGGTCTGTAGAAGAAAATTTGAAGTTGTGATGGATACAAGAAAACTGTGTCATAGCACAGTTGTGGCTTGTTCATTTCACGAATACATACCAACTAAAAACGATCCTCGTGTTCTTTGGGTTTTTGATCACCACAAAACCATGTTCGTTTTGATTCAAGGTTGCTTTCACTTTGTGTAGTTAGTTCCATAATGTTATCCGCTTGCAAACAGGTCCACTTTCCACAATGTGTTCATTCTCAGTAGCTTCTCACACATTCTTTCTTTCTTCTGTCGGTGAAATTGTCTGTCATATGCTGATGAAATGCCTTACTTTCACAATATTATTGTATAGACTGGTCTGACTTTTAGGAGAGTAATGCTAATCGGTTATCAGAAGAACGAGACTTAGGGAAACTGCCTCCGAAGATTGGATTCTTAAACTCAAAATATTTTACGAGTTGGTAGTTAACCGTGCGGTAGTTTTCATGCCTATTCTTCTGAGAATTGATTGATTGATTATCAGTATGGAGAGGAACTCTCGAATTGTAGAGGAGGGCGTACTTGCCTAAACGATAGGGGCCAGACAACTGTCTGATATACACCACATGGTAGAGCTAAACATACGTTCTAGAAATAACAATTGTACACAGCTGACAGGCCTATAATGGAAACATAGGCCACGTGAGAAAAGATGCTCAAGAAACGTGCATTAAGATGGTTGTACGCTTGATCTTGAAATTCACAGGAATATATTTCACAGTGATACAGTATGACCTGCAAATTTTGCAACAAAACTTTGATATTTTCAGCAAATATTCACCATAACGTTTATCCAAGCACCGTATAAATTTAATAAATATACATACAGACACACATTGTCATTGCAACGTTTCTGTCAGGATTAGATTCTCCTTACCACTTACAATGTTGTGTGTGTTAAATTTATCCATAAGTGGGGACCTACAATTTGAAGTCTGCTCGGAACGAAACATTTTTCATGACAATTTTATTGTACTCTCAGTGTTTTTGCAGAAAACTGCCGCGAGGAAGTTGCCGAAGAAATATTTGCTTTCATATTTTATTTTGTTGAAGATGTCTGACCTGGGGGTTTGAACCGTGGCCTCACGTCAAATAATCCAATACACTATCTACTAGATTACGGCGACTTCTAATTTAAATTTAATAAATTCTTGGCAGATTTCTTGGCATTCATTAAGGTTCATTGTGGCATACAGGGTTAGAAAATCTCATGTACTTTAAAGCAGTTGATCCTGGTTTTGTTTCCTTTTTAATTCGGTAATAGAAGGAATGGATTTTCTTACCAAGCGTTGTTGGCTGATGGCTAGGAACGTATGCAACTTTAAACTACGCAAGTGACTTTATGTGGAGAGGCAAAGTCAATGTGGAATTAGAATTTCATATTCAAAATCATAAATTTTAGTTTTAGAAGTGGGAGTTTGAATAAATTCTACCAGGAGCTTCCTTTTAGTTTTCTTAATGAATATTTTTCAACAATTATGTTGAGCCAAAGTTCATGACGTTTTCAAAATAATTTTTTTTTTTTTAATTTTTTAACAAATCATTTCCAATTAAAGGGTGTTCCTTTTGAAAGAACAAAATTATTTGTTTTATTTTGAATTTATGAAAGAAAAGGATTGCATTCAATTCAATTCATTTCAAAAATTGATTGAATTTGAAATTTTAAACGAAAAATCATCTGAAATCGTCATTGTCAGTGTCAAAATGTTGAGAAAAAAATCTCAAATTTTGTTTGCTTTTTAATTTTTGATTTATGAATCTGCACAATTGAATGTGACATTCGTAATTATTCTTGTGTCATTTGTCGCTTTTTTTTTTGTTAAAATTCTTAAAGAAAAATGAAGAAAAAAAAGAACAACTTGAAGAAGAACTCATAAAGGAATGCAAGGCAGGCTGCTAAAACCTTGTTGTTTTGTTCTACAATCATAATCAGTGAACAATCGATCAAAAAACACCTTTTTTGTGGCACAAACTTCTGATGACAAAAACAAAAAACAGAGCAAAAAAAAATGCCCATAATGATGATGATGATGAGGATGATAATGAATGATGATTATGTTTATTATTATTATTGTTGTTATAGAAGTGTGCTTTGATAGATTTATCTGTACTTCCATGTAGAAATTTATGAATTTATTTAAGCGGTATCCCACGGGAGCTAACTGCCACCACCACCAAACAACCAACCGACCATCATTATTATTATTATCATAATCATTATCATCATCTACATTACTACAACAACAGAAGATGACAATTTTAAAGGGTTTCTTTCCTTCGTCTTTTTTCTGTCTTCTTCTTTTGGTTCATCATCCATCGTCGTGGTTTACTGATTATGCAGACACAACACAACGCTAACATAACAACAACACATGCTGTTGGCTCTTGATTCAATGGAATGTATTTAATTAGTTTGATTGTGTGGTGGTGCCACAGTTTACCCGCTGCCAATGCCACTGCCACTGCTTCAGCATCAATTTCCAGCCGCATCTTGATGAATGATGGTGGTGGTTTCCTATTGAGCATAAATCATCGCTCTGTGTGGCGCGGTGTGAACGACGAAGACATTCAAATCAAATTCTGATGGAAATTCAATAAAAAATTCGGCGTTTTTTTTTGCCTTTCTTAATTAATTTAATTTAAATATTTACAATAAATTGCAGTTTAATTAATTAATTGATTAAGTTGTTACAGCATTTTTGTGGAAATTAAGATGTCCTTTGAAGAGGGTCTTGATGTGAAATAAAGAACTCAAGGCAATTATTGTTTAGGAGACCAAATAAATGAAGTAATTGATTAAATTAAAATAACTGAAGCATTGAAATAAGTAATTAAAGAAATTTGATAATTAATTAATTATTTGATAATAAAAATACGATTGTATTGCGAAGAAAGAAAGGAAAGAAAAAAAATTGAAGCTTTTGAATCCATTTTTGAAATGAATTTGTTGAATGCAATCCTTTATTTTCATAAATTCAAAATAAAACAAATAATTTTGTTCTTTCAAAAGGAACACCCTTTAATTGGAAATGATTTGTTTAAAAAATAAAAGAAAAAAAACACAAATTATTTTGAAAATTTCATGAACTTTGGCTCCACGTAATTGTTGAAATATTCATTAAGAAAACAAAAAGGCAGCTCCTGATAGAATTCATTGAAACTCCAACTTCTAAAACTAAAATTTCATGATTTTGAATATGAAATTTAAACTCCACATTGACTTTGCCTTTCCATATAAAGTCGCTTGCGTAGTTTAAAGTTGTATACATTTCCAGCCATCAGCCAACAACCCGTGACAAGAAAATCCATTCCTTCTATTACCGAATTAAAAAGGAAACAAAACTAGGATCAACTGCTTTAAAGTACATGAGATTTTCTAACCCTGTATGCCACAATGAACCTTAATGAATGCCAAGAAATTTGTCAAGAACATATTAAATTTATTGAAGGGAGTGTGTTGGATTATTAGCTATGAGGCCACGGTTCAAACCCCAGGTCAGACATCTTCAACAAAACGAAATATGAAAGCAAATATTTCTTCGGCGACTTCCTCTCAACAGATTTCTGGCAAAAACTCTGAGAGTCAAATAAAATTGCAATGAAAAGTTTCTCAAAAAAAATCTGTCGTTCGGAGTCGACTTTAAAATGTAGGTCCCGCCACTTATGGATAAAATTAACACACACAACATAAGTGCTGTGAGAAGCTAGGTCGTAATCCTGACTAAAGGGGTTTTAATGACCCATTGAAGGATAGATAGTTGGCATCTTGTTTTACATTATTAAAGTTTTATTACACGCCTCGTGTAGTATTTTCATGTCTGAAATCTCATCGGTCTTAAAGTAAATTTTAACAAAACTTTAGCGAGCGATAATGTTAGGTACAGGCGTGATAGTTCTACGCAAGGTTAGTCTATATCTCGGCCATGGCATCTTATTACATCTATTGAAGAACATATTTATTGCTGATGTACAACCGATTTGTAATCGATGCAATATCCAAAGACATAAAAATATCGATCGATTTTTCATTTTATTTAATTTAACAACCCTTTCGCATGCCTATCCATTACGCAATGCTCCGTGAGGATAGATATAATGGCAGAGATGTCAATAGACCATAGCCTAGTACTTAAAAGGTACGCTTTCTATTTTATTTTTTAGGTCCGGTGAATATAATAATGGAGCGAGATTTCTCCTAAGTGCGTCAAATTAATTTGAATGGTTCAACAGAGATTTATAAGTCGATTCATATTTGGCAGGAGTTTACCTGAACAGCTATGCAATAGCCCGGAATTTTACAGTGACCAGAAACCCGTATGCGGTAAACACAAAAATACTGTCAGAGACAATCAAGGAAGAGGCGGCAGCGTGATGAACAGCCTCTAGTTTGGTCTTAAACATACTGTAGTAATCTGGGAGATGGAGAAATGGCTTCAGTTTTTCGAAAAATATTCTCCACCCACGTTATTCTAATGTTCAGAACCGTCTGTGTAACTTTACTTAGATCAAATCACGGATGATGACCATATGACAGGATCTGTCTTCTATGCTTAAAACCCTGTCAATATTAAGTTCTTCTCAGCAGGTTACTTAGAAGTAATTTGGGCAAAAATACTAGCAATTTCAGAACTCGATGATGATTTCAACGCGAATAGCTGAAGGATAAGGAGAAGGAAAAGAGGTAAATCCAAAATTAATTTGTATTGCGGGAGAGCGATTAATAATTACTAGCCGCAGTCGGAGAAACACGATGATCTTGGCGGGAGAAAGCCATTTTGAGGTAGTTTTTCATACATATATTCGTATACACAATTGGTCATTACAATCTTTCAATCAGGATTACAACCTAACTTCGCACACCGCTTATGCTTTTTTTTTCGCCGAGGAGTGGTAAATGTACCTAAGCGCACCATAGAGGACGTCGTCACATCCTCAGTGTGTGGGGCCCTCACCCACTAAATCCCCCCCTCGTCTCCTGTGGACTTGTTTGTGCCCACTCCGGAACTACGGTGGTATTCGGAGTGGAGTCCTTTTTGCCCTTTGGCCCCTTCATGTTCATATCCGAGTCCGGATTGCTAATCGAAAGTTGAGGAGTCATCTAAGCTATTCCACTATTCCTTTCGTCTAGATCATCTTCTCGGTTACGCTTGGCACGTGTGACAGTATCACCTATGCCGACATGCTCACTCGTTCTGCAGACTCAAGATCTCTCTTCTTCCGCCTCAGAATACGCTCTACGTAATTCACTGCCGAGGTCCAATTTTCACTGCTCGCAGTCATAACCCCGACAATATTAGCGGCTGTGATCGTTTCAACTATTGACGTCAGTACAGAGCGATAGCTCTGCCAGCGTGCACACTCGAAAACAGTGTGCTCTGCGTCAACCGCTTATGTTGTGTGTGTTAATCTTATACATGAGTGGTGGGACCTACAGTTTCAAGTCGACTACGAACAACAAATTTTTTGAGAAACTTTTCATAGCAATTTTATTTGACTCTCAGAGTTTTTGCCAGAAATCTGATGCTTTTGTTGGAGATGTTTGATTTGGGGTTTTACGCGTGGCCTCACGTCTGATAAGCCAACACACTATCTACTAGACTGCAACAACTTAAGGTAGTTATTTCTGCTTATGAGAAACATTGATGATATTGAAGAGTAGGCTAGACATGACAAGGAATTTTGAAAAAATGAAAAGCAGAGTAGAAAGTAAGGGATGCTTATGGGTAATTCGCTTGAAAAGAAGAAGAGAAATCTATTGCATATCAGCAAGGCCCTGTATCCTGGAAGTAGATTTTCTGTGAGTAGGTACGATCCCGAATGGCAAACTTTTCAACTATAAATAGAAAATAAAAGCGTTGAGTAATTTCAATATCAGGACATTTTTAGGCAACTTAGTACGTCTTTAATTTGGTAACGCTAGCCAACAAACGTGACTGATGGAAAGCCAAGAATAATTTTCATGAAACAAAGTTACTGAGGTTATGAATTGCGGGGTTTTCAAGAGAAGAGCATTAAAACCTCTTCTATTCTGTTTCATTTTTGGTTTTATTTCTATTATTTGTTACGAATTATCAAAATAAATACATTTTTTTTGCTTTGTTTTCTTTCAAAATATTTTCAAAACTCCAAACACAGAGTCAAGTCAAGTGGCTAATAAATAAACAGAAATAAAATTCGAAATATTTTTCTTTTTTGTTAAGAAAACATGATTATTAGCCTAAGAATTCAATAGAAATTAAGACAACAAAAACGTCAAACTCCTGCAAATATTGCCAATCATTGTGGACTGGGCACAACACATGTTTCAATGAATTTTCGATATTGAAATTTCAAAATAAAAAACAAAAACAAAACAACGAAAATCGTTTCAAATAAAATGCAAGTCATGGCGTGAATAAGTAAGTGACTTAGAATGCGGGTGAGTAGAAATTAAAACAATTTTTAATGCCCAAAAATATTTAGACACACACACACACATACACAAAAACAAAAAGGATCTCTTGGGATTTTATTCAGCTGACACTCGGGATGATCTTGGCAGCTAAAAAAAGAAAAAAAATTGTCCAATGAACATGACTTTACAGAAAATAACATCTAAAACGACCAACGAAATAAAGGTTGGATTTAATAGGGCGTTAACCAGACTAAAAGTATATTTAACACACACACATATGTATGTACATACAGAAATAAAATTGAAACATTAAATTTCATATTCCGAGAATCTGGGGGTTAAAAGACACACACAATCAAGCATGACTAGTCAGGTTAGTTTTTTTTTTTAATTGCAAAAGAAACTAAATGGGCCCGGTATTGACATGCTAATTAGAGAGAAGGGTTGCCCTAAAAGCCGACATTTAGTTGGTAATGAAAGCAGTCATCTGTTGATTCTCAGGAAAAATAAAAAAATAAGAATAAAAGAAATTTTAGTCAGTCTCGACAGCCAGAGTACTACTCTTAATCCAACGATTATCAAACCTTTATGAAGTGGCCTTCTGGTAAACTGCCTTTAAGAAAAACAGCAATGTGGGTCTAAATGATAAGATGAGGAGATCTTTCGTGATGCAGATTACGGGTATATTGCCTACTAGCCCTACAAAAACCCTCTTTGTTATGCTTACTTGGCTGCTATTTGTTTACTGGCCAGACAATATATGACACGTATCCCAATACGACTTGACACATCCACGCATTTTTCCCTCTTGTCAGTTCTCTATCGGGTCTGAGGATGTGCAGACTGTCGGTAGAGTTCATTATACTTCGTCGCGATAGGCGATGTTATACAAAAATTCCAAGCAGGGTGTGCTCCGAGGCAAATGTAGAAGCCTATACAGGCGGTTAAAAACTGGCTGTCCCCTCGATGGAGTTATGAGCGGACATACTTAGGGCACACACATGGTCCATTGTGATACCACAGTTTCATATTTCCCCCTAAGTCCAAGAACCACTTGGAGCTTCCGATGTAGGGACTCTGACTGCCAATATTAATGCATGACATTGCTCATACTAGGAGCCTCTTTATCCTTCAACCAAGTGCTGGGCATGTACACAGTAGATGAATAACAGTCTTATCCTCCTCCTTAAGCTCCACAGTTTCTGCAGAAATCATTTGCAAGGTGTCCAAGACCAATACGCCTCATATGTGTTCATATGGTGCTGACTCTACTTCTTCTTTGGAGTTTAAGCAGAGCTGCCACGCGTCTTCTATCCAGCCTTCTCCAGATTTTCTGCGCCGTTCTACCCGTGTCCGAAGCTGTTCATCTACTGTTGACAAGGTCTACGATTGCATTGTCAATTATAAGCTTGTAGGTACCCAAAGGGATCCCCAATGTGGGGAATTGGCCTTCTGTCCAGTTCATTCGCTCTGCAGTTACCCGGAATGTCTCTATGTCGCGGTACCCGTGTGGTGCAAACTTCATATTGATTCGCCACCTCGTTAAGACATCTGCGACAGTCGTATACCGTCCTGGAGTTCATTACATTAGAATCCAATGCTGTGATAGCCGCCTGGCTATCGGAAAGTATGGAAATTTTTCTTTTGGAGGACATTTTTGACCACAATAGTTTTCACCACAGCCCGTATTGTCTACACTTCCACCTGAAAGACGCTGCAGTGATTTGCTAGCCTTATCGACCGGGTACGAAGGGCTTATTTTTATGATATTTCTCCAGCTTCCTGACTACTGTAGCTTGTTTTAATCAGAAATCGTGTGCTTATTGACGACTGGGCCTGTTGAAAGCAACTGTATGAGGAAATTTTTTTGTGTAATCTCACCTCGCCAAATATACGGACGACCAATATATACCGTCTGTGACACGGTAGGGGGTGCATATAATTGTAATGAACACACCCTGGTAATTTGTCACCTGTATTTAAACGAAAATCAATTCAATTCACTCACTTACTCATGTACGAGACGCAAGTACAATACCACGAATAGACACAATCAATTCAATCAGTCAAGTCCAACCAGTCAAATACATCCCACGCATGTTTTCGTTTTTTTTTTTCTCTTCAGACAAAATTTGTTGGCTTTTTACGGTGGCCAAAATATATGTCTCGGTGTGTGTATGTTTATTAATCGAATTATATTCGTATTCGTATGTAAGTAGACAATTAATTATTCATTCATTTCCATTCATTCATTCACTCATAAACGTGATTTAATAATTAAAAAACACTTTAAGAACCACCCATTCACTCATTCCTCCATACATTCATTCATTCATTGATCGCTCGCACAGGGGTATTTTCATAATCCAACAACATTGAGATTTCAATCTCCTCCATATATGGCAGAGAAATAAACAAAAGTTTTTGTTTTTGTTTCTGTTTTTGTGATAATCCCCCCTCGTAATCCTTATTTTCTGAATCACTATCATTGGATTGGAAATTAATCAAAGAAATCATTTCTTATTGACAATAAAACTTTAGAAAGAAAAGAAAAAATTGATAGAAATTGTGGGCGATTTCACAATTATAGGAAGAATGATCCACGGTTTTATGACTACAAGAGGAAAGGAGAGTTTAACTGAAGGCAGTGAAAGATTGTAGTCCAAACGTGTTAGCAGTTAGAAGTTTAAAATCCAAGCTAACTTCAACACTTAAATTGGTGCGATGCAGAGATCAGCAATGAGTATTCAAAAAGATGAGTAGAATTGAATCGTACTCATAATTTCTGATACTTATACGTGGAACCTCTACTCGAATTCAAAGTTTAAAGTACTCATCATATTTATAATTAACAACACGTATGATGTTATTGATTTCGACTCTCCATAACTCAACATATACACGAAGCACAAAATAAGTATGAATCGCGTACGAACTCCAAAATACTCACTAAATGGTTGTGTGTTTGCTCGAGTCACTCGAATCGAATCATTTGTAAGTATTATAAGTATTTTTATAAAGTTATGAATCTAAATGAGTAGGCTTATGAATCAAACATATTTCGAATGGTATGAGTTTGATGCCAACGTTGTTTGCATACTCTTTGCACCCTGTACTTATAAATCAACGTTGTAGTGAGTATGAATGAATCAGAGTACGTACATAGTTAAATTTCAATATTGTTGACTCACTTATATTCATGAGTGTTTATGAGTAGCGAAAAACGATTCATTGTTGATCCTTGGTGCGATGAAATACGTTATGAAACGATGCTTCAGAAAGGGGTGACAAATCGAGATTAAATATGCTCCACAATCAGCAAAGAGAATTTGTTTCGAAGTTCAACTCACTTCAATTAAAAAGAAAATCAGTCTGAAATCTGACTATAAAAAAAATTTACCACGTTTTGATATTGATTTGCCGCCTACTCTTCTCAACGTTTTCCATCTGTACACCAATGTAATCGCGGTAGTCTAGCAGGTAGTGTGTTGCTTTATTAGACGTGAGGCCGAGGTTCAAACCCCAGACCAGACATCTCCAACAAAACGAAAATATGAAAAAATATTTCTTCGGCGACATTCTCTCAACAGATTTCTGGCAAAAACTCTGAGACTATTAACATGCAGCGATTGCGCTGGCTCGACCATGTTATTAGAATTGAGGGGGATATTCCAGCAAGATGGGTATTTGATGTGGGGATTTGCGGAAGTCAGCGAAGAGCACGAGTGTTTTTGCGTTAGAAGGACCAAATCGACGAAGCCCTGTCATCGATTTGTGTGACCAACTAGCAAAGGCGCGCAAGAAGCAGAGGCGCCTGGAAGGGAGGATGAGTTAAGGCAGGCCGAAATCCGTTAATCAGGTTGTTAATGGTCAATTAAGTAAGTAAGTACTCTGAGACTAAAATAAAATTACAATGAAAAGTTGTTCAAAAAAAATATGTCTCTAGATCCCATGACTCTTGTATAAAAACGTAAGTGATGTGAGAAACTAGGTTTTTATCTTGACTAAAGGGTTTTAATGGCCAATTATGTATGTATGCATGCATGTATGTATACATACATATACATATGTATGTATATATACCAATGTAAACAATTGGGGCCAACCATTGCTGATCTAAAATCCTACTCTTGAACTTGTGCTCACGTACAAACACATTGTACTGGCAACCAATATTTAAATGTCACGTATGTTTTCCAGAATATTCATGAGACCTTTGTAGCTCACTCAGTGATTTGTTGCTCAGGCAAGCGTAACGGAATTTGACTTACTATTTGATAAGTTTGTTCCGAATCTTTACAACAAGAAAACAAGTTTTTGTGCAATCAACAATGTCAAGAATTGTTCCGCCTAAAAGAAAACAGTGATCATAAGGGGCCAACTTTGGCCAAGAAAAGGGAATCTGTACACCTTTAAAGCAATACTATGCCGAGCTGATATATATTTCGGTTGGAAGAGTCCTATGCATCCACCTTGCAAAGAGGAACTGGCACCATATTATTAACACCTTATTCCCATTAATGGTTTTATTGGTGAAGAATTCGTTGCAGTAAAGAAATTGATAGGTTAGGTTAGGTTAGGTTAGAGGACGTGCACTTGTCAATTAAGACAAGTACAGTACCCGGAGGTCGAATTGACCCATTATACAACGTCCTAGTTTCTCACACCACTTATGTTGTGTGTGTTAATTTTATACATGAGTGGTGAGACCTACAGTTTAAAGTCGACTCCGAACGACAGATTTTTGAAAAACTTTTCTTGGCAATTTTATTTACTCTCAGAGTTTTTGCCAGAAATCTGCTGAGAGGAAGTCGCCGAAGAAATACTTTTCGTATTTTGTCTTGATGCCTGGCCTGGGGCTCCAACTCTGGCTTTACGTCTAATAATAATACTAGACTACGAAATTGATTGCCCGAGCTTTTTCTCCAAAGTAACAAGTGTTTCCATAAAATATAAGGAATAGAATTTACTTTGAAAATCGCATCAAATTTTCGAAAAAAAAAAAAAAATGGTGCTTGGTGGCCCTCAATGAAATCAGTTTAATTTTATGCAGAATAAACCAAAATTTTTTCCTTTACGTTCTACTAATGCTATTATTTTACCCTTCATCGTAAAAAAAGGAAAAAATTATCATATGTATGTGAACAGTTAGTTGCTTCCTTTTTTTCTCCGAAAAACAAACAAATTATCCTGGTTATTAAGCAATGCCAGCTAATGTTCCTGATTCGCCTTTTGCTTTAGCTTTTGCTGCCATTTCAATTAGCCATGGCAGGACTTTCATTTCAGAAGCCATTAGAGAGGGGGAAGAGGGTCCTTTAACGATGATAAAAACAACGACGATATTATTTTTAATGCGTATAAAAAAAAACATTTATTTTGTTTTATTTCTATATTTTAATGTGAATATATTTTTAAAGTTTTTTTTTTGTTTTCTGTTGTTTTTGTTCTTAATTTTTATTATTTTTCATAAAAAGAGTTACAAAACAAAAACAAAAAAAAAAGGAAAACAAAAACGAGAAAAAAATAAGAATTTATCGCCCGATTTAGTGCGTGTCTTCAGCGTGTATAAATCTTGAACAAATTGCTTTGCCATGATTTTAATGGCACCATAAAAATGTTACAAAAAAAAAAAAATATAAAAAAAAAAATAAAAATGAAATTAAAAAAAATAAAATATAAAGACAAACTGGTGATTACGAGATTTATTTAAAGAAAGAAACGAATGAAAGAAAAAAATTACAAAATATTTATACGCGTATTTCAGTTTCATTTCATTTCATTTCGTTTCGTTTGGTTTTATATTGTGATTATGCCCCCGAAGTAGATTAGATTTGGATTTTTAATGTTTGATGGCAACATTAAAAGTGTTGTTTCTTGTTTCCCTCTGCGTTTTTTGTTTTTTGATACATTTTAACAGTATTTTATGGCAAATTTTTTTTTATTGGCAAAATTTATGCTTGTAATGTGACTAGGGGGGGGGGAAGGTCATTTGAAGGCTAAATTGTATTGTAACTGTCATGTAATTTTATGCCTTAAAATCCTATACATTTTATTCTTTATTTGGGATACTTTTGCTTTATCCAAATGGAGCTACTATTGTGAAAGAAATTTTTCGAGTTACCGTCTTCACAGCAGAACAATCGTTCAAAGAGATATACAGTGGACAGCAAAAGTCTTAGTACTCCAATGTACACATACACAATCGACCATTACAACCATTCAGTCAAGATTACGACCTAGTTTCTCACAGCACTCATGTTGTTAATTTTATACATGAGTGGCGGGACCTACAGTTTATTGGTAATTTTATTTACTCTCAGAGTTTTTGCCAGAAATCTGCTGAGAGGAAGATGCCGAAGAAATACTTTTTGTATTTTTATTTTGATGTCTGGCCTGGGGCTCGAACCCTGGCTTTTCGTCTAATAAGCCAACACACTACCTACTAGACCACGGCGACTTCAGTACTCCAATATATTTTGACAAAAAGAAATAAAAAGAAAGGTCCCCACAGACTTAATACTCTTGCACAAAGCCCCGATATGACTTCAAGAGAGTATACAGGAGATCATTTGAAAGAACGGTTACGTAATCGCTCAAAACAAAAGTCAACCGAAAAACAGGCTCATGGTGCCACTAGAAAACATTAAACAAAACTTGTAGGGTTAAATGGTGTCCTTGACCTTAAGGGATATTCTACTAAATACAAGGGAATAACATTTTCATATATTAGGCCTTTGAATTTTAAATTTACTCACGGTTCTCTTTGGGGGTACCTATGGAGTCATGTGAAACTTTTCCTTATTTTTCTATTGTTTTATGAAAAACATTAAAAAATTGTTTGTTTTATAATAAAACAGAAATAAATTAATAAAATAAATAAATATATAAGCAATAAATTTTTATACAAAATTTTGATTAAAATTCATGAAATTGCTAAAATATATTGCCGCACCAAGACTTTTGCTGTCCACTGTATGTACATATACAAGGGCTAGGCTAGCGGGTAGCTTGCCGATCACAGGCGAGTTCACTCGATGCCCCATATGGCCCATTGTGTTAATGCAAAAGCTACGGGTGAAAGTGCGATCATTATAGGTAAGCAGTCAGGCAGCCCTGAAAGACCTGACTGGAAAACATTTCAGCTTAAAGGTGATTCCAGAAAGGCTCTCGCAGTGCTTCTGGATAAGTACAGTATTAAACTGTATTGGATTCCGGGCTACAGCAACATTGGAAGGAATAACATTGCAGATTAAATATTGAGAGAAGCGAAGCACGAGGATTAACACGTTCATCGCCACGATAATATCAGAAAATTTTTCACATGGGCCACGGTAACTTTATTAGATAATTTAGTTAAAAATGTATCAAGGAAACCTAGGGTATCACAAAAAAAATTTTTTTTGCCAAAATTCCCGGAAAAACACTATTTTTTATGTCAAACATACATACATATATGACTGACATGGCCCTGTATAAAACTTTTTTTCTCGACAAACCGTGTCAGTCTTATATGCAGGAAGCCAAGAAATTTTCAGGTTTTGTTCCTGATAGGCCAATCTTTCGAAACATAATGCAAATGTATCGTTTGCGTCGGACATCTGTGGTTTACGTGACCTTCTACCAAACCGCGCACGACAGACACATATGACGGACATGGCTCATGCAGAACTACTTAGCGTCAGACACATATGACTGACATGGCGATGAACGTGTTAAGCAATGTTTTTTTCTTGTAATACCACCAATGGAATACTTCCTCGGAGTGATGGGCTTCTGAATCAAACAGTAAATACATAAATAGATGTGTCATGGGGATATAGAAGAGAATTCTTCCTTAGATTATGATTAGTATCAGGCATTGGTTAAATAAGTATATTTTTTCATTTATCGCCTTCGCTGTAGGTTTAACTTTCTTATTTTCTTTTGTTTTCCCTCATCAAGGTATTTTAGTCTAAGCTGCCGCAGAGCGAGACAGTCTCAAGGACGATTTTGTACCGGCTTCACCTCTTTGTCATTACGACAACTGCTACAATAGCCAATACGTGAGCAACATATGTATACGTTCCTACACACGTCTAACTAAGTATATCGGGCCCAGTAATGAAGACATTGGCACCGAAGGACCAATCCTTTCTATTAAAGTAAAAATGCAAAGAATTCCGGATTTTCTGTAAGTATTGATGTGAGTTCTTCCACTAATCTTTGGCAAAACAACTAAGGGGCATATATGCATGTGCGTCCCCCTGTGCAAGAACAATACTAAAAGATACGTCTCTAATTGCGTCCTCATGACTAATGGGACTTCCTCGAGTGCCTGAATAATTGGAACAGAGATTAGTAGAACTGCAAGTTTCTCAATCTGTGGACAATAAGCCAATGCAGCCCAGAAGACACTTCCATCTCACTATATTAGAAATAAGAGAATTGATTCATGCAATGGGCACATACAGCCAAACGAAGCTTTGGTAATTGAATCTAGAATATACGTACTTCGCAGCCCAACTAATGGCGTAAATCCTCGTTATGAAAATCAGTTTAATCTTCGATTAATCTAAGAGAAACCCCAGCGTTACATTCATTCAAATAAATACCCGATCCTATACCCGTTTTCATTAGAGTGCCATCATTAAAAAAGGACAGATGCCATCTACGGAAGGTGTTCTAATCTTATATGTTGGTCCTATCAAAGTCCATATTACATAATCTATTCAACCACATAAGATCGGCATGCGAATTTCTCGTGAGATGTTGCTGGGATGCGTGGGATGAAGTCGCCGTGGTCTAGGTAGTGTGTTGGCTTATTAGACGAAAAGCCAGGGTTCGAGCGCCAGGCCAGGTATCAAAATAAAATACAAAAAGTATTTCTTCGGCGACTTACTCTCAGCAGATTTCTGGCAAGAACTCTAAAAAATAAATAAAAATTGCCATGAAAAGTTTCTCAAAAATCTGTCGTTCGGAGTCGACTTAAAATGTAGGTCCCGCCACTCATGTATAAAATTAACACACACAACATAAGTGGTGTGAGAAACTAGGTCGTAATCCTGACTGAAGGGTTGTAATGACCAATTAAGTATGTATGTATGTATGTTGCTGGTCCTAAAGAAAAATGCCTTCATAAACCTGATTGCCTGAGCCTTAGTACCTACGTTGCATAGGCACAGAGATAAGTATCTAGGGGTTGTTGTTCTTGTTGTTACAGTTCTGATGTAGCTGTCAAAAGATTTTTATTGTAATCGAAATTATAGATGCGATGTATTATTAGCCTTTAGTTATAAATATTTAATTTAATTGTTTGGTGTGAGGGCGGAGATTAGTGAGCGAACTGGGGCATTGGAATTAGTGTTTTTGTCATGAGGACTGGCAGTACGTCGGGACATTGATTTAATTTTACTAGAACTATCTTCGCATGATCGATTTTGGACATTGAGCTCTAGATCCAGCTCTTATCTTCGCCAGAATTTAAGCCAATGGCCTCTTTAGGAGTCTCTCACAGTCCGCAATGTGCGGAGAACGTCCGTCAAGAACTCTAGGGGTGGTAGGCCTAGCATTCTCTAGTTATGAATGGCAATTATTATTCTGCAGTTTTGCTAATATATACTTTAGAAGGTCGCGAAGTCACCGTAGTCTAGTAGATAGTGTGTTGGCTTATTAGACAAGAGGCCAATGTCCATAACCCATGTCAGACATCTCCAACAACGAAATATGAAAACATATTTCTTCGGCGACTTCCTCTCAGCAGATTTCTTGCAAAATCTCTAAAAAGTAAATAAAATTGCCATGAAAAGTTTCTTAAAAATCTGTCGATCGGAGTCGACATTAAACTGTAGGTCCAGCCGCCACTCATGTATAAAAAAGTTAACACACACCACATAAGTGGTGTGAGAAGCTAGGGCGTAACCCTGGCTGAAGAATTGTGATGATCAATTATGTGTGTATGTATGGACGTATGTATGTATGAATGTACGGATGAACGTATGTACGTATGTATGTATGTATGTATTTAAGGAGGTAGTAAAGTAAGGAAGTACCTGGCATTCACACTACAGTAATTTTTCGATTTACTTCGCCTCGATTAACGTTGTTTCGATTTACGTCGTCAAATTTTTTGTTCCCTCTAACTGCAATTTGCGTCCTCATTCGATATACGTCGCCTTTTTTTGGAACCAACTGCGACGTAAATCGAGGGATTACTGTATAACTCTGAAGAATAAAAGCTTCCACTCTAATAATATAAGCTGGGTAGTTCTTCCCGAAGCGATAAAGGACCTAGAAATTTCGATTAAAATAACACCCTGAAATACTGTGAACATAATTAAATGTTTGACTTGATTTCAACATAAGATGAGTATAACTTATCCTATTTTTTTTTGATACCAACAGCTAAGACCATACATTCATTAATGACTGTAAAGTGGAACTTTAAAAACTCCACTCACCATAGTGATGTTATTTTAAATCCTTTTATTCTTACAAACTCTGAAAATATTTCTAAAAGAAAACCATAACAAGACAACGTATGAGTTCAGAGCATTAGTATGAGTATGAGTACGAGTGCTAGTGTTGTGAGCGTTTAAAAATCCCGGGTCAAATGCTTTTATGGTTTGGATGGGTAAAAATGGCAATTAAATGGCTGTCATTTGTTTTATTGCTCCACATTGGAGCTGATCAGATAAAAAGAATTTTTATTATAACGAATGTTATTATTATTATTATTGCCTCTTGTTGTTGTTGTTGTTATTGTTGCTGTTGTAGGACTACATACAACAATTTAACAAAGAAGGACAATGATGAGATGTTATGGAGTTTCCTTTTTATTTTTCTGTATAATATATACACAGGATGTAAAGAAGAGAGCAAAGAAAAAAAAACGATATTTTCCTGCAATCCTTTTGCTAGCTGTGGTGCCCCTCTGAGTTTTTTTGGAACAGCTTCTTACAGTACCATTTTAAATGGGTTTTTTGTTTTTGTTTTATTATTCCACATGTTGTTCAAATAAATAAATAAATAAAACACATAAAATGAATATATTTTAGGTCTTTCCCGCTCTCCCGCTCTCTCTCTCTCTCTCTCTCTGTGGCTTTTGCTTTACATTCTGCAATATTTTATAACAAAAAAAAAGGAAAGGGAAAGAATAAAACAAATCCGTATTACATACACCCGCTCCTTTGCTTTTCTTTTACCCTTCCTTGAATATTATTTCGTGGTATTTTTTTCCCTTGCAAGTTACCAAAATAAAAATGCTTTTTTTCTCCCCCAAGATTAATTGTAAAAACTGTGAAGCAATTTACGAGGGATTCTCTTTTGGTTGTGGTTTTTTAAAATGAAAAAAAAGAAGGGAAAAAGCGATGTTGCTCCAGAAATGAATAACCCAACCACAGAATAATAATAAATAAAGAATAAAAACAAAAGAATTAAAAAATAAAACGAACTAAAATATTCGCCATAAAAATGTCAACCTTTTCCTTTTTTTTAATTTTTTTTTATTAAAATATTGTGATACAAATTCAACGCTGCCATATATGCCATATCAAACCATACAACCACTTTCTATTATACTTTAGAAAGCTCTGGAAAATGGTTTCTTTTATATGAGAAAAAGCTTTTGTTTTCTTTTTAGCAATTAAAAATACTTGGAAGAAGGTGGTTGAATGGGGCGGACAGTGATCGTATAAGTAGCTTCTCCACTTGAAAGATGCCAATTGGACACCCAATATATAGCACGAAGAAACTAACCGACTGTTGTCTTGTTACTGGACTCTTAAGTTGTCTTAAATTAATCTCATTCAAGTACAGTTATGTAATTATTCAGAAGTTCTTATTAGCGTTGACATACTATACATAGGTAGACATTTCTGCCCTGCTTTGATAATTTTTGTAGCAAAATCTCTACAACAAGTGGTTCAAAAACATATTCCCACATCAACTTCCTCTATGAAGCGTAGTAAATCTCCGCTTAGAACAGATGAACATATTTAATCTGGTTCTCGACAGAATTGCACAATTGCGGAATAGTTGACCTGCGGTTTTAAACTCTTCTAGATTCGAAACTCCTCCTTCAGGTCACTTAAGCCGCTTAACAACCCAATTAACGGATTTCGGCCTGCCTTAACACATTCTTTCAGGCGCCTCTGCTTCTTGAGCGCTTTCGTCAGTTGGTCACACCAATCGATGACAGGGCTTCCTCGATTTGGTCCTTCCAACGCAAACAAAGTCGTCCTCTTCGCCGACTTGCGCAAATCCCCGCATCAAATACCCGTCTCGCCGGTGCATGCTTCTGCATTCGAACGAAATGGCCGAACTAGCGCAGCCGCTGAATGTTAATACGCTACACAACGTCCATGTCATTGAGAAGCTCATACAGCTCACTGTTGGATCGAATGCGGAAATCATCGACAACTCGCACTGGACCGAAAATCTTACGTAGGACTTTTCTCTCGAATCTACTTCCGCTCCTTTTTCCTATCCCCTCTATTATGCTTCCTTCTTAAGGACGTTATGTACAATGAGTGAAATCGACCTCCGGGTACTGTACTTGTCTAAATTGACAAGTACACGTCCTCTAACCTAATATAACCTTTCTCTCGAATATTATCAAGTCTGCTGCACAGCACACACGGAGGATGAGCATCTTGTAGAGTATTATTCACTTAAACTGTTGAGATGATACTTCAATTCTACCAATATTCGTCTTCCTTTATTTACACAGACCTTCGCTATAGGAAAAAGAGCCTGCTAATCGTTTGACCTGACGAAGTCTTCATGAACTATACTGAGAGAGTGTGACATTCGCTAGTGCATCAGCAATTTCGTAGACTGTAATGTAAGAAAGACCTAGCACCAGCAAAGTGAAAATTCGTTGCTAAAGATGGACCAAGCACTCACAATGCAGCTTGACTAAAAAGGGGCTTTATTCCCCTTCCAAATAATCCATCCAGAAGCTCTTTGATCTCCCAGAGAGAATATTATCAACAAATGTCATAGGACGCCAGTGTCTCCTTTTAGGCAAGAGGAAGGTTATGGAATAATCAGATGGATTAGTCCATTTGAATACTGGCGGTTGCAATGCTAGTCTCGGTTTACAAACATACACGTAGTAAGAGTAATAGCTTGTGAATAAACTTAACCCCAGTACAAGCGACGAAAAACTACAGTGAATAAGTAGTTTATTTACGTATTGAAATTGAGTTCAGTTTTCAATTTCAAATTGTTCCAATTAAAGTTGTTAGTGCAACCATTTGACAGCCAATAAAAGTTTGACAATTAATTTTACACTGACACACACACACACAGTGTAAGTGAGCTGGCTGAACTATTTTCAAATTATTTGAAGGCAATTATCCTGGGCAAATCAGTTGATTTGAAAAGCCACTGAACAGCATAATGGAATACGTGTAGCGATAGAGAAGCACACACACACACACACACTGATACGAGACAATTGCAACATATGCAACACAGATTATGCAGAGATATTCAATGCGAAAAATGTGATAAAAAAAAAGTTGCATAATTTCTAATACACAACACTAAAGGCGCACGAGAAAAACGAATAAACAGACGAGCGAAATGGACAGACACAACAGTTAGACCCGCAGTTGGTAAGGCAGAGACACAATAATTTATGGTCGTCGAACAACTTGTTAGCAAAGGAAATAAAATTTCACTATAAAATGCAAAATAATGTTGATGCCACCACCACCGACCGCTATCACCAGTCACACCATCATCGATGGCTTAGACAGAGTTGTTGGAGATGAAGAGATGGTGTGGTAATTAAAAGTTGTGAACATGTGGTTTTATGACTCAATTAGGTGGCATTATAATGGGCATTTTTGTAAATCAATTGTGCCATCACAATGATGTCACAAGAGAAACAAGTTAATTTGTGTGGTTATTGCCACCACAGACACACTGCTTAACATTGGCAATATGATACGAATGAAGAAAAATATACACACACACATATGTATACGCTCTTTTGCGCATTAATACAAAACAAATCAAAACAAACACTTGATATTTTATTTTAAACATAACAACAGCAACAATAACATCAATTTAATTACAACAGTTGTGCTGTTAATTTCCCAATACAACATCACCATCATGAAATAAAAAGAGTGGTAGTGTGGGGAATAAAGAATACAAAACTCATCAGTAACTCAGTTAACTGCAAAAACCACAATGAAAACAAATAAAAAAAACCAAACTTGGCAGCATTGCTTTAATTCACTAACAAATAAATACAATACCACCCTGTGAGCAAAACAATTTCTTAATTGTTGTTATTGTTTTTTTTTGTTTGTACAGAGATTTGTGTTACGTTCCTAAACTTCAAGAGAGAGTGAGCGAGCAAGCAAAGAGCATTGATTATACAATCCCGTTTGGTGTTGTTGTTTATTTATCAATAACAACATCAATTGAAATAAAATTAATTGTTTTGTTTGTTTACTCGCATACATACATATGTATGTGTGTTTGTGTTAATATGTGTGTGTGGTTTTCTTAAATTTTTTTGTGATGAATTTCTGTTGAAATTTGTTTCACACTCTCCATACAATGTGATACCATTGGAGAGCATGAGTAGTTCTTGTATGACTTTTATGGCACACCTTTATGTAACCCCGGCTTGTTGTGTGTCTTAACAAATGATAAATGATGCCAAATTCAACTGGCGCTCACAAATCACTGTTACAGCAACAAAAAGCAACAGCAACAACGCATAGCTTAATAAGAAACCTACCACAGTTTGTATTTAAAATCTTGTGTAAAGGCATAGAGACACAGTGATAAAGAGAGAGAGAAAGAGAGAGAGAGAGTGAATTGGAAGTGTTCAACAGATTCTTATCGTATGCTGTTGTCTTGCATTGCTTGCATCAAAAAAAAAAAATTTTTTCAAGACTGCAATCAAATCAATTTGAGGAATTTGATTGACAATCAGTGTCACAATAAATGTTTGTTATGACGGCTCTCTACTCTATTCGTGGCTGCCTATACGCGTTCGTTATATGCTCATGTAGTAGTTAAAGCCTGCTACCGTTTGCTTATGTGTATTGAATTAAGGAAACATAAAATCAAAGAAAATTAATTTCAATTTATACTCACAGAACTGCTCTTAAATACTCGTACAACTGCCATAATCATGTCAACTCGTGAATGGAATTGCAGCACTCCAATGGAAAAAATAGCGCTAAAGTGACACAAAGTAATTGGATTTCTGTTAATGGCGACTAAATATGGTCAGGCAACGTAAGGTTGTTTTAAAAAGTATAATTATGGTATTTAATCACGTCAATTTGATTGTAAAGTTTAAAAACATTTTAATTGATGGCGGTGTGTTTCAAGTTGTTATTCTGATTATTTTTCTTTGTCAAATGAGAAGGTAATTAAAATACGATCGATCCAAAAAATAGATTTTCAAGAACTGGTGGAATGCCATTAATTGTAAATAAACTTTGTTGCTCTGACTAAATAAATTTTACAGGAGATTTCACACTGTAGTCACTGTAGTCTAGCAGCTAGTGTGTTGGCTTATTAGAGGTAAGGCCGTAGCTCGGATGTCTTGAACAAAAACACTTCCTCTCAGCAGATTTCTAACAATAACTCTGAGAGTAATAAAATGAGTATAAAACGAAAGCACACGACATGAGTGGCGTGAGAAGCTAGGTTATAATCGTTACTAAAGAGTTCTAATATTCTAATGACGAATTGAGAAAGTATGCAAAAGATCGCCGTAGTCTAGTAGGTAGTGTGTTGGCCTATTAGAGGCCGTGGTTCAAACCCCAGGTCAGACATCTTCAACAAAATAAAATTCGAAAAAATATTTCTTCGGCGACTTCCTCTCAGTAGTCTTCTGGGTCAATTTATGAGAAAAATTACATGAAAGGTTTCTCGAAAATCTATTGCTCGGAATTAAGTTTAAACTGTAGACTCTGCCACTCATGAATAAAATTAACACATGCAACATGGGTGATGTGAGAAGCTAGGTTGTAATCCTTACTAAAGGGTTGTAATAAAGAATTATGTATGTAAGTAAGTCAAAGATATAGTACAAAGGAGGAAAAATATTTATGTGAGCAGTAGCTTATACAGTGAGCGTCAAAAGTGAGTAAACACCACTGAAATAATTCATTTTCTTAGGATAGCGAGAAAAGTAAATATTGTAAATAAAAGTAAATAGTCGAATAAATTTCCAAAAATAAAAACGTTTAAAATGTTAAAACAAAAAAAACAATTCATGATAAGGGAACTTTTTTTTTATACTTAAGAACATAATAGAAAATTTAAAATTATAGTGGGTGTTGACTCACTTATGGCGCTCACTGTAGGTTGACGTAATATTTACGAGCTTAATTTATTAGTAGGTTTGCCATATCTTTTCAAGTCCGAACAGTTAGTAATATTGTTGTGTAAAGCTGGCAAAGACCTATTTTACTGTTTCCCGACCTGTGTAGGGTCTCTCACTAAGGTATTCTCCATACCCGTTGTCTTAATGAACCACCGGGTGCTAGTTCAGAGTATTTGCTCAATTTCTTCTTCACATAATCTAAATATGAAATTTACTACGATTCCTATTCGGTACAGATGTTCCTCGAGTCCATTTAGCACTGGTGGGAAAACCCTGGAAGAAGTTATTAAAAATAAACTTGAAATTGAAAAACCCTGTTAGCTGATACGAACTGTGTCTACTATATTGCAAATGTTTTGTAGGTATGGCGAATTCCTATGAAGTATACAGATTTCTAGATTAAAATTTAAGCCCTCAAAAAGACCATTTTGGCCTTCCATTTATAAAAAATACATTTCTCTCCATTTCTCTCTTTTCAAAGTATTTTTTGAGTAATAAGAGGGAATTTTACTTTGATGTGCTCTTATAGGAGTTTATCTCGCGATAAAAATCAAAATACATCGCATCAATCAGGGTTTCTATTGTACTTGCAGGCTTTAGAATTCTCTGGAATTCTAAAACATCTCCAGTTTCATTGAATTTCACACTTTCGTGTCTGTAATCAGTGGAACCAAATCAGTTATTATCACTCAGCACCCCTCCAAAACACAAAACAACAAATATTGTCCTGTCATCTTTATTTAGAGACACACACAAAGAGCGTTTTCCCTTCCAATACGCTGACATACTTTCTGTTACAACGACACTAAAAACGCCCTCCTCTTTTAAAAGAAACAAACACTGGCAGAATGGAAATGAAAGAATATTTCTTCAACCTGATCGTATCTGTGGCTTATCTCATCATCACATCGCTCTTTAAAAAGTTTTTTTTTTCCTTTAAGATTTCGTTACACTTTTGCTTTTCTTCCTTTTTTTTATTTTTATTAAGAAATCTTTGCCCTTAAGTGTACATAGGTGTATGAGAGAGAGAAAGAGAGAGAGTTTGAGGATCATCATTAACCTGACTGGCGCATAGATTATCCTTGTGGCTTATGCTAATGATGATCCTTCCCTTCCATAACCTTTTTCTCTGCCTTATTCAAGAGAGAAGAGAAATTAGAACAGCAATTCAATATTTACACTCGAATTCCTTTGTTAGCCTCTCCAATGCTTGCCATTGTTTCCTTTTGTTCTCATTAATCGTCTCATATGGAAAATGCAAAACATCGATGAGTGTAGAGCAGATCATCGTTTTTTTTTTGGGCAAATCTTCCTTGTCGCCTGTATTGTAATTTTGCAAAAATATTTATCTCTGGCGACAAGTAGTTTAGTGGTGTACCTACGTACCTACCCCTGTCTGAGACGTGTTTAAACAATACGTACTTGAAACATGACATGATCAATTTGTCCCAACAATGGCTTAATCTGATAATCACTGCAAACACATCGTTTGTAACCATTATGGGCCAAAGTAATGCAAGGTAAATAACAATGTTTTTGTTTAAGCCAGGCTTAAAGGTGAAAAAACTTATTCGAATTCTTTTGCTGCTAAATTTCTGATTGCGAATAAGATTTGACAGAATATTTTTGATTTAGGAATCTAATAAAATGCGAAAAAAAATGATTGAATTCGCTTTCATTGAGTCTAAATACCAGGTTTATAGAGCAGGGTTTTGCAATTTCGCATTGGTATGAAACCGAACCCTTTAGTCAGGATTACAATCCAGCTTCCTACTCCTCCCATATTGAGTGTGTTAATTTTATGCATGAGTGACGGGGCTTCCAAGTTTAAAGTCGACTCCAAAACACAGATTTTTTTTGAGAAACTTTTCATGGCAGTTTTATTTTGCCAGAAGGCTGCTGAGAGACAGTCGCCGAAGAAAAATTTTTTATTTCCTTTATATTCGAAATTGGCCCTGACGTTTGAACCACGGCCTCATGTCTAAGAAGCCAACATACTACCTCCTAAACTTCCGAGACTTTAACTCGTCTGAGCTACTCTTCACAAACGTATAATTTCAGCCCAAAAAAGGATTACAAATCTCACTCTTTATCTTCTCTATTCACTTATTCATTTCTGATTCATTCATTCGTTTCACAACCCAATGTTCTCAGCATTTTCATGAATATTTTAATATTTCCCATGATGATAATAAAATTAAAAAATAATACGATTTCATTTCATTTATTAATTTTGATTATAAAAACAAGAATTATTTATCGCAACTAAAAATCTCTTCTCTTCTATTCAAAATTCAAATAATTTTTACTCACATACTCTCCCAAATAACAATACAAAGATGATTTCTATTAAGAAGACAGACAGACAGACAGACAGACAGACAGATAGACAGATAGATATACAGTAGAGTATAGGCAGTAAATTGTATGAAACAGTGTCATCATCATCATGTTTATACAGGGTTTACCTTTACGTTTAAAAAAACATTCATTCACAACCCCATCATATGCTGGAGTAACTCAAATAAATTGAAAATTATTGTCCGTCTGATAAACTTATTTCATTGGGCTACCAAATGCTTCCTCTTTCCCTCTTTCTCTGGATGTCTTTTCTACTTCTATTGGAAAATATTAAAAATAAAATGTTATTATTTCGTATGATTTTTCAAATCGATTTGAATAATTTCAATGGAATCTATTCGTATCTCAAAAAAGAACCCACAACCTATCCAAACAGCCTATATTTAAATCAAAAATAACGAGGGTGAATTTATAAGTTATTAAATTTACCACATTCTTATACTACAGAATCACAAGATTGCTGATAAGTTGGAGCTTTTTAAACAAAGCTTGGAATTTCATTCGATCTGGTAACTAGAATATCTTTGAGGTTATTCGACGAAGCTATCTCTCTGGGTATTTCAGACCAGAATTATATTTAGTTCTCTCTCTCCCTTTTTCTATGACATATCTTTTCTTTATAGTTTAATGTTCTGGATTGCCTTGCATAGCGGGGTGTCAAGCCAATCTGAAGGAAATGATCTCTGCCGACACAGATTGCAAATAATTATGGGTCTTAGCAACAAAGCTTTGCTTTAAAAAGTCGTTTGCAGACAAATTATGCCGGACAAATTGAGTATGCTTACTAACTTATTTAGTTAATTGGTCAATACAACCCTTTAGTCAGGATTACAACCTTACTTCTCACACTATCTATGTTGTACGTGCAATTTTTATGTATGAGTGGAGCGGACTTACAGTTTAAAGTCAATTTTATTCTTCCTCTCAAAGTTTTAGCTAGAAGACTGCTGAGAAGAAGTCGCCGATGAAATATTTCTTCATATTTGGTACTGTTCGAGATTTCTGGGCTACGGTTTGATCTACGGTCTCACGTCTAATAACACACTGCCTACTAGACAATGGCGACAACCAAAAACATTGCATTACGGCCGAATACGATTTTTAAATACAAACACATTTCTTTTCGATAACTCACCCTTGTAGTTTAGTTCAGTTAATTAAACTCGCAATAAACACAACTGAAGCTGTTATTTAAGCCTTATTCCCGTGGAATTCTTATTATGTCATCTTGACTATCAGATGATTTCAACACCATAACTATTCTAACATTGTTTCAAATGCTCTCATATTTCAATTAATCAGCAATTTGTACTTGTTATCACATTGTAATCGATGACTTACATATGTAATCGTTATAAATTCCTATCAATTGACTTCTTTTCAAATTACCCTATCAAAGTTTTTGTCAGAAATCTGCTGAGTGGAACCCGCCGAAAGAAATATTTTCTTCGTATTTCGTTTTGTTCGATTTGTCTGGGCTGGGGTTTGAACCACGGCCTCACGTCTAATAAGCCAACACAGTAACTACTAGACTACGGCGACTGATTGACTGATGTTATGATTACTCGAAAGCACAATACTTTCGGCAGAAGAAGTTCTCTAATGATCACCTCGAGAATGGTTTTGGGTTCCGTCAGATCAATGATATGACTGAGCAATCCAATATTCACATAAAGATATCGTGGTTATAGTGATATTCCGGGAAAATGCACAGTGGAAGACATGACCAAACGTGGTACAACCATCGAACTTACAAACGAATACCCTACACATTGGGAAGCTCATTGACAATCTGGAGGCTTAGGACTGATAATGTGGTTGTAGATTCCGCTAACTTCGTGTAGGTGGCTTCGAATATGGGAAAATCGGTAAAATCTTGCACAAGTAGGGAAGGGGGGCGCGTGATAAGTATGCTTAAATCCAAATAGTGCACATAGCGCTGTTGTTGATGATATTAATTGAAATTGTACACCGTCTACAGACTACTTCAAAAGTTGCAGAGACGAAGAGGAAACGATTCTTCTCCTAAATGAAGAAGGAGAAGATGCTACAGACTTTGAGAGTTTGCAAGTGAATTACAACGAGCTATCGTTCTAGCCTTTACCCTAACATTACACAGAAACAAAATTTGTATAGGAATTCAGTAGGCCAAATACAAATCGCTTATTTCGACTTGTAAATAGATTCCAAATTAACTTATAAAACCAGCCACGTACTCATTAATGACAACGTAATAGTTTAAAACGAAGATGCTGTTCATTAAGAAGATGAGTTGTTCGTCCCAACGAAAGAGAATAAAATTATTCAACAAGGAATAGGGATACCTGTTGTCCGCTTTGGATATGCGCCATTTTATATTTTTCTCTCTTAACCTCACTCTCTCGTTCTCTCTCTGTCTCTCTATGGCTTAATGTTGGTGCAACTGGTCTCTTTAATAGGAAAAGGCATGAGTAAGAGGGTTTCATATGAGTGAAGATATTCAACTGGCCGTCTGTCTAGCTACATATCTTATGGAAATTTCGAATACGATGTGAAGGAATAACGCTCTACTGCTGTAGATGAGTGTGTTGAATCATTATTTAAATACAGAAAACGAAGTTAATTTTGTTGGTTTTGTTTTGCTTTTGCTGTGTTTGTGTGGAAGGCAGTGTCGTATGCAGATATACAGGAGATACAAAGATACACAGATTCCCTGGTAAAATGAATTTAAAAGAAAACGAACGAATGAACAAAAATAATCATTATCTTTGCTATGAAATCTACTCTCCACCACTTAGTTTGTGTTTCTTTAATTCATTTTTAAAAGATTCTTTTCGTTTTCATTTTTGTTTTTGTTCTCTTTTCCTTTTTTTCATTTCCATTCATTTAAATTTTGTTTTCCTTTATTTCACTGGAGTCTGTTTCTGTTAGTAGACAAAAATCCGCTCTACACTGTGTCTGTCTGTCTGTCTGTCTGTGGTTAAGGTTCTTGTTTCAGTAGCGCCTTGTTGTGACATATAAAATCATGTAAATTTCATTATTTATTCGCTTATTTTGAATCTTTAATGAATTTTCTCAATGCTGGCTGGCTGGCTTGGCTGGCTGATACACATAATTTCCAGAAAGAAAAAAAAAAAATCATTCACTCACTCACACTGCCACCAACCATAGTCAGTCCAATTCGTTTTGAGGTGCAGCAACAGCCAAAGACAAACAGTTCCCTGCAATTGCATTTGCATCTGGATCTCGAATTGGGATCTGTACACAACATCTTTTGTGGCCTTCTGTGTCGATTATTGATGTTGAATGTCGTGTGTTTCATAAACTCCTGTGTCTTGCAAAATATCAAGAAAACAAACAAAAAAACCCAAATGAAAATGAAGAGAAGAGATCCTTAAATGACAGATTGCCTTGCGATTATCTTGACGTTAACAAAGAATAAAAGCCCAGCTTCTGTTCGATTGGTGTCTCTCTCATGTATGTATCTACTATACACGTTGTTAAGGATAAATCGATGGTTTCATGTTGCAGGCCCCTTAGCCTTACATATCGCGTTAAGAGAGTCACAATATTTTATACTCGTAGATGAGACGAGACGTATGAATCAATTTATGTTTTCCATGTTTCCTTTTGGAAACTCAAATTCTGAGAAAATTTATCTCTCAAGTCATTATTTATGGCCACAACCAACTAGTGCTGGTTTGTGGGGGAGTTTTTTGTTTTTTTTCTCATTATCACAGGAAATCTTGGTTAAATTTCTAAGCCATGTTCTCTTTGATTTTTGACAATGACTTTTATTCTTAACACCAAGTGTTTGACAGTTCTTTCTTGATCCTGGCTTTATGTTGTACAAACAACTCCATTCGGGACTGCAATAAAATCTTTCTTAGAGATCTCGGAGATAAGGCTGACACCATCTGCCAACTTTCTTACAGCTACGCTTGGAGCACGGATTAGGAAAACAACTGCTCTAATGCTCTACAAGTACATCGTAGTCTCATTGCTTCATTCGTGACAGTGGGTCGGTGTCATGCTCTTGGGTTGGTAGTCTTTGAGACACAAGCTCTTTAATCCGATGCGAATTGCCGATGATTTTCGACTCTACGACAGGAGCGTAGTTCAGCGCATTAGCATCCATCCACTATGCTACCTCGACCATAACGTTCAGACGGAGTAGAATGTCCTGAAAGGATGTTTGATGCGGCTTAATGTTTTGAAAGGACTAACTTGAGGAGGCCGATTGTTGTGAAATACTGAATAAGACACACACGATGCAAAGGCGTCTAAGAGGAAGTGTTAAGGCACGACGTAAGCGACAGTTTAGACTCTAATTTCTATAAGAATGTGGACTGGCTGAGTATAAGTAATGTGGCAGACTAAGGTTATATTCCCAGAAATGCCGATTCCGGTATTCCTAGACCACTTTAAAGGCTTTCTTCTCATTTTTCTTATAAGGTGCATAGAAAGGACCTCAACGACCAATCTCCATGTCTCGCATTATTTTCACTTTATCCCCACTTTGGTTTGGGTTACTAAGGCAGGTCAAAAACAACTGTTCAGTTGCTAATAAGCATGTCGACTAGCTGAGCATAAGTGACGTGGGGCACACACCTATGCTGGCAGACTGAGGTTGTATGCCCACAAATGCCGATTCCGATACTCGTAGACAATTTTAAAGGCTTTCTTCCCATCTTACTTATGGGGGGCATAGGCAGGACCTCAACAAACTTTCTACATTCAAATCTGTCTCGCAATATTATTTGCTTTATCCCCACGTTGCTTTGGGGTGCTAAGGCAGGTCAAAAACGACCGTTTAGTTGCTAATAAGGATGTCGATTAGCTGAGCGTAAGATGTTCATAGAAATGCAGATTCCGGTATTCCTAGAACAATTTGAAGATTTTCCTCCCATCTTCCCTAAGAGGAAAGACCTCAACAAACTTTCTACATTCAAATCTGTCTCGCAATACTTTTCACTTTACCCCCACGTTAGTTTGGGGTTTTTTTCTCGTATGAGCTAAGTGTACTGGAGTATGATTTCCCTGCATGTGGGATTCAGTTGCTTGGTTTCAAGCATTTTATATTCCATTGTTGGTGGATGATGTTTCGCTTGTGGATCTTCACAAAATATTGGAAGATGTAGGGTTTTGTGCCACAGGTTTTGATTTGGAACCGATTGTTGCCAAATGTTCCTTAGTGATCTGCAAAGGACCTTAAGACTTCCGTTACACGACTCTCAACCATACAACAGTCAAGGTGAGGACTTTTCCCACTATAAACGATGGTCTGCAGTTGTTATTATATAACTGCTCCAGAGTTACTAAGCAGAGGATTCTATTACCAATTAAGGAATGCTGAGGAACTGTACAAATAGATAGCCAGGCAAGCATTCTAAATCATTGCCTGTATACAGAACCACACTGAGGTTTAAGTCGTTACAGTAAGTATTGACTGTAAACGCATTGCTTTTATAAAGGCATGCTCTTATAAGCCCAACTATATTAAAGCTATTTAACAACATTTAAAATAAAAGAAATCAAATCGGAATCCCAGTCGCCGTAGTCTAGTAGGTAGTGTGTTGGCTTATTAGACGTAAAGCCAGGGTTCGAGCCCCAGGCCAGACATCAAGACAAAATACGAAAAGCATTTCTTCGGCGACTTCCTCTCAGCAGATTTCTGGCAAAAACTCTGAGAGTAAATAAAATTGCCATGAAAAAGTTTTTCAAAAATCTGTCGTTCGGAGTCGACTTTAAACTGCAGGTCCCACCACTCATGTATAAAATTAACAAACACAACATAAGTGGTGTGAGAAACTAGGACTTTGTACAATGGGTCAATTCAACCTCCGGGTACTGTAGTTGTCTTAATTGACAAGTACACGTCCTCTAACCTAATCTAAACCGGAGTGCGAATAACGATTTTATTGTTTCAACTTATTGCTCAAGTATTCGATTTATTAGCGCAATAAAAATAATCTTCCCGCCTCCGGTCTTATTTGTGAACCCCTTGTTTTTGAAAGCACCACCCATGAATAAATATTTCCAAATTACAGCATGACACAGTGAAAGTCACACAATGTCAAGTCAACAATAACGCTGTGACACAATAACCTCTGATACCTGGCTTGAGAGACAGTAGCGGAACAAAAGATTTGTTTGTCCGCGTGTCTCTCTCTGGTGCTCTATATTTTACGTAAGACAAGATAACATTTTAGCGCTGTCAAGGCGTTCATAAATTCGTAATAAAATTACTTGGTAACAACAATAAAAACAACTCTTAACCGTTATTCTAGCCCATGTCTAGTCATAAAAACTCAAAAGAGGATCGTTGTGCGGCTTTAAAACGAACGCCCAAAAATAAAGCGTTGCCTTACAAAAGGGATACAAAGGATAATAAAAGGATATGCAAAGACAACAAATATACAAACAAACAAACAAACAAACAAATGTTGTATTTTAATCTGTAGAATGCAATACAACAACAACATGTATTAAGCCCTTCTCTTCAGGTTCAAAGGTTACATGAGCATAATTTAAGCCACAATTTGTTTTTCTCTTCTGCTGCAGTGTTCATAGAAGTAGTTACACTGACAGGTTGAATTCGTTGCTGTTGTTGTTGTATGACTTACATAGGATTTTAAGGGGTTTCTTTTTGTCTGGCGCCAGCATTAGAATCATTATTTTCGTTTGAAGCAAGGAAAAGAAGAAAAAAAACGGAAAAATATTTCGTCACAAAACTCTGCGGGCGTTAGTGTTTACAGAGAGTTTTATAGGACCAAGCTGCTGATCTACTACCTTTTTTTTGTTGTTGTTGCTTTTGTAGGTCATTTCGAAATAGTAAAAATGGTCGTAAATCAAAACTATAAGTACGTGTACGTACTTGAAGCAGGTACAACAATTTGTTTCATTAGATGTGCTCTTAAAAGTACAGAGGCGCCAGGTAAAAATCAAATTGGCTTTAAATTCCCAAGAGCCTCTATTAAAATTGGCCACATTTAGGTTCATGACAATAATACATATTCTGTTGATTTTTATGTAATTGCTACGGCTGCTGCCAATAAAACTATTTAATTACGAGTATTTTAATTTGAAAAGAATTGATAGGAATTAATAACGATTACATACATACATAAGTTATCGATTACAATGTGATAACAAGCACAAATTGTCGATTAGTTTAAATATGAGAGCATTTGAAAAAATGTTAGAATAGTTATGGTGTTGAAAGCATGTGGCATTCAAGATGAGATAATAAGAATACCACGGGAATAAGGCATCAGTTGTGTTTATTGTGAGTTTATTTAACTAAACCGTTAATGTTTGCAATAATGCGAGACGTGCTTTACAAGGGTAAGTTATCGAAAAGAAAGGCATATTTATTTAGGACTCCAAAACACTGCATGGTGGTAAACGGTTAATATACTCCGAATAAAATTCGATATTTTAAGTAATAAAGGCGAGAAAATCAAGAAAATATTGTTGTGCATTGACGTACTCTACAAGGGCAAGTTATCGAAAAGTAAGGTATATTAATTTAGGCCTCCGAAACACCGCATATGATGACGGTGGTAAACGGTTAGTTACTCCGAATAAAATTCGACATTTTAAGAAATAAAGGGGAGAAAATCAAGAAAATATTGCTGGGGAATTTTTCCGTAATGCAGTAGGTAGTGTGTTATTAGAAGTGAGGCCATGGATCAAACCCCAGCCCAGAAATCCCGAACAGCATGAAATATGAAGAAATATTCATGGGCGACTTCCTCTCAGCAGTTTTCTGGCAAAAACTCTGAGAGTAAGTAAAATAAAATTGTTATGAAAAGTTTCTCAAAAATCTATAGTTCGGAGTCAACTTGAAACTGTAGGTCCAGCCACTCATGCATAAAATTAACACACACAACAAGGGTCGTGTAAGAAGCTAAGTTCGCATTTTTCGGATATTGCAAGAACCTTCACTCCATATGTTACAAAAAACGAAGTAAAGAAAAGATCGGGAGTGTTGTTGGGGTGCCCTTCAACACGAGCTATGTAAGCTGGTTCAATCAATAGGAGCGCAAAGTGATTATGCGCCGCAAACAATTGTATAATTAGTTTTGAAGCCAAGAGAAGTTGTGATGAGCGAACTCAGTTCTACCTACATACATACCCTTTAGTTAGGATTACGACCTAGTTTCTCACACCAATTTTAAATTATTTACCTATTTTATTTTATTTACTCAGAGTTTTTGCCAGAAATCTAATGAGGGGATGTCGCCTAAGAAATATTTTTCCATATTTCGTTTAGTTGGAGATGCCTGAGTGGGGATTTGAAAGGAGGCATCACATCTAATAAGCCAATACACTACCTACTAGACCACGGCGACTTCAACTCAGTCGTTCTTATAAAGGGTCCGCCAAATAACTTTTTTTTTGAAAATGCTTTAAAAAAAAAAACTACTGAATATTTTCTCAAATTTCTTTTTTTTTTTATTTGAAAGTACAATCCTTCCGGTTAATAATGGAAAATAATTTCATTCAAATGGCTGCCTCGGCTGCCCATGCAGTAACCTACACCAGAAGATGCCGATTTTGGCAAAAAAAATCATCTTTTCAGGTGAAGCTCATTTTGATCTTGGCGGGTATGTAAACAAGCAAAATTGTCGCATTTGGGGCACAGAAAACCCGCACGCATACATTGAAAAGCCGACGCACCCAAAACGAGTCACTGTTTGGTGCGGATTTTGGTCCAGAGGCATAATTGGGCAATTTTTCTTCGAAAATAAGCAAGGAGTGGCCGTTACAGTCAATGGCGATCGTTATCGGGCCATGTTGAACGAATTTTTGTTCACGAAAATTGAAGAGGAGGATATTGGCAACATTTTGTTTCAAAAGGACGGCGCTACGTGCCACACAGCCGAAGCTACACCCAATGTTTTGCGCCCTGTTTTTGAAGATCGCATTATCAACCGCAGAGCTGATGTCGTTTGGGCACCTCGGAGCTGCGATTTGACACCGTTGGACTATTATTTGTGGGGTGCCGTCAAAGATAAGTGTTACGCCGAAAAGCCAGAGACAATTGACGCTTTGAAGGACAATATTCGTGAAGCCATTGGTGAAATACAGCTGCACACAATCGATAATGTGCTTAAAAATTGGACCGATCGTGTAGGCTACTGCATGGCCAGCCGAGGCAGCCATTTGAATGAAATTATTTTCCATTATTAACCGGAAGGATTGTACTTTCAAATAAAAAAAGAAATTTGAGAAAACATTCAGTAGTTTTTTTCTTAAAGCATTTAAAAAAAAAAAGATATTTGGCGAGCCCTTTATTAATTGAACAATACATTGATCTGTCTTTGAATTTGCAAAACTTTCTGCAAACTGAAAGGATTTCAATTAAAAATTTACTTGCTTTTCAGATCACTTCCTACCTTAGTCTTTGGCTGTAATACGAAAATAAGTATTTAAACGATAACCAGCTATGATAACACAAGCTATCACAGTAAATATCTTTCGATATTAATTTTTAATTGTTTTGACGCGTTATTTTTTTAATCTCTGTGGCATGGTGTGTCATTTTTAAAAATAACCTTCATGTGTGTATGAAGTTAATTTGACCAAAATACCAACGATTATTAAATAATCGTACTAAAGCCAACAACAACAATACCAACAGAATAGATAAAAAATGCCATTTAAAGTTCGAAAGAAACAACAAATTGTTGATTCTTTCTTTTGAAATTAAAATCTTATCGTAACAAATTCAAAACAAATAATCAATTTGAGTTCGTTTCATTTCAATTCGATTTGATTTTTTATTTTTTTTATATTTTAGATTTTAAAAGAGCCTTTTTATAGACCCAGATATGAGTGATGGTTGGTATTTTTTATTTTCCAATTTAAAATCAAATCTAATCGATCCAAAAAACCAGTCATCATTATCATATCGTCGTAGCCGATAGTCACAGTTGTCATCTTCGTCAGTAGATATCGATTTGATTTTTGATTTGAATCGATAGAATTCAATATGATTAGATTTTTTTTAATTTTTTATTTAAAAACTGTCGTAATAATAATAAATTGTATTTTAAAAAGGCTTTGATTTCAGTTTTTCAATTGGATTTCAAAGTTTATCTTTTTTTTTTTTTAAAGAGGCACAGACAGATAAGATTTTTATTGTGGCCCAAAATCGAATATTGAATTAAACTTTTTTTTAGATTTTCGAAAATAATTTCAATTAATGCCAGTCATTATGTGATTATTTATTGATTTTAAAAAAAGAAAAAAGTTTAAGTGCATCGTCCCCCTTTCTTTTCCTTAAGATAAAGGAGAAAAGAGTACTTTTTTTAAGTCTTATATTGAATGCTTTTACACTTACAATGGAATAATATACGCGTTCTAGTACTCATTACGCTTACAAAGTATTTCCGCAAGTGAAAATGTTTCATTCACAAGAGAATAATAGCGCACAGACCTACCACGTGGATAAAATAACCAGAGGATCTAAAATACAGTGATTTAAAATAACGAAATCTTTTAATAACAAAATTTGTTTAAATAAAAAAGAAGTCGTCCTGGTCTAGTAGGTAGTGTGTTGGCTTATTACACGTGAGGCCTCGGTTCAAATTATAGGTCAGGCATCTCTAACTAAACTAAATTTGAAAAAATATTTCTTCGCCGACTTTCTCTCAGCAGATTTCTGGCAAAAACTCAGAGAGTAAATAAAGTAAAATTGTTATGAAAACTTTCTCAAAAATCTGTCGTTTGAAGTTGACTTTAAACTGTAGGTCATGCCATTCATGTATAAAATTAACACACACAACATAACTGGTGTGAGAAACTAGATCGTAATCCTGACTAATGGGTTGTAATGATAATGTAATGTAATGTGTGTATGTAAAAAATAATATAAACCTAGCATTGAACGTGGAGCTAGGCTCTGAAATTTTTCAGTAAAGTCTGTTAAATAGCTCTCACTTAACTTCCTTAATTGGTCATTATAACTCTTTAAACAGTAGTATGACGTAGTTTCTCACATCACCCATGTTGTGTGCGTTAAATTTATCCATGAGTGGCGGAACATAGAGTTTAAAGTCGACTCCGAACGGCAGATTGTTGGAAAACTTTTCATGGCAATTTTTATTTTACTCTTAGAGTTTTTGCTAGAAGACTGCTAAGAAGAAATTGCTGACATGTTTTGTAGTTGATGTCTCAGTTGGGGTTTGAACCACAGCCTCACTTCGGCGATTTCCTCTCAGCAGATTTCTGGCAAAAACTCTGAGAGTAAATAAAATTGCCGTGAAAAGTTTCTCAAAAATCTGTCGTTCGGAGTCGCCTTTAAACTGTAGGTCCCGCCACTCATTTATAAAATTAACACACACAATGCAAGTGGTGTGATAAACTAGGTCGTAATCCTGAGTGAAGGGTTGTAATGACGAATTATGTATGCAGAGATACAGGTGCTTATGATTAGTTGTCTAGATTCGAACCTTTCGAGATGATTGAGGATTGTGAGCACTGTCTTTCTCACGCGAATGGCTCAAGTTCATGCGTTTGTAACTCTTAAGAAGGTCTGCGAAGTAGTGAAACGCTAAAGGTTACGTTAGGTTAGGTTAGAGGACGTGTACTTGTCAATTAAGACATCTACAGTACCCTGAGGTCGAATTGACCAATTGTACAACGTCCTAGTTTCTCACACCACTTATGTTGTGTGTGTTAATCTTATACATGACTGGTGGGACCTACAGTTTAAAGTCGACTTCGAACGACAGATTTTTATTTATTGAGAAAGTTTTCATAGCAATTTTATTTTTACTCTCAGAGTTTTTGCCAGAAATCTGCTGAGAGGAAGTCGCCGAAAAAATACTTTTTGTATTTTGTCTTTGATGCCTGGCCTGGGGCTCGAACCCAGGCTTTTGCGTCTAATAAGCCAACACACTACCTACTAGACTACAGCGACGCTAGGAGTGTATAGTATTTCGTTTTGTACATGTTCTTTAAGCCCAACAATCTTAACGATTCAGTCTAATAGACATTAGGTAACTGTGGCATTGAACTTGTAGCAAACGACGCTGATATGGGAACAATACGTAATTCTTTCTCTGAGCACCTCAATTCATCTGCATCTGCATCTGCTCCCATTCAATATGTTTTTTCTTCGTACTGCGGCTGGTAGCTCAGTAAGACTGATATCTTCAAGAGCTTGGAGGACTGTAGTATTTGACCATCATCAGTAATTGGTTAATGCATGTAACCACGCAATTAAAATGTAAGCAATTGTATACATATTGAAATCGTGGCAGTTTATAATTGAAAAATACTCCGTTTACCATTAATTGAGTCTTGAAAGCTAGACTTTAGTTATTTCAGACTTTTAAAGCTCTGCATTGTTTTGTTTTTATAAAAGAAAAAAAGTTGGTTGGTTGGTTGTCTCAATATTTGTTTTTGTTCTAACTCTCTGTGGTGGGCTGGTTGTTATTTTAACCTCAAAACCCCTTATTGTGTGTAATTAACCCTTAAGCACTTTCACATACTTGGAGGCATACATACAAGGCTCAAAATGCAACACTAAAGAGTTCTCTTTGAAGATGCTTCTCTCTTTGGGCTAATTGTACAGAAAACTTTCCACTTTTAAATGAAATTCCTTTAGTTTAGTTGTTGTGAATACTTGAAATCCTCCTCATCATTTGGCCTCAAAGTGCTTCAGATTCTTTTCATTCGAATACAAAAAAAAAAATTGAAAATTGAAAACAATTTCTGGGTTTTTCTTAATAAAGTAGAGTTTTTTTTGTTCTCTTCTGTTGCAATATTTCTTTACATTTATTCAGGGAGGGCACGTGCTTAAACACTTGAACACAGTTTTGCAAAGCAATTCATTGTTTTCATGGCAAAAGAATGAAGAACGATGTCTTTCCAAGAGCTATTTATGTGGAATACTTTTTAAAAGAAATATGCAAACAGAAGCATGCACACACACACACCTACTGGTGTATATTTTGAAAATATTTCTTTCAAAGCAAGGGAGTTGAAAGTACTTTTCGTTACTATTTAGCAGGCCACACATGAAGCTGCTTACGGAACTGCTCGAGGAAGGAAAAACTCAATAAACACGAGGGTGTGTTAAGCGCTTAGCGTTAAACGGTTTTGTTTTGCTAAATTAAACTTTTGCTGTTGCTGCTGCTGCTTCTTCATCTTCTTCTTCGTCTACTTAAGACAGGGGTGGGTTGCACAAAAGTTTGTAACCCCGTTGTAATTGTGTGCCCCACTCAAGTCTTGTGTAAAGGAACGTATTGGTACTTTTGTGTGTGGTACAAAAGAACTTTTGAATTTTGTAGCATCATACTGCAGAATGAAATAAAAACGGCAATTAAAAGTGTCAACAATGTAAACGTTTCTAAAGGAATGTGTTTTCTTTTTTTTTTGGAAACCAAGCACTTCAAATTATTTTTTTTTGTTTTCTAAGTACCTTTTTACACTCTAATGACACGTGCTTCATAACTTCCCTGTAATACGCGACAGCAGTAGTGAATTAAATTACTCCTTTGAAAATTTTCTCAATTCCTCAAATTTAACTAGAAAAACCCACCAAATTAAATGTCATTCCTTTACGAAATTCTAAAATAAATTGCAATTATTTCAAAGCCTTCCTTGAAGCCCAAATCAATACGAATTGTCTGAATGATGTTTGAACCCACACGCTAATCTCATTGCTTGGATATGAGGACTGTGTGGATACCTTGACACGAAAATAATTGAAATTTTTACGGGGCCAAAACAAAACAATAGCAAGAGAAACCAATCGACAAGTTAACAAAAATAATCAAGAATACACTGTGAGAAATGAAATAAAAAAAAAAAAAACATAAATTGTATCACAAGATATTGAATTTGTCTCGACATTTTTGGTTAGTGGATGTCGTGATAGTGAAAAGCCCAGTAACTTTATACATCAAGACCAGCAACCATTAGCTTCTGTATTCTAGTAGGTACAGTGTTAGTTTGTCAAATGAAAGGGTTGTGGATTAGATTTCCACTAAATTATTAGCTGAAGTGGCAGACCACCTTTTAGTGCCTGGTCAAAGATTTCCTATTGGAAACCTACTTAAAGATTCCTGCTATAATAAGTTTTATTTTGCAGAGTTCAGTTAAAGATGACAAGAAATGTAAAGCCAAGAAACATCGCCGCTCCATCTGATATGTGAGATAAAAAATTGTCTCTTAAGCCTCCTTAGACTCATAGCTCCGTCAGAAGTCATTTGGGGGAATGCCAAGTCTACCGACATGCCTTCTAATAAAGCAGTGCCTTGTAAGAATCGCAATAGTTTGATGGAAAGCGAACAATCAGTTTTCTCTTTATTCATATCAGTCCAGCAGTACCTACAAATATTACATGTTCCCTTATGCTGCCAACGTAGTTGAGTCTCAGGATAAAACAACCAAGGTAAACGGGGAACCTATGTTCTGGAACATGTTGGAGAGTGCAATCTCCGTACTAGACCTGTTTTGTTCATCATCAATGCATATAAGACTTACGTTTGAATGCAGGAAAATCTCCAAGACAAATTCCCGACGGTACGCTGAATTTACGGAAATTTTCAAGAGAAATTCCCGACGTTCATAATGGAGAGCGTATGTCGAGGTGACGTTCATTAGAGATTCGGTTTCAGTCAAGCTGTTCGATTGAATCAAGAGATTTTCAGTGAAAATTCCACCACAAAACAAGGACCGCAACCTTTTCGATATGGCCCATATCTTCAACTGGAAATCGATGAAGTCATCGGGTGGCCAATAAGCAAGTCTAATGTCAGTTTACAGCCTACTCAGTCCAGCATTTTTGAGTCATGGGGTACCACTGGAGATTTCCCGATCATTAGACCAGAAAACCCTGTTTGGAATTCTTCAACCAAATCTCTTGTGGAAATAATTATAAGAAAGCATTTACTTGGATCCATATGTAGCCATAGCTTTACAGGATTTCAGCATATTCATAGCCAGGATTTAACTGAATTACTCCTTACTACCACGAGCTCAGCTTTCAGTTTAATAGAAGTTCAGAGTTGAAGCAATTAAAGCTGAAAGTTGAATGAATTTAGAAATACATTCGTTATATAGGATCGATAGACGTGTTAGACAATCGGTAAAGAGTGAATCAAATGTGAAAAGTCTGCAACGAGCCAGAGATTACATTGGTAAATAAATGGACAATGCTTCTTCGTCCTTAATCGCTATCAGAGATCAGCAATGAATATTCAAAAATATGAGTAGAATCGAATCATAATCATAATTTCTGATACTTATATGCATTCATACTTATTTTAATACCATGGAACCTCTACTCATATTCAAAGTTTGAAGTACTCATCATATTCATACTTAACAACACGTATGATGTTATTGATTTTTACTCTCCATAACTCAACATATACACGAAGCACAAAATAAGTATGATTCGTGTACGAACACTAAAATACTCACTAGAAGGTTGTGTGCTTGCTGCTCTGTCGTTGTTGCTTATGTGTCTGTTTTCTTTTTTTGTAAATGCAACAACAACTAAGACTGTAAATTTTTATGAATGATGCAAGTCACTCGAATCATTTATGAGTATTATAAGTATTTTTCTAAATTTATGAATCTAAACGAGTAGGCTTATGAATCAAACATATTTCGAATGGTATGAGTTTGATGTCAACGTTGTACTCATACTCATTGCAACATATAGTTATAAATCAACATTGTAGTGAGTATGAATGAATCAGAGTACATAGTTAAATTTCAATATTGTGGACTCACTTGTATTCAAAATTTCATGAGTGCTTATGAGTAGCGAAAAAACAATCCATTGCTGATCTGTGATCGTTAAACAACCTGGGCAGAAGTCATTTGAAGGTAAGCAATTTGCACCATAAACTGTGATAATATATACAGTGATAGATATTTTCCTACGATCTAATTAATGAAGTTGATGGGTACGCTCTCTACCCAAATTAAGCCAATTGAGTGTGGTTTAGGTTTAGGTCGGAGTGGTAGCTCTGATATCACAAAGCTCACTTGAGCACGCATAGCGGCCCGTTGTGATACCACGGGCGAGTGTGGTATAAAGGAAGAATCTTTGTCAGCCCTGGATTTCTAAGCGGACTATAATTACGTTGGCCTAATAGAAAGCCTGTCGGTGGTAAGAGGTATTCATACACTCATGTGCAGATTGCAATTCGATAGGAGTCTGCCTGTACTCGCAAGTTCATCAGCAACACTATTATCCAGGATATAATTGTGATCAAAATCCCTTACCTTACTGACACAAGATTGTCACGAGAGTTGATCAAGTGATATGCGCCATATGTCGACTTGTTTAGAACAGTGAAGGTTACAGTCGAAAGAGATTCTTTATCCTTGACTTGATACAGTATATCAGCTATCCGAAGAGATATTCTAAGATTAAGTAAACCATTGCATAGCCTATTTTTTTCTAATAAAACTTTTAATGAAATTTGTTTGAGTGTATTTCAAATCAATTTTGGAAATTTGCAAATTGCTTAAAAGGAAAGACAATTTTCTCCCGGCTTATATGTATATTTATAAGCGAGTGTTTTGGATAATAGAAGGAGTACATATTGTTTTTGTAATAACAATAGCAACAATAATAATTACTTCACAACTTGATTATCTTCTGATTGCCTGTTTGTCAATGTAAACACACAAATATACACAAAAGGAGACAAAAAGAAAAAAAATTTAGAAATTATTCGATCAGCGGGGTTTCGTCTCACAAGCAAAATGCCCTTAAGGACATGTACTATGTTTTGTTTTTCGTATTGGTAGTGTTTGTTTTTTTACCTTTTAATTCTATTGCAATTTGGGCAACTGCAAAGGTAAGGGCCTATTGAAATACCTTTTAAATGACGAAACGGCACACATGGCTTTTAATGCCGTAAAGTCGTCGTCTGTCTGCATTGATTTGTTTGGTAGTGAGTGAGTGAGTGAGTGAGTGATTTATTGTCAGAGGTGTAATGGAAGATTATGATGTTATTGTTGCCACAACTCAAGGTTTAATTAAAAATAATTATTGGCCTCCTGGCATAAGAAATCTTTATTAAGAGAAGACAATAAAATACTCGAACATCTTGTTCAGGAATGAATAAATAGAACAGGGGGAGACGCCTACATTTTTTGTTTGTTTACTTAATACTTTAATTTAATGTTAACATAATTATTTTTAAAAGCATTCTACAATAAATGGACTTCTTGCTTAATGAACATGTTTTAATGCCGTTTTTTATAATTTTTTTGACAAAAAAAATTGTTTCAATTTCCGCCCGCCAACGAAAAAAAAATCAAACAATTTTTTGTTACTTTTTTACCTTTAAAAAACGTTTAAAATATGAGCTCGTAGATTGCAAATAAAATAAAAATAATTTTGTGTTTAGTTTTAATTAAAATTCTTTCTTATTCGCACAATTTTGTGTGCCACTGTTCCCAACTTGATGTAAACGACAACAATTGCTTTTCTTTGTTACATATTTGATATGATATGATGAAGTTCTCAATCTTAATAGCACAGAGGTTAATTAAATAATAAATATATTGAGTGCCAACCGATATGAGGCCAACGGAAATAATCTGAGGCCAGTAAGTGCTTTCTTATTTTCGAAATGCAAAAATTCGAACTATTAAGACAGACCGTAGTGCAGGTTGTTAGTAGTTTGGATAGTAGGAGAGGTTAGGTGGCTGGAGGCTCAGGAAGGAAGGACTAGGTTCCACATAACTTAATGATGCCTCAACCAGTATCCAACCACAAAATCAAAAATTTCATAGAAAAAAATGAACCTGAATCCAGATTAAATCTTGCTATGTCAGAAATCTTTATTTTGAGGAGCTCAGTCAAAAATGTCAGGATAGGTTAAAAATCTCCGTGTTTTTATTGCAATAGCACAGCAGTTATACATTAAGATGTTCTCTACCCCCCTCCTCAGAACCACACCTCATGCTGAAGACATTCAATAGAATGCCAAGACTTTCGGCATGCCTTCCAATAAGATAGTGTCACGTGAAAATCGCTATTGGATAAAAGGGCATGTAATTTAAAGATAGCAATGAGTCAATGCTTTCCTTATTTCAAATCCAGATAGGTCTGGCAATATTGCTACCAGCGAGATTGAGCCTCCCTGCAAAACGAACGCGCAAAAGCCAGTTTAACTAAGGCAATCGAAATACCTATGCGCTGTAACATGCCGGAGACCCGTATCGACCCTGACCAGTTCATAAGAAATGCAATTCTTAACGATAACCCCACGTACTGGAACCCGCATAAGAATCGGATTTAAATGACATGAAATTTCTCTGAGAAACGCTCGTAATTTATTCACGAGCACGGATGTAAAAAAGACGTTTGTTTAGGTCTTAATTGCAGACTGGCTGTCTGAGTAAATCAAGATATTTTTAGGGAAAAATCCCATCACTCAACAGGCATTGCGTCACTTTCAAATTCGAAGACAATTCCGTCAACGGAGGGGGATTTGCTACGCTTAAGCGCTGGTTTAGGTGAGTATTTTGCTCGTTGTAATCAAAGTAATGAATCCATAGGAATTGGGTTCTTCAATGTCACAAATAAACACCTTCGCTCTCTCTTATACTCATTCGAGGATCGTATTCGTATACCCAACGACAATAAATTTCTTTAATTTTATTTCGGAAAGACGATCATATGATCTTAAATAGTTTTGCCATTTCATAATAAAAAAAAACAAGGCAATTCAATATTGTTTTGACCCTTAAAAATACTCATACTCATGGCGATAACATCCCCAGAACTCTCTTCACAATATTTAAAGACTCCTACAAATTCAGATGCCACATTATTGATCTGTCAACCATGCCGTGATCTGCAAAGAACTAAATAAGATGAGACATTTTGTAGTACCTTTCCATTTAAACTGAACTCTTTTGGTTGAATCTTATATGTACGAAGTGAATTGAAGTTCAAATCTAGTCGCAAAATTTTGCCAAGAAAATTATATTATCGGACGCGCCAGGGATTACACAGACCATAATACTCTTGAGATTTAATTTGTAGAGCTACTGGCTTGCTAGGCGTAGTGGAAAAAATGAGCAAATCAGGCACTGGTTCAGATCTGAAATGCCAGAAGAGCGTAAAATCTTGCAGACACGACTGAAATTACTCGAATGGTTAGTCATTTATTTACGTTACTTCTTTCCACATATGTATGCAGGGTTATGGATTAAGCAATAATTTATTATTAAAACTCATCGTGATTATTTAAAAAAAAAAAATAAAAGAAAACAGTTAGAAAAAGCAAAAATTTAATTATTTTTAACTCAAAACGATTATCGATAGTTTTTTAGAAGTCGAAATTCGTTTCTAATCTAACGACTGATTAAAAACCTAAGAATTGATTTGATTTGAACGCGTGAAGTGAGGAACTGATTTCCGTTTGCGTTAAAAATTAAAATTGAATTGCGATAAGGACGGTAGTTAGATACGAGTGGCATTTGACAAATTGAATGATTGACTGGCAGACGGACAAAACTTGACTATCAAATTAATTATCGTAGCATTTGATTTGTTTGATCGTGATCTTTATTTTTTTTTGGACTTTTTGTTATTTCCCCCCTTAAATATTGTCTTTCAATTCCATATGGACTTATCAATTGATTTTTGACGAATTTTTTTCACTCCTGTTTTTTGGTTTTCTTTTGGAATTTATTTATTTGTTTTTATCGCTACTTCGTCTTTAGCAAATAAATAACCAGAAATTGTAAGAAATAATTCCAATTTTTTAAGACAATTTTAAGACAATCAGCGATAAGACCACCGAAAATTAATTATCGAATGACACATTTTCAATATCGTGATAGGGGCCCATAGTTGTTATTGTTGTTGCTGCTACCGATGATGATGAGCTGAATTACTTATACAGTCAAAGAATCTTACACAATTACACAGTCAGTCAGTCAGTCTTTCAGTCATTCACTCCTTCATTCAGCAGCATAACATTCATCATTCACACGTAATGATTCGAAAGTGTAAGCCCCCCTTCCCTCGCATGCTCCCCTCAAAAACTAATTAAATTGAATTGAAATTGCTTCTCGTTAAGGAAGAGAACCGGTGGCCATAGGGAGGGGGTATAATATGTTGTTTTTTTCTTTCTTTCGTTTCTGATAAGAATGTTGTGATTCGAAAGCGAAAAGATTGATTTTTGATTTTAAAAAGTTTGTTTTTAATCAAAAACTTATTGACACGAGAAACAAAAAAAAAAAACAAAAAACATCAACGTGGAACAAGAACAACAAAAACAACGAAACAGTAGCAAGTGAATTGATAATTTTTAAGTTTCTGTTTCAGAGATTAGATTTAACCCCTTGAGTGCCGTTAAGAAAATGGCCTCGTTTACATATTCATGCACGTCCGCCAAGTGTTTTATCAGCCCAACTTCAGCCTGATGTGATGATGATCTAACCATAGCGGTGCTAAAACAAAACGTTGGCAATCTTCTGGTCTCATTCTTTTTACTGAATTTTTACCATAAGAACGTCGACAATTTTTGGCAGACACAAAAAAAATTATGAACCATCTGCTGTTGTGCTGGTAGGATCAGAATTTTGTTCGATAATCAAGCAACTGTCACATTAGTCTGCTGGACTATAGGACAAGCATACAGCTCTACAATAGTGGAACATCAATTTCTTAATCTGAGTCCGATACACAAAGTCATCATTGAAAATCAAGTCATCATTGAAATTGCTTGAAGGATGCAGGGCCTCCTTTTCCACTTTTAAAAGACTGTCGTCAAACGGATATCTGAAAAATCCGCCATATGGGGACATAGAACATGTAGCGTTCCATCTCTCTTTGTGCTTTGGTTTCTGTGTAACAGGAGCAACTTAAGGAAACTTCTTATAATTCTCACTCTATTTCCAGACGTACATATAGCGGTGTATACAGATCATTGAGAAATCCATACGCCCACGAACAAAATGAATTGACACTTCAATTATCACTGCGGAAACTAAAGAGACATTTCTGTGTGGTTGACATTCATTAATTTTCTCTGTGTATACAAAAGACTAGCGGCGGGAAGGTTATAGTTTCTCGGAATACCTTTCTTCAGTGCATAAGCCAGGATTCTCTTGATTTTCTCCCTTTTTTGAACTCGAACAGTTAGGTTGCGATTAAGTGTCTAATAAACGCCGTTCTCGAAATCCCTCTCTTCCTCTCAGGATAATTACGCACAATTCAAACGTAACTTTTAAATGGATTCCGGGACAAAGGCATATCATTGTAAATTGCATTGCTGATGAATAGGTCAGGGACAATACGGAGCTTATAATCCCCAACATTATTACAAAGCATAGGTATTCCGATTACCTTACCAAGCTAGAAATTATCAAGCTTTACATGGGGGCCCAATTTCGCCAGCAGCAGGGAGGTGCGTGTTATATTGCAAGACTCTGCTGGACTCATATGGATAAGAAATGCACTTCCATCATTAAATCACATGACTATTCATCGCACAATAGTTATTCACATGGGCCGCAGTCCTTTCGGAAGGCATGTCGATAGATTTTGCCTTCCGCACCTGACTCCTGTGGGGGCTTCACTTTCATTTTAAGGGCCAGTGCCCCAGCTCTTACCATAAAGAGACGGAGGTTCTTGACCTCTCTTTTTCTCTCTAATATAATGGTGAAATAGCAAGTTTTATACTGGACTCAAATTGGTTTCCTCTAGGCTATGTTTGATCTCTGGGTTTGGATATTAATCTGTGGGATCATAATGGGCGTAAAAGCTGGCCTGAATGGAAACTGTTCTTCAAGGAGGATCACCCAACCTAACCCTATCTAAACTGACCCAACCATAGCACCAATTTAAGAAGTAGTTTCTGACTTTATCACTTTTCATGTTTCATTTCATGTAATATCCTTTAATAGACTAGACAGCACCGACATTGTCTTTCAGTATTACAAGAGATTTCTTCTGACAGCTGTTGGACTTCTGAAATATATTTCTCACTCAATACACATATCTATAGCATTAAGGAGGCAAATAGGTTTATGCAAGAGAACTTGTGTTGGGATTTTCTACGGCTTTAACTCATGGGCACAATGTCAGGGATGCTATCCAACCCTGCAGCTTAGTTATTCGAATTCGTGAGCACACGTGATAGTTACATTAATCTGCTGCGATAGTGCGTTGTTGCTGATCCGTATAATTGTTACCACATATGAAAACCGGCTGCTATTGACCACTCAATAAGAACCGGCCAAGATCATTGGATTTTTGTTCCCAGAAAAATGTCTTGAGGGCCAAGTTGGTACTGAACAGTTAAAACATAAAGAATTTGTAGGCCTTTCACCTCTCAATAGGGTTCAAATATGGATTACCACGAACAAATGCAACAGAATCTAACTTTTCAACTCTAAAATAAAAAGTGTGTGGCGCCTATTTTAAATAATTTATTCCCTGAAACTAAGGCATAAAGACAAAATTCTTTGAATACCTTTTAAAGAAGAAATAAAAATGAAAAAAAAAATTCAAGCAAATAAAAAAGAAAAAGAGAAAGAGTAGAAGAAAAAGAACAACAAAAACAAGATAAGTTATAAATTGTATAACAAATTATAAATCAATAAATGTTTATGACTTCTGTTAAGCAGACGGACGGACGGACGAACAGGCATTGGATTTTGTTCTCTTATCAGTCGAGCATAATTAACAATTAATAAAACAGAGACTCGGCCATGGATGGATGGGCATCATGAACGCATTGACTCCAACACTAATTTCTCTTTGGATGACAATAAATAAGAAGAAAACGAAACAAAAAACACACACACACAATAATTAATAATGAAAAGAGGAAAACCAAGAGGGAAAAAAAATTCAACAGAACGAACGCTTAACAAATGAATTTGATGAGGGATAAAACGCTAAGAGACAGGGACAGACACAGAGACAGTGAGAGAGAGATCAATGTGCAACGATAAGATGCAGAAATCAAACAAATCGTAACTAAATGTGGACAACAAACAGGCAAGAGAAGCAAAAGAAAAAAACCTTCCGAAAAAAAATCGTAATAAAGGACTGAAAACAACAATAAATATTGATCACATAACACATCGTTAACATGATGGGGTCCCCCCCCAATCATTATTATTATCTGACTGACTCGCATTCGCTCTTATGCTGTCGTCTGCCTACCGTTTGTGAACTGAACTGCAGATGTGGCAAGCGATTGTCTTAATTTTCAACATCTAATCAGATGGTATGGAAGATATTGTTTGTGTTGCCATTGTGTTGTGATCTCACTTCCTAACATGGTCAATATACTTTTTATGAGCCTGAGTGTACGTGTGTATATGCGTGTGTGTGTTTCTGTGTTAACCACAAAATAATAATAAAAACAAACGATTTCCATCGTATTTTCAGTTGTATTCGCACTCTCCCTCCTTCGATCTTCTTCGTTTAAATGTGTTTCGTTTTGAAAAGTTCTCATTGAAAAAAATTAAAAACTCGAGTTTATTTTGATTTTTTTTTTGTTTTTGTTTTTTGTTAGCAGTTAAAAATCTCTGCACACTTCCATCCATACGTACCACAATTATTGCTCTACTGCTTGGTCTATTGTGCCTGTACTATTGTACATAACATCAGTATGTATGTATGCATTTGTGTATCTGTGTTTGTATCTGTTTGAAATGTTTGATTATCACTGGACAACCATCTTAATTGTTTCTTGTCATTCACAGTCGTGTTATATGGAATTCCATTTCATTTCATTTCAGTTTTTTTTTCTTTTTTTTCTTTCTTTCTTCCATTTCTGTTTGATGTGCTGGAATGATTTTTTGTATTGTTTGGGTAGGATTTGAAAGCTCTTTCCTGGTATATTCATAAGAACAAAAATTAATGTTGTACGTAAGGGCATGTATCCCTTAATCGGATATAAGAGGTAATCATTAGCAATTCCTCTTGTTATTGAACCACACAGAATTTCTGCTGCAAGGCCACAATAGCTGAAGAAAAAATTTTATCTGACTATATAGCTTCAGAGCTCACCAGACACATAGAAAATACTGTATAAATTGCCTTCCTCCTCATTACAGCAGCTCTTTGGTTGCCTATCCTGGAGGTTCGCTCGAGTGATTTCAATGTAAAGCGCCTTTCCTGTCTTGTTTAATGAATTCATAAAATTAATTGACTCCTTGTCATGATCTGCCACCATTTCAGTTTACATTGTGTTCCGCTCTTCCGTTGTAATCGAAATTTCTACTTTTAAATTCAAGAACATATTGATTTCATTTCCAAAAATATCTGAACAACTTCCTACACTGTGCTAGTTGAGCATGAATGATCCAATAACCGAATGTAATTTTACAGCAAAAATATGACAGATTATCTGAGACTTTGTTCCATTAATTTCCGCCAGCAAAATAGATGGAGTAATTGGTCAGCATGATTGCTTAAATAATTTGTAGATTTTCAGAGAAGATACATGTGGAAATGTCCGTATTCATCTAAAGAGACAGCATAGTCTCTGAAGACAAGATACGCAATCTAATCGCTTCTGGAAGACAGATATAAATCGAATTATTCGCCTCAAATCAATGTACAAAGAAAAGGCCAAAATTCATTGCAAACAAATTTATGTGGTACACTAGTTCAGTCACATTTTATAACGTGAAGAATGCTGTCTGGTAAAGCAGTAAAGCATTGCGCAGTTCATCAATAAAGATTTCGGCTTCCCTATACGTATGCATTTCCCATTTTTTCTGTTGGCAGTGACTAAAATATACGACAAAACGTTTATCAAAAGTTATGATTTGTTACTCCCAAGTCCTTCAACGTAGTTATCGAATCCAATTCGATTTTGAAGTATCTCCGCTGCCTCTAATGTAGAAATCGTTTAATTATCGATATTCTTCCTGATTATTCTTTCCCTGATAGATACACACATACATACATAATTGGTCATTACAACAACAACATTACATTACAACTTCAGTCAGGATTACGACCTATCTTTTCACACCACTTATGTTGTGTGTGTTTATTTTATACATGAGAGGCGGGACCTACAGTTTAAAGTCGACTCCGAACGACAGATTTCTTTAAGAAACTTTACATGGCAATTTTATTTAGTTTCAGAGTTTTTTGCAGAAATCTGTTGAGGCGAAGTTGCCGAAGAAATATTTTTTTGTACTTCGTTTAGTTGGAGACATCTGACTTGAGGTCAAGTCTAATAAGCAAATACACTAATTAGTAGACTACGGCGACTACTACGTAGTTATCGAGTCGAATTCAAATCAGCAGTATCATTTTTGCCTCTAATGTACATGTCGTTTGACGTGCCACCGATCATTCTATTTCTGAGAGACACTGGTTGTTATTATCTGAGAAAGTTTTCATTGAGTACCTCCTTCTCCTTGCCTTCTTGTACATTGCACCTCTAACCCGATTATTTAATGTCTAAAAAACAACAATAATGTCGTAGTGATGACAGATTATTAATGTTGTTTCTCCTTCAAGACCCACTTATCTATTTCTCCCGCAAAATCCCATTCGAATATTATGGATATTCCTTGACAAGCAACGCTTACATGTTTCAGCCACAAAGATTTGTAAACCATGAGAACAGTGAAGGCAGACAAACTCTTTTGTGATACTCTTGCAGAACTCCTCACATAGAAATTTTGAAATGCAATGCATTTCTAAGCTATGTACAGGTGATCGTTTCGGTTTCATGTGTACCCCTATCAGACTTATCACTCCAATGTGCAGCAATATTGAAATTTAACTATGTACTCTGATTCATTCATACTCACTACAACGTTGATTTATAAGTGCATGTTGCATACAACGTTGACATCAAACTCATACCATTCGAAATATGTTTGATTCGTAAACCTACTCATTTAGATTCATTCGAGTGACTCGATTCATTCATCAAAATTTACAGTCTTAGTTGTTGTTGTCTTTACAAAAAAAAGAAAAAAGACACATAAGCAAATAAGACACAACTTCTAGTAAGTATTCTACTATTCGTATGCGATTCATACTTATTTTGTGATTCGTGTATATGTTGAGTTAGGGAGAGCCAAAATCAACAACATCATACGTGTTGTTTGTTAAGTATGAATATGATGAGTACTTCAAACTTTGAACATGAGTAGAGGAGGTTCCACAATATTAAAATAAGTATGAATGCGTATAGGTTAGGTTAGGTTCGAGGACGTGTACTTGGCAATTAAGACAAGTACAGTACCCGGAGGTCGAATTGACCCATTGTACAACGTCCTAGTTTCTCACACCACTTATGTTGTGTGTGTTAATTTTATACATGAGTGGTGGGACCTACAGTTTGAAGTCGACTCCGAACGACAGATTTTGGAGAAACTTTTTCATGGAAATTTATTTACTCTCAGAGTTTTTGCCAGAAATCTGCTGAGAGGAAGTCGCCGAAGAAATACTTTTTGTATTTTTGTCTTGATGTCTGGCCTGGGGTTCGAACCCTGGCTTTACGTCTAATAAGCCAACACACTACCTACTAGACTACGGCGACTTCTATGAATGCGTATAAGTATCAGAAATTATGAGTATGATTCGATTTTACTCATCTTTTTGAATACTCACTGCTGATCTCTCGTGTAGATTTCGTCCATATTGGACCTGATTTAAATTTTATGATCGCAAGTCAATAAAGATGTTTGTCCCTGGAAATAATTCTTTCCCATACACAATATATAGTACGCTTTAACAAATCCAATCTTTCAGTGTGTGTGAGTGTGTGTGTGCGCATATGTTTTGTATGACAACTGCTGCTGCTGCTGGTTATGATTACAGCTTCTGTTTGTTTATTTGTTTGTCTGTTGAAATATTGTGTGATTTTGTTGTTGTGTCGTTATAAAATTGTATTTTCGTTTTCCTTAAAAAGTTAATTTCGTATATGAATGGATGTATACATGTGTGTTTATTTTAAATAAAATTAATCGAATGTTTTTAATAAATTGACAACCACTATTTAATCAATTCCTCATACATACCTACATATGAATACAAAATGCTTTGAAGAAGAGAAAATAAAAAGAATTTTTGCTTTTCAAGATTTTTCAATATGAAGTGGACCGCGAATGAAATTTTAAAGCGATTCCATTAATGTGAAATAAATAGGTTTACCATTGTGTGGAAAATACTTTTTATATATCAACATACGTAAGTATTTTTGTATGTAAGTTTAGCATAACTTTTCCTATTCAGTCAAATCTTGGCGGAAGGTTTGGCGGGCGTTGGGTTTTTCTAACATCCATGAACCTCTTCAATATTAATTTTAAATGAAATTTTATGTTAATTTTGTATCACCCTTAAATGACTTTAAATAATAAATTTATAAATATATTCATACAATTATGTATGCATCTGTATACAGTGGACAACAAAAGTCTTAGTACGGCCATATATTTTGACAAATTAAAAGTCCCCACAGGCTTAATATTCTTGCACAAAGCCCCGATATGACTTCAAGAGAGTATATGCATAGGAGATCATTTGAAAGAACAGTTACGTAATCGCTAAACCCCAAACAAAAGTCAACCGAAAAACTTGCTCATGATGCCATCAGAAAACACTAAACAAAACTTGTATATTCAATTCCAAATGGGTTTAATAAAGTGCTTGACTTTAAGGGCTATTCTGCTAAATACAAGGGGATAACATTTTCATATGTTAGGCCTTTGAATTTTAAATTTACTCAGCGTTCTCCTTGGGGGTACCTATGAAGTCATCTGAAACTTTTCCTTATTTTGCTCTTGTTTTATGAAAAACATTAAAAAATTGTTTGTTTTATAATAAAACAGAAATAAATTAATAAAATAAATATATAAACAATAAATTTTTGTACAAAATTTTGGCTAAAATTCATGAAATTGCTAAAATATAATGCCGTACAAAGACTTTTGCTGTCCACTGTATGTACGAGTATGCATATGTATCTGTAGGTGTTTGTGTATGTGATAAAATTGTTGTGTATTTATCAAACGTCATATTTTTGTTGTTTCAAAATTGTTATTGTTGTTGCTGTTGCAATTGTACATTTTACATTATAATTTATGACTTATTGTTGATGTCAGTTAAACAGAAAATCAATTTAACTGACATCCTTTTTAATATCAACACATGCACTTACCTATGTATGTATGCATCTGTACTTCTTCTACACCATTTCCTTTCGTAGCTTAAAATATTGAATCTTATTGCATCTTATTAAGAATTAGAATTTTTTCCAATTAGTTTTACAAAAAAAAAATTCCAAATGGATGTATGATATTGGCATAGAAGTTCCCAGTTCTTGTACAAGGGGGAACTCCGCTGTAAAGCAGATAATACATTTTTTTCTGGAAAGTATAAAAAGAGAAAACAAGCTTTATAAACATTTCTATTGGAATTTGTAAAATTAAATAAAGATTTCTGCTGGAGATATAGTAGCCCCTACATAAGAATAGTTTGTTTAGAAGAGATTTTCTTCACTAAATGTTTTTTTTTTTGTTTTTTTGTACGTCCTATTGGTCAATCACTTGGAGAAGGTATTCCCCTTGTTGAATTCTAACACTTTGAATTAAAGTACCGTTATTTCATAATACCGCACCAACACTATAGTAAGCCGATAGAGTGAGAAAGCCTACTGATTATAATAAAGCTTAAAATAATTCTGCACCAATTCCGTAGGTAAAATAAGTATAAACAGGAAGAGTTCAAGAAAATTTATAACAAAAAAACAACTTGGAACACCTGAAATATATCTAGCCGAGGCTAACCATTAACTATAATGCGGAAATAATCCTGAGGCAATCAGATTTCTTTTGGGAAAACCTTCAGTCCAACAAACATCATTACAACCCTTTAGTCAGGATTACGACCTAGTTTCTCACACTACTTATGTTGTGTGTGTTAATTTTATACATGAGTGGTGGGACCTACAGTTTAAAGTCAACTCCGAACGACAGATTTTTGAGAAAGTTTTCATGGCAATTTTATTTACTCTCCCGAGTTTTTGCAGGAAATCTGCTGAGAGGGAGTCACCGAAGAAATATTTTTTGTATTTTTGTTTCGATGTCTGGCCTGGGGCTCGAACCCTGGCTTTACGTCTAATAAGCCCACACACTACCTACTAGACTACGGCGACCTTCAGTCCAAACTGTTTCGCATATGCCGTGGGCTGCTTTGATTGCAGTTCGTAGCAGTTTTGTTTTAGTCCTAGTGACATGAATATTTCGAGTAATTGTGTGGCTGACGAACTTGCTAATGAAGGCACACTTCACACGAATATATGTACATGTCTGCTAGGCAGAAATATTTATTGGCAGCTGAAAGATCTTAAGCTTGCAAATCCTGGGCTTTATTGCTGGTCTCACAAGGCCTAATTTAGGTTGGAAGAGTACCAATCCACTACATAGTGATTTCTGTTATTTGCAGATGAGAAGAACAAGAGTGTTTTTCACTTCATTTGTCGGTATCCGTTACCGGAATTGTCTTATTTGGCCTTACAGGACTATCGTCCTCTGCGATCAGAGCAATAACAATATAGCTGCACGGGACTGCTAACACTACTGCTACTGCTGTTTGCCATCCTAAGCCACCGGTATATTTCCATATCTCTCTCTCTAGATGTATATTCTTTTCAGGGTGTAAACGAATCACGATCTATGATAACTTCTGTTCTTAAATTAATTTACAAGTTCGTTTCTGCCGACGCAGCTTTTATTAAGCTGATTCACCTCGTCTTATTTCGATATTTTCTGGCAGAGTAATTCAAAAATAAATTCAATATTAAAGTCTTATCTTTAGAATTACAACCTAGCCTCTGTTAGACAATGAAAATGAGTAGCACCGTCCAGACAAACCCGATTAGCTAAACAGTGTCCCATGTGATTTACTCAGAATTGCAGAATACTGCAGTCGTCATCCCTCCTAAAGCATATGCCCTTGTCCATTCTCCTAATACTTCAACCGCACGGAATCCTCACATACAAAATGTACTTTTAAAAACTCGAGTTGTATCTTCCACAGGTGCCGTGCCTGTCGATAGTTAAGTCCCTCAATCCATATTGAAGGATCCCTCTTGTAGTCACCGTAGATAGTAGATAGTCACAGCAGATAGTGTGTTGGCTTATTGGATGTGAGATCTCGGTTCAAACCCTACGTCAGACATCTCCAACAGAATGGAATACGATTGCCTCTCAGCAGATTCAAAATTGCCATGAAAAGTTTCTTAAAAAAAACTGTTGTTCGTAGTCGACTTTAAACTCCAGGTCCTTGTCCATGGACAAACTTAACACAAACAACATAAGTGGTGTGAGAAACTAGGTCGTAATCCTGACTGAAGGATTGTAATAACAAATTAAGTCAGTAAGTCGATGTACAGACGCATGTCTTACGAGGGAAGACATGTAATGACGAGGAAATTTGAACTGAATCTCAGAAACTAAGCTTTTCTTTTTCAAAACCAGAAGATTGACTAAAGAAATGCTTAAACATTATGGAATTACTTGGGAAGGAACTAGAGCTCGCCTAGCACTTGACAGGAATACCATCGGGCTTCAATAGGGTTGTAATTACTGGACGTAGTTGAAAGTATGACGAAGGGTATGAGTTACTGCTATTTTAGCAGCTGTTTGGATGAGAAGATAGAACTTGGAGTTATTTTTTGACGAAAGGATTTGTCAGAAACTCCGATTGATTCTCAAAGGGACCACGAGGAAATTTACAGAGGATGAATTCGCTGTCTAGTAGTCTAGTAGGTAGTGTTTTGGCTTATTAGACGTGAGATCACGGTTCAAACCCCACGTCAAATATCTCCAGCAAAACAAAATGCGAAAAAAAATATTTATTCGGCGACTTTATCTCAGCAGATTTCTAAGAAAAAAAATGACAGTAAACACACAATATATGTGGTATGAGATGCTAGGTCGTAATCCTGACTGAAGGGTTGTAATGACCAAATATGTGTGTAGATTAGGGAGCTGGAGTCACAATTGTCCATATGACCTCAAATGAAGTTGCTAAATATGGGAACAAACCGTACAACCAACCCTAAGTTCTCTATTATTTTTGAGCCTCTTTTTATCACGATCGTCTTGGATTAATCTTCCTGCTAAGCACAGAAGTAAGTCATTACCTTGTTTCCAACATTACATGGCTGAACTCCAACAAAATCCTCTGATTGTTGCGAATTGTATTTCAACCACAAGATATATAGGAAGTGATTCGAAATTCACCGAAAATGCAGTTGCACCAAAAAAGTGGCGTAAGCGCAGATGTAAACAGAGCCGTTAATAGTCGCGTTATCACAAGTTTATCTTCAGTATTCTTATCCAAAAAAGATTTTACTTTTACTCTTACGTAAGACTAGCAATACAATAATTTTGGATTCTTATTCATTCTTCTTCTATTGACATCCTTGTTATTTAATGTTCCAATTTTAAATGGAAACGACGAAGAAGAAAGAAAGAAAAAACGTTTATTTTTGAAATTGTCATTCAACAACAACAGCAGAAGTAGCAGCAACAAAGACTGTTTACGCTCACCTGGTTCATAATCCATTCAAATAAGCCATCAAAGGATTCTTATCGCAAAACTCTTTATGAATTATAAAAAACAAAAAAAAAAAACAACAGCAACAATAATAATGAAAAAAAAAAACCAAACTGAAAATAATTATTCAATTCAATTTGACAAACAAAACAACAAAATGGGAAAATGTACCACAATCTCTCATCTCGATTGAGACACACAACACACACACACACACACAAACATACATACGACCAGATTATGCATGTGGCCTGCAACAATGATAAATACTAAGGCAGCAGTAGCAGTAGCAGCCCAACAATAAACAGGACAATGTTTAAAGGGAACCAGAAGAAGCAGAAGTAGTACAAGAAGAAGAAGCAGCAGATTTCAGTTTAACGATTTCATAATTCAATTACTAGATAAACAACAACAGATTTATGGAGACGAAAAATGTCACAAAAAAAAAACCAAAACAAAACGAAACTCTTCTCAAAGAGAGCGAGCGAAATAGAGAGAACAAAAATATAGAACAACAAAGAGAGAGAGAAATTAATTATGCATCAACGATTGTGTTGTTATGTCGTCCTTCGGTCGTTTGGTCCGTCGTTCAATGTTTTGGATGAATGGCTCGGTTGGTCGGTTGGTTGTTCCCAACGTTGTGTCCTCCCGTCGGTAGTCCTTTATGTTGTCATCTCGTATTGTTTTCATTTTCTTTCTGCTTTTTTGCTGAAGTTTTTTTTTGTGTTGCCTTTTTCAAAATGTCACAAACATTACACAACAATTGAGAACGAAAGGCACGAAAGAGAGCAAACAAACGTATGACAATGGGAAATAATGTTTAGAAAACAAACTCACCAAAAAAAAGAAATGGAATACAATTCAACTACAAAGAGATTTGAAACTGATGATATTTATTTGGCAGTAATAGTTCCAGAAAAAGAAAAGAAATGATATTTTCTAATAAAAAAAGGATTCATAGACTAGTTCTACCCCATTTCTCCTTTATTTATACGGAAATATTTTGGAAATCGATTGTGATTAATTTATTATATGTCCATACGCCTCAATTTCCAAAACGAAGTTTTGTAACGAAAGTTTTCTTTTAAGGAGTTGGCAGGAATTGAGCGACCCATTGTTATACTGAGACAAAAAGAAAACGTTTTCCTTATGTTAAATGGGTTTAAACTTTCCAAAAGTCGACCTTGTAGTTTTGGTAGAGCTGTGTATGCCTTTAAATACGCGGCAACGAGGTCTTAGAAAATGATCATCGGCGGAAACAGAAGACGACCAATGTAAGGAACTTCTAAAGTATCTAAGCAAGTGCAAATAGCCGTAATTAAGCAGCGAGGGGATAACCTTACACACTTTATCACAAATGCGAAGAGTTGGGTGGCCCTTAAGAAGCTTCTGTGGCAGTGTTCTAGAAATACAGTCCCCTTCTATTTACATGGCATGCGAAAAGCGATCAGCGTAAAAAACTATGTCAGATTACACTCACTTTCCAAAGAAAATTAAATTTAATGAAGAGAGGCTTACTTCCACTCTTTTCAAGATCAAAATATCCTCCAGAAAAGACTTTCGTACTTCTGTCTGTATCCATTCATTGCATTGATAGGGAAATTTTGAGATTACATATGGCTTGTGTTGTGAAATTGCAATGCTTTAAATAAGAACAAGAATTTTCTCTATTGGTACAGAGAAAACTTTTGAACAGACCCCCTGACTGGACTGTATTGCACCCAACGAGATTTTTATTCCGCAATTCTTCCTTCATATAGAATCTCACTGACCACTGTGGTCAGCTTCCAATCCGGGTTATTTCACAAACATTCACAGATCTATCGAAACTGCATAAGCGCACGGATGCTATGATCGTTTGTGGAGCTTCATTACGGACTTCATTCATCACAGGTGGAGATCTTTATTGCATTGGATCACTAGGTCACATATTTTCGTTTATTCGCAAGCAGACCTGAGTTCAATACAAGAGGTTTGGTGTGAGTCCCAATTGGCTGTAAGAACTTCATCAGTCTTTTGTGTGGCCCTAATGGGTTCCGAAGAGGCTGATGCCTTAGCTAGATTTAGTTCTCATTACATTAATTAAGTCGTATTAGACTCATCTGGAAATGGGTTCGTGCAAATAAGTAGCAGAGAAGTTGAGAGGATAGATCAGTTGCTAAGTGGCTAAGAATCTTTGGCCATCGATTGCCAACCTCGTTGGATGCGGAAAAAAGTCTCAACCGGATTCCTGCATGGTATGCGTAAATAATGAACGTTTTTAGACAATGGTCACACATTTGTAGACACACATACAAATTGGTCATTACAACCTTTTACGACCTAGCTTCTCATACCACTTATGTATGTGTGTTAACTTTATGCAAGAGTGGCGGGACCTACAGTTTGACGTCGACTCTGGATGGCAGATTTTTTGAGAAACTTTTCATGGCAATTTTATTTTACTCTCAGACAGAAGACTGCTGAGAGGAAGTCGCCAAGGAACGGTTTGCACTGCGCCTTACGTGTAATAAGCCAACTCGCTACCTACTAGACTACGCGACTTCTTTTTGTAAGACAAAATTTAATACTCTGGAAGGGTACTTTTTAACATTTCAATTCTGCATAGAGCCGAAATTCTCCCGGCGTTGGTTACAGAACCCACGTACATACATACATACTTAAGTAGATTGATCTTTTTTTTTGTTTTTGCTTAACTTTTAATTCTTTCGCCTTTGTATTTTATTTTTCTTCTGTAGTTTCCCTTATTTCATAGCGAACGCAATAGGCCTATGACTTCCATGTGCTTTGTATTGCATTGTATGAATCGGAAATTTGCCCACGATCATTGATCGTATAGATGCACCGTTTTTTTTATCCAGTCAAATGAGACGTTCTAGACGTTACCCAACTGAAAACGGTCAACGTATAACAGGGCGTATACACACTGCTAGCTTTTAAAATTATGAAATTTAGTCTTTATAGGCAAAGGATTATGCTTCGATTCATCGGTCGGTAAAGACAATTATAGAGCCGCCGTTTATAACCGCAACTCACAACGCTATATCCTTCCGACGGTAGAACTATCTGACAATAATTACAGGCGGAACATTATCCGTGTTTAATTTAAATGGGTATGAAAAATTTAAAATCTCCCAAAGGATACAAATTATCGCATACACGAAAGCGGCGTGCCTGGCCTTGCAAGCGACTTTCTTGCCAAAACCAAGAAAGTATTTGAGCTAGTCTTTGTAGGATATAAGGAATGCGATGTAAGCATACTTTGGTTACATACGGTTTAAGCATCAAATTCCTCTTAAAAATTACATTTTCAAGTTATTTGGATTTGCATGTTAAAAATGAACTGAAAATTTTGTCCAATTATTTGAAATCTTTGGTAGATTTTTCATTTTAATCACCACAACGAAATTCCAAAAATATTTAAATTGAAAAAAAAAAAAGGATTTTCCAATTTTTTGTGGCTTTTTTTCGATTTTTATTTTTAATTATTTGTACCACAATCTTAATGCCATTTTTCTGTGGAGTTTTATTTCTCAGTTTCCATACGGTTTTGTTATATTTTTTTTTTTTTTTTGGATAATTATTGGTTGGTCTGGTCTGTGTCTCTTCTCTCTCTATTGGTTTGTTAGTTGTAAATTGCTAGTTGTTATTGCTGTTGTTGTTGTTGTTGGTAAAGCGCTATAGTTTGGTTTTTTGTTTTGCATTCATTCCATGAATAATTCACAATCAGACAAGCGCTAAAACATTTCATTATTGTGCTACACAATCAGAATATTTAATGATTTAATCAGCGCAACAGCCATCACATTTGCAGCATCGTTATACTCCACGTCGTATCGCTGTTGCAACAACAGCAACAAAAAAAAACCAGAGAAAAATTAAAATCCCCTCCAAAAAAAGAAAAAAAACGTAAAGAAAAACAAAACTTAAGAATAAAAGCACCAGAAATGGCAATCCAGTCATTCAGTCTAATGTTGCAACAACCAAACCAAACAAATCCCAGCATGTATGTTTGTTCGTTTGTTTGTTTGTTAGACTACATATCTGTCCTTAGCTTGTTGTAGTCTGTCTGTCTGTATGTGTACATTTCAATGTTCGTGTATGTTTTTATATGGCAATGACAAAGAAACAAACGAAGAAAAAAGTCACCAGCAACAACAATAACAACAGCAGCTAATAAAAGAAGCAACAAAAATAATATGGAACTGCATTTGGGAAAAAGTCAACTTAACTCGACTCAACTCTATACGAAGAATATCACCTTCGTAACACTATTTCGATTCACTTCTTAGTCCAGCACTGTTTGTGATTTTGCTGCTCTCTCTCTATGCAACGTGTTCGTTTGGTTTGTGGTTGTTGCTGTTGTTTAACTACAATCATAGCTGTGATAACAACAAGGTTCACAGATTTTCTGTCTTTTTTTCTTCTTCTTTTAATTTTACGAAATTGGCAACAACAAAAACTACAACAACATTTGCAAGTAGTTGCGAATGAGACAGAGAAAATATAAGAAAAAAACAACAACAACAACAATAAGAAAAACATCATGTACGAGCTAGTATACGTACAAAAAAGTTATAGTAATGGCGCGCGACTCATGTTTACACACAACAACACCAGGGGGAAAGACAAAAAAAAATCGGCTAATAAAACCAACAACAACAATAAATAAGAAAGTATAGTCCATTGCGACCGTTAAGAAGAAACCCTATGCCCCAGAGAACGAAATCCATTATTAATCGAAAATCTTCTAACCGGGTTATACGAAATATTCACTTGAAGCCTACATTAGAGTCCAGCTCAGTCACGGTTTTGTTCCTTATTGCTCTAAAATTCCTGATATAAACCCTCACGACTGGCTAATCATTCTCATTACCTTTCAAATGATAGAAACGATCATACGTTTCGTGAACGTTCGGCTAATTCTACAACAATGGTAGATTCTATCATAATGGTAGACTGGCGTTATCTACAACGACTCCTTCAGATGTGTTTCATATGTTGTTTCATATTGTCAACACTTCACAATAGAATCCTAAGTAAGGCATTGTACTCCTCTTTACTTCACGAGAATATTAGCAAACTGTAAAGCAGTAAAGCCTGAAATGTGGCCACGAACTTAGCCAATGTTATTGACTTGTTAGCCGTGCCTAAGATCAAACAATATGTAGAAAACCGTATGATGACTAGGTTCAGTCTTTCTGCGAATCATTACGAATGTTAGATTTTACTTCCGCAGTAGGACTAAGTATCCTTGACGTTCTCTCACAGAAAGTGCATGGGGAGTCAAATCGTATCAATACTTTGTTGAAATTTTTCCCCGGTTTAGACTCAAGTACTGATCAGGTTGTGCAACATTTGTTGAACAATTAAATCAAAGCAGCCGGATTGTTAGCACAGCTTAAGGACTTGACAGAATCCCAGAGGAATCAATAGAAGAACGTCAATTCGCAGGGATAGCTCACACAAAATTTTTTTGCGATTTTCAGGCAATTAAGTTTCGATAACGATCTCGCTCTAGTCCAAAAAGCTATTGGATAATTCGTATGATACCTAATGTAGTGTTATTGCAACAGTAGCATCTCGAATATCAGCTCATACACGCGAGAAAAAAGTGAGGATATGACAAGTTATTTAATAAAATGCTTAAACATTAGTGACCTTATCACAAATAGTATCTAAAATGGTTGACAAAATTTCCAAAGAAGTTATCTTGAAGTCACCGTAGTCTAGTAGGTGGTGGTTGGCTTATTAGACGCGAGTCCGTGGTTCAAAACCCAGCTTAAACATCTCCAACAAAACGACTTTTTCAACTTCATCTCTCAGAAGACTTCTGGCAATAAAGCCAGGGTTCGAGCCCCAGGCCAGACATCAAAACAAAATACAAAAAGTATTTCTGCGGCGACTTCCTCTCAGCAGATTTCTGGCAAAAACTCTGAGAGTAAAATAAAATTGCAATGAAATGTAGGCCAGTAGGCCCCGCAGCTCATGTATAAAAATTATCACACACAACATGAGTGGTGTGAGAAACTTGGTTGTAATCCTGATTAAAGGGTTGAAATAACCAATAATGTATGCATGAACGTATGTGTTACTCACACCAAAGTCGTCAATAGGACCTTAAAGGGTATGCAATCTCTTGCAGGCTTTGCTCATTTGCAAGGAAAGGATGGCACAATGAATCCATTTGTTTAGAGGTCAGACAAATCACTACGAATATAAAAATAACAAAATTCGCTTTAAATCGAAACGCAGTCCATCCTAGGAACCTCTCATAGCAATTAAAACGGAACACTGCTGGCCACTGAGTATACATATCCGAAACTAAGAATTCTTTACAATGATTTCAGCAAAAGCTGTAATGATGGGGAAGAAGAGAAAACCGCGCAGAACATATTCTCTATTATTGTCGGGTGCTTCAGAACTTGAAATATGAAAATAATCGATGAATGCCAAGCTTTAGCATTTTAAATGTGAGCTAAAATTGATCCAACGTGATTAACGTTTTAGCTTAGACTGACGTCGCACCAGAAATAATAAACGAAAGCGGTCAAGTTACAAGATCATGGTGATCGTATGAATGACATGTAGCACTTGCTGTTTGAATTATCAGTTGCAGTATAGCCAATCAACTAAGAACAAGAAAATTCTCGGCATTAAAATGTTACAATACTTTGCTTAATACCTAAACTCTGCTCGGAAAACTGTAGGGTATTCAATGAAACCAAACGAAATACACACGTTTAAAGTCGCCTGAACCGAGCAAAACAGAACTGAACTGAACTGAAAAGAACAGAACAGAACAGATTTAACAAACAAACACGAAATAAAACAATATTTCTTGGAGACATTTTTGATCCTTAACATTTGAAAATCACAATACAGTGTTGCAAAATTAAATAGCAGAGGAAGGGTTTTAATAGATTTTAAAATGAAGGAATTTGTTTGTTGAAGTGCGAGCCATGTGACAGACAAGGTCTGTAGATGTAGACGATTAACGTGCTCAGTAGAGCCGTTTTATGATCTGAATTCGATTTGCTCGTTTCGAAGATATACTTCAGCACTAATAATCAAATTTCCCGTACTGTATACGTGCATGAAAATCTGCTCCTGCTTAATTCACTTCAACTTTTGTCGTTGCCACTTCTGCAACAATACTTGGTGGTTTTTACCTCAGCGTTTCTGCTTTTTGTCGTTTGTAGAATTTTACATACTCACACTCGAATTCATTATGCTGTTGTTAGTTGTGGAGTATGAATACGAGCATGATGATGATGATGACGACCATGAGGATGAGGATGAGTTCGAGTCGAGTACGAGTGTACAATATGTGTCTGATGCTTCTAATTAAATAATTCGCAGAAATTCGAATTAATTGCATGAAGATACCAACGTTTAAACCAACTAAAACAGCAACAAAACTAAAAAAACAGAAACTCAAGGATGTGGCAAGAAAACAGCAAAAAAAAACAACAAAGTTTTATCCAAAAACCACGATAATGCTAGGGATAGAGATAATGGTTGGTAGTGATGGTAATGGTGATGGTGGTGTTGGTGATTGTGATGTTGCACTTGTACACACAGTTTAAGGAAAACATTGAGCAAGCCAAAGGACCAGGCAGGCAGTCTGCCAGCCAAGGCAAGACAAAACCAAAAACAAAACAAATAAACAAGAAAAAAAAAACGAAATCGAATTCAAAAATTCGATTCGAAATCCAAATCCAAATACGAATCCAAATCCAAATCGAAATAAACATTGTTGCGTGCTCATGTTTTTGTTGAAAGATTGTGCTGCGCAAGTATTTACGATGCAACGACATGGAAAATGTTGTTGTTACACAACATTTTGTACAATTTCTTTCTTTTTACTTTTGTCTTTTTGTTGTTCTTGTCTTAAATAATAAAAAGGTGGCACATTATTGCTGCACCACAACATCAGAGTTCAACGGAGTACCTTATTTTCGTACCTTTTTTTAAATCCTTAATTTTATTGTGGCCTTTTCTGTGACTTTTCCTTGGTTTTTTTTCAATAATTTTTTTTGGATCTTTTTAAATGTAGAGGCAACGACATTTTCAACACAAAATGTAAAACAAAATAAAGGAACAGAGGCATAAACAGATTTTCACAAATAAATTTATCATTATTGGCTGAAAGTTTCAAAGAAATTTTTAAGTTTTTTTTTTCTTTTTTTCGTAATGAAATGATTAAGTTGTACGTGCAACAAATTTCAAGTTTTAAAATTTTACGTGCCTCCAAAGGACTTGAACTTTGAAAATATTTTCAATTGAATTATTGAAGTAAAGAACGTTGAAAACGACCTTTTTTTAATTGGCATCCACTAATCGTTCTCGATAATAGAAGGCATCGGAGCAATGTAAACTTAGGAATACTAAAGGGTTCAGTACTTGAGTGTTCAGAAAACCTTCCCACTCAAGACATCAAAGCTTTATTTGATCCATTTTAATACCGAAAATTTTGTATGCTCAAGAATCCTTCATTTGAAGTTCTCAAGAGCCGAACAATAATAGAGAATGCATTCTGCGCGGTTTTCTCTTCTTCCACCCAATCATTACAGCTTTTGCTGCAATCGTTGTGAAGAATTCTCAGTTTCGGGTGTGTATACTCAGTGGCCAGCAGTGTCCCGTTTTAATTGCTATGAGGTTCCTAGGATGGACAGCGTTTAGATTTAAAGCGAATTTTGTTATTTTTATATTCGTAGTGCTCCAGATTTGTCTGTCCTCTAAACAAATGGATTCATTGTGCCATCCTTTCCTTGCAAATGAGCAAAGCCTGTGAGATATCATTTGTTTTCCCCTCTGCAGAGAAGTGCCAGTCTCACATTGTGAAGTCATCTGCTTTATTGTTACAGTCAATGACTACACGTCCAGTAACCAATATACGGGTAAGTGTCTACTGTCTCGCTACTCCGCCAGAGATACTCAGCGCTTTTTTATAATTTAAGGGGTGGTTTACATACTCTATGAAGATCTAATAGCCGCTTTGCTACAAATATGCGTAATTTCCTACTCACAATAAACTGATTGAATCATCAGCCAGCGTGATTAGAATCCGTTAGTGAATGCTGAGATGACTTTCTCTGGGAGGTATATGTAAGCCATTACTATTACAGGATCTATCCGGCACTCTCTCAATCGCCATATTGGTTATATGAATTGTACTACTGCTCTCTTCAAAAAGAAACGAAGTAGAAGACTCTTTCCAGAGCCTCTCTGTAGCAAACTACATTTGCGCAGAATATTTTTAATATTTTTCGCAAGCGGCGGTTAGTAAATGCTACAAGAGGGTCCGCGCCTCTTCCAACATAATCCGAAGAATCCCTGAACTTGCGCAGATTATCCGTTAAAAAAAATCGGACTATAATTTCAAGTTGAATTTAAGGGGATTTCCGTTATACTTTTATGGGTGTAGCGTTGTTTACTTGCTGCTAGAATGCAATGTGGTTTGATTATGAATTTAGCAGAGTTGCCAACATTAATTATGGAGTCCGAAATCGATCAGTATCTGATCAACTTATATACTTATTTTGGTGGACAAAGTTAGAAGCACTGTGTAGCTTCGTCGTAGTTTAGATCTTCAATTCATGCCCTTTTAGAGTCCGTCCTGATGAAGAGATAAACGCCATAGCCATGGTAAGCCAGATATTTCTTAATTAATGTGGTCAGTAGAGCAGTAAAGCAGCTTTGTAAAAGAACAATTTTATCGCAGCAGTAGGTTATGAAATAGTCAGACCATAGTTCCTATTGCCGCTCCACAGAACAGACATTTCACTTCTCAGGATCTTTTACATCGAAAAACTAAACACTTTTTTACACATTCACATAAATACATACATGCATACGTCCATAATTGTTCATTAGCTACTCACACCACTTAATTTGTGTGTATTCGTTTTAAACATGAGTGGCGAGAGCTACACTTTAAAGTCGACTCCGAACGAAAGAAAGAGATGAACTTTTCATGGCAATTTTATTTACGCTCAGAGTTTTTGTCAGAAATCTCCTGAGAGGAAGTTGCCGAAGAACTATTTTTTTTACATTTCGTGGCCGTGGCCTCACGTCTAATAAGCCAACGCACAGTACCTACTAGACTACGGCGACTTTTGGTGGAGAATATCTGGGGATCGTGTGGTCTTTACATTGAATTCATAATCGATTGTTTATAAATTTGGGACAAATTAAGGCTTAATCTTGTATGTTTTAAATTAACTTTACATAGGTTCATAACTACTATCAAGTGCCTTACACAGGCCTACTAAACACACATATATAATTGGCCATTACAACCCTCCAGTCAGGATTACGGCCTAGCTTCTCATACCACTCATGGGTGGCGGGAACTACAGTTTAAAGTCGATTAGGAACGACAGATTTTTGAGAAACTTTTCATGGCAATCTTATTTTACTCTCAGAGTTTTTGCCAGAAATCTGCTGAGAGGAAGTCGCCGAAGAAATATTTTTTTTCATATTTCGTTTTGATGTCTGACCTGGGGTTTGAACCGTGGTCTTTCGTTTAATAAGCCAACACACTACCTACTAGACTAAGGCGACTTCGAGGCCTACTAAACATTTGCTTGAAATTTAAAAAACCAGTGGGAATCCATCAGAAATTCTAACTGCAGTCATGAGCATTTTTTCAATCCTTTTATGCGAGTTTTATTTCCTTTTTTTATTTCATAATCTAATCAAAAACAATATGTTTGTAAGATTACACCCCAATATTACTTTGGCAACGTCGTTACAACACAATTAGATTTTATTGTCGAATCAGGCCAAAAATACCACCCCTTTCGTGCAACCATTAGCCAAAAAAGAAAAAAAAATGGAAATTGAACATGAAAACTTAACGATTTATTTTTGAAAAATGGCCTTAAAAATCCTTTCAGGAAAAAAAAAAACAGCAAAAAAAAAAGGAAACAAATATTTGCGGCTTTTGTGATAACAAATATGTAACACGCTCGCATTATAACCGCAATTTCAAAACACACCCACTAAGAAAAATGAAATGAAATGAACAGAACAGAACTGTATTGAAAATAAGGGGAAAACTCCTATTTTTTTATTCCTTTCTTGTTTTGGTGCAAGCCTTGCTAATGTTAAATTTTTAAATTTAAAAATAATAAACGATAAACAAAGAAAGAAATAAAATAAAAATCATGAATAAAACATATTCGACGACCGTTTATGACAGATTGTATTTCGTTAACAGCCTTTAAGCGAAATCCTTAATGCAAAAGTAAAGGGGCGAGAGGAGGCTTTATTTCGCAAGTGTAAAATGTGTGTTAAATATCGCGTATTTCCAGCACTTTCCCACTGTGTGTTAAATTTGTTAAATTGTAATAAAAAAAACGGCAAAGCAAAGCGTTGAAGAAAGAAAAATCGCATCATTTTTCCCATACGATAAAATCCAAAAACAAAAGCGAGAAATTTAAACATAAATTTACACTTTGCACTGCCTTTAAGGCAACACCTACAAATTGTTCTTGTTTTGTTTTGTTTTTTTTTTTTCTCCAAAAATCACACACTAATTCATAAATGCAACAGAGCAACAATCGACGCAAGTCACTATTTGAACTTTTCCAGCCCCAATTGTATTGCCGCCTGCCGATCGTTCTTTTCTTGTGTAATTTTTTTCGTTTTTCTTTTTGTTGAACAATTGCAATCATCATTCGGCATTTGTTACGTCCAAATATATCAGTTGCTGCATCCAGCCAAACAGCCAGCCAGACACTTAGACGCTGGGCTACTTGCGACTTGCGTCTTTGCGAAGCGTTTTGCGTGGTGCAACAGAAGAGTAGAGAAACGAAAAAGCAAAAAATGGGTGTGCGAATTGACCGAAGGCTGTTCGTGCCAGCTAAGCTATGGAGGTGTATCGAAAGAGTTCGATATTTTATTTGACTCTTGATTCTATTTTGTAATATTTGTATTCGATTATTGTGCACTATGGGGCAAAAATTACAAAATTCGTGGATTAATTTTTAATGTTTTTGGAAAATCCTTCTTATGTGTACAGTACATAACTCCACGTTGTTCAAACTTCAACAAAAATGTTTTAAAGTAAAATTCTTCAATTTCGATCTCACTTGGGTTTCTAAACGTTGAAGATCTAATATTCTTCTCTCAGTGTAGGAAGGTCTGCCTCCGGTTTGCTGCATTAAGGGTTTCAAACAAACAACATTTCGGATATACATCCTGGTGTCGTCTCAGAACTTTGTCGATCTAGCTCAAATTTCGTCTTCTGCTATTTTTGGGGGGTTTCAGAGAATGCCCAATTTGGACATATTATTACTGCAGACAAGACTGCTTTACCGTTGTTAAAATATCATCGTCATATCACGCGATAATTTCCAGTAATCCCCATTAAGTTCTATTGTTAACAGACAGAAGACCAGCCGTATTCCGAAAAATTTTACGAACTAATCTTATTTCAAAAAGTTAATTACTTTGCTGTCAATTTTCATCAATATTTCCAAACATCTGGCATCTCTTTCATTTCACTATCTCCTCAACAGTGGTATAGGCACTAGGCATCTCTGAATTTTTGAAATCCCTATTCCATCAAGAATCAGATGAAAACTTGGCACTTAAAATTTTGGAATCGACTTCACTTGTCTTTGATAATGACTGTCTCGCAAAGAGTATTCACATATTTTGGAAACTCTGAACTAGAACTTGTGTTCTTAATGGTAATTGCTTTAAGCTTGTACAGAGAGCTTTATGATGAGTACTGCAGACAGACAGACATTAGTCCAGGGTTATACGTGAGTATCGCCGCGATGGCTTACCCCACGGTGCTCTAAGCACGGGTGGAAACAATGCGTCTACCAGCGCCCCCACGCACATTGATGCAACCCTGCATAATGCCTTATTACATCACCATACGTGAGTACCAATTCGAAGCCTTGCATTTGGACAAGACTTCCCTCTTGGTTAGGGGCGGGAGATTATACAAACTCCACTTCTCCAGTGGTTCAGAGTGCAACGCCACACAGAGTTTAAACCACAGCCATCACGTTGCTCCCACATGGGGCCGCACCATTGCCGGGCAGAGACAAGTCTCTGGGGCAGACAGACAGACGGTAGTGTATAGAGTGGCTAACTTATCAAGAATCTTTCTAACCAGCAATATCTATCTCTTACTGGATAATGCAAAATCGTTGTAAGCCAATAGAAAAACCTGTCTATTATGCGAAATATCAGGCTTAATCTTCTTACAAGATCAGTAATCTGACCCACCAACCCGAATAAGTAACTCATTTGAGTACAAATCCATGTGGAAGACTCTTTAAGATCACTCTGTAGCCCAAACCACGTGTCATTAGCGCAAATAGGTTTTGTAAATTATTTGACCGGCACTTCTGAGCGCATAGTCTAGCTAGCCCATCAGATCACTTGATTATCATTACGGCCTGTATGTCCCTTTTACCAAGCAAAATAGAATGTAGAATGTCTCACCACCTAAATATAGAATTCTACGGCATTCGTTAATCAGTCATTGTATTCACATACATAATTGGTTATTACAACCCTGCAGTCAGGATTACGACCTAGCTTCATGCACCACTTATGTTGTGTGTGTTAATTTTATACATGAGTAACGGGTCTTACAGTTTAAAGTTGGTTCCGAACGACAGATTTTTGTCAATGTCTTCAAAGCTGCCTAAAACTATATCTCAGCCAACTTTTTTTATTTATTTTTTCATAATGTTAGCCATATCTTTTCAGAATGATTTCACCACCAGGCCATTGTGCAATAAACTTGATTGCGTCTTTAAACAAAAATATCATTTGAAAGTCACTCACCGTTGTGCACTAAATTTAGATCGAATGTGCGAGTATTTTTATTAAAAAAATGTTGGAAAAAATTTCATGCCTCAGTTTAAAATGAAGCAGAGGGCGTGTGATTTCAGTGACGCCTACAAAAGCTTTACAAAAAAAAAAGAAGAAAAAAAGACAAATCGAATCAAACAGAATCCAATTGATACACAATTTAAGGGACCGTATATCGATATGCAACACACAACAGATGGTTTTTCCATTCTCAAACTCAATGTGAGCACAAATCACATACGCAATGATCTCTTCTTTTAGGCAGATAAACAGATAGACAGACAGACAAACAGCCAGTGACTAGCAACAACAAAATGAGCTTCGTTTGCAATGGCCCGTTCACCTGCTGTTATCACTGCAAACTCTCAACTCATTATAATTCGTTGGTCATAAATACAGACAGACAGACGGACAGACAGGCGAATGTTGTTTTTCTGCAATCGCTGTTGTATACGACAGCGCAGTCCGATAGATGCGTAAGATTGTCTTCTTTTCTTCAAACGGTGTCTTATTTTATCAATCCAAAGGTGTGAAATTATTTAATTCCGTTGAGTTTATCTTTTTTTATTCACTTGTGTGAAATGGTTTGTGTGTGAAAGGAAATACGTTGTACTCGTATTATTAATTCCGTTTCAGAATAGAAGGTGCTAAGCAACATGGTAATGCAGTGATTTTATGTTCCAAATGTAAAGCACCACAATAATTTTTTCTAATTTTAGTGACACTTATCTTGCCTAAAGGCAATATTTATTAACTTAAGAAAAACACTTAAAAACTTCCTACAGATATCCACAAACATTCATGAGCGAAGACGGATGTTGGCATTCGTTATAGCAGCCTAGCTATCGGAATAAATAAAGAGATTACCCATGCAAGCAATGCCCCACATTCCATACGACCATAATCCCCTGCTGTGCAGCCCTTGCGCTGACCAACTTCTTCCTTTTCCCTGATTTTGGTGGAACTTGGTTAGTACAGGGACTGCGTTTACCCGTGGCATCACAACGGGCCGCTATGCGTGCTCAAGTGAGCTTTGTGATAACAGAGCTACCACTCCGACCTAACCTAACCTATAATCCCCTGCTGGAAGAAACTAATGTGGTTAGCCAGCCTTTTCGGAAGTCTAATGTTAGCCTACGGCCTCTGTCCAGCTTTTAAAGTCATCGGGGTATATACAGTGAGCGCCAAAAGTGAGTAAACACCACTGAAATAATTCATTTCCTTAGGATAGCGAGAAAAGTAAAGGAGAATAGTCGAATAAATTTCCAAAAATAAAAACGTTTATTTATTACGTATAAATGTACTTAAGATTAAAACTGTTTTATACTTAAGAACCAAAGTGTTGACTCATTTATGGCGCTCAGTGTACATCAAGGATCCCATCGCGAATCTAGGGACCGTCAAAGCAAATGTGCGTATTTGGAATCCTAAAACCACATTGAAAACGAGACAATTACAAGGTGAAATCGCCTTAGTCTAATATTTCGATAGTGTGTCTTACTAGACTTAAAACCGTGGTTTAAAACCCAAGTCAGACATCTCGAGAGACAAAAGGAAAATGAAAAAATATTTCTTCGGCGACATCCCCTCAGCAGTCTTCTGGCAAATAAACTCTGAGAAAAAATAAAATCGCCATGACAAGTTTCGTCGTTTAGAGTCGACTTTGAACTTTAGGTCCTGCCACTCACGGATACAAATTTATACACACATAATGGTATGAGAAGCTAGGTTGTAATCCTAGCTAAAGGGTTGTTACGACCAATTAAGTAAGTTAAGTTAAATAATTACAAAGAACCGAAGATGTCTATGACTCTTCAGTATTGTAGCATATCCACAGTCCACTTTAGAGCAGCAACTAACCTACCACCAGCTCAGCTTACTGAACTAATGGAAAGGTTATGTGCATCAACAGCTGCAACTCCTCCAAACTCATAGTGAACTGCGTGGAACTTGAAGATTTTGCTATCTGGGAAGACACTGGCACCAGGCACAATACAGAAATTACAGAAAGTAAATACAGTTGAAGTCGCCATGTTCTAGTAGGTAGTGTGTTGGCTTATTAGACTAAAAGCCAGGGTTCGAGCCCCAGGCCAGACATCAAAATAAAATACAAAAAGTATTTCTTCGGCGACTTCCTCTCAGCAGATATCTGGCAAAAACTCTGAGAGTAAATAAAATTGCCAGGAAAAGTTTCTCAAAAATCTGTCGTTCGGAGTCGACTTTAAACTGTAGGTCCCGCCACCCATGTATAAAATTAACACACGCAACATAAGTGCTGTGAGAAACTAGGTCGTAATCCTGACTGAAGGGTTGTAATGACCAATTATGTATATAAATACAGTTGTACCGGTCATGTTATGAAATCCTTAAGATCTTAATGTGGATGAGCGACATCAGTTTAAAAAATATTATTAGAGTTCAAGATTGGCGGCATTAGATGGCCTTGCAATAAAAGTGATGGCGTGATGCACAAATTTTGTTGCCCTTTTAAAATTGTTATGGTTCTTTTGTAATTTCGTTTTGGTACTTTTTTAAAGTACTTAGCCTTCACAGAATTAAGTTCTTAAATTATAAACTATGAAGCCTGCGTAAAACTGCACAGTATAGTGCCAAACCATTCGAAACTAGCTCGTAGTACACAAAACGGAAGCAGTCTCGTATTCCTTTTTAGGACGTTTTGGTACCAAATTCAATTTTAAAATAAAAATTTATTTAAAAAATATAAAAACGCTTGTTTTACAATTTATTCGTATTAAGCGATGAAGCGAAAATTCAGCCCTTTTCGAATTTATTCATATTTAGGGTACCTTTTCTTAGACTATTATTGGGTACTATTTTATTTCGCACTAAATTCTGCCCCTTTATTTCAAAAAGAATAAAAATACAGTTTTTTTTTAATATAAAACACAACACTTTTATTCCCATGAAATTTCTTAACTATTCGCTAAACAGTGGAAGTATCCTCAACTAAGGGTCGATGGCGATTACGTAATGGTTCCGTTTCGCGATTAAAGTCCAGACCGGCACAACAACGACACCAGCTGGGTAAGCATTGTTCCTCTTGTAAAATGCGGAAAAATTGCAACAATAATATCAGCAGAACAATAATTAAAGTTATTAAAGACAAAACATCTCGGGTGGTCCAATAGGGATGTATGCCGCTAACACCAGCGGAAAGTGTTTGATGATGCGAAGATTGACGGGCATGATTCATGTCATTCAAGAAATCCACATCGTCTAACTCATGATGAATAGTGGCAGAGGCAGAGGCAGACGCCGATGAGAAGGAGGTAGATTTTGCTAAAGAAAACTCTGTTGTTTCCTGAAAACTGTTCGCTTCTGAGGAGTGGCTAGAGTGGGCGGGCGTAAAACGTGTGGGTAAATGTATGCCATGACTACGTAAGTATTTCAGCATATTCTTTAGATAACGAAATTCCCAATCGTTTTCAAACACACCCATTTCATGCAAGTATGGATGTGTTTCCCTAAAGTCCACATAATGGAATTCAAACAAACGATTGCCTTCGATATAGAACTTCTCCAGGTTAACCAAAGGCTGGAAGATACTGCTTTCCAAACGCAACAAATGATTGAAGGCCAAATCCAGTGACTTCAGCTTGACTAGGAATATAAAATTATCGGCCGACAGATTCTGCAAACGATTCGAAGCCAGGTTAAGTGTTTGCAAATTTGGCAAAGGCAAATACATGGGAGAATGAGATGTTTTCAAAGAGACCAACAGATTCTTGGAAATGTCCAGTTTCTGTAGATTCAACATGCCCACGATATCTTGCAAAGATTCAAAACGATTGCCATGCAATTCCAATTCTCTGACAGACATTTTATCCTGAATAGTTATGTTGTGGAGATCATTATTGGCGGCATTTAATTTAACAACAGAGCCTAAAATCTCGCAACGCTTTAGTTTACTGCCCGGCACCAGTAAAACATCCACCGATTGAACTTGTAATGCCTCTAGCAATGTATTACTCAAGTCTAAAGTATGCAAATGATTCAAGTGCATCAGAGAGTTGGGCTCAAATGTAGAGAATTTATTCTCACTTAATAAGAGCGTCTTAAGCTTCAGATTCTTTGCAAACGTTTGGGCATTTATGACCTCGATTTCGTTAAAGCTCAAATCGATGTGTTCCACATTGATAAGATCATCGAATACACTGTATGGCAGTGTACGTATGCCATTCTCTTGTAAATCCAAATACTTTAAACGCTGCAACCGTACAAAGGCATAACGATGAATCATGTGTATGGTATTGTGTGAGAGATAAAGTTCCTCCAGTGCATAGCAGCCGGCGAAAACACGTTCGGGTATGATAAACAAACGATTCTTTTGTAGCACCAGTTTGTGCAGCTGTTCGGCCTTTTGGAACATCTCTGGCATTAGGCTGTTTACAGCACAATCGTGCATGATTAAGGTGTGCAGTTTGGGTGCAATTTCAAATACGACAGCGGGCAAGCGGCCCATAACCGAATTGTATATCAGCAGCTCGTTAAGTTGATCGGCTGGAGACTTGTTAATCCATACCAATGGCTCCTCTAACGAGTTGGTTAGATTTGTTAACGTGCAATAGTATAGTGAACTGCCCGAACAGGTGTCTTTAAGGTCAAGTTGAAGGGCTACCGTCGTGGTGGATAGCCAAGAGTTTATCACCGACACAGCTGTTATCAATATTGGCCAGAGCCCCCCACAGTCACCCTGTTTAAGTGAAGAGAATTTCATTATTTTGCTGTTGCTGCTGCTGCGGTTGTTTCTATTGTTGTTGTTTTCATTCACTGTGTTTATGTGGTTTTGGGTTATTTTTGAAACTGAACAAAATATTTATTTTTTTTATTCATTTATTTTTAATTGTTCTTTGTGTTTTTGTATTGTATTGTATAAAAATTAAAATTTTAAAAAGATTTCTTCTTAGTTTTCTGAATTTGTTTTATTCGCGCTCACGTTCTGAAACGTACTGACTTGCTTTGTAAGAAAATTATTGTTTTTTTTCCAAAAGAGAGGGGGAGAGACTTAATCAGTATTTTTTTATTATTATTTCTGTTTATTATTGTTAATAATAATTGTTGATTTTCTTTTATTTATTTAAAAAAAAGCTTTTCTTTCTACGCTTTCGTCTTTGATTTCATTTAATTTTAGCTCTTAATTTATTTGTTTTCTTTCTTTCTTTCTTTAGAAGAAATTCAAATGAGCCACTCACACACTGGTTTATGAATATTTAATTAGAAGCGTAGTGATGTGATAAGAGTCTCTGCTTTAATGTTGCACTCTTTATTTCATTTCATTTCATTAAGAGCGTGGTTTTAAAAATAAAACTTTTACAATACAATCTGAAACGGAAAAGCTTTGTTTGACAAGATAGGCTTTCTTTGTAAATTAAGACACAGTATTACAACACGTTTTAAATTATACCCTCCCTTCTATCTGATAAATAGGGTGGGTATTCCCCAATCTATATTGTTGATATATAAGGCATACATATGTAATGCATTTTCAGTATCACGGCAATTCTCCTAGTTTTTCTATAATATTTCACAATATTGTTACGAAAATTGAAAATACTAGATACTGGTACTTTGTTTTTACATCGCTTAACATTAACATTATAAAAAAAAGCTACAAAATCAAAACACCAGCATAATGATAATGATAAATAAGTAAACAAAAATATACCAACAACGAACACTACAAGAATAAATGTAAACAAAATACACAAACAACGATAATGAAACAATGATGTTTACATTTATAGAGACCTCGAGAAGGCGAAGCCACGAACATTCGCCTTCAAGAACATTCATCAGACTGTTTACGTTGAAATATAAAAGGCAAGGGAAAGCAGGCGACTGGGTTAGTAAAAGTTCCGGCAGTCTTGTGTGAAGACGCGATGTGTTTGAAGACAATAATCAAAGATTTCCCCTACAAAGTTCTGTCGAACAATTGTCTATTAATTGTTTTTGTTTATGCAAAGGGTGTAAACAGAGGAATAATAAACAAAGCAATTGTTGTTGTTTACATCAAGTTGTGAACAGTGGCACGCAGAATTGTGCGAATAATAAAGGAATTTAATTAAAACTAAATACCAATTTATTTTTATTTTATTTGCAATCTACGTGCTCATATTTTAAACGTTTTTAAAAGGTAAAAACGTAACAATATTATGTCTGCGTACAAAGTTATAAACAAACTAGAAAATATTCTTTTTTTTAAGACCCGGTTCACATAATATAAAAATTGATGCGCTAATTACAATACCATTCCAAATGATGTGTAATTATTACGTGATGTCTAACCAAATCCTTATGTCCGGTGTAGTAAAACTGAACAGATTCTCTGGTGGAAATCGTGATTTCAATTCACATTTTTATCACAATTCCTAGGAGGAAGTTTGCGAATTAATTTTTACAATACTTGAAGACGACTAGTAGGCTCCGAAGCATTAAAAACCCGCTATACACGGTTACGTACAGCACAGGGTAAAGCTGCTTATTAATGGTGGTAGGGTAGTCGCCGTAGTCTAGGAGGTAGTGTGTTAGCTTAGACGTTAGGTCACGGTTTGAACACTAGGTCAGACATCAAAACGAAATATCAAAACAAATATTCCTTTGGCAACTGCCTCTCAGCAGTTTACTGGCAAAAACTCTTAAAGTAAAAATAAAATTGCCATGAAAAGTTCCTCTAGAATCTGTCGTCCAGAGTCGACTTTAAACTGTAGGTCTCGCCACGCATGTATAAAATTAATACACACAACATAAGCGGTGTGAGAAACTAGGTCGTAATCCTGACTGAAGGGTTGTAACGACCATATATTTATGACTTGTAGGCTACAAAGCATTAAAAAAACGCTATACGCGACGCGAAATTAAGAAACCATAGCTCGACCACATATAGCAGAGGGCGAAGGTGCTGACTAATTAATGGTCGTAGGGTATCCATCCCTATTAATTCACATATTTTTCACCTATTCTTGTAGAACACATTCCGTTCGTTGACCAGTAGATTGCACAATTCATTTTAAAGAGGATTCACATCTGAAGTGTTCTATGCGCTTCCAAGTTTTTGCTGTTAGTAACGCCATAAACAGTAGTCCCGTTTCTCTACCCTTGGCAATCTATTTTCCTAATTCCAATACATGCGTGGAGCTCAAGCAGGGATTATAACTAACCTCAAAAATGAATAAATTGAGATCTGCCACCTTAGTAAATATAGTGACTTAAAGATGCGAGAAAGGTTGCTGCCGCACGGAAAATTTGCACTAGTTATGTAAACAATGTCCCCATGTTCTAGTAGGTAGTGTGTTGGCTTATTAGACGTAAAGCCAGGGTTCAAACCCCCGGCCAGACATCACAACAAAATACAAAAAGTATTTCTTCGTCGCCTTCCTCTCAGCAGATTTCTGGCAAAAATTCTGAGAGTAAATTAAAATTACAATGCAGAGCTTCTCAAAAATCTGTCGTCCAGAGTCGGCATTAAAAAGTAGGTCCCGCCAACCATTGATAAAATTAACACACACAACATAGATAGGTAGTGTAAGCAGCTACTTTGTAATCCTAATCGAGGGGTTGCAATGACCAATTAGGTAAGAAAGTCCATGGGAGGTGTAAATCATTATCAAAATGGTATCCTTCGGGTATTTTCCTTATTAAACTACGATCGAAAGTGGGTTCAGGAATAGGAACTCTATTCAAAATTTTACCATGCCCAATAGCTTCATTCAAATGCTATTTTCCGAATACCTTTGTAAGGAAATCTGGTTTGTGTCTTTGCTAATATAACTAAAATTAACGTGTGAAAACATAAGTTTTTAAAAACTAAAAAACTTTTATTTCACTTGAATTTTTATACAGAAAATCATTTTTAATATTTTGATGCAATGCGTTAACAAACCTTGACTAGGATTTTTACATTTTCCCTGCCTGTTTCTATAATTTCTTAAACAAAAAGGGCAATCGATACAATGGATTATAAAAATTGATACACAAAGGAATGAAAATATCCCACGGGTATACAAATAACATATGCAAAATGCTTAAAACGCTTAAAATGCTTAAATCTTAAATCACTCTTACAAACAATGACAATGAAATTGGGGAAGGAGAGAGAGAAATGACACTAAACGGATCAAGAGGGTGATAAAATTGTATTTAAGCACCAACGCGTGCTGTGTGCTCGAACTGAAATGCGAATGCTGCAGCTCGGCAGCATGTCAAGCCTAATAAACTGGTATACAAGCTTTATAGATAGAAGAGGGGTGGCAAATTCAACAAAAAAGCGATACATAATGACAGTGTTCAAGTTAAATCGAGTTTGTCCTTCATTTAGACAACGGAGCTGAGAGTCATAAATTGAGAAACACTTGCAAAGTGCAATGAAAATAATAAACAGCGGCATAATGCTGCGGTCGTTGTAATGAATATCCGCTTAAAATAGATTTGTTTTCCAAAAGGAAAGCAAAAAAAAAAAATTACCCGAATTCGTAACACAATAAGTCACCAAAAAATCGTAGGCAATTGTCACATCAATTGTGTTTCGAAAACTTTATGGCCTTACGCAGTGCAGCTATCAAATGACTTTGAAATCTTTTCAACAGTGAAAGTGTTTTTCCACTAAAAATTTCAATGATCCCAGGCAACCAACCCCATCCAAAAAGCAAAAACAAAAAGAAGAAAAATCGAAAAATGAAAAAAGGGCTGCTAATGATGTTACTGTGCGGAGGCAGTCAGTCTTCAGTTATGAGAGAGCAACCTGCCCAAATGAGGAAAATATTGACAATAAAACAAATTGTTGTGCTCTTGTACTGTAGTGTGGTTTTAAGGCAGAAAGAAGACGACAGCAACAATATTGCACGAACACTGACAGTGATTGACATCGAATGTGTTTTTGGATTTGCCGCAAAAAAACAATGATTTTTTGATAGCCTTTTCGCGTTCTAAGGGTTGTTTTACATTTTTATGAACATAATTTTATAACAATAAATTAAAATTATTAAATAAACTCATTATATAATAACGATTTGCGATATCAAATCAAATCTCGTTATGTCATGGGAAATTTTTCTAATGAAAACCATTAAAGATTTTTATCGATCAATCAAATTATTTCAAGTTTACAATGGAATCGAAAAATGATACCAATAATGAATTATTATCACATTGAAGACATGCATTCTACTGCATTTCTAAGATTAGAGTTCTGTTTATCGATTAATAAGCATTTGTGGGAGAGAGAAGTGAGTATATGTCGACATGGTATTAGATTTCATTAATTTACGTAAATATTTTAATATTAAGCACGTCTAATTTGTTTACGTTACTTATTAATTAAAAAGCCTAAAGTAAGGCCGATTACTTTAGTATTATATGGTCAAAAACCAGAATAGCTCATATGTATTTAGTTTTGCACGTAATTCAGCTTCGCTAGGACATTGGAGCATACATATACAGTCACACAGATAATTATAAGTACCCACCTAAAAATCATTTTTTTTTTAAATGGTAATATATGGACAAGTCAACTGATTTTTGCGCCAAATTTTTTGCTTTCCGTCACAGCCGAACAAATTATATTTGTTCTCATCACTAAATATTACATTCGCCCAAAAATCATTTGACTTGGCTGCGGAAACCGTTCTTTCTCAAAACACTTCGAACTGTTTCGGAATGCACATTAACACTGTGATCACTTTCCGAGGTATTTCGTATTTCTATGGCTGTAGTTCTAGGATTTTTATCCACAATACCTTTTATACACCGGGCTACTCTTGGAGAAATTTTATACGAAATATACGTCGTACGTATAATTTTCTGTGGTGCCATATTGGTTTTAAGCAAACTGCAGTCACAAATTCATAGATTTTGGCAATCTCTTTTCTTTATTTAAGTAAATGTGTCGTTACAGACGCTAATGTAAAGAAATTTTAGATTAGAAGTTCATTACTTTAAAAAAAAAAAGATTTTTAGGGGGGTACGTATAGTTATCTGTGTGACTGTATATTCAAATATAATCTGCATAGTCTAAGTCATTCATTCAATCGATCTATGTAGTCCCCACACAAATCTGCTTCATGGCCATTAAAGATTATAATTTGATATCGTTGTGCAAATTACCGATTTCGATTGTAATCGGTTCCTTTCCTGCGTGTTAGAATTTTTAATAGTATAGGTGGTGGATTCCAGTCATTTTTTTTTACTGCAAAGCTGTTGCTCAGTAGGTGTTTTTATAAGAAACGTCGTGTACCATTTCTCTATAAAGTTATGATCAGTTGGATTAATGTCGCTGGACCATCTTCACATTGTGAAGCATTCAAAATCGTCGAGTGGTCAAGGGTAACTAAAGCTTCTTTAAAATCAAAGATTACTTGTAATAGCGGTAACCTCACGTCACTAATAGTGCTATGACGGTTCTAACATTGTTTACATACATACATAATTAGTCATTGCAACCCTTCAGTCAGGATTACGACCTAGTTTCTCACACCACTTATGTTGTGTGTGTGTTAATTTTATACATGAGTGGCGGGACCTACAGTTTAAAGTCGACTCCGAACGACAGATTTTTGAGAAACTTTTCATGGCAGCTTTATTTACTCTCAGAATTTTTGCCAGAAATCTGCCGAGAGGAAGACGCCGAAGAAATATTTTTGTATTTTGTTATGATGTCTGGCCTGGGGTTTGAACCCTGGCTTTATGTCTAATAAGCCAACACACTACCTACTAGAATATGGGGACATTGTTTACACAACCAATGCAAATTTTCCGTGCGGAAGCAGCCTTTCTCGCATCTTTAAGTCACCATATTTACTAAGACAGATCTCAAGTTATTCATTTTTGAGGTCAGTTATAAACCCTGCTTGAGCTCCGACTTCAGATTTCCAGAATAATAATGTTATGATCGGATGATTATAGGAGATTTATTTACCATCCAGTGTCTTTCTGTTTTTTTTTTTGTAAAGAAGGTGGCAAACTTTCAATAGCTTCAACATGTCCGTGGGTATGTTAAATTCTTACCGACTAAAACCATCTTCCACTTCATGGCCGCTTATTCCTACGCAACTGTCACAGGCGGTATTACATCGTAGGGTGCAAGAGACTTTGTCTATCTCTAAAGCCAGATCAATACATCTTTTCCTTAGGTGCTCCTCTATTCTGAACTTACAAATTATCGTTCTAGCGGTTACGAGCTACATTATCTCAGTTTTAAGGATTTTCTACATTATATTGTGGGGCGGATTTCTACTCTTCCAGGTGCAGATGAAAAATTATGTGTCCAATATCATTGCCTGTATCAGGGCTGATCGGATAACTAGGAAAGTTATCATATCCGTATTTGTTAAGCGCCTATGACCAGTGTGATCCACGTGCAAATTTTTGGGGTAAAATTAAACTTCGATTATCACCTTTCGACTTTCTTCTCAATATCTTTGCTATCTTATCCCACTTGGTTGACTGTCATTCTCTTTTCAATACCTATGGGATCTTTCGTATAACTTTCTCGCCTTGTCGGTTAACATGTACATGTTGGTCGCAAGAAACTTTTCTTCACTTCAGTCCTTAAAGGTCTCATTCGATTATTTGGTACTATGGGATTACTTTCTACACCGCAAGCTTCTAAGCACACCATCTTACCCTTCTGCTCACTAAATGTTTAAACTCTGTAATCCAAACAAAATTTACTATAAATCATCTACTTTAGTAGGTAGGTAGATAGGTTGGAGTGATAGCTTTGATACCAAAAGCTTACTTGAGTACGCATAGCGACCCGTTGTGACGCCACAGCTAAACTCTGCTTTAGTGAGTCTACGGTCCCTGCTGAACCGAGGCCTTTCAATGGCTCCACTTTCCACTCGAAATCTGTTTCAAGACCATTAAAGATTATAATTTGATATCGTTGTGCAAATTATCGATTTCGGTTGTAATCGGTTCCTTTTTAAAGCATTTTTAAACTTCTTTACATGGACAGGAATATAAGCCCGCTTATTCTCTTGGATTGTTGAGGGCAACATCATTATGCTGACTTGTAACAAAAATTACAAAGTGAAACAAAAAAAATCCAAGTGGATGAGGAGGAGGAGGAGGAGGTTAGAAATAACAAGGGGAGGATATGTTTTCTCATAATTTGCAAGGAATACATAGAAAATATTTAAAAGACTTACAAAATATTGCCCTCTTTAAAGATTATTTATGAGCAGTCAAGTTAACTACTATTTTTACTGCCATCATGCACAATGCTAAACCAAAAGAAGGCAGAGTAACGGGAGTGGGGGGGTTGAGAAGAAAAAAAGTAGTCAATTTATAAAGTCATACAGTTAATCCGAAATGGTGTAAATAATACGATTAACTTCTACACTCCCCTGAACATTACACGCAGTCGCTAACGCTAACAAACAGACGCGTGTTCTTATGGTAAAGAAGGAATTCAAATGGTTTTCTATGGCTCCCATAGAATAGAAGTATGCAAGTGGTGGTGGTGGTGAGTAAATGGATGGCATTGTCTGATGCTTACACAACATCCAGAGCAACAATGACCAGAAGTTGGAAGAAACCGCTACAAGTTGGATAAAACTATGCTGCACGACACAATAGAGGTCATTGTTGGTTGAGTTTGTAATGAGTTTGTAACAGGCTGAAATGCTTGCCTGATTGCATTACAAACACAAAAGAAAAAAGAAAGGATTTGCGAAATAAGTAGTGAATTGAAAGCAAGAGAAAAGGGGGTGGGGGGAGTGTTTGTTCAAAATCATAAATCAACGAAAAAAAGATGAAATAAAAATCATATTGATATGCGTGGTATCGTAAGAGCACGGCGAAGAGATAAGAGAGAGAGTAGGAAATATGAAAAAATTTATTGAACTTTTTTTTTGGCATTAAATTGGGTGCGGTTAAATGCTCTTTTCCAAGCTATTCCGCTAATCATTCTGCCTGCGTCTATTTAAACAACGTATGAATGGAAAACCTTTGCAATAAATTGTCAATTTCTATATGAAACATTTTAATTTCTTTTCTAATTTCCATCTCCATTGTTTAAAAATTCATTTCCTTTGCCTTTCATAAACATCATCATCATTTCAATATACTGCTTATGGTCAGTGGCTTGAAAGTAATTCTTCATTAATTTGCTCTCTTGCATGAAGCTCTTGCTTGTTAGAATCGTTGAAATAAACAACAATTTAATCGTATTATGATTTAAGAAAAAAAAAACGAACACAATCCATTTATATTTTCTTCCATCATCCTTTTGTCGATGACTTTAATTTACAATCAATTGTCTTTGGCTGGCAAAAGAGATCACCAGAGTCATACAGTTTCATATGCCTTTGGCGTGCAAATGATTTTTCCTTTATTTCTTTCTTTCTTCCTTTCTTTTGTGTAAATTGTGTTGTTGTTGTTGTGCCGTTAGAGAGAGAAATTCATGCCCAATATTGTTTTGCAAAAATATGTGAAGCGTATTAAAAATTATTAAAAGCTAGAAAATAAAGCAGAAAGAGAGCAGAACCAAAGAAGAAAAAAAACGTAACAAAAAACGTTAAAACTGTGCCTGCCATATGCCTGCCTTTTGTATCGAATAAGTGTGCAAATTGTTGATAAAGAAGAAAATAAAAAATGGAAGAAAAAACATCACCAATCGTAATTTAGTTTCACTTGAAGCGTAAAGATTTTGAACACTATGAAGTAATAATTCAGGAAAATGGAAAACTATAAACATGAATTAGTTCCACCGTATCGTTTTTATTCTGCAGGATAAGAAAGTTTTCACAAAAAGCACAATTTTTCAAAGGAAAATAAAACTTTATATACAATTCAACACTACCTGGTGCCATTTAAGCTCTTACTTCCCTTAGGAAAAGCCTTTCATGAAGGCGAGACAGAAAGTTCTCTCTTGCTATGCTAGTTAAAGATATGAGTTACCATGTATCCATCAGTTAATTTGATCAGAAATTTCATTATGGTTTGTTTCTTGGCTAAATTTCTTTCAAACTGACTGATGAAAACTATCATGATAAAACGTTACGAAGACCAGCCCATAAGATACAACCATAGAGGCAGAAATCGTTCAGCGATCTTTATTTACCCTGTGGCAAAAGTTTCCCTACTTTTTAGAAATAAAGTGCGAAAAAAGTCAAAATGTTATCGTGATGATCGCTAGATTCATCTAAGATACGTTGGTAAAATAATCAGTTGTGAATACAGCAGCACGGCGCAGAAGTTATGATCGAACTAACGTTGTAAATAATGTTGATGGATCTCCTTATTAACAACACGATACACAATACTCGCTTTCAAACATAGTTTTATAACAAAAATACCGGAAAATACCTATCATGACAATGACAGAAGGAACACATTCTAGAGAACATCGGAGGGATCAAGAGCAACAACAAAATTCACATAACATGCATACATAATTGGCCATTACAACTCTTCAGTCAGGATTACGGCTTAGCTTCTCACATCACTCATGTTGTGTTCGTTAATTTTATACGAGAGTGGCGGGACCTACAGTTTAAAGTCGACTTCGAACGACAGAGAAACTTTTGAGAAACTATTCATAGCAATTTTATTTTCACGCTCAGAGTTTTTGCCAGAAATCTGCTGAGAGGAAGTCGCCGAAGAGATATTCTTTCATATTTCGTTTTGATGTCTGACCTGGGGTTTGAACCGTAGCATTACGTCTTAATAAGCCAACAGACTACCTACTGCTCAACGGCAACTTCTACAACAAAATTCAGATTGTCCCTAAAACTTCTGCATTATAGCACTACGACATCCCTGAGACAACATAAATGCACACAATGAGAGTGTATACGACATCAAAGCGAAACACCGAGACATTCAAGGGTTACCTATAGATTCGTGGGCGCAGAGACAAATCAAGGCACGACATTGGAAGTAAAAGGAGGAAAATTAACCCGATAAATCCATGGATAAGCGATCTACCCAAATCTACTAAAAATATTTCTAAGTGTTCTTAACGTGGCACTGGAAACTAAGCAAATACATCTAAGAGCCAATGAATTTTAAAGAAGATAATGATTATGATGGAGAGAAAAAAGGAAGACAGTACACAGCCTGACTGCCACTGTTCAGCATTTGGAGAGCTGAGATGAACAATTCTACCCGAAATTTTCTTAAGTGTTCTTAATATGACACAGGATCTCAGCAAATACGTCCAGGAGTTTTACAGAAACTATGCACAGCTTGTCTTTCATTGTTCGGCGTTTGAAGAGCTGTAGTGAACAATTTTATACACTCAGAAATTGTAAAGTGTTCTCTAAGATATTTTCGTTACCTTTAAGAAACATAGCGCTGTCACATTTCCCTCATCCTCCAACTATTTATTTGCTTTGTTTCCATTAATCATACTTAAGCAGATGATGGGTCTACTGTAGCAGATCTTAAGCTAAACTCTACTATCTTGATCGTTGTCTAGCATGCGTTGTTGTATTTATCAAGAGGTGGGGCTGTTCTAAGATCTTGCAATTTTTAAAATAAATATTCGAGTAGAGAAACTCAAACACATCCAACAACTTTCAATATAAAACATGAGCTTTTGTACATTTCTGAATGACTTACACTTTGTATGGTTGCCTGTCCAAATAGATTTCCTCTAATAAACAGAATAAAGTCCAAGATGTTAGCCATTGTAATAAGAAATACCCCGACATTGACATCGTAGCTGCCATAACTTTTGTGGGAAATTGAATCAAAAGACATTGAAAAGACATTTGTTGCCACAAAGAAAAGTTAACTAATGTGTGATTATGAGAAATGAATATAAAAGAGAGACACTAAACGGAATTTAATTTATTTCGAATGTCAAACTGCTCCTAAACTTAATTGAGGAATTTAGGCCATCGAATCACGCTATTATTCGACAACAAACAGCAGACATGTTGAAATGGACCATCTTTTCTATATTTTTTAATGGATTTTCTCTCATTTCACACATTTTCCAAGGACAATAGGCCTTCATTGCCAGTGAATGTTCTTAAAAAGTATCGAATTACATACTGATTTACACCTTCGTTCCAACATCCATGCTCTCTGCTTAAGAAATGTCGGAAATGTTTCAATCGTTTAAATATGATTTCGTGTTTTTTTTTTTTTTTTTTTAATTTTAACCTTTTGTGTGTCATCCTAGCGAACATTATTTGAAGGCAGTAAATTTATAAAGGATTTAAATTGAATTCTTTTCTTTTTATTTCATAACCGGTCACGTGTTTAGGATATACAGTGACATATCCGGTAGATTCTAAAGACCACACGTACGCACACTTACTCACACATTTACCTCTTCAACTCACACTCTCACTCTCGTGTTCTTGTTCTAGTCTTGTCATCAATTTAAGGGTAATAATTAGCACATCACGTGGCTTGTTTTTTTTTTTCGAAGAACAAGCCATGAATTAAAAACAAAAAATCAGATCGATTTCAAGGCATAACTATGTATCACATCTATTCGCAGAGTATAAGAAGAAGGAGAGTTTTTTGAATTTATTTTTAAAAATTCCTTTTTCAACCATAATGGCTGGTGGATTTTAATTTTTCCAGATTTTTTTTTGTTTTGTTTTGTTTTGTTGAACAACAAACAATCGCAAATGAAAACCATTTTTTAATGCCTGTTTTTATTAGTAGACGCTGGCTGCATTGGGAGTTATTAAAACCAACAACCAAAAAACAATCGTACACGGCCATAGATTTCAACCATAATGACGACAGCGATTATCTTTGCTGTTCGCTGTTTATCAGTTTAAAAACTAATTACACTGTGCTGCTCAGCTCATGATGTCCAGTAGTTTCAGTTTCCAGTTTTATGCCGGAATCTACCGGAATAATATGGCGGCGGCGGCGTATGTGTAAAGGATGGCACAGGCCAGTGCATATAGTCAGTCAGCATTACTACCATCCATTACTATTGATGGTGTGTCTTTGATAATGGCCAGTAGCAGACGTACTCGTCTACTGACCATTTCTGTGGTCATTATTTTCATTATTATTGCATCATCGACTAAGTGAGTGAGTAAATGAGTGAGTGTGAGAGTGTGTATGCATTTTGGCCAGCCAACTGTATTTGTTTCATTTGTAACTCTGGTTTGTTGATTTTATGAACCTGTGAGCATTAAAATCGGCAATTAAAAGTTACGACTGTCATTGCACTGAGCACCAGAGCTAGCGAGTGTATTGTTTCATTCGCTGTGTGTGTCTGTGTGTTACAATATCAATTAAATTTGATATTTTTGTAATGAGGTGTCTCTGTAAAAATTGACAAATCAGTTCGTGTAAATACACTCACGCGCTTTTGTATTGGTTTGCTGTGAGTACACTACAGCAAAGGATTAGTGTTTGATGTGGAACAGAATGAAAGCGAAAACTGTTAGGATAGCTGCTGATGTCGATTCTTATTTTTACGTTGTAGAGTGTAGTGAAATTAATCTGATATTAAATTTGTTGCCTTTCTTTGACAACTCTTTGCCATTGGGAAAGTAATTTCATTAGTTTTCTTTCACGTAAACATCGTCTCTCAGTAATAGCTGGAAGAATTAATTATCACAAGCTTCACTTAGGGGCAGATCTGAGTTATAAGGTGGACTCATAAAATCTGATCAAGTGCTCCACCAAGTGCTGTCACCAAGCATCGCTCTCATCTTCTTTTTGTTTCATTAATAAAGTTTTTCTTTCTGGGCAGGGAATTTGTCGACTGTAGCAGGTCCTAGAATACTGGGGTTACTACCAATCCTTGCCTGAATACAATACCCTTTGTGCAAGCGGGTTGGATCATCTCAAGATGTGACTCTGTCTGCTTCTTTTAGAAAGTTCTTTGCTGATGTATTCTCTTTTAAAACTCAGGTATTGAATTATTTGGTGGAAAGTGATAAACATGTCCCGCTCTTATTGAGATGAAGGCAATAATATGCAGTATCGGCTACATGCAACTCGAAACTGTTGCAGGATATTGCATAAACAAAAGAAGAGGTACGTAGATCCTTGTATTAGATCGAGTATTAGTCTTAAATTCAACCGTCAACCACATAAATCAAATTGGAAGAACATAACTTCCAGGGATCAGGAATAAAAAACTCGAAGCCTTTTTAGAAAAGCTATTTGGGATTCACGATACGAGTGGGAATACTCCCTAGAACTTATAAGCGACCTATGCCCGAAGTTCCAGCTTCGGCGCTAATTACATCCACAAATCCCTCACCACAAAACACTTGTTTAAGGATGTAAAGAAGAATAACCAATGACAGGAGTTGGTAAGCTGTGCAGGGCTCCCGTAAAGCCAGTTGATACATTTTCCGAGCGATAGCTATCCCATATATAACCTATTTGTAGTATGAACTGTCTGACTACATGCATACAAACATAATTGGTCATTACAACCCTTCAGCCAGGATTAGGAGCTAGCTTCTCACACCACTTATGTTGTGTGTGTGTTAACGACAGATTTTTGAGAAACTTATCATGGCAATTTTTATTTACTCTCAGAGTTTGCCCCAGAAATCTGCGGAAAGAAAGTCGTCTCAGAAATATTAAAATTTCGTTTTGTTGGAGATGAGCTGAGCTGAGGTTTAAACAGTGGAATCAAGTCAAAAAAAGCAAACACACTACCTACTAGGCTACGGCTATTTCACACTGAACTGAAAAATAGCCACTAGCGCTTAAATATTGGGAAGTCATTACCTGCGGGCATTTTTAAAACATATTTCTGATAAGTTTCTTAACCTTTTCCAGCGTACACATCCTAATTGAACGATCACTATGTTCATGACAACTTGTACGGCGCCTCATTTTAACTAAATCACACATATTTTGTAGTTGTAAAGAAAGGAATAAACTCTCTGAATAGGAGCTAACTTGTCTTTAATACTGTTTGGATAGATTGACTTACATTAAAGTGGACATAATTATGGCCATATTTTTAAATTTGTACAGATCGTTTGTCTTGAAACAACAAACTTATTTTTTAAACCACTAGAACCATCTGTACAATATGGAAGATGACCATTGTACCTTATCGCTGCCTTGGAGGGGGAGACAAATTTCTGCATGACACATTTCTTAACTGTATCAGGAAATGCCTACAAAATTTTCAGCAGGATGGGTCCCAAATTGTGGGTATGAAGACGAAGATACGTAACATACGTAATACAGCTGTCCGAAATATAGATGTCCTTGGAATAAGGTATTAAGCGCAGTGAGCAAATTGCTAAAGTCAGGCTGGAACTCCGAAAGTTGGAAAGATAGAGGCAAAATTTAAAGCTAACGAGCACTTCGCGCTGAAAAACCTAAGAGTGTCGCAGAGGAAGAATTTTTGGCAGGAATAGGATGTAGGTTTAGGCGTCAGCTATTGTAAATCCTGCATGTTTATGTTGCTAAAAATAAACACCCTTCGACGATTTCCACCTCCGGTTCAGAACGAAAAAAAAAAACTATTCTTTAGGATCTGGAATAAAATTTCGGCCCTCGAGTTTTGAATTAAACCCAAAATATTCTCTTTTAAAAAGAGAAATGTAATAAAACGATGTACCATATAAAAGCATATGTTTAAAATTGCTTACAATCAATGTCCCTGTTTCATGCCATACTCTTCCGTTGGTGTATCCTGTCTTCCCTGTCTTTTCCCACTCTATATGCCAGTGATATTCGCATTTATCTTTAAGCTTTCTTATGGCCCTTTATGGCCAAAAGTAAAAAAAATAAATTTTCAGCCAACTTCTAAAAGAGATAGAGCAGCAGCAGCAGCAGCAGCAGCCTTTAAAATCCTTTTAATGGCCAATTTTTTGTAGGCGAAAAGGAGAAGAAATAAAATAAAATGAAAGCCAACATAATGTAATGGTGATGGTGGTGGTGTTGGTGTTGGTGGTCATCATCACAGATCCTACACATAAACAACAATGACCAGAGACCCAAAAGAGTTGTATTACAGCCGTTGGTATTATTGTATTGACCGCTTTTGGAATGTAATGGATGGATTGGTATTGGGTGATGGTTTTTCGTATTTTTTTTCGGTTTTAATTTTTCTTCTCTTTTGGTTTATGGCTGTGAAAGTAGAAGTGGGAATTGTTGGCGGCGGATGGTGGCTGGTGGCTGGATGTTTCTCGTCGTCGTACGTTTATAAAGCAAAACGCGCAAATGTTAATAAATCTTATTTTTATCATTCGGCTATAAATACTGAAATTTTTAGCCATTGCCAATTTATGACCATTATTTATGTACCACAAGGTACCAATAGTTCAACTGACAATATAAAAAAAGCACACAGAAAAAAATATGAACAAAAAAAAAATGAGAGAGAAAATAGCACAAATAAAATATATTTTTACCCTGTATGTACATATGTATGTATGTATGTGGCCCGAAAGAAATAAAAATAAAAAAATTAAAATAAAATACAACACGAATTATTTCAATTTAATACATTACACTAGGAGTTTATGCATTAACGTTTATGGTCAGACATACTGTATCTGGTGTAAAAAAAAGAGTCGAATTAAACAGTTTATTGACAGCAATAAGTGTGACTTTTTAATACGAGTTTAATAGACATTTTAAACGAAAACCAATGGGCTTCGCTAGCCCTATTCATTCACAAGTTTATATTGAGACAAGATTTTAACTAACAAAACTATTCACTATTAATTCACACCGGTTACCACTTGGCGTTTAGAATCGACTTAAACATGCATAGTCAAGACAACATGGATATGTTTAGGCCGGTGATTGCCTAAGTAGATAGGTTTGAGAACGGGTATAGTCATAGTTTTTTTTTTCACGCCGAGGAGGGGTAAATGTACCTAACCGCACCATAGAGGAAGTCGTCACGTCCCCCGTGTGTGGGGCCCTCACCCACTAAATCCCCCCTCGTCTCGTGGACTTGTTGTGCCCACTCCGGAACTAGGGTGGTATTACTTCGGAGTGGAGTCCCTTTGGCCCCTGCGTGTTCATATCCCCGTCCGAACTGCGTGTCGAAAGTTGAAGAGACATCTAAGTGTCTCCACTATTCCTTTCGTCCACGTCCCTGCCTCGAATTCCGCTTGGCACGTGTGCCAGATTCATCTATTCCGGCGCGCCCACATGTTCCGCAGCCTCAAGATCTCTTCTTCAGTCTTAGAATGCTCTCCACGTAATTCGCCACTGAGGTCCAATTTTCCCTACTCGCGATCATAATCCCGACAATGTTACCGGCCGTGGTCGTCCCAACTATCGACGTCAGTGCAGAGCGATAGCTCTGCCAGCGTGCACACTCGAAAACAGTGTGCTCTGCGTCATCAATTATCTCGCCCTCCTCGTAAAGACAGTAAGGGGAGGCGGTCTTGCCCATTCTGTGCAGATATTTCCTAAAATATCCGTGACCCGATAGCATCTGTGTAACGTAGTAGTTTACCTCTCCAAATTTCCGACCAATCCATGGCCTTATGTCCGGAATAAGTCTCGCCATCCATCTTCCTCTATCTTCCTCGCTCCATTGTTGTTGCCATTTTGAAATGGTGTTTTCCCTGAAATGAGCGGTTATGTGACTTCCAGCCGTTTTTGCCCTATAAATATCCATCCGCTCCGCTGCCAGCAGATCCACAGGGATAATACACGCTATCACCACTACGGCTGGAGCGGATACCGTACGATATGCCGACGCGATACGCAATGCAGCCGTTCTCTGTACCGATACCAGTGCGTTTGTCCGCTTCTTAACATCCAGTGTTTCGGCCCAAATTTCGCTCCCATAAAGCATAATGCTGTTTCCAACCTCCATCAGGAGTCTCCGTCTCGCCGGTAGCGGGCCTCCAATGTTCGCCATTAATCTACTGAGCTGTCCAACGATCTTCTGGACCTTGTTAGCCGAGTACTGAATCTGATGTGAAAATGTTAGTCTGGGATCCTGCCTCATTCCCAGGTATTTCACCGAGCTCTTGGTCCTAATTACCCCGTCTCCTATACTCATGTCCACCTGCAAGGGGATATGACGACCAGTGATCAGCAGTAGGTATAGTCATAGTAATAAATACAGAAACACTCGAAAGAAAGGAAATTAAAAAAACAAGATGAAAGAAAAATACCGAAAACAAATGGGAGTTATTAGTTAGACTGGGATGAGTGCACAACCCTCAGTTAGCACAATCACATTATGAACCTCAGAAGAGTGTAAATATCGACTACTCGCGGATATTTTAAAGCCTTAAAGAAAACCTCTTTTAAGAGAATTCAGTAGCTACCGAGGATATACCCCGCCGTTATATCGTTTTATCTTTTACGTTCACATACCTTCGTCCTAGATTCCAGTCAGCTATCTGATAAAACAAATTCCATTAAGAAAATCAATCACCAGTCTCACGGTAGACGTACTGAGTTCAAGTAGAGAGAGGTATTCAAAGCTTATAGTTAACAATGCAGTAATGAATTTCATCAACGACGTGTGAGCAGTTTCGAACTCGGATCAAAGCTGTATGAGGATCTCAAAGTTAAAAAAAATCACGCTCACCATGGTTCAGATTGCTTGATTAGAATCTCTAAATAGTTCCAGAAATAGAGGAAATTTACGACTCCGGTATTGGGTCATATATGACCCAATGTATTGCTATTGCCTCTGTACCTATCTACCAATGAATTGTGGCTTCTACTGATATTACATACTTATACAGTATGAAGAAAACAATCAAAAATGGCCAAAGGAGAGGAACAGAGTCTGTATCGTGTTTCAAAATGCCGATGTACAAAATATATACAATGTATTCAATTTCAAAACGTCGTATATGTGTATTTTTAACGCAGTCAAAAAGCAATCAAGTTTCGGATTTATAGTTGATGCATTGTTTGGTTACTTTGCATATCAACATAGTTTATATACAGTAGTAGAACTGCATACAAACTTTGTATTGATACATTTTGGAAGGCAGCCTCTAACAGGAAAGGTGCAGTGTTCTAACAGGACACCCCTCCTGAACACAAATTTATTTGATGAGCCACCAAAAATTGACTTCACTTAGCTAAGAAGATTTAATACATCCTCATTATATCTCAAATTTTGAAGTCATCTGTCTACTATTGCATTTGTTTCTGTGTCTCCAAAACTCTCTTGATACTTGGTAATGGATCAGTCAACTGAATTGGAATAGATGGAGTTATAAAGCTTCCAGAAAGACAGTTAAAAGTCGCAAATATAGACTTGATTAGAATTGATATGGCTTAATAGGCTAGAGTTTCGATTTCAAACCTAAGCTCTGACTTCTAGAAAATATAATCTTCTTTCGAGGACCTCTATTCAGCAGCCCTCTGACAAAAGCTTTAAGTGTAATTAATTGCCATAAAAAAGCTTCTCAAATCTGATGTTCGAAATCGAGGCTAAACTGCAGGTTCCGATACTTATGCCCTTAAGGATTGTAATGCTAAATATTGTATGTAAAATTGATGGTTTAAAGAAACTGTTTTCAAGCACTTCGTATGTCCTTATGCAATAATAAAAAAAAAAAGATTTCTTGCAGACCTGCATACAAATTAAAATTTCCCTCCACCATCGTTAATAATTTATTCCACTTGTAACTCAAAAGAGAAAAACATTAACAAGTCCATCTTGAAAAGTAAGATTACAAAACCATTTTCGTACATTCGAAGCGTTCTGGATTTGGAAACAATTCAAAACTACAAGTGATTGTATGTGTTAGCGAGTGTATGAACGAAAAATCACTCCACTCCGTAAAAGTAAGTTTGATAAACACCTCAAAAAAAATGTGTTATTTTTTCTTGTTGTTGTCGAAATTATTTCTTTACAGATTCTAAACGACAGTTAAAGAAGAACAACAACAACAACACCCAAACCATAAAACTGATGCTGATTACCCAGCAACATTTTTCGAGTTGCGAATAAAAAACGGTTTCCTTTAAATGGGAAAAGCGCAGGTTATGGGGATAAAAATGTGTTGGGTAAAGAAGAAGAAAACATTCAATTCGTATCTGAGACAATAAATCAGACAATTTTCTAAATACATATTCCGTGTGTTTGGGGCAGTTTTATGAATGTTTTTTCCATTTGACTTACAATCTCAAGGAATTGTAAATGTAGGGTTTGCAGAACAGGTGTAATGAGCACGGAAGCAATTTTCGATGTCCATTGATAGAAAAAGAAACTTATTTATGAAATTGAAACCAAGAATAAAGAAAATAATAAAGAGAAGGAAGAATGCTTTGAGACTGCATATACATATGTATGTCCCTTAAAGGAATATAAAAATAAACAATCATTTGGTAAGACTGTAATTTGAATAATTGGAATACACAAGAGGATCATGTAGGCTATTAACACTAAGGGAATCATGGAATCCAAAACTATCCTGCTGATATAATATTCCAATAATAATATGACGGTTAATGTAATACAAAGAAAGCGAAATGGAGTTTAGAACATGAGATCTGCTTTCAAAATAAAAACTTTATGCAGCTTGTTTCCGACCTCTTCAAAACTTTTAATAGTTTAAAGAGGAGTTTAATAGAGAAAGAATGCTTAGATTTTAACAATAAACTTACAGTAGAACCAATTAAAAGTTCTAATGAACCCATAAACTTTTTTAAGATAAAAATAAAAAATAAAAGTGGATGTTAACCCAGAATGATGGGATAGACACACTCGGATGACACATCTTTATACAACAGTCATCTATTTTATCCAGAGCTTCTGATGAAGTCCTTTAGACTTCTAAAGTCCTTTTTTAACATACATATCAGTGAGATGGTCTGCTTTGTAGAAACCATGACGGTTTCTCCCTGTCTGACATAACGCTTGGCATTTACTCAATAGATTAAGAACAAGTTTCTTCTCTTGTTTGTCTGTGCTGCAGTCATTTGCCTTAAGTCCAAAACCAATGCGTCTCGCATGAGGTCCATTATGCAATACTCAGTATCGATTACAATAGCTGTGCTGAGTTTGCTTCTTTGGTATTCAAATCCAGTACTGTATTGTAAATTGTAAATGTAATCTCTCATGTCTTCAGTGGGGTTTCTAATGTAGAGAAATCACAGTTGATCTACTTTACAGTTTCCTGGAATACCACTGTGCCCATAGGAATGCTCTGCCATGTTATTGAGGGATTCGCGGCTCCTTCTTTGAGATCGTCGTGTTAGAACCTAGTTCTTCGATAACCTCTTGGTAATCAGAAAGTATGCTAATATCCTTCCTGGAGATATTTTTATCCTTAATAATCCTTACCGCAGACCGTATATTCGCCATGTTGGTCTGAAAGACTGTGCAATGATCCGGTATATATATAGCTATAGCTTCCTCCAGTTCGAACTGTATATGAAGATTGGTATGGAGTACTTTACGAAGTACACGAAGTTTCATGAAATTTTTGTATTCTCCTATATCCGGAATGGATGTTATGAGCTTTTTCTAGAAGTCATAGTTTGGTATCATGTTATCTCTTTTGCTGAAAGTTCCCAACTCCGTTAGGATTCTTGAGTGGTCGATAGTCGATCTATGCCATTGTCCAGTAGCCCATCGACACTGACTGGTATTAGCTGTTGAACCCCTATAATAATAAGTCCAGCAAGAAGAGGATGAAGATATGGTATGCAGTACACCATTAATAATAATGCCATATCCAGTTTAGGTTGTTGTGCCAAGGGATTCTCACCATACCAGGTATTGGTAAACCAAGATAGGTTTGACTATTACAGTATAGATCCTATAAGTAATTCTAGGAGAAGAGAAAAATATTCTTAATGCGGTTTTTGTATTTTAAAAATGAGGCTTCAATCCACTTCAAACAAATCTTCAAGGAAAAGACATTTTGAGCATGGAACGATGTCGAAGTGGTTTTAAAAACTGAGAAGTTAAAATGTGTTGTTTCCTAACTTTTTCGAGATTTATATTCGCTTTTAAGGACATATGCAAACCCTTTTTCTTTTTAGCCTTAAACAGAATGTGGCTATATGATGTTGGATGTTTAAAGTTGATGTTGTAGCTGGTGCATGTGTTGTTGTTGTATTTTTCTGGTATGACCATAATAAAGATCGTTCAGAACATAAGTTATGTTGTAGCAGAGTGGATGGATGTATTTTATAAGAGATTTTTCATTTTGATTTCGTTAGTTGAAGCCTTCTTCAACTACTTTGTTTTTTTTTTTTTGTGTTAAGACACTAAACAACAACTCGTATACATCTTCCTTTAAAAGCAGTAAAGGATAGAATGAATGGATAAACGCACTTTAAGATGAAGAGAAAAAAGTGTCTTAAAAAATAAGAACCAAAAAAAAAAAAGAAAAGAGCAGTCAGTCAGTGTTTTATGATAGCTTTGGTGGTGCATTGGTTTTATTAGAAACGCCCACAATATTTGTTGGCTGGTTGGTAATAACGATTTTTCCATTAAATTAATAAATTAATAGTTACAAGCCATACAAGACATACATACAATCTATACAACCAACAACAGAGGTACTCTATAGTGTAAGGATTTTTAAATCATTTTTTTTCCGCCGTTCACCACAAATCTCTAGCAGAAGAAGTAAATGATGTCAAAATTTCATACATTTTCGGGGTGATTATGAACGAGAAATTATTATTAATAATAAATGGTAGGTGGATGAAAGATTCAAAGATTCAACAATGGAGTAAGAAAGAGCCTGGCTGGCTGATCGTGTAATAATGTTTAAATAGAGGGGTGTGGGAGAATAAATGTTTAAAATGTTGTTTATAAAAATAACACCTAATTTTTTTTATATTCATTCGAGTATGTTATTTGGCTTAAAATCACAATTCAAAATCATTATTTAATGGCTTAAAAGAAAAGCATAGAAAAGGAAACGAAAAAGAAAATAAAAAAACAGAGCAGAACAGAGTTTCCTTGAATAAAATTTGAATTTAAATTTAAATTGTAGCAGGCAGCATAGAAGATTTATCAAAGCATTTTTAGTTTAATCGCGTATTGTCTCTCCAGGCACACACACACACAGGCTGCATGGCTGAAAAACACACATCAACCTGAACATCATCACTTGCAGCAAAAACCAACAAAAAAAAAAGAAAACACTTGCCAGTCAACCAGACAACCAAACAAACAACGAACCAACCAACCAACCAACCCCCATACTTCCGTATGTTGCATTTAGGAAGAACTACTTATGTTTATCGTAGTCCTCCTTCGTTCGCTTAGTAATAAGGGATCTCGTCGTCGTCGTCGTCGTCGTTCGTATCTTTCTACGTGATGACAGATATGTGCTTTAGCGCTAATTAGTTTTGGGTTGTTGAAAATTCACGGGAACTCACTAGTTGTGGGGTCCTCTTTTCATTCTCTTTTCTTTCGTTCTTGTTGTCATCGTTCTCATAATAAAACAGGAGGGCTACATACATACTCGTACATGTATGTATCTCCTCTCCTATAGTATTTGTTTTGTAATACCTTGGCACTAGTAATGGTTTCTTGGTTACGCGGAGTAGTGTGTTGTAGTATTTGGTTGCATTTCGTATCCTGCAAGTGTACGATGAGTATGTAAATGTGTGTGTGTGTCGTTCGTTTCTGCATTATTACAAAATCATTAATTCGTGACAATTGTCGCGTGCATTTTGTGCATGACTTCAAAATTAAATACTGCTGCTGCTGCTGCTGCAACTGCTATTAGTTTTCTGTAGAGAGAAACAGAGAGAGAGCTGGAGAGGTTGAGAAAATTGGAAATCTGCCATTAAATTTATATTCGAGATGAATGACTTGCTGCAAAAAACACACACACTGAAATGTTATTAATCCTGTTCCGTTTACTACTCTATGAGTCTATGTGGGTGTTATCAGCTAATCATGAGGATTTTTTTTTTGTTTCTGAATTTGAAACATTGTAATTGTATTTGACAACAACTAATAATTGCTTCATTGATATTGTGTTGTATGTTAGTGGTTTGATAGAGGAAAGCCTATCAATTGACTCCAAATAAAGTTCAGAGGCTAGTCTAGTTTTTTATAATGGGAGTGCTGAAATCTATCCCTTAATGTTTACATTGTTACTAAGCCTCTGAGAGATTTGCAGCCGCATGTTGGGGTAACTCAGATTTTGAGATGGTAACAAATTACTGGTAGCCCATGCTACACATTACAATTTCAATTACAATTTCTGATTATGATCTTTGATGAACTGCTCAATGTGTAACAACCCTTGACTGGAGGACTGGGTGACGAACTCTATCGTTATTATATTCCATGGTCTTGTAAGTCTCTCCTGAGACTTAATTTTGTTATCACGATCATCGAGAATTTTTGAAATTTGAGTTTCAACCCAACCCAATGAATGGTTATCTGCTTTCTAGGGGTATAAACTATGGTAATTGATCAATGATTAATAACTAAATGTAAATGGCATTAACAGATAGATATATGCTTGTAAGAATAATAAACATTGGTTTGAAGAACACTTCTTTATTAGATGTACCATTTAAATGGCATAATCTCCGGCTTCAGCTCTCAAAGACAGCGATAGTCTTTTGGTATCAAAGGCTGTCCAACATAAAGTAAATGACGCAGTTTGTTCTAACGGAAGACAACTGATGACAGGAGTTTGTAGGCGAGAAATTCAGAAAGTCACAGATTTTAGTTTTGAAATCAATCTCCTGCTTTAGATTTACAAAAATTCTGATCAAAATTCCATCAGAGTTAAATTAATGACTGTAAACTTTAGTATGATATCTTGAAAATGCTTAGTTAAAGACTACAGCAAGGTTCCAATTTGCGCTGGTTTGTGTGCAAGCCTTATGATCTGGTTACATTCATAAACTTAGGTGTTGATGATGAATCACCTGAAACTATGGTTACTTTAAGTACAAATTATTGTAAAACAAAATTCATTATTTTTCTAATAAATGTCTTTAGTAATCAGCATCTCACATTATATATGTATGTAAGTACGATGAGATCATTCTAAACATTGCAAATGGCATTAGAAAAACAAATAAAATTTCGCGAAAATTTCTTGTTTGATGCCGAAGCTGTTTCATGCTCTGAAAATGCAATTTTGTGAAATGTCGTGTAAATAAGCAGCCATCTAAGCACTAAAAGTACTCTAAGGACCTATTTGAATCAGGCTGGTATACAATATATTGTATATCTCACAGGAATTGCATGGATATCGTACACAACGTTTTGTTGAAAAAAAAGTCACAAAATCTTTTGAATTTTCCTAGCCATTCTAGGTGGCTAGAGAAAGAACGTAAGCGATTAAATATTCATTGTCTTTGTATATTTCCAAACGATTCTAATAAAAAATTTGAGAATTTAAATTAAAAAGAAAGAAAAACAATCACAAAAGTCCACTCCAATATAACACTTCCCAAGCAAACTGCAAACACACACTCATATTTTTATTAACAACTTGTAAACTTTACATATGTAGTCTTTTTATTTTTTATTTTGTTTTTCTGTTTTCAAATTCTTTGAAAATGGTGTCTGTTAAGTTTACTTGTGGCTTTACAAAGTGTACCATTTTGATCAACGTTTAGAACGCATACTCAAGTAAGTCAGTAAACTTTACTTGATCGTATTTAGTTAAAGGTGGCTTGGCTTTCAATCCTTTAATACACCGATTACAAGCGTGTATTCGAGTGCAAAAGAGATAATCACACAAACACACACACACACGCACACATCTTGTTTATGTATTCTCGTATTAACATGTTCGCGGGCATTTCCCGCCAAACGAGCTGCAAAGTTGTGACCTGCTATTTGTGCATTAAGATTTGAATCGCCAACTCAAGGAAGGAGAAAAACAACATCAACATCAGTAATAATAGCAGCAACAACAACACCAACTAGTTTCTCCCCGCCTTTTTTGGCTTTCTTCATGGCATATGTGCAACGAATAAACCAACAACAAACATACACTCTTCTTCCCCTAAAGACATAAACTTCGATTATTATTAATGCCTGTTGGCTTTTTGCGTAAATTTTATAATAAAAAAAATCGGAAAAAGAAAACAAAAAAAAAGAGGAAACAAGACATGAAAAGGAGGTGGTGTTGATGTAAAAAGAGGTGCAATTTAAAAGTGAACAGAAATTGAAATCAAATCGATTACAAGTTTTTAAAAAAAGAGCTTGATTCCCTACAAAACAGACGTAGAATAGCACAGATATTGGGTCTGTAATTAAGGGCTTTCTATCTTTTCTATTCTTTTATCGAATTTTTATTCGCTTGAAAGATCTGTTAATGCTGTTGTGTGTGGAATATAATATCTGGATGGAGCACATCCGAAATGTCCAATTATCCATGGCTCTGACGCATTAATCAGGCTGAATTTAACCTATGGTTTGTGACAAGAAAAAGTGTCACGCATAATGTTGGTGGCCAGTTCACATCACCACTATTTGAAGTGACCATAACCTCAAATCGCTCGTGCAGAATATCCAGTTTGGTAGAATATAACGTCGTCCACTTGATATCACATGTCGTTGGTATCTAGACCACCCAATCCATGCCAAAAGAAGTTGGTAATCATCGACCTAAGGTATTCGCCATTGGCAGTGATGGCCTGCTTAACGTCGTTTTCAAATAAATACGGACTAATGACGCCTTCTGGTTAAAATCCACACCAAACATTGATGTATTTGACGCTCTTGGATCTCATGTAGATTGTTATCGTGTTAAAATTTACAATTTTTTTTTGTCTTCACGTACCCTTTCATCCAGAAATGGGCCTCATCGCTGGACGATTTTTCGAGTAGTACGTAGCCCGAACAGAATACCCATTTTGCTTAAACAATTTTATTATTTGCACGTATTATTGATTGCTACATTCGTCCATGGTAATTTGACAAAACAGACTAAATAAATGACAACTAATTTGACAGATGTATCAATGTTGGAAGACCCTATAGAATCAGGACGAAGTGATTATATTGACTTCTGATTTTTTAGTCGAATCAAACAGCGCTTTTAGAAAAATTTATTCTTTCTCAATAGCAGCAGGTCCAAGAGCTTTGTGTAGACATTTTTAACTGCCCGAAGGAAACAAAATGCCTAACAAAGACATTTAAGTGCTCTAAGCAATTTCGTTATGATAACTGTGTAGTAAATCTGAAAATAAAATAATTATTCGTGAGCAAATCAGCAGTTTAAAGTAGAGTCCCGGACTTGATTGATAGATGAGTATGGAATTTGCCATCAGCAAGCCCTTTATTGTACATTTGAAGAACAAGGGACTACCACAAAGCACCACTTGGCCAGGTCTACTGTAGCCTTTCCTAAAAAATCTGTCGTTGCTTAGAAATAACCTCAATAGATAGGGTTACCTGATTTTACTACGATGTTCCTTATTAATGTTATTCTGTCTGAGGAGAGCAATCAATGTCAGAGGGTTTCATGGATAAATTATTTGGAGCGGATTAAAGGCTCTTTATAAATTCGAACGACATAATGAATCTTCTCCGGATTTTAAACCTGAATTACTCGTATTGTAAACAAAGAAGAAAGTGCTACAAGCTTTTATAAACTGTTATTTCAGGAGAATAATATGATTGTTTCGGAATATCCAGAATTTGTAAGCGCTTGCTAGCTAATGTTCCCACAGAATTATGTGTACCTTATGGCTTATGGACCGCAACAAAGTGGTTGTCTGTTGCAAAAGACCTAAAGAAACTTTGTACTACTGCATTATCAAACGAGGAAAGGGATATCAGCCTAATGAACCTATGTCTCCCTGTCGATTTATTTTTGGCTGAAGCTGTGCCTATTTATTCTATTTTCTATGGTTGCGTATTGATTTTAATTCTACAATCAAAAAGTTGTTATGAACCAAGATCTGATTCTAAGCTTCTCTTTTTTAAAGAGTGTAGTAGAGTAGCCTCTTTAAAATTTCCTGAAAAATTGAACCTCGTTAGGCTAAAACTAATAAGCACGTCTTCGAAGATTAATATGTTGCCGTTCACATATATGTACATCATGCATGCATTTTAAGAGCTAAGGCACGCAATTGCTACAAACATGATTCACTATTTATTAAGGGACGCACTTAACTTTATGCGCTCACCTGATGAAATTCTTCACATAACGCGAACAGCAGGCTCAACATAAACAAGGTTTCTTTTTATTGGAATGAAACCATTCGTATCCACTTTTTTAATAACTAACATTAGTTTTTGATTAAATGAAAACCAAACAACAAAAAAAAAAATTAAAAATAAAAACAAATCCACACCATCTTCTTGCCAAACAGCTCTTCGTCATACAACAAACTCTTTTTGAAGGGAATAAGCCAAACGATGGATGGAAGTATGGATGGATTGATGTCTGACTAAAACGGTCAAATAAGCCAAAAAATTATGTGTTGCCTGATGAATAAAGAATAAAGTCAGTGAGCCAGTCAGTCAGTCGTCAACAATTATAACACATCACGTCTTTGATGATGAAAGCTGACCAAAAAACCAATTGTGTAACTGATGGACAGACAGACGGACTACAACAAACAAGAAAAAAAATCGTCACGTTGCATATTGCACATGTTTATGTATAAATAGTGTTGAAAGCAAATACCACCACATGTGAAAAGAAGCACAAAGTAGTAGTTGAGGACGAAGCAGAGAACATTATAATAAAATCCTTATAATGGCGACGTAAAGAGAAACATTTCGCGATCCTTAAAGAGGCATAAACAAGATTAATTTAATACGGCGATACCCAGAGATGGCAAGAGGGCCTTAAGGGAATTTCAAGCCATAAAATAAGCAGAAACATTTCTACTTTTTTTTTCACAATTTTTCGCACAACAGAAACCCCCTCCAAAAACAATAAAAAAAAGTAAAAATAATAAGAAAATCCCACTAAATTGTAATGAACAGCACACAGCCATAGCATAGCACAGCACAGCTTAGTACACGAGTATAAGAAAAACTCATTCTAACATTAATGCCATCAACATCGTCATCATCATCAGCAATAGCAATAGCGCAGCTATAACCATCCAACCATACCAGCAATATTTACGTTGCATGGCAAAGTAAAAAATAAAAAAGAAAGACGGAAAAACGTATTGAACCAGCAACCAGCGTTTGTCGATTATTGAAAACAACACGTTCATCCACTTCACGTATTGAGGGCGTAGACTTTATAACGAGGCTTTGGCTTTAGCATTTCGTTTTACTGTTCTATACTCTTCTCTTCTGTTCTCTTCTGTTCAGTTCAGTTTGTTGGGGCATAGATGGATGGTTGCATGGATGGATGGATGGATGCATTGGTTGGATTGATGGTTGTTGCTTGGCGGTGGTAGTGAATGTATTGCCTGCTATTTAGTTGTACTTAATAGTAGAGATACTTGACAATACATACTTCTTTCCCCCCTATACCCCTTTCTCACCTTCTTCACCAAGCTTCATGTGAAAGTGTGGTTAAGTGAATGTGCATCACATCATCGTCGTCGTCACAACACGTTTAAGTACGCTGTTACGATGTATGTATGCTCACTCGTCCAAGGAAAATAAAAAAAACACACTCTTGCAATACGAGTATCTCTTGCCATAAGAGGGTCTATTCCATATTTTCTTTTGCTTTTTTCGATTGAATTGGTCGTTTTTTAAAGATTTTGCACCTTTTCATTCTTATTTTATTTGTATTTGAACGTTTGCAATATTGCAACGTACGTTGGTATCCCCACTGCTGATGGCTTGCTGGCTGATGACTGGCTGCTCTTAGAGGCAGATGAAGATGATGGCAAAGGCGATGGTGTGTATTGCACTTTAACGTTACAACACCATATTATTGCAATGATCTACAATTACAAAATAATCTCAAGATGTGTGCCTCGATATTTGGCAAAAGGAGAAACCACACAAAACCTCTTCAAATACAATTTATTTTAATATTTGATTTACAATGTTTTATCGTCGTCATCATCATCATCATCATTCATTGCCCACAGTTACAAGCATCTCAACAATATTAGCAATTGGCTTATAATCACATAAAATAACACAATTGGAATACTATACAGTTAGTTGATCATTATGTTACTTTCTCCTTTTCTGAAATGAAATGAAGATACAACATCTTATGATCACTATTTTACGAGCCACCAAAACTACTCTTGACCTTAAAAATAACAAAATGAAGAGATGCACTGCCTATTAAAGTTCACACATTACTTTTATAATCCATATTTGTACATAAACAAGTTGAAGTGATGGATGGAAGCTTTTGGAGAGGTTAAAAGGTCTCTATCTAATCTCCACTTGGGTATAGCGGGCAGCTTTCGAAGATCTCAAGTAGCTCCCAACTTCCGATTACTTTCCCAACTTATATGATTTCACCAAAGGTTCCCTGGTAATGTTATTCAGGCTTCAGTATGAAATCAGCTAAATGTCAGATGGCATGCAGTATAGAGTAACCTTAAGGGCATGCAAAAGCCGATACAACTTAGAAATTGAATGGGAACTAATAAAAAACTGGTCACTGAAATTCTACTGTATTATACTTCTTGGCAAATCACTGGCTTAGAGATTGAAACAATCAATTGAATAAATCATCAGTTGCAAAAGTACGGCAGAAGAAGGCTTGTGTCGCTTTTTATTTCTGCAAATCTTTATTCGTATTCAGGGGAAACTTTGCTCAGTTCTAAGCGAGTTCCAATGAATTCAAAAAGTCAATAGTAATCCTTACCGACAAATTGAGATATAAAATAACACGAATGATCGGACTATTCAAAGCCCACCAACATCCATGGACGAACAGGTAAGGTAAGCTAAACAGAAATTTTCTACAGGACAGCATCTGAAGAAGAGGGTAATGTACAGTGTTATCTTTCCGCACCTCCTACAATGATAACCAATAAGGCAGTGATAAGCTCTTGTGATCATAGATTGTCCAAATTTTCAGCATTTAGCGCTTGTATACCATGCGACATAGAAATTTTATTTACGTTGGAATTCATAAGTAGCATTAGTAGCGGGGTCGAAAAAATGTTCTAGGCTACTCCAGTAAAACAGAACCATTTGTAAAGTATTTCCCAACATAGCAGCTGGCTTTCAAAATACTTTTATTGGGCAATGTGCCATCAAGACCATAGTTGACGGGAATAAATTTACAAGTTTTCAAAATATTAGATTTGTCTTCATATGTGTCAGCAATAATTCAGAATATTTAAAATATTTAAATAAAGTTTTTAATTAACAAAACATAACCTTACCTTCACAAAACAAACACATTCCTCAAAAACTGCTTAGAATAATTGTTTACACACTAAATACCCCACTCAAATGTTGCTTTACGTCGCGTTGTTTACATTTTTCTTATTTACTTTAAATTAAACACACTTTTCTTTTAATTATTTTCAATTTTTCACTTTTCCACTTAAAAAATTAACATTTTTCACAAATAAGCTTCCATTTTTGACAGTGTCAACAAGTTTTAAAAGAAAGTACCGTTATACGAATCGTAATGCTAACGGATGTGTAGGAAAATAACTTATTCCAACGTTTTTCAGCTTAATTTAGAAGCCAAACAGCCCTGTTTTAATTCTTCTGACTTTTAAGTGCTGCCAAGTTTAACACTGACAATTGGAATTGTGCCAAATGTCAGTCATCTGGAGGAAATTTTTATTGGATTTTCTTTATTTTGATTTTTGCTCAGAACAATTTAAGAAAAATCGTAAATTTTCTATTAAAAATTCAAGTGAAAAAGTAAAAAACTCGGTGGCCTTGTTCTCTGTGGCAACCACAAATAAAAAGTGTATCGAAATTTGCTGAAATAAAATGCAAAAAGTGATCACAAATCCAAAAAAAAATTGTTGGGCAGTAATTTTCAATTGAATAGAAAGAAAGAAAAAAATCTCAGTCGCAACAGCGGAGCACCCCCAGCACACAAACACTTTTGAAGATTAAGGCACGTACAAACAAACAAACAAAGGCACACACGTACACTTACTCTAAAGTCATAGACAAATACCCAGCAGAGCGACAGCCAGCTAGCTAAACGGCCAGCAATCAAGAAAACATATTAAGAACCAAATACACAAACAACTAAAGGGATTTCTCTGTCACACATACTCTCGTTCGTCGACGACGTCTGTCCTTCCGTCCGTCTAGGGGAACTTAACGACAATAACAGCCAAAAAAAAAGAAGAAAAATAGAAAGAAAAAAGAAGCAGAACAAGCAAGCGTATTACGTGAGTGCGCAGCCAAAATAAAAAGAAGCGTGAAAAGTGTATAGAAAATAGAAAGAAAAATCGTGTATTGGAAAAACGGAGGCAACTAAAGGGACTCTGGCTCGAAAAGTGTCGGTGAACGAAAAACAAAAAATTACTACATAAAGTGTGTAGTTAGTGGTGGTGTATACTACTACACATTTACTTATCACTACTACTACTACAATAACAACAACACTCAGCAAACAACCAAAAGTGCAAAGAAGAAAATTTCAAGGGAAAAAACAAAAACATTCAAAACAGTCAGTCGTCAGAACGGGCACACATTCACCGACTGACTACTACTTTACTTTGCTACTCGACACGGCCGACAATTATTGGATTTCTTTCTTCTCTTCTTATTGTTTCTTCTACTTTTACTTTGTATCAGTTCTACTTCCTTATTTAACCAAAGAAGAAAAAATTCCAAGTGTAGAGCAGCAGCACATCATTCAGCAAATCTTACGGAAATATTCTGTAAAATTCAGGTGAGTACCTTGTAAATCACTATCAGAATTTGTTAACAATTACTGTGTGATTATAAAAATGTTCTTTAATTTTAGCTGGTCGTTCTAATACCACCGTTGAAACATATAGAAAAACATCAACCGACCGCACCCTTCACACAATTCTCTACCCTTACCATTTTGGTCTTTTAGTTACTACTGCTTATCTACGGCTATTATTGTCTTACTACTCTACACTACTGGCTGGCTGCAATTGCTATACCGAAATTAATGAAATTTCCAATTGTTTTATTAGTGGGTTAAGTATAGTGTTTTCTTACGTTCCTGTATTCCTGTAAACACCAAGTCCAAGTCGTTATGACTTCGCCTCTATATTATCTCGATATATTTGAATTGCGTCCATTGATTACGAACTTGAATTGTAAATTATCGACCATTACGGAATATGATTGTCACAAACAGCTGTTGGCTCTGGTATCTGAGGACAATGACATTGTGCTGCGCTACACCAGTGAGGATGGCCAGGAGGTGTTAAAGTTAATTTCATGGTTTCGCCGTACATCTCGTGTTATACATGATGTTTGTTTTGATCCATCGGGACAATGGTTGTTGGTTTTATGTAAGTATGTTTAGCAGTAAGACGTTAAAAATAAATAGGATTTGAAGGGTTTAGAGAAAAAAGTGCTTTAATGACATAGTATTTCATAAAGATTGGATTTGCATAGGTATAATTTGCATTTAACCCGGGGTTTCTGTTTAGAGACAGAAGGAATTTGCTTGAAAAGAGCAGAAAATACAAAAATTTTATGGTTTTTAATTGGATTCTTGGAAAAAAAAACTAAATTCTGTCAGTGAATATAAATAAAATAAGAATTTCTTAAATAAATCACAATCTGGACTTCTATTCTTTCTGGCAGTCAAGCGCCAATCAGTTCTATTTCGACTGCAACTTTCTGTTCTAAAATGAATTTCATATGCAGTGTCTCCTTTAATTTTCTCACGCGCCAGTTTTGTGTCGGTCTAATACGGGTTGGTATCACAATTTGGAACCGCATTAGACCTAAATGACGTTTTCCTTCAAAGAGCATCCGCCATATACTCTAACTTAACCTAAAATGGATTCGTGGTTACAGGCATATCTTGAATCGTAACTGATTAACTTGCTATTGGAGGCATACTCGCACCGTATACCAATCAACACATGAGTATAATTATATCTTGTAGTTTGTTTATTAGGCAAAGGCTGATAAATCCTGGTCTGAGGAAGAATTTTGCTTTATTGCCCAACTTTCCTGGCCTTAATTGGATATCTGTCACTGTGTCTTTTCTTGCGGATAATGGGTAAGCATGCGGTGAAACTTCGCTTAGCTTCTAATGACTTCTGTACAGGTTGTATATAGTTTGAGAATTAAGACAGTATTGTTCACTTTGTTTGCCAATATCTGTTTCCAGCTCATCGCAGATTATATTTGCAACAAATAATTACAATTCTGCATCAACCTGAATCTCGTAAGACTTAGAAAGCAAATCCTTACATAAAATCCGCCTTTTGGTGGTTGTGGAAGAGCCGTATATTTTAGTTGAACTATGAAAAAAAAAATTTGTTCTGTTTTTTCATGTTGGTTAAGCGAATGGAGTCATCTGTTTCACCTATATTTATACCACCCACGGTTATGGACGGAGTAATTAGAACCACGCTTATAAGTCAAAATCGATTGTATTCGGATATTCTTTGTAGATTAAATGTCTGCGGATTAAATGTCTGCTAATCGCCATCTTTGTAACTCAAGGGTATGAAAGACAAATCTCATCGTATTTTAGTGCACCGTATATAGGAATAGGAGTTTATGAGTGGAGATAATTAAGAAAGATAAGAAGTTGAGTTAAAGATACAACAAAGGCTTGTGGCATTCTAATGTTTAACATGAAGTCAACTGATAGCAGAATAGTTCACCGATATATTATCATCTTATTATTTAGTTAAAAAGAAAATAAACGCATTTGAATTGGAAGGTAGAACGTTGGTAGCATAGTAAGAGAATACCCAAAAATGATTGAAATATAAATACGATTTTTTTTATTATTTGTCCTCTTATTATTCTTTGTTTTGTACTGCAGTAAATAACGGTTTTTTATCTATTGCTCTCAAATACTATAATATTTTTAAGTACTTCGTCATAACTTTCTCTGTGAGGTCGTAACGATAAACTGTTACAGTACAGTACATTTATTTTCCAGGTTTAAATTGTTTTTGTTTTTTTTTTTAATATTAAAATATCATCTTTAAACTGCACTTAAATTCATAATTTATTCCACATATACATACATATACATACAAGATATGTTTCATAAAATATTTCTTTCGTTATTACAGGTTTCGACAACACCCTACATATAGTGCCAGCGTTAGCGGTGGTCGATAAAACCTATTTGGATAAGAATACGCAAAATTCAGGTTTCCCGCCCCTCTATAGTTTGACACAAGTAACATCGTACATTATACCGTTTGTGGGACCCCATGAATGTCCGAATTCGAAAAAATGTCCCAATCAATTGACTAAAAAACAACGTCAAGCAACACTCAGTACGTTACGAAATGAAGAGCAGCGTACCAAAGAAAAGCCACCAAATGATGCTGAAGCAGCACAAGACAAAGACGACAGTCAAAATGTAAAAATTTTACAAGATCAACTAGAGAATCTCAATATTGGCGAAGACAAAAGCGAACAAAAGAAAGATGAAGACGATGGTGTGGTAGTGATGGTAGAAGCAGCAGCCACAGAAGATGGCAGTATAGATGTTTTTAGTCACGATGTACCTGCCGAAATGTTGGCAACTTCAAGTGCGCCCAATCAAGTGGACGATAAGACTGGCAACAGTCATTTGCCCATAATGAGCATGTCGTTCATGGCCTCAAACACTTGTCCCTATCCTTTGTCGGTGGTTTGGTGGCGTACATTGGAGGGTGTTAATCGTGCCGTCATAGGCTATTCGGATGGTTCCATTTGCTTTGTCGGGCTTAGTCCTAATTGCCCCTTTGTAGCTAGCACAGCAGTGGAAAGTGGCTCAGTGGTTAAATTGCTCATATGCCGGGATAATACTTTTGATAGTGTCATGTTGTTGGTAAGTTTTGTTCAAAAACAAACTACAATTTTTAGACCAGTTTTCTTTAATAAGATTTCTTTTGATGTAAACTTTAGATAACATCATCTTTGAAGCAACAATTCAAACTGTTGCTGGAGCAGAAGGCCATTAAATATACCTACCCTGGCGAAATGTCACCCACAACGTCACAGCCCAAAGAGAATGATTGGCAAATTGTAATGCCCTTAAAGAATACCAGCAATTCATCCGATCCAGCCTCGGAAAAATCTCAACCCGAAGAGGATGTTTTCGTAAGTGATGATAAAAGCAATATTGCCAGCACTACAGCATCAAATGATGCACAGACACTGCCTTTAGCACAAACACAGGCAACAACTTCAACAGCAATAACTACAGCCACAGTAGTGGCGTCTTCTGCAGGCACAACCGCAATATCAACGTCTACAGTTACTACAACAGCAACAACATCTTCCGATTCTAATGTAGCCAATAGTGCTCAACCTCCTCCGCCGTCTTATTCGGTGGCAATAACAAGACATTTAGACAATAAGACAAGTGTAACTACCGCAGCTTCGAGTACAAAAACCACCACTGTGACCACCACTAATTCAGCAAGTCGTTCAAATCAACAGCAACAACAACAACAACAGCAGCAACAGTCGCAGAATCACCAACATGATAACATATTGAACGATTTAGATGATGGTAATGGTCGACCTGGTATATTACCAGCTGCACGTGCTCGCCTCGCTTCTTTGAAATCATTGGGTTCGAAGAAATTAAACGCCATTAAAATGCGCCTCTCGGATAATCGTCAAAAAATTGAAGAATGTAAGTAAATTTTCGGTTTGATCTTCCATCAATTAATTGTCACTGGCTTTTAAAACACATTCAATACGATATTCAAAATTGCAAAAGAATTTTGCCATCTTGTAAATGCTTTTAAAGCGAATAATTAATCAAGTATTTTAAAATCTACATTCAAATGAAGGAATTTATCTTGAAAAACTATTTTCCATACAGTTGGTATCAAACAATTTAAGTATTTGAGATTGTTTTGCTACGATATTAATTTTACAAATTTTAGTTTCTTTGCAGTCTTTACATACAACTGAAATACGTTTGAAATTAATGTCTTTGCTTCGACATTTAGGTATGACTAAATTTGAATATTTAAATAAATGGTGTAGACAAGCTCATGGTATTGTATGTTCTAATGATCTATGTAGTCTACCCTCTAAAAATGTGCAAAATGTACATTATGGTGCAGGATCTTCTTATCCGTCTGTATTTGCTAATTTCATATAAGTAATGCTAGAAAACGTAGTTTATTCTTATAAAATTATATTCCTAACAAACAAAAAAAATGCTTTATCTGCACTTAATAATCTTAATTCTTTTCCTTACTTACTTACTTACTTACATCTTCACACTTTTAAAGTAACCGCCCCATATCCCCGGGATGTAATGCACTCCTGATAGTGTTTCAAATCTCTACAAAGAAAAAGTTTTTTCTTCAATTATTATGCGTGTCGTATCAGTTTCAGAAAAAGTGGCACTTCAAGGATATTCCAAACGGTTTCAATTTCAACGTCATATTCATGTGGCATTTCATGCGTAAAGATATTGTAGAAATTTACATGGCATGAACAACTGGGCCTACCTATGGCAAACGATGATTCGTCATCATTTTCTTTACGACTTGATCTGTATGAGCACCCTCAAGCTCCTTAAATTTTGTTGTCGTTTACTCAAAATAAAATCACCAACAAACCAATGCCAAGTTTTAAACGTTAAACAATTGCTGTGAGATCTCGACTGGCGAACCTGAATCCCTCTATCTATTGACATAATGGCCAATAGGTTATTATTTTAGCTTTGAGATTGAAAATTGGGGTTTGGAAGGAATTTGTTAGTTCATAGGTGTTGGCCTTCCTGGCAATGCAGTCCCACTGTACTTTTGAATGAGTTTGATTGGATTGAGCGATCTTTACGAACTTATCGGGTGATGCCATCTAAATTAAAGTACATAAAGGAAGATATTCTTCAAACTCAAATAAATAAGCCGTGCTCTTCAAACCAAGTACCTGTTATTTACAAGGCTATGAATTGGAGGAGTAAGGCGTTAAAATTGGATAAAGTACAGAGACAAATCTAGCACGGGATTCATCAGGATGCATCGTTATCTCTTAAAGTGTAAAGGTCTAGACATAGAAAAACCATTTGTAGTCAGGCCTCGAATATAGTATGTTGCTGTAGAGGAAAGCTGAATCAGCTAGATCACTCTCTACCGAATTACAGATCATGTGGGAATTTGCGGCAATAAGCAAACAAATAAGCTTGCTAAGAGGGTAGCATTCAGGCCGCCAATAGGTCTAGAATCTTTCTGTGGAGTAAGAAGAGATGTAGGGAAGGGCGAAATGGAATATGGGATCGTACCGAGTTCAACATATATCCTCTGTAAAGAGAATAATGAATATAAAGAATGCATACTTGGAATCTGACTAGTTTTTGTTTTTCAACTTGCCTCTCTTTATCTTCAGCTCAATAAAAAGTGCAGCTAAAGGAATGGCTATAAAGTTGTAAGAAGTTCTGCTAAACTTATCTTCCGCTTACAAACATAGAATGAAGTTTTGTAATGTTCCGAAAGACTTGAAATAATTCTTCATATACATACATATTTAGAAGCTCCTACCTAACGCAATTGTTGCAAGTGCTTAGTAATTAGTTTGCTTCGTTTTTATGGATATTAATTTGCTATGAAATAGCTTTAACCGGTCAGTGTTTAATTTTGAGCACTACATACCAATCTTTAATGTTGCCATCCACAGACACAAGCTATCTTTTCGTTTTTAAATTAATCCAATCCTTATACTACAATAGATTATTTCTTTTGCATTTTTTATTTATTTTTTTCTATTTCTTTTTATTATTAAAAAACAATTCCAAAAAATCTAAGATTTTAAATGTTTTATAATGTTTTTATATAGAATGAAAACAAAATTTGGTGAGTTTTTTTTCTCTGTCAAAAACAAAACAAAACCAAAAATCTTGTTAGAAAATCTATTTAAATGAAAAGCATCTCATAACATTTCAAAAAAGAAGGCTAAAATTGTATTTGAATACTATAGTAGATTAAGGCAATGATAATAATGATGAAACATGTTAGTTCCAAATCAAATAGCAACACCACAGTAATGGTTTGTAATCATAAATGCCATTTCGTTAGACGTTTATAATGTAGTACGTTTGAAATTCCCAATCAGTGATGGTAATCATATTAATTTGATTTCAATTTACTCTCTCTCTCTCTCTCTCTATGTATATTACAGATATGCCGGATAACTCGTTAGGTTCCTCATTTGCAATTGTCGATTCGCCGTCTTTAACACCAGAATTGCTGGCCAATTCTGTTGGTTCCTTTTATACCATACAAAACTTACGTAGTACTTATTTGCTGAGCGCTCTCCACAGCCAATCGAACAGTTTTACAGTACATAGCATAGATATACATTTGAAACCGTTATTTTTATATAAAATACCACCCGATTGTGTGGACATCTTGATAAGTTCAAATATTCTATACTCCATACAATATGTTGACTATTACAACGATTCACCGGCGGCGGGGAGTGGAACCGATAATCAAAAGGAATCCTGTGAAGTTGTAATAAATCAAAATACCGAAAAAGAAATTCGTGATATGGATATAGAAAAACAAGAAAAATACGCTAACGCTGACGTAGCGAAAACCACAAATGATCTCAGCTCCGGCGCTGCTAACAAAAAAAGTGAAAGTAATAGTGGTGGTGACACTACAGTAGTGGATAGTGATATAAAAATTTTAAGCAGTACCACCGGTCAAGCAGAAAGTCCAGCTGATACTAGTGCAGCCTCCACCGCAACTACCGAACAATATACACGTGATTGTCTTACGCCCAGCAATTCTATTAATGCTGTGGGTGTCATCAGCAGTGCTATGGCTTCTTTACGTACCGGCAATGAAGATGTAAGTTTTTCTGTATATTTTAAGTGTATTTTTCCTTGTTTTTTAATTCGTCTATTTCTCTATATTTCCAACTCTAATTTAGCGATTCAATTTGGCTTCTCAATTGGGTTTGTTCCGTTTCGAGAATGAAACCGTTTTGAGTTTATATCAAATGGCCACTTTCCGTCCAGCTTCAGCTACCAACGATGTCATATCAAAAGATGAAAAAACCAAAGCTTTCGAACCCAAAGACATTAGATCTCCCATGGATTATGTTCGATTCTATGAAACCGCCAACGTTCAAGACGAATTTTCATTAAGGCAAATGGAAATAATGCAAAATGAATTTCCTAAAATCAACTATGATCCCTGCTATGTGGTGACCAATAAAAATGTCTACTATATACAGTTAAAGTAAGTTTTAAATAGTTCGTATGTCGTGCTTGCTCTTAATTGCCTAGGAATTCGTTTAGACTGTGTTTATGCTTTGGCTATGCTTTTATTAATAATTTAAAAGCCAACATCAATAAAAATCGGGAGAAAATAATTGGAATGGAAATGTAGGGAAGTTCTGATTTGGAATTCGATAGGCGGTAAATTCATAGGATAAGATTGAAGAATATTGTGGGGGAACAAGTATAGAAAAATTAAACTTTAAGCCGCCGTAGTCTAAAAGGTATTGTGTAGAGATATAAGACAAGCCCGTGGTTTAAATTTGAAAAAATTTTCTTCGTGACTTCGGTAGTCTTCTGACAAAAACTCTGGAAGTGGCTTTAAACTGTATGCCCTGCCAGTCATGGATAAAATTAACACAAAGTGGGTAGTGTGAGAAGTTAAATCGTAATCCAGACTACAGGATTGTAATGAGCAATTAAGTAAGTTATCTTGTAGAACTTCTATGCTTTTGGTTGTTGCAGCAGCGCAATACGTTCGGGTGTTGCAGGGTTGGCAATCTTTGTTCGGTATCCTAAGGTACTTGTCGTATTTCCACAGTGACTTTAGGCCCTATGCTCTCTAGAGAATTTAATAAAGGAGGGAAACATGTTGTTTTAAAAACGAGTGATAAAATCAAACAGAAATTTTTTTCCATTAAGTTCTGCATGATGTTTAAGGCTTTACGACATGTTCAAATGTGTATGCATAAAAATCGCCTTGAATTAAGACAAATTTGGTATAAAAGGTGGATACTTCAGTTGTGGTATTACTTCGCTCTTCCATCACTCAACTCATTGAATTTGTCTCTTGGCTGGTATTACTGTTGTGCTGTTACGAATTCTCTTGAGGTGCATCGCGAGCATTTTAATAGCCGATAGAAAATTGTTTAAAGCATTTTAATTTTAGCTTGATCAACACATTTATTTTATTTTAATTTATTTTTTTTTAATTTCCACTTTAGAAAAGAGCCATTTGCCATATTTCTTGACTGTGCTTTGGCCGGTGAATGGACGCAATGTCGAGACTTTTGCAACACTTTTGATCTGACTTATGAGGCTTGTATTGAATTTGCTGGTGATTATCTATTGCGCCGTAAGAAGGTCACACAAGCTTTGCTCACATATAATACGGCACGCATTAAACCTATACGTACGGCACTTAAATTGGCCATGTTTGGTCAGACCACAGCTTTAATGCATCTCTGTGCCATGGCTTTAAAACTTACTCCTATTCTTAAATCGAAATATTTTTGTCATCCCATTATAAAGACACTCCTGCCCGACATCACCTATAGGCACTCGGAAGATGTACGCAATATTTTGCCGCTTACGCCAGTCGAATATTCTCAGGAAAGTAAAGGTGTAGTGATAAATGAGGGTTTGCCATGCAGTGACTATACGTATGGCGTCGATGAGTCGTTAAGTCAATTGCAAATGTCACCATCATCACAATTTCATTTGGCCAATTTGTTGCTGATAACATTGGCAGAAAAGGCGGTCAACGACAAGAACTATATGCCGTTGTGGTAAGCTGGGAAAACTAATTTTGGTTTTTCTTTGTTTGTATTAAACTTTTTTTCGTTGTTTTTTTGATTTTAAGGAATTTCATGGTTACGAATACCAAATATCATACGAATATGACAAGTATTGTTCTATCCCAGAGTGGCTTATTTTCAGCAGCTTCACTATTGGCCAAGATAAGAGGCGTTTGTATTGATACCTTTATGGCTTTGAATAGTGTTTTAACCCAAGAGTTTGGTACGTATATTTTTTTCAATATCATATCCTCTATTCATATAGAATTGACAACTGTTTCGTTCTTAGGTTGGTATTCAGAGGTCAATGTGTGTCTTTATAACTTAAGTGACTCCATATTTACCGAAACCATAACATATTTACCCAGTATATCTGTTGATTATTTTAATTTCATTCAAGATAAACTACTAAAAATACGACCAAGTGTTTTAAAGGTAGATTTCTTTACTCCATTCATTTAATTATTTTAAATATTTTTCTGCTTTCGTTTCATTCCGTTTCTCAAAAGCGTTTGGAGCAACAATTAAATCCTTTTTCAGCTACTCTAAGACCAATTGTCTCTCATACATCTTCTTCATCTCAGACGAATGACAATAATGCGTATTTATTGGAATTTTGTAAAAATCTCATTGAAACCTATTTAGCTGTACTCATACACTTGGAATCTCAGCGCTCAAAATGTGATCGGGTATTGAATGCCCTCAATACGTTTCGTTTAACCTACGAAGACAATCAATTCGCCATCGAAACCTCGCGTTTTAAACCAATATCGGCTGGCTGTGCCCATTGCGCCTGTGTGGTGGATGGTGTAGCCTACTTATGGGGCTCTAATGGTGTGCCTTGCTACTATAGCATTAATAAATCATCAGGTAAATAAATGATAAATTTAAATATATTTATATTCTCTTTATCAACATTTCTCATTTGCATTTCTAAAGATACCCCTGATCCACCTCATGCCGTAAGAAGTTTAGATTTACTGTCTCATCTAAATTTAGAGGTGCATGCCGTTAAATGTGGTCGCCAGCATACTTTAGTTTTGACAAATAATGGCGTAAGTTTTATAAGATTTCTTCAGTATTCGTTAATTTCATAAATTTTTTTAATTTGCTTTTAAGCTGTACACCTTTGGCAACAACAATATGGGCCAATTGGGCATAGGCAAGGAAATGCTAATGGCTTTACAACCCATGCTAGTGAAAGAGTTTGATGGCAAAAATATTACCGTTCTAGAGGCTGGACAATATCATAATGCTGCAGTAGTAAATGGTTTACTTTACACTTGGGGGTATGTTTTCCAAAACAAAGCTAAATCACAGCGATTAAACTAAACTTTATTCATTTAGCTGGGGCATATACGGGCAATTGGGGCATGGTAATACCGAAAATGTTACCGAACCGAAGGTTGTTTCCTTTTTACAATACAAGGTATTTATTTTTGTTTGTTATTTGAGGGTTTTATCTTAATGTTACGCTTTTTATTTGCTTTTAGAAAACTTTACAAGTCTCTTTGGGTCATGCCCATAGCTTAGTATTATGTGAGGGTTCTCTACCCAATACTACTGAACTCTATGTTTTTGGTTCAAATCATTTTGGCCAACTTGGCTTGGGTCCAGCTAAAAATGACTCTTCTTCCTCAGAAAGTAGCAACAGTAGCAGCAGCAGTAATATTAGCAGTAATAGCGATGGTAACAGGGCACCCGATGATGAAATGAATTGTACTGGTCAAGTCAAATATTTACTACCTCAGCGATTAGAGTTTGGTTGCGCAAGAATAAGACTGATTCATACAAAATTCTTTACAAATGTAAGCATAATCTAGAGTATATGAAAAGCTTTTCAAAATTATAATTTCTTTTTGCTGTCATTTCTTGCTCTGCAGATAGCGGTAGATGAGAATGAACGCATGTATACTTGGGGCTCATCACCACAGGCTTTGCGTTTAGCCAATCAAATTAAACGCAGAGCTAATGCCAAACTAAAAATCGAAGAAAATCAGCGCCGTGAAATGAGCCGCCGTTTTGAAGCTACAATTGCGTCTACAGCAGCACCATCAACAGCCACAAAAGAGGCGGAATCTACAGCTAGTGGGAACACGTCTACAAATGCTAATGTTATAATACCAACAGTTACCATAAGCTCAGCCGCCTTAGATGATGCTGATGACAGTGTTACACCCAGTATTGTTAAAGATGAGATTGTGTCTGGGGTAGCGACAATTGTGGCAGACATTGATAATTTACCTCTAGATGAACATGCTATTGCTACCGAAGATGCTACAAACAATATCAATATAGAAATTATTAATGATGAAGTGGTAGGCGATGTACCCGTACTAAAGTCAACCACAACTGTCACCGAATTAGATAAATTAGCCACAAAGTGTGCAGATGTAACAGATACAACATCTACGAACACAAATGTACCTGCGGCACCACCACCGTCTTCTACACAACAGCCACAAGTGACTGTTGAAATTGATCCATGTGAACATATGTCACCACATTTAGTTGATACCTCCGAAGTAGCTGGACAAATTTTACAGGTATTTTATTGGATTTTTAAGTTAAGAGTGATGGGAAACGTTTAATTTATGTTTATGTTTTCTTTAGGTTTCTAGTGGTCTTTTCCACTTTGCTTTGATCTCCTCTTCCTGCACTTTGTATACCTGGGGCAAAAACTTGGAACATCAATTGGGCACTGAAGACAAAGAACGACGGGCGGTTAGAACACCTTCGCCTCTAGACAATATCGATCGCCCTATGTATGTGGATTGTGGTGCTGATTTTACTCTAGTCATGACAACCGATTATGTTGTCAAAGCTTTTGGTGGCAACTCAAATGGCCAGGTAACCGTAGATAATGTTGGAAAATGAATTGTTCCTCAAAGCAAATAATTTTTCTTTTTCCTTAGTGTGGTCGCGATTTGGGAGCCTGCATAGATAAAATGAAACAACGTGTTGTTTGCCTACCCACCACCAAACGTTTAATGCGTTTCGAGAGTCAATGCATAGAAATACCGGTCGATATACATTTGCCAAGACCGCGCATACGTTTGGACACTGAACCCATACGTTATCTAAAGACCATACCACGTTACAAATACTACTTTCTGCAAGAGGCTGATATTGATTTGGAACATTATGGCGATTTGATTAAAAGAACCTCGCCTTCGCCGGAAGAATACAAATCAACCACACAGGCCGATAGTTCGGCAAATGTTGTAACGGGTCAAGAGTCCGATGATATGCTTTCTTCGCTGGAAAATCTCAGTCAAAACGATGCCTCCTCACTGCAGTTGTCACTCAATGCACCTCTTTTGGGTGAAAATCTGCAACAGCAAACTACAAATAGTTCGTATGAATGTACGCCCGAAGAACAAAGCTATGCTCGTTTACCAAATGCAGACAATGACAATGGCAGTTTAACCGATGACAATGGCCAGAATAATTGTTTAGATTTGCTGTTAGAAGATAAAACACCAGTCGATGCCACTCCCACTATAGAGAATGCTCTGCTAAATAATAAAAATGTTGCGAAGGGTAGCAGTGGCACAGCAGACGCTGAAGATAGTGAAGAATTGCAAAATCTTTGCAATTACATACACTATTGCCTGTACATTTTCCATGGTCTCTATAGTCCCGACAAAGTAAAGGAATTTTCAAAAAATCGTTTAGAATATCGCATACGTACATTGATGTTAAACTTTAAATATGTCGATGCCTTTAAACTTTGTCTGCAGAGCACTAAAAATTCGCTGTCTGCATTGAAACTGTTTGAGTACTTCTCCAAGGACACCGGCTATGTGCCGTTACGTCGTGCGGATCTAAGATTTCTCATCTATTATTTGCTCAACCATTTCGTTAAACATAGTTATGATTTGGCCGAATGTGAACGTTTCTTTTTGGCTGATTTGGATTACTATCTCATGGAGCTGGCTTATGTGTTGTATTTCAATAATAACAACACTGATCTGGAACAGAATCTCAATGAGAAATTTAAGATTCTTATAGCAAGCAGCGATGATTCAACACAAACAAATGCAAATTTTTGTCAACAGCAACAGACACTTAAAGCAGAAGAGGATCATCATTCGACGCATAAACTGGAAGAGACCGATGTGATATTCGAAACGTTGACGGTTAAATTTAAAACAATCATTTGCCAGCGTCTTTTGAAATTCTGTAATTCTTAATAAGTTCTTAGGTTTGTTTTGTTTTTTATGCCCGACAATAGTTGTAGAACAAAGGCGGCTTGGCTTGTAAGTTCTCCTTTTTACTTTTTATTTCTATTTTTAGCACAAATGATTTTAAAATTTTACAAGTCTTTTACAATTCTTGTTTAGAAACGAATAGAAAAGAAAATTTGGCTCTTTAGTTTTATTTTTATTTAATTATTTTTTTTTTGTTAGTTTAAAGGATTTCTCAACTCATATTATTCTTTTAAATTTATTCTGTTTCATTTTTAAAAAATTTTAAATCTTTGTAAATTCTTTGTCATATACTTATTTTATTATTTCATTTTATTTTTTTATTAATTAATTAATTAGTGATATTTTTTTAATTTTATTTTATATAAACAGTTTTTTTATTTGTTTTTATTTTTTAATTTATGAAAAAAAAATTGTTTTTATTTTTTTTTTATTAATTGTTGTTAAGATTGGTAAGAAAGCAAAGCAGAGCAAATGATGAATGAATAATATTATTTGTGTTCAAATTGGCTTTTGCTTTTACTGAAAAAGTACAAACAAAAAAAAAATAACAAAATTCCTTACGGTCGCTTTTGACGATAAGACTTTACATATATAAAAGAAAGAAAAAACTCAGAACTCGTATTCGTATTTTAAAAATTATTTGTGTTTACGCGAAACAAAACAAAGCAAACAGCTTTTCCTCTGTATATTTTGTTTATGAAAAAAAAAAATGCATCCCCGAAGTGTAATGGTTTTTGAAAAATGTTCAGAAGACATTTAATTTGTCGTATACTCTCATTAAATATTGACTTAACACGAAACTTTCACTTGTCCTATGTAAAGTCTTATCGTCTAAACTGGCCGTTATTGACAGCTAAGGTATTTTAGTAAGCTGTCACTAATCATTGAAGCATATTTCTAATAATACAAGGCAGCAACAAAAGAGATTTCAAACATTAAATCAAACTTCCCGCTTTTAAAACTATAATTTGAATTAAAATACTAAGGAACGTTTAATCATCTTTTTCCCCTACTAAAATGTCTTTGTTGCCAATCATTATTAGCACATACTTTTTTAACAAACAGAATTCTATTGATCGTTTTACAAGAAAATTATTTTTCACCTGCCAACCTAATTTATCTCATTAATGGATGAAGCTTTTCCAAGCACAATACATATCTTACAGATCTTAAGCGATATATGGCCATAACGAAATTGTTGACCTGTTTGTTAGGAAATAATTCTGATTTTGATTTTAATTTAATTTTAGTTTTTAAAAAAGAAAAATCGTTACATTTTTAAATATTTTTTCCAATTTGATGAAAATTTTTCTTTATGAATTATTCCTTTAAATGTAGAAATTAAAAAAAAACAAATTTACCATTAATTGCAAATTAAATTTCTTAAAAAAAAATTGGGAATTTTTGAAAAATTATAAAAAAATAAAAAATATTAGAAAAATAAAAAAAATATAAATTAAATTAATTTTTAAGGCGAATTAAATTATGTTTCTCCTATTTAGGAAAAATGACTTCCATTAAGCATGAGTCTCATGGCTTTGTAACATCTGCTTGGAAAAGAGATTAAATACTGAAACTTAATTTCAATTCGGAACATCAGGTTCATTAAATAAAAAATTTAAATTTCTAAATATTTCTTTTTCTTGTTTTATAAAAATGAATTTGTTGTTTTTTAATTTACAAATTGTTCTAATAAACACTTAAGCACAAGAAAATCATTATTAAGCTTAAAAAGGGAAAAAGTTACTAAGGATATTGCTCTGAATCTTTTACTATACAATGTAGGCATCATGGGTTTGAATTCATCTTCTGCCCATTATCTTTACCTAACCGAAGTAACATCGAAAAGTACTTTGTTAAGCACACATCATTGAAACTTTAATTCAATTTTATTCAGTTTTACTTTACAACATTTTAAATTGAATGCTTAAAACTATTTAATTTAATTTAATTTTTTTTTCTTAATTTCTTTAAAAAATGTTTTAAAATTTTTTACAAAACAATTACTTAAATACAAACAACAAATTTTAACTGATAAAAGGTAAATATTTAAAACTGTTATAAAAATAATTTATTAATAAAAAACAAACAATACAAAATCTAGTATTCATTTAATAATAATTAAAAAAAAATTTTAAAAATAAAATCGACTGCTTAATATATATATTTTTTTTTATTAAATTTAATTAATTTATTTATTTTGCAATAAATTTTATTGTGCACTATTATACAAATTTAAATTAATTAATTACTAACAATAACAACAATAACAACAATAACAACAAACACAATATAAATACATACAATTAAATAAAACAAAACATTAAATACAAATAAATAATAAAATAAAATAAAAATGCTTTAAATGTTTACAAGTTTTATAAAATAAATTAATTTAATTATTAACAACCATATAATCCCCCCCCCCCCTCCTTAAATATTTAAGTAATTGTCTTCAAATGATTACACAACAATAACAAAAAACAAGAAAAATACAAATACAAATAAAAAATACTTTAAAATTTAAATTAATAAATAAAAGTAAACAACAAACTTTAAAATTTTTTGTATATTCCCAAAAATAAAAATAATAAATAAAAAACATGTTTTAACAATTTATTTTTAATTTAAACAATACTATCGAAAGAATGCCGGCCTACAATTTAATTTAAAAAAATAGTTTGATTGCAACCACAATTTATTTGAACGAATGAAACTTTTTCTTGCAAAAGTCTAGGACTTCTTCGCGACTGTATGGGATGACAATGACTCTGATTGCAAATTCTAATTAATTAAAGGGCTAAGATGGTAAGAAGGCTATTTATTTCTTTATTTAGTATTTATGCATATGCAAAGTAGAATCTGTAAAGTGCTGTTACAAAATTATTTTCCGATTAATTCCACATTCTTGCTCCTTACTATACAAACGACTACGATTACCAGAATCAAATCCCACATACATACATACATATATGTATATCCGTACATGACATTTAATTATACACAAACAGCATTGTTCTAATCACAGGACATGAGTATTATGAGCTATTGTCATTATTAAGTACTTTCGCCTTCAGCTGTAGACGGTTGAGAAGAATCAAAACAGACATTTCTATAGAGAAAACAGTTGTTTTCTACCTCTGGTTGGATATATAGAGTAATTCAAACAAAAAAACATATCTCCACATACTTAAAGAACATTCCATTGGATTCCAATGCAGTCACATGAACGTGACAACACATTTGTAAAACCTCAATATACCTGAAACAATACCTTCTATAACTTATGATTCCTAAATCATTTGAAATCTCAATTTATTCGTTAACTCTTTGGAGGCAGATTTATCTGGATATTACGCAAGCCTGAAATTTTTCATAACAATCTGATATCGATCGTTCCAAAGTCTGACATCGCTTTAGCTCTGCAGCCTTATGTGTACACACAAGAAACTCTAAATGAGGGGAAAAAACCATGAAGAAGTAATGGAAACTCCTCCTGAATATGGTTAATAAAATGGTGTACTCCAGATGAAGTATTTCTGTTGCTCGTGTTACCCACTGCGCTGGCATAACTCACCGATCTAGGGTTTCGTAAGCCAATATAAATTTGTATGCCAACAGTTGCATTAGAGTCCATAGAATGGCTCTTTTCACAGCTTTTAGTCATTTGTTAACGATTATATCAATAGCTTGTTAAAACCCTTTGATGAGTGTTACCTCAGCCATCTTATGATTCGAATACCAGTTCGATTTAGTTTAATCGCTGCTGGCAGGGTCTATATCCATGCAAAGTTCAAAGGCATACTATGACCAAAACTTCTCTCGCATCATATTAAAACGATTTAAGGTTGTCTCCGGCCGCATTAAATGGATTATTAGTATTTCTTTCCAGTATATTCAAACCCATGTAGTTCATTCATGTTATTCTTCTTGTGTGTATTTAGCGTTCTAGTTGGATTCTGTGTCTTTAGGACAACTGCAAATTCAGTTTCCTCATCTGCATCGTTGGCGTTCTTTGGCAAGAAGCTTCATAATGCCCCATATATAGTTGGTCATTGTATTTAAACTTCTATGACATGCCTATCTCTACACCTTTCTAGCCCATCCCTCAAAATACAAAACTTTGTTGCTTTCGATTGACTTCGTATGTGCAAAAAAGTATTAAAAACTGAATTTTATTGTTTATTATTGTTCAACAGAACCTACATACATCTTAATATTCTCATTTTTATTGTCTTACACTATAAAGCTTTCAGCTGAGATTATTATTCAATTTCATTTTAATAGTATCGGTAGTCCATCTTTTAGTTTGTGCTGCTTTCAAAGCATTATCACAATAAAATTGTTCCTCTGAACGTTCAGGCAACGAGTCCCTTAGCAACGTTAGTTGAATAATATCCTTAAGACCCATTAAAGCATCGATTTCAGCCTTAACACATTTAACTTTTTTGGCCAAGGCCAGTTTATCATTGTTATTCGAGAGCTTGGAAAGAAAGAGATAAAGAACAGTGGCTGGTGCCTGTAATTCAAACAAGCGTAAAATGGCCAATTCCAAAGAGAAACTAATGTGAAATTGTTTTTGCTTTATGGGATGCCAAGTGGGCATATGTTCGAATATATGTTGCAGATCAGCATAGGCTTGGTTACGGCTACGTTCATTCAAAGCACACCATTCAAATTGGCTGGCTGAGATTTGCAGGTCTGCTGTCAGTCTGTAGGGAGATAGAGGTTTAGTTATGTCCTGCTCCTTCCAATTGTTGTATTTTGAACAGCAAACATGCAAAATTTCCACAGGACTAGAATTAATATCAATGCTGTTGCCTAAGGAAGTGCCTTCGTTTTCCAGTAGAGCCAAAAGTTTCATGTTGGCAGCGATTATTTGATTATAAATTGACGAATCCGCCGCAAACATTTTCATACATTTCTGAAATTGTTCTTTACGTTGCGTTATGCTATCCAATTGGAATATTTGTTTGTAAAACAAAAGTAGAGCTTCTTGGGTTTTACCCATGTCCTTAAAAAGGTTTAAGGCTTCTTCGCTGTTCTGCTGTTTTAGAAAAGATAAATAATGTTGTAAGGCTTTGGGACGTTGCGCCAAAATCTTTAGAAAGTCTTGTCTATTCAGTGAACGCTCTAGAAATAAAAGCACACTTATGATGGCATCACCGGCCGAGCCCAAGCTTAAGACAGCATCCAATAGTTGTTGCTTATCGCTTAAGGATTTAAACGCTTCAAAGTTAACCGTAACACCTTAAAGCCAAGAAACATTATTTAGAAGCTCGGAATGGTGTACAAGACACATTAACTTACCACGCATTAATTTCTGGGTGGTGCCCTTTGGTGAGGGTGAGTATAACGTACTTTGTATTTGTCTTCTTAACAATTTCAATTCCTCCTCCATTGTCATACCTTTGGCTATTAAACGATCATCCATGGATTGCTCTTCCAAAACGATTTAATAGACAAATTCAATGCACTACCTGCCGCACTATTATCGAAACTGGCCTCCGAAATTGTGTCATCATTCAAAATGCCACCAAAATCGGTTGACAATTCTATGCCAGCCACACTTTTAAACTCCACATCGTCCACGTCATCATCAAAATTAAAAGCTTTGCTGGAGGAACGATTCCAATAAGTGTCGTTATCATAATTACTGGCCATAATTTCCAAACGAATTCCGTTACAACTTATTCCACTTCAGCAAAACCCCAAAAGGTTTTGTAGTTTTGTTATGAATGCAACAACAACAATGGAAATAAAACAAAACAAAAAATGAGAAAATTATTGCAAAGCAAAATCGAAACAAAAACAAACTGCTGCAGATGGTTGGCAACATTTTTACCAAAAATAGGCACTTGTGGGGGAAATTTAATTTTGGGTATGGGAATTAATTATTTCCTTATATTATTGGCTGTGTGAAAAAGTAATAGAGAAAATTAAAAAAGCCGCCGTAGAATATTGTCAACATTTATTAGCAAAACCCAGTAATTTGGGGAATTTTTAATGAAAAACTAGGAATTAAAATTTTCGGGATTTTTGCTTATATTATTGGAAAAGCAAATACATACTAATTATTAAAGATCATGGATCATGGATCTTTGGAAATCCAGCTGAGAATGTTCGTTGAACTGCAGTATGCCAATTGGTACAAGAAGAAGAAGTGCATTTCGTAGAAGTATTAGTTGCTGTATTGGATAAGGAGTTCTCCCTTGGTAGGTGCATTACTGTAGTGTGCTGCAGACTGAGATAGTGGTCATAAATCACTCTGTGGAACTGATTCAGAGTAGCAGATCTGCCACTACTAGAATTTCTATACTTTCTGGCATTGAAGCGGCAATAAGATCTGTTTCGGAGCAACCTTTTAGTATTAAGTGGTGGGCATATGACGCGAATCTGTTGATCCAGTCTCTCAACTGTTTTGTGTCTTTGTGGGTTCTAGGTTACAGGGATATCCCGAGTAGTTGTTTATTTGATGAATTTCCTTCTAGAATAGGCACACTTCAACTGTCTGTTACCAAATTCTGGACTGAGGAAGAAACTTCTTTTTCTGTATCTAACTTTAATTGAATAGCGTGTCAATCAACAACTTAAATTAAATCGCAGGCAGATCTCTCTCTCTCTGTCACTGTATCTATTTTCACAAGTTATTACGTAATGAGTAAGCAGATAGGAGTCGCCGTAGTCTAGTAATCCTGACTAAACGGTTGTAATGACCAAATATGTATATGTATTTAAGCAGATAGGATAGAAGAGTGCTCAAAGGGGCTAATGAGTCCACGAGAAATGACATGATCCGGCAAGGAATCTAAATGGAAGTCAATTAAGTCACATGTCTGTCATGTTACTATTAATTTGTTCACCCTCCCAAATTTTCTGAAACCAATCCAATGTACTTACAAAGTACCTTTACATTATGAACATAATTTTACACCACACGGTATAACATACATATGCGAGAATGATATGAAGTTGTAAATTAAATTGTTTTTTTTTTATTTATTATTTAAATAATAAAGTATTGTTGTGTTTAAATTAAATTTAGCTGCTTTATATTTTATACTTAAATATACATGACAGGTAAAAAAATATCAAATTTTTCAAAAAATATTTCTAATTTCTTTTCTTCGTTTTTTTTTTGTTTGTTTTTGTTTTTAAACCGCGTAATAACTAATTTGTTATTGTTCTGAGAAATAAATTTTTAATGCAGCAATAATTGTTAATTGTTTATCTAATATTTATCAATGAGCATCTTAGTAAATAATATTTTAAATATTATAATTAATTAATAAATTATCGTTCTTTTGTTCTTGTTTGTCTTTGTCTTTTTCTTTTCTTTTCGTTTTTTTTTTGTTTTACGTTTTTTGTTGTTTATAAAGCACCAAATACTTATTGAATTATGTAATAATATTGTATTGTAAGTTAAGTTTCTCTATTTTTTTCTTATAAATAATTAGCAAAAGTTAAAGCTTAAATCGAAGGAAATTAAATAAAATTACAATAATTTGTTATAATCAATCAGTTAATCAGTTAATTAATTAATTCATTAGTAAATAATTGTCTTTTGTTTTTTGTCTACAGAGGCCTACTCTACATGCATACATATTTTTGAAATTTCAAATCTCCATTACATACATACATACATATTTACATACAAACTGTAGTAAAAATTAATCTAATAATACGGAAGCATAGTACATCTGTGCCTGCACTACATCTGCCAGCATTACATTGAATAAAGGCTTCTTTTGTTTTGTCACTTTGCACGCTACCTACAGATATACATACATATACTAAATTATACTAAATCATCATCACTACAATAGTATTCCACTTCCTGTTCCAACATTTTCATTATCATTCCTTGGCTGTATCAGTTCCGGTCTGTGTTGAATGTGTTGTTACTGGCTCTGTTATGTGGAGTAGATTGGTTGGCGGTAAAGTTGAGGTTGGGGTTTGTGTAGCTGTAGCTGTAGGCACATTACTAGCCACTGGATTGGTTATTATTGCTGCCGCCACTACAGCTGGCACTATTGTAGTACTAGTGGCTACATTGTCAACACCTGGCGCTGTACTGATTTGACGAACAAATTTCTGTTTTTGCCTCTCCAAGCGTTCCTTTTCTCGTTCTGCCTTAAGTTTTTCAAAATCATCCGAATCTTCTTCGGCAGCATTGGCAGCGGCAATTAAATCACCCGTTGAACGCATTTCCATATCTTCCACTAGACGTAGAGAAGGGAAAAAAGCAACAAAAAAAATGTTTATTAGTTTGGAGCATAAGAAAAATTATTTGGGAAATTATTGGACCAAAGTATACTAAGGATTTAATGCAACAGTAGAATTACATACATACATACAGAGGAAGAGAAATTAGGTTTAAAATCAATCGAATACAATATTTAGGAACAAGAATTAAATGAAAAGAATTACTTTCATTGGACTGTAACAAATGAAATTTCTAAAAATCAATGCTTGACTGCTGGTAGTAGATTGTAATATATAGGGTGTCTAAATAAGAATGCGCTATAACATGTGGGCATTGAGATTACTAAAAAAGAAATGGGTCAATTCGACCTCCGGGTACTGTACTTGTCTTAATAGAAAAGTACTCGTCCTCTAACCTAAGAACGAACGCTACTGTAAACCCTTAACAGTAAAAAAAGTAACGCTAAGAAAGTTTTTTAAGCCATGAAAGAGAGAGATCTCCGCTTAGGTTAAAAAAATTTGTCTCGTTTTTGTGATCAATCTGGGAAATCTTGAATAGTTGTTAGTTCTGGCTGGCAAAGTTAGTACTGTAATAGTATGCAACCTCAATTCTTAGAAGCAGGTAGTCTTAAACTTAGCCGACATTTCTTATCGAAAGCTATTCATCAGTAGATGATTGAACAGCAAAATCTTTGTAAATTTTTTTCTTGGGCTTAGACGGTTTGAAGATCAGTGGAACTGTAAGACCTTTTAATTTAAAAAATGTATGAGCACTCTTATTAGACACCCTATTGTAAGTATTTACACCAATTTAAAACAATTAAAAATAAAAAAAAACAATTTTGAAAAAAGAAAAATAAGATGAAATCTATTTTGTTAGAGTCCATGTATATTAAGAATGTTAACAGTTTCCCCGCGATCAACTCGTTTAGATCACTGGTCGTGATCTGGCAGCTCATTAAAGTACCTCTCTTTTTAGGAGATAAGGAGAGTAATTAGTGGCGAATGCAAATTCTGTAGGAGTTCTAATATCGAAGACTCATTCTATAGTTACGAAAACTTTGTAGATTTCTAGCAATGATTTCAATTCGCTTTCAGTTTCAGTTCTAAATGAGTTAAAAAACACTCAAAACCTGTTCATGAAGTCATGTTCATAGTCAAATGAGATCATATGATATCTGAAATTGCAATCAGCTTTCCCCTTGATACCAAGGAGTATCAATCTTTTAGAAAAGTCAAGCATTATTGGTGTGATATCGCATAGACTCTGCCAAATAAAACTGAGAATAACCATACACTGTTATTATCATGCCAGTTTACATACTTCGACTTGGCGAACACCGCATGTGTCTATCAGCCGGAAGTAAATCTTCAACCGCCCTTTTCTCTTCATCGTACTTGGAGCCATTTCCAAATATTTCCCAATCCAATCGATTGCATACAGGATATATGTACCTATTGAAGTGGGATCATAAAGAATTTTGTTGGGGACTTTGCCACCAACAGAGAGAGCGAACAGATGACATTCTCAGGAATAAATCTACAAATCGTCAGCAGCAATTCTCTGACAGAGAATTTAGTATCCCCCAGAAAAGTGTTCGTATTAAAAGAGCTAAGAACACATAGGATAATTAGACAATTTTGTAGACAATTGAAAAAAACTGTGAAGAAGACAGTAGCCCTCGCTCCGAGCAATAACTTTGTCTATACAAACACTAATAAAGGAGGTGTTAGGAAAGTAGTTTCATATCCTACGGACTCCAACAAAATAGGAAACTCGTATAGGAGGAACTTCTAATTTGTCCTTGAGTGTAATTAAATTATAGTTATCTTAGCTTATGGTACTCTACTTAATATTACATTTTCAGATATTGAAATTTTTAAATTAAACCCTTCAACAATTTTTACGCGGACAATACTTTACTCAATTTAGATTTGGAGTCCATTATTACAAAGAAATTTTGTAAAATATAGATTAAGGTATTCCGTATACAGTGTTTGACAAAACTCAGCTTACCACTCTGAAGGAAAGCACTGCTTTAAGATCAGTACTGGTATACACCCTTGAGTAATGCTAATTTGCTACTCATAATCTTTCGAATATGATCGATGTGGATATTTTCGTCAAAGCTACCGTTAAGTTTTGGACAAAATTAAGATTTTAATTCATGGTTTAACAGGTCGTTTCCAATTTATTTCCTTGTATTGTTAGGTTTCTAATATCTAAACATAGACTTTTGTCGTCCACTGTAAAATACAGGTAAACCGCACTATATTCTAGTCTACGTTATTCAACGACTAGACGGACTACTACTCAACTCGTATGTTATATTTGAAATCTTAAAAACTACATTCAAAATTAAAACATGCCAACAAACAAAACAAAAACTTTCAACAAGTAAAACAAAACCAAACGAAAACTTAAAATAAAAAACAATTCAACAACAAATCAACGAAAAATTCTTAAACAAAAAAATGATTTTGTTTTTTGCTTTGGATTAAAACTTTACCAGTTGATAAGAACCACCTGAATTGGTGCGGGACATCATTACGTTCTATTGAGTGTTGGGAGTAAGTGATGATCGATCGTTTGATTGATTGATTGATTGATTGGTTTAGAAAATATTAATTTTCCGAGTCACACAAAATGTATAAAAAGGTATGTGTTTAGAAATAAAAACTTACCCGTTTCACGGCTACCACGTTCGATTCGTTGCTCACGATCGAATAGAGATTTTGTGCTTTCTCCCATCGGTGAATTGGGCACGGTTTGAGCCATGTTCTGACTACTAGCCGAGTGAGCAGAGGAATTGAGTAATGCTTCTACACCGCCGGCCGGAAACAGACTAGGCTCCACTGTTGACTGTGTACGCATATAGAGTTTATGTTTTGGTGTTCCACCTGCAGGATCGATTGGCACCGGAGGTTTCTCTTGTTGACCTAAGCTGCCAGTCGAGCCTGAGTTTGGAGCAAATATATCACGTACATTGGGACGATTATCATTTGTACGCTGTGAGGTTATGGTAGCCTGTTCATCGACTTCTTCAATAACCTGATCGGTTATACGCATACTGCCAACTGGTTTTGTGCCAGCTGGCGGTGCTAAACTATTTGAACTTGCACTGCCGGGGAAACGATACTTGGGATTTTCCTCATTCGGCGTTGCAGAGCCAGGGCGTCCATCATCTCGGCTTAGGAAACGCTTCAATGCAGATGCTACAGTATTCACACGAGACAGTGTACCGCTAAGACTAACCAAACTGGGCGAAGAGCCTGGTCTAGCCTTGCCATTACCGGCTGTGAAATGTATGCCACTGGCATCATCAGCCTAGTTTAGGTAGAATAAATTAGAATTTTATTAAAAATTGAAATAATAACGAGGGTGTAAATTGAAATTAAAAACATTTTTTGTTTTTAGTATTAACTCAAGCAGAAAGCGGTAATTCAAAATCTTATTTCATTGAAAAGTTCTCAAAAAAGAAATTTCTTTTGCAACTGTTTTAAAAAAATTTAGTTAAACTTCATTTTCCTTTTAGAATATTCACAGAAACCGGGAAAGTAAATGCAATTGTAAATGTAAGCGGCGGGCATTTATAATGTAAAGCAAAATTTATAATAAGTTTTGCAGTTCATATACCCTTGGCTCTTTGGAAACGTTACTCATATCGGCAAATGCTGAAGAATAATGTGTCAGTAGGGACGATTATTATGTTTATTATTGCAACAGCTTTTTGTATTTGAAAGAATTTCCTTGTTGAATAAATAAGCAAGATTTATTATATCAGATGAGGATTTGTTGGGCTTAATCACAGGACAATAAAGTAAGCGCATCGGGTAATGAGAAATTTGATGGCAAGGCAACAAACGGTTTACGGTACCGCGAATAATCCTCTCCTGATAGCCGTTGAAAGTTCTAGCCCATCCAGATTTTAACTATTTCAGGATAAGGCGCGTTCACCTAGGTAGTTACCTTTTAGTATTACAGAAGGGTATTCGTTTAATAATCTTTTAATTGAAGAGAGGCTTTCTCCGAACATTTCCTATTGACAATCAGTCGAAGCCAGCCTTGATTACATTTTCCACATATATGAGTGAAATTCCTGCGAATTATGTGGATAGGGGGAGTTTTTCCAATACTATTTGAGGATTAGGCAGATGGCATGCCGCGAAAAATTGTCTGGTCAGGAACACATTATGTTGTCTCACAGACAACACCTTGGTCCCCCCAGTTCGGTCGCGATTCGAGGTAAATCGTTCACCATTGCATAGATTGCAATGTTACCAAAGTCTACTTATCCATACCATAAGATGTTATCGTCAGAGTTTTAAAAATCTTGTACTGGGTACTCATCCTGTACCGTGTTGTTCACCATAGCAGGAGGTGCAATGAAAAGGGAGCGCTTAATAGTTTTTAAAGTCTCCTCATCCATTCCTCTCTTTTTGTTTAACATAAAGTAACCTTACGTTCCATACTAGGACTGAGGTTGGTTGTCGCAAACAATTTTAGGAATTCTAGGTTACGCTTATCCTCCACAAAAAAGTCCCCTTACGTTCGTACTTTTATTGTCCAAAAATTTAGTAGAGGCACTGTTAATTTAGTTTTCATGCAGGATACCTATAATGACGGCCTGATAATGCGATATTCTAGCACTTATGATGTCTATATCTACGCCTGGTGAATATATGAAACAGTTATCGGCATACAACGCCGAGGATACATACTGCGGGGAACACGGAAGAGAGGTACCATAATATATTAAAGCAAACAGGTGGCAGTACTTCCTCCGGTGGTGTAGTTTAGGTTTGACAGGCCATATCTATTAGAATTGTTTACATGAGCATTACATTTGTGTTAAGCAAGATAATCAAATCAAAGCAAATAGTAAAAAATTCTTTTAAATGTTAAATACTTTGAATTATCGCTTTCCAATATAGAATTAAATGTAGAGAAAGTATATATGTATATAATATAAATTTAAATATATAGTGATAGTAGTTACAATTGTGCAGTGCAGATGTATTAGATTTGATCATTAATTTTAGAAGAACGAACATATGTGCCAGTTATTCAAGCTGAGTGTGCAGTCTTCAAAGCATTCTTATTTTTTGCGAGCTTCGTTTACAGAAGATATCGTTAGAATCAGGGGTTAATACAATAATACGTATGTTATTCGGGTTAAATTCCAACCTCTTTTTTCTCTTAAATTTGTTAAAATGGTAAACGCTTATGTAAATATTAATTAAATTAATTACAATTTAAAGAGATTATTATTAATAAAATATCACATTAAAATGTTTAAATTTAAAATTAAATTTAGTATTACAGACAGAGAGAAAGTTAGTTATTAAACACGTATATTATTATTATTATTATTATGATTATTAATTAATTAATGTGCCTCAAAACAAACCAATCACCTTTCATTTTTCTTTTTTTATAGGGGCGGGGGAGAAACATTTAAATTTGTTTTTAAGATAAGAAATTAAATTTCCAGATTATTTTAAAACTAAACAAACATTCAAGAATTTTAATAATTTTTTATGGCCATCATTGAATCTAACCTCCTCTTCTGTGACATTTTCAGGGAATTTATAACTAACTGACTGCACATTTGAAGGGCTTGGCTTCGGTTCGGAAGCATTACCAACCATATCATCAATGCGCACGCTCGACAAAACCGTAGGCATGGCCGCATTTTTCGATACTTCGATTTTAGCCGTCGACGGTTCAGGATGTTCTTCGCGGAAACGTTCAGAGGCAATAGTGTAAGGCAGCTCATTGGGAAATACTTCATCCCAGTATTGATCTTTAATCAGTTCAGGATGTTCATGATGCATTTCATCCACAATTAAATAGGAAACCTGTATATTGCGATCCACCATCCAATTAACCTGTATTAAATAAATAAGAAATTTTGATTTAAAAAAGAAATTCTTTAAAATCTAAGGCTTGGCTTACTCACCTCAAAATCATCATCATCTTCACCGAAGGGATTAATCAAAGATTCGGCCACCTTGAGCCAACCCATATAGAAGAAGAATTGCAGTGTGGTAAAGACGGGAAAATATAAATCAATTTTGTTAACATAATTGCTATTGGCAACAGTTTTGCCTTCGGTCCATTGTTGGCCCATAACAGAACACATAAAGAACGAGTACACAGCCAAGGTTACCACCTGAGTATAAACTAAAGGTACACTTATGGTATCATACGATATTAAAAGACCACATTGACCCCGAAACTTATTAAGCTCATCGATTATGGTCTTCACAGCAAAATCATCGCGTATGCGTCCCTCTTTACGGGCCCTGGTTATAATGCTGGTGGCCCATACAATAGGCAGCCAATGTTTCGAGTGTCGGGGAAATCCCTTATTCATGCTCTCGATAATTTCCTGTTCATTCTCAAGCAGTAGGCCTGCTTCCACGAAATTGCTCAAGTTAGGGAAACGTTTCTTAACACGCGGTGATATGTTTGTCATTACCATTGTTAGGCACAGGCACACATAACGCATTATGGTACGTCGCATCAGACGACCACGTTCGTCTTGCCCATGTATATTTGCACTAACAAATACAGCGATAGGATCTGGCCAAGGTATACTGGTGTATTGGCCCCACCATCTGGTCATCACTATGGACACATAGAAACCCAAAACGAATGAGAGCGGTATGAGATCACTATAGTTGTAGCAATATTGTGCAACAGCCTCAAATTGACTGTAATGTAATAAAATGGAAATCATAATTACAGGGAATTTTTGAGACCACTTAGAAGAGTTTTTATTACTTACACTTTTTGATCATCGTTGAGTACAAACCGATACATGAGATTAAGTAAATAATATAGGAATAAAAAGGCTAATAAATCCAGCCAGACCAGCTTATAAATACTACCGCGCCATCTGTAAGAAAAATCGAAAGAGCAAATCGTTATTAAAATTGGTGTGAAGAGTTTTAAAAAGAATTTCTATTTTTTTTATTTATTACGATACGAGGAGTTCATGAAGCGCTTATAAAGCTATGGTCTTAAGAACTGTGAATTATTTTTTTGATGATATGCCACGCCCACAATAAATATATTTCTGTCCATACAATTATAACCACTGGAGAAGCCTATTCTTGTAGAGCATTGTGTTGGAAAGAAGGAAACAGTTTATGAGAAAGGGAATTTATGTTTGGAAACATACGATTTGAACCTCACTACATATTTTAAGTGACGGCAAAGATTCCTACAGGAAAATACATACATACAACGCTGTAGTCAGGTTTACGACCTAGTTTCGCATACCACTTATAATATGTGTGTTAATTTTTATACATGAGTGGCGGGACCAACAGTTTAAAGTCGATTCCGAACGACACATTTTTGCGAAACTTTTCATGGCATTTTTATTTTTACTCTCACGAGTTTTTCCCAGAATTCTGCTGAGAGAAATTCGCCGAAGAAATGTTATTTCCTATTTCGTTTTTATGTCTGACCTGGGATCTGAACCGTGACCTTACGTCTAATAAGCCAACACACCTACATACCTACTAGATTACGGCGACTTCAAGATAGGAAGGTAACAACAGATGAAAGTAAACAAAATTGCAAATCTCGAATCTACAAAAAAATTTCGAAATGATAAAAACCTAACAATTCTTACACATTATAGCCCACTAACAAGGCGACTATTACTCTCCTATTGCCTTTTGTAAAATAATTTTCTTATGATAATAAAACACTTAAAAATATCATCACCCATCACGCATTGTTTGTGTATATAAATCAGTGTTAATAACTCTTTGTCACCCAGTGTATAAGTACTGCACACACATAGGTATGTGATTTTCACTTATGTTTACATTTTCTTTTAACCCTCTTAAGTGTAGTGTGTTGCGTATGTATTGACGCACAGACATAGTTATTATTAGGCATACCATCATCGTGATACAGTTGCCACTCTGTTAACGGCGAAAATATATTAATTCGATGTTGAAGCCATTGCAGATTACTGCAGAAACGGTTGGTATAGAGGACGAAGAAACTCTACAGTTTAATGCGCTTACACAGTTCTGTAGGATATCATTTATTTCAGTATCGTGATTGGATCATGATGTGGTCTTGCATAACATATCCGTTATCTTAGAACTACTGACTGATTAGCATTAAGAACAGAACTTGAGGTGTTGTTCATATTTCCTGTTTCCTAAGCTAAAGTGTATCGACGGTTATTTCATTGTACCGTTTTATTTCCAAAACAAATTGTAAATAGAAGTAGTAGTCTGATAGGTAGTGTGTTGGTTTGTTACACGAATTCGTGGTTCAACCTCTGGTTCGTACATTTCGTAGAATAAAGAAATTAGAAAAAATTCTGTCTTCGGCGATTTCCTTTCAGTAGATTTCTAGCAAAACCCCAGGGAGTAAATACAATTTTCATGTAAAGTTTCTCAAAAAATTGACTTTAAACTGTAGATCCCGCCACACACACGACATGGATAATAATTTACACTTGAATGGTTGTTATCCTAACTGTAATGACCGATTTAGTAAGTTAGTAAGAACTTGACTTTCATATTTTCTACAGATTTTATTGAACAATTCATTCAGTTTATTAAAACTATGTATAGGGTAGACTGGGGCAGGTTCGGCACTTTTTGTTTAGAGCTCTATATCTAAGTACCTACTGTTAGCAGTTATTTTTGGTGCTATAATACCGTATATAAAGGCTTAGATGTAAACATTTGTTTACAAAATTCTTTTATAGAAAAATATTCCTTGGGTCGTCTTATCTTCTAATAAAAGTTACATTTTCTTTCATTTTCATTTCATTTTAAATTAATTTTCAAAGATTTTTGATTATGATAACATCACAGACAGACCGTCCGTCCATACGATGGCAGACTGTTATGTCGACGCCGTCATTAGGTCTGCAAACAAATAATAAACAATAATAACAACACAATAATAATAATAATAAATACATGTATCCGGCTATGTGTTGTCGTCTATTCATCATACACACTCAACTCGTAGAGTACAAACGCATACACTTGGACAATTTACTTAATCAAACAACAATAACAACAAAAGCAAAGACAACGATGTCAAGAGTAATTGATACTTTGTAGTTACTCTAACCATTTCTCACTCTTTTTCTCACACAACTGAGTAAGAAGAGAATGAATGACTTTTATCATAAGCATGGGATAAAAAGTGCAAAGAAAATGAGAAAAAGAATTAAAAAGTTATCACATTTCACTTGTATTTGATTATGGGTTTAAGAGTGTTTACACTGAACGAAACAATGGTTGGCAATGCAACATGTTTTCAAGTGTAAAGGCGGGTTCACCCACAAGTTTCTGAAACATTTTTGGTTCGCACAAAATTTTTTTTATATGGAGTTTGACGTTTCTCTCAGAGAGCGAGAGAAATTATTTTGTGCGAACAACTCTCAGTGTGAATTAAATTAATTTTAAATTTGGTCCGAACCATTTTAGAAAAGGTTGCCACACAATATGAAATTTATACAATACACAAATATTTCCAGAAGTTCATCGAAAGTCCCAGGGTCCATGCAATGAAAATTTATAAATGATTCTACGTCATTTAAACGCATTTCGGGAACTAGTGAGTGAAAATACCCTTTGGCTTCTCTTTGTTTCAAAAGTGGTCTTACAGCCGTCCTCTTTTTTATCTTTGATTTTCGTTTTTCATAAATATATTTTGCAAGTAATTTTACTTTGGTCACTTCAATGGCGAACAAGAGTTGCAAATGATTTATATCCATTTTATCCATCGCAGAACAAGATGTTTTTATTCTTACCAAATAATTCACCACAAATACTGTTTATTTTTTGTTATAAATATAAATTTTTTTATTTATTTATTTTGACACAAATATAATTAACTTTCTTAAGGTTATGCACATATGTATTTACGTCATTTTCAATTAAATATGGCAGCACTGTTTTTACGAACAAAGTTTCTGAAATGGGTGAATCATGCTGCAGAAAACTCTCATTAAACAAGAAATTTCTCCGAACCAAAAATGTTTCAGAAACTTGTGGGTGAACCCGGCCTAATTAAAAGTGTTTTTGAAGTACACAATACTCTGATAAGATGACATCATCCTATCTTTTATAATTAATTTACATTTTCCATTTGTCACGGGTAATAAATTACGAGTTTTGAATAATTGTTTAATGTTTTATTGTTAAACATTAGATACAGAACACTTGGAAACTTGTTTATGAGGGGGTGAGGTGTGGAATAATGAGTGGAACAGTGGTTCACTAAAAATCTGTGTTTATATAAGCAAAAAAATATGTCTAAAGTAGGCAAAACAGTATTTTTTTACATTATTTATCGAATACATGTCTCCAGTAATTTATATCATGCGTGATATTATTACACCACAGCAGGCGGCGTTATAAAGCTAAGGCTTTGTGCAGAAAACTTCTTTATAAAATTTCTTTCAGTGTAAGTGGCTCAGTGGTTTCAAACCCAAGGTTTGCATCACAAAATACTCATGGCCTGGCCTCAAGTGGAGAATAACAATAATTTTTAAATTTTTAACATTTTTAACTGAAATCAGTGGAATTAATTTGTTAATCAAAGTTTTCCACACAATAATTTCGAAAAAAACACACAATTTTTTTTTAAGTTTTTTTTTTATTTTGTTGACTGATAAAAAGCTGCTGCTCTATAATAAAGATGACTATTAGGTTTATATGTGTGTATATATGGATGTATTGCATAACGTTTATTTGTATTATTAATAACGAATATTGTCATTTGTCTGTCATTATTATATTAGACATGTAATCCAGGGTATTTGAATTTGAATATCTTCTCTAATGTGATAAAATTATTATAAAAAAAGAATAGAATGGAATGAAATGGAATTGAATGAGAAACGCAAATATTATCCAAAGTATGTCATTAACAAACCCTATATAATTTCAATGACATTGTTATAGAATAAATAGATTACATATATAGACGAGGGTAGTTCGGAAACATGGCAATGTATTTTAATTATCTTAGAGTTTTTTAAATAAAACTGTTAGTAGGTTACATGCTATTTAGATTATAATGTGTTCGTCTTTTAAAAGTCTTCTTGAAGTCTTCTAAAATTTTTGGATATCAGATAAAGAGCCCATGAAGCAGACCTGCAGACAAAAACTCATTTTTTACCAGCTAGAGACTCTGGTCTGTGACACTACACCGAGCATACGGTCAAGTTACTCCGCTCGTATATAATTAGAATATAATTTGTAATTGTATTGTAATAAATAAATAAATAAAAACCTGACTACCTACAATTAGCACCAGAGTGCAGTGTATTGAACATTCTCAACACATCATAAACTGGAGAAGATCAAGGATACACCCAAAAATTCTTAACTGTTAGACCACTGGACTTGCATATTCACAGAGAATAAATGTGTCTTTACCTCTTCTGCAGTGAATGGTAAGCCCATGGTTATTAGCTTACGTATTCATTGTCTAATTACTTGCGTATACCGATAGGAATTTGATAGGATTTTTGATAGGAATTTGATAGGAATTTTGCTCCTTCATACACAGGCCAGGAGGCCCTTGATATAGTACAAGAAGAGATCAAACTTTTCTTAAAAATATCTGTTCCTCCTAAGCGATATTCACAAAACAGTTAAAGTTTAAGGAGGAGATGATATATTTACTTTCAACGCCGTCTCACTGATACGGAAACTGTATTAAGGAAATAGGTCAGACGTTACTATCCTACTTACATCGGAGAACTAAGATCGAGCTATTAGCCGACATCAAAGACCTGATAGCAGCAGAACCCTAATACTTTCGAATTTTCCTCACAGCTAGAGGTCTTCGGTAATCTTAACGATGCTACTAAATTGACAGATTCCAAGCAAACATCACACCCACCATTTTTGATGCGTCCTTGAAGACTTTAGCACCAGAACTCGTTGAAATCTAGCGCTTTCTTAAGGTCTTCTAGGTCTGTCTGTAATTTCATCCAAGAAGAATTGAGATTCCTTAAGATACTATCACCAGAAATCCAATGTGTTCAGTTTAAATGAGTTCTGAGGCAATAATGGACACTAATTCAAAATGAAATTGAAGGTAGCATTGAAACAAGCTCTGGAAGCACCAGTTTTCTATTCGAAATTTCCACTAGAAAAATTCCATTAATTGCCATTCAGAACGCATCTTATTAATATTCATACATAAGCATGAATATATTACGTATTTATATTATTTATATTATTATTATTTTATATTATTATATTATATAAACCACCCTCGTATATGTTGTTTATTATTGAAATAATTGTTAATAATTTCATCACGTGATATTTATTCAACAACAGTAGATACCTGAATGACTCTAATGAGCTTATCTCCACTGATTAGTGAACTGATGCAGTTGAGAACCAAATTGTGGAAGTGATGTCACTTCAAAATAATTTCTCTTAATAACTGAAAAACCTTGGATATGTTAAATGTTTTGTTAAAATTGCACAATTAATCATTATATTCATAATTAAAGTCAAATGTATGACATTATCTACAGCATATGAGAGAATTTTTGACAAATATTTGACACTTCTTTGATATTTTCGTATTAAAGAGCGATCAACAGACAACAATTGTAAAGGGTCCGCCAAATAACTTTTTTTTGAAAATGCTTTAAAAAAAACTACTGAATATTTTCTCAAATTTCTTTTTTTATTTGAAAGTACAATCCTTCCGGTTAATACTGGAAAATAATTTCATTCAAATGGCTGCCTCGGCTGGCCATGCAGTAGCCTACACCAGAAGATGCCGATTTTAGCATAAAAAATCATCTTTTCAGATGAAGCTCATTTTGATCTTGGCGGGTATGTAAACAAGCAAAATTGTCGCATTTGGGGCACAGAAAACCCGAACGCATACATTAAAAAGCCGACGCACCCAAAACGAGTCACTGTTTGGTGCGGATTTTGGCGCAGAGGCATAATTGGGCCATTTTTCTTCGAAAATAAGCAAGGAGTGGCCGTTACAGACAATGTCGATTGTTATCGGGCTATGTTGAACGAATTTTTGTTCAGAAAAATTGAAGAGGAGGATATTGGCAACATTTGGTTTCAACAGGATGGCGCTACGTGCCACACAGCCGAAGCTACACTCAATGTTTTGCGCCCTGTTTTTGAAGATCGCTTTATCAGCCGTAGAGCTGATGTCGGAGCTGCGATTTGACACCGTTGGACTATTATTTGTGGGGTGCCGTCAAAGATAAGTGTTACGCCGACAAGCCAGAGACAATTGACGCTTTAAAGGACAATATTCGTGAAGCCATTGGTGAAATACAGCTGCACGCACACAATCGATAATGTGCTTAAAAATTGGACCGATCGTGTAGGCTACTGCATGGCCAGCCGAGGCAGCCATTTGAATGAAATTATTTTCCATTATTAACCGGAAGGATTGTACTTTCAAATAAAAAAAGAAATTTGAGAAAAATATTCAGTAGTTTTTTTAAAGCATTTTCAAAAAAAAAGTTATTTGTCGGACCCTTTATTTCGTAAGCCAAAATGAAGGAGAGCTTGAATTGGTTAAATTGTTAACAGTATTTCATAAGCCATTTTTTATGCATTTCGCGACATAAAGTGCTACAAAAGAGAAGGTGTTCGGCGAGGTATTTATACAGTGTTGCCGTTTTAAGATTTTCATTCCAGACTAAACTGAATTAAAACGTTAGAAAGACACTAAAATTTTTTCTTGCTCAGCTCAACGCTTTCAATATTATCAAGGAAGCAGTAGAAGAGGTGATTCACCACATCTTGTAGAATATGTTGGGGATGAGCTGAACCGCGATAAAAATGGTTGGCTCTGCAAAGACCACGGAAAAACCCAATTCCAACCCGGAAACATATGAATCAATACGAAACATTTCATAGCGTATATACCGTCCTGAGGCGCATGAGTAGGCTCCCCTAGAATTCTAGATATTGGAAAAAGTCATTCCCAGTATTTTTTAATCACGATTTTTTTGAACTAAAAACCACAAAACCATACAATGTTGTTTAAATAAATTTATAAAAATAAAATGCCAACAAATTTAATTGCTTTCGAGAATGACATAAAATCCGATTTTTATCACCGTCTCTATTGTCGTATTAAACACTCAACGAAAAAACGAAAATAAATTAAAAACAAAATGACATAATTTTTCAAATACTTTAAACTTTTTTTAATTTAATTTTATTTTTAAACAATTCGTTTTAAAAACGAAAGAAAAAAAGAGTCAAAGCAATTGACACATGAAGATTAAAAACAATATTTGAACAGGCCATTCTACGCTGTATGGGCGCGATAATTAAAAGAGTAGAGGCCACAAACAGTTTGTCATTGATTAAAACGAGCGTGTGAACTACTTGAGAGTTATTGTTACCGCTTTAACGGCATTCTGACGGCATTTTATGACTGTCAATTATACGGAATATTGGTTTTTAATAATAAAAAATTTTTATTAAAAATTTCTGATTATTTTTCCATTTCCATTTCCTATTTCTTTTTTTATTCTAATAGTCGAGTGCCATACTGTGTACACTGTACTATTAAATTGCAATGCTGATTTAAAATAATACCCCAGTTTTGTTCTATCATACCATCGTTTTACCTTTTTTTTCTCAAGTGTAGGGATTAGAGTTAGAGTTAGGGCTTCCTGGCTCTTCAGTATATTCTATAAAGTATTACGACATATCTGCATAACAGGCTGATTCAACACTTTGCTGTACAAAGGAGGGTAACACACTACCTACTAGACTACGGCGATTACAATGTGTACTTTATCTTAATAGTGACAATACAAATTTCCGATAACATCATGCAAGATCGATCTTGCATTGCGATTTTTATGATTTAATACCTTGACAAGCACTGGGTTGAGAAGTGGAATTGAAACCTTAGAAACACATTGAGTCATGCATCACTCACACGGCTAATATCTAATTTGAACTGAAAATTAAAAAAAAACGATCTTTGACTTCCTATTCTTATTTTCATTCTTATTCGCAGTTCTTTTTTGCTTTCCTTCTACTTCTCCTAATAAGGCTCAATAATTATTTGTGTGTGTTGTTTTCTATTTCTTCTTTTGATTTAGTTTCTCAAAATGTACAAACATTCCTTTTCTTTTTTGTTTGTTTTTGGGTTTTCGAAGAAAAATAAATTCAGCTTTCAAAAGAATTTCGGCGTCTGCTTAAAAACGATTCTAAAAATAGCTGATGAGCAATTGAAGTTTTTAAAAGAATGATTTTGGTTTCTAATATCGTTGAGAAGTTGCGTTTTAAAGATAAAAATGTAGAAGACAAGGTTTATACGCACATACGTATTGTATATTAGAAAGGATGCTTTTTATATTTTACGAAGTCCATTTACTAACTTAACGTACTTAATTGGTCATTACAACCCTTCAGTCAGGATTACAACCTAGCTTCTCACACCACTTATGTTGTGTGTGTTAATTTTATAAATGAGTGGCAGGCACCTACAGTTTAAAGTCAACCTTGAATGACAGATTTTTGAGAAACTTTTCATGACAAACGAAAACTACTGCGCGGAAGTCGCCGTAAAAATATTTTATTCATATTTCGTTTTGTTCGAGATGCTAGACTGGGATTTGAACCACGGTGTCACGTCTAATAAGCCGACACACTATCAACTAGACTACTGCGGCGTTCTATAAGATTGCAGCGGTTAAAGCACGGATAATTGTTGGTAGAATGGTGATATCGTCGCCGTAGTCTAATATGTAGTGTGTTGACTTATTAAGCGTGTGGCCGAAGTTCAAACTCCAGGTCAGACATCTCCAGCAAAATGAAATATGAAAAGATATTTATTCGGCGACTTCCTTTCAGCAGTTTTCGTGCAAAAACTCTGGGGGAGTAAATAAATTGCCATGATAAGTTTCTCAAAAAAATCTGTCGTTCGGAGTGGACATTAAACTGAAGGTTGCGCTATTTATGTATAAAATTAACACACACAACATGAGTGGTGTAAGAAACTAGGTCGTAATCCTTACAGAAAATTTGTAATGATCAATTATGTATGTATGTGAATGATGATCACATCTTTACCTCCTATTTATCGAATTAGAAAAACCAGATTAAGTCGTCACCACTTTACTTTCATCGAAAAGTACAAGAGTATTGGCAACACAACAAAAGTTCAATAAACCGTGCGGGCACCGTACTGATTATACGTGATAAAATTATTTAATTTCAAATATTTCACTCAGTGTAAAGTCCACAATATGTTGCGGTTGCGCGGTAGTATTTAGGATTATTAAGATCACCGGGTTCATTTGCAAACTTGCTTCACAAATAGATTTTGTTGTTCACTGTATGAAATGTTAAAAAGTTTAGCTATAGAAGTCGTCGTAGTCTAGTAGGCAGTGTGTGGGCTTATTGTGGGCTTCGGTTCAAACCCTAGGGCAGGCATCTCCAACTAAAGAAAATATGAAGAAATATTTCTTCGGCGACTTCCTCTCAGCAGATTTCTGGCAAAAAAAACTCTAAGAGTAAATCAAATTGCCATGAAAAAGTTTCTTAACCCTTTGACGGACACCAACATTTTAGGAGGCCTTCCAGTGGCAAGATTCCGTTATTTGGCAAGATACAAAAATTCCGACGTGTATACACGTCATGTCCCCCCAGAAACCCTTGTTATGACGTCTATAGACGTCAGTGTCCGTCAAAGGGCTAAAAATCTGTCGTTCCGAGTCGACTTTAAACTGTAGGTCCCAATCCTCAGTCGTAATCCTGACTGAAGGATGGTAATCACCATTTATGTATGTATGTATGTATAGACAGAACTATCGTTAACAGAGTAGTGTTGATGTAACGCCTTGGCGCCTCTGTAATTTGATTTTGAAAAGTGTTGCCCACTCCAAATGTCTTTTTAAGTGGCTTTCCATTTGTTAAGATAAAACCGTATGAGTGCTACTTTTAATTTTAAACATTTTCTACGAATATTAATTTCTGATTATTTTCTCTTTGTATTGCACGACGTGATTTTGCCAATAATTTGTTTCAATAAAAAAACAATAAATTATTGCTGCATCTCGAGGTATAATTAAATTCTACAATGAGTAACTGGATCTTGGTTTAAAAAAAAATTACTTGGCTTTTAATGAATACTTTTATTACTCACCGTAGCAGTAACTTGAGAAAACAGCCAAATCCACGGCACGTTGCTACTTCTCCTGTGTAGGTAATTGTCATTTTGAATTTTTTTGGTGTTGTTTTGTTGTTTTTATATTTTTTTAATTAAAAAAATATTTTTTTTTATGAAATTCTTATTTAAATTTGTTTTAATTCTTAATTATAATGATTATTATTATTATTGTTGTTATTATTATTATTATTATTACTGACTGAGATATTGACTGGCACGTTTAATTATTTGATTTTTATTTGCGTATTTAAAAACTTTTTTTTCTAATTTTTAATAACGAGTATACGAGCTACGGTTGTATGTATGTATGTATAGAAATTTATCACAATTGTTTTGGACAAAAAGTTGTTGTTTTTTTTTACTTTAGAATGTTATTTTTGTTGTTGTTGTTTTATTGATTTTATAAAAATTAAATTTTTTGGTACAAAAATATTTTTCATCTGGCATTTGATGTCGTTGTTGTTATTGTCGGCGACGTTAGCCTCGTCATCATTGTCACCACGCTCCAGGCTAATTTCTATATTTTGAGATGTATTTGTAGCTTAAATTTCATCTTTTTTGAAATAATATTTTAGAATCTGAAATAAAAAAGGTAAGAAGTTAATGAGTAAAAAGATGGGGAAGTAAACAGAAAATATGACTTAAAGTCAGAAATGGCCAAAAGATGTGAAAATATAAGTCTGGAGGAGAACATTTTCATCCCATCAAAGAGGGCCTCAATTAAGACAACAAAAAGTTAAAAAAGAAGTGGCATTTAGGAATTGGCATTTGCAATTGACTTTGTTATAATGCCAATTTTAAGTCGTTTATAATAGAGATCATTGAATCAGTAGCCGAGGTCTAATAGGTAGTGTGTTGGCTTAATAGACTCGAGCCCTTGGTTCAAACCCCGGCTCAGATATCTTGAACGAAACGAAATATAAAAAAATATATTTCTTTCAGAAACTTCCTCTCAGAAACCTCCTCTGTTAAAAACTCTGAGATTAAAATAAAATTGCGATGAAAAGTTTTTCAAAAATCTGTCGTTCGGAGTCGACTTGAAACTGCAGGTCCTGCTACTCATGGAAAAAATTAACACACACAACATATGTGATGCGAGAAGCTAGGTTTTAATTTTGCTTTAAGGGTTGCAATGACCAATTAAGTCGGTAAGTATCGTTGTAGCTGCATCCGTTGCAAAAAATACGGTGCCGGCATTGTGTAGCGGTTAAGTGGTGAAAGACAAACCAAAGTATTACAGGCTCGACTACAATAGAAGACAAGCAATTCTTATCATGGTTTTTTTTTGAAGCTTTTCGAATTTCAAAAATCACTCAACAGCCCCATCATGGAATGGACACGCAGCATCCTATACAACAACATAAAACATTCTCATAGTAGACGTCATTTCTAAGTGACGATAAATGGCAACGCCGTCATAATAGGCCCAGTTACGGCTGGTTAAAAAGGAGAAATATTTAAGGTGCTCAAAAAATATAAGAACTCCAAGTCATTTACACACGTTACACTTGTCAACTAGATCTACTGGAGTACAGTTAAAGGAAATCATTATAGACCTCAACATAAAAGAGTCCACTGAGCTAAATAGTAAACCAAAACTAGGTCTTCAAGCAATATTGGTTAGATAGGAGCTCTATTGTCTTTAAAGAGAATTTTTTCCTATACCGTACGCCTTTGTGAAGCTTCGTAACACCTGTTTTTTTATAAGACCTGTACTCCTCATTTTATTTTTAAACGAAATATTTTTCTCTCCACTTAAAAACTAAAATGACTTTAGCAAATATAAGAACTCTTTTGCTAAAGCATCTAGAGCTGCTCATTCATTAATAGTTGCTTAATCCACAACTATAGATGGCTGTACAATATCAAAAGTCCACTGTGGTTTGAGGACGTCAGGTGATAAGCTATGTTCAGTGTTAATTTGCATAAAATCAACTGGGATTCAATCAACAGGATTACGACCTAACTTCTTACACTACTCATGTTGTGTGTGTTAATTTTATCCATAAATGGCGGGACCTAAAGTTTAAAGTCCACTCCGAACGATAGATTTTTTTTGAGAAACTTTTCATGGCAATTTTGTTTTTACTCTCAGAGTTTTGCCAGAAATCTGCTGAGAGCCAGTTGCCGAAGAAATATTTTTTCATATTTTCGTTCTGATGTCTGATCTGGGGTTTGAACTGAGGCCTCACGTCTAATAAGCTTACACACTACCTACTAGGCTACAGCGACTACTCTCTAAAAGCATTCATTCTATTTGAAATGTATTAAAGTAAGCCTAACGTTCGGCACTCTAATAAATGTGCGGAACAATTTGTTTAACTCTGTACCTTTATAAGGCATTCATATATCTCTACCAATCCAGTTGTTCTAACAAATCTCAGAATGTTGTCCGATAAGAATATTTCTCTGCCTAGTAAATATTTCTTATTTCATATACTACATATTGGACTTGAGAGGGAGGGGAGTCTGTTCTGAACGAGTGTGCTTTGAAATTGTTTACGTTATATTCCTATTGTCTTTATTAGACAGCCTTCAATAGCGGTTTTGATTTGATTTCCTTTGATGTGGGCATTACCCTCGAGAAAAATAAAACCGTTGTCACCGAGTCTGCTATACTCAGTCTATTTCCAGATAATGTGATGCATGACTCATATCCCTTCCCTTTGTAGTAAAATAATAACAAGTGAGACTGTTTCCGACTCATCTGGCTTGAGAGATTGCTATTATTTCAGCAGCACTAGTAAAGCGTCCGCCAAATAACTTTTTTTTTGAAAATGCTTTAAAAAAAAAACTACTGAATATTTTCTCAAATTTCTTTTTTTATTTGAAAGTACAATCCTTCCGGTTAATAATTTCATTCAAATGGCCGCCTCGGCTGGCCATGCAGTAGCCTACACCAGAAGATGCCGATTTTGGCAAAAAAGGAATCATGTTTTCAGATGAAGCTCATTTTGATCTTGGTGGGTATGTAAACAAGTAAAATTGTTGCATTTGGGGCACAGAAAACCCGCACGCATACATTGAAAAGCCGACGCACCCAAAACGAGTCACTGTTTGGTGCGGATTTTGGCCCAGAGGCATAATTGGGTAATTTTTCTTCGAAAATGAGCAAGGAGTGGCCGTTACAGTTGAATGAATATTTGTTCACAAAAATTGAAGAGGAGGATATTGGCAACATTTGGTTTTAACAGGATGGCGCTACGTGCCACACAGCCGAAGCTACACTCGATGTTTTGCGCCCTGTTTTTGAAGATCGCATTATCAGCCGCAGAGCTGATGTCGTTTGGCCACTTCGGAGCTGCGATTTGACACCGTTGGACTATTATTTGTGGGGTGCCGTCAAAGATAAGTGTTACGCCGACAAGCCAGAAACAATTGACGCTTTAAAGGACAATATTCGTTAAGCCATTGGTGAAATACAGCTGCACACAATCGATAATGTGCTTAAAAATTGGACCGATCGTGTAGGCTTCTACATGGCCAGCCGAGGCAGCCATTTGAATGAAATTATTTTCCATTATTAACCGGAAGCATTGTACTTGCAAATAAAAAAAGAAATTTGGGAAAATATTCAGTAGTTTTTTTTAAAGCATTTTAAAAAAAAAAAAAGTTATTTGGCGGACCCTTTATAAGAAGTCATTAAAACTTTTAATGCCGCAAAAATATTCGCGAGTTTTACTTTTCTTTTTCTTTTTTTTTTTTAATAAAAATATTCAATAATTCTTTTCATCGTAATTGTTTGTATATACAATATTATATGTAGACATCTCGATACAAACAATAATAATAATAATTGTTTTTTTTTTAAATAATGATTTAATTTATACGAACACATTCGTTGAAAGTATTCCAATAAAAGCGAATTGTTTTCAGTGGCCATAAATCAACAGGAAATTTAAACAAACTTTTCTTATTTAAGTATTGTTGTGATTATAATTTTCAAAATCGTTTCTAATCGAATTAAAGGTGAAATAAAACAATAAAATGTCTATGAATTGAATTGTAAATCAATCACATGAGAATTATTCTTTTTAATTATTTAATTACCGAATAATGTTTAAATAAATATTTTTTCTCTCTTATGGAATGATAAACTATTAAAATCAGACAACTTTGAACAAGTAAAACAAATAATTAAACTCGAACAGAATTTATATAAAATTTGTGTTCGCTTGAAGTAATTACTTTGACGGTTTAGCTTTTATGTAATTTTAGCAACCGTTTGACGTGTATACACGTCAACTGAAGTTATAAACAAAAGAGTACAGCTTGACGTATATACACGTCAACCATTTCTAAAAGCAAGATTATTTAACAGTAGGCTATGCACATACATAGATAGGTAGGTTGACGTGAGGGTACTATCATCTGAACGGAAGATCTAAAGCCTTATCGCTCTAAAACTAAGACATCAGATTCGCTTGTTGTGGTCTCACTCATAGGAAATAGGAAATTCATATCGTGCACATATTTTATACCAATTTTCTTAGATCACACATTTTCGGGCCTTTGGCAGAGCGCGACATAGTGTACTTTTAACGAAATTTATTGCTTTTATACATAGGGGGATGCTTTTCAGCCTCTTTTCACAACCTCCTCTTTTTCACAACCCATTTTTTAGGGTTCGGCACAATGCTCAGCAGGTGTAGGAACCATCTGCAGGGCAAAAAGGTAAAAAAGGTTAAATTTTATTGTCATCTTCTCGCCATGCCCTGAACTCGTTCTTATTTGATGATAGGTTAGGTTAGGTTAGAGGACGTGTACTTGTCAATTAAGACAAGTACAGTCCCCAGAGGTCGAATTGACCCATTGTACAACGTGCTTAAAGAGGGAAGGATAATAGAGAGAATAGGATAAAAAGGAGAGGATGCAGGAAAGGGGAGATTGGGAAGCGGAGGAATTACACAGACCAGACGCAACAAAAAAGGGAGAGCGCGACTGCAATGATGAAGCCTCTGAACCAGCGCAAGCCACTAATGAATCTGTGGAGAGCCTTGATGTCGATTCTCGACACAGAATTCAAACTCTCAAAGAAGGCCCTGCCAAGGGTCCTCAACCTCAACCTACCAAGGGCTGGGCAGTTACAGAGGAGGTGTTCGACTGTCTCCAACTCCTCGTCATCGCAATATGCCCTGCAATAGTCCGGCAGTGACCTAATCTCGCAGTGCCCCGTGATAAAACCGAAAACCAATCTTAAGCTGGTCTTAACCAAGCTCAGCAGCCAACCTGTTCTCCTACTGTCCACAGCAGGCCATAGACATCTAGAGACAAAACAGATTTGATGATTCCTTTGCGCGAATTTTTACTTCGGTAGTCTAGGTCAGGTTAGGTTAGGGGTTCGATTCCCACCGCAAACTTTGTTGCATGTTGGGCTTTGATAAAAAAAAATTGGTGGATTTAAAACCAAAACGTTGACACAGGTGTAATACTGATCATCGAAAAGCCTCTTTCCACGCTACTATAACGTATTTCTCAGTATACTATGCACTGCTTAAATAGGAGATAATCCTTGAGGGTTAGTTTCATTAAAAAAAGAGAAGAAAGAAGTCCTTTACCCTGTGCTCATAGGCGTCACTGTTGTAATTGCTATCTGGCCATCAGTAATGATATTAACGATATTCATCGCAAGTACTACTGCCTGGATACGGGTTTATGGTTAGCTGAACAAGTCTACGATATAAACACCCACCCCAGTCCTATCCTCTTATTTACAGCAGTCTGTGTGGCAACTAGTTCCCACGGATATCTTTGCCACGACTCTGTTTTACCTGAATTGCTAATCTTGAAACAAAGTGATGCTATTTGTTGATATCCTCTCCGATATCTCATGTTTTTGTACTGCCTCCAAAGGTTAAAATGGAAAGGCTTTAAATCAAAATCAAATCAAATTTATTATAATCAACGAAATCTGTTTCATTTCTTATGTTTAATAGCCAAACTTAATGTATTCCCAGCAAACAATTAATTACAAAGGACCGATAAATTATTCAGCAGTAAAGGGCGTTGAAGTGTATAAGTTTTTCCAACTCATAAAACTTCTATTAACAGGGGTCTCTCTTGCTTATCGATAACATTATTCAAATTACGCTTGTTAAACAAATTGATATTAAATGGTAATTAATAGGGCCTGGTAATCTATAGTATGTCATAAACAAAACGATATTAATTCCCCAAAAAAAAGAAAGACAACAAAGAAAAACATCACGCAACAGGTGTCAAACACACCTGTTCTCTTAAAAAATAGAAAGAAAGAAAAACAAAAAATAATGTTAATAGCTGTGTAAATAGTAATAAAACTAATCACTAAGTGAAATGGCTTCCTAATCGACTGACAACAGCTATTTGTTTACCTTTCCAATGGACTGAGAGCTTTTTTGAGAGGGGTTTTGAATATTTTAGGGTCTGTAGAAAGCGTTAAAGACAAAGATGTGAGAAATCATGTGAAAACAAAGAAATCTGAGGTTAAATTCAATCTTCTTTGTCTGCTTTTGTTTTCAATATTCCGTAGAATTTATAAAAGAAAACAAAAACATGAAGAACGTGAAAGAGATTTATTTAGAAAAAGCAAACCAGCCCCGTTATTTATACGCCTTATTACAGTTGCAGTTCTCTAAATATTTATGTAACAATTTCAATCCATTTTTTGTAAATCACTTAAATGCGTAATAACCAGCAGAGCATTGACAAGAACAAAAAATTCTGCAAGTTTTTCTATCAACTTTCTCTTTAAATTAATCGTATTCGAGACTCTGGTCTCCTGTGAATTCCTCTTGGTTCCAGCAAATTAAAAAACAAAAAAAAACGTGCTTTTTAATCGGCGAAATATTTTAAATTCGACTTTCGACAGTTTTTTCCTTTATTACCTCCTATAGTACTCGACTTTCTTGATTTATTTTTGATTGGGCAAAGCCTTAAATTCCGTATTTTCAAATCTTCTCAGTTGGCTTGGTTGCTAGGTTAGGTTAGAGGCCGTGTACTTGTCAATCAAGACAAGTACAGTACCCGGAAGTCGAATTGACCCATTGTACAACGTCCTAGTTTCTCACACCACTTATGTTGTGTGTGTTAATTTTATACATGAGCGGTGGGACCTACAGTTTAAAATCGACTTCGAACGACAGATTTTTGAGAAACTTTTTCATGGCAATTTTTATTTACTCTCAGAGTTTATGCCAGAAACCTGCTGAGAGGAAGTCGCCAAAGAAATATTTTTTGTATTTTGTCTTGATGTCTGGCCTGGGGCTCGAACCCTGGCTTTACGTCTACTAAGCCAACACACTACCTACTAGACTACGGCGACTTCTGGCTTGGTTGCTCCTAAGTCTAGTTTTCCGTAGAGCAGGAATTTCACACGGAGAGTGCTTGCCTGTAGTCGCCGTTATTAGACTTAAGTTCACGGTTCATATCCCAAATCAAACATTGAAACGATAATATGAAAAAATATTTCAGATTTCTGGCAAGAACTCTGGGAGTAAAAATAAAATTGCTATGAAAAGTTTCTCAAAAAAAATCTTTCGTTCGGAGTTGATTTTAAACATTAAGTGGTATGAGAAGCTAGGTCGTAATCCTGACTGAAGAGTTGTAATGACCCATTATGTATGTATGTATAAGTGCTTGCCTGTAATCGTTTTTTTTTCGCAACCAAACTAAGAGAAACTGAGATTGCGCGACAAAAGAGAGTTCTGGCTTTTTTTTCTCATCATAAAGGCATCCTGAACATTCTGAAAGGGAGACATCAAATTACTTGCATTTCGTTTTTCCACTACGCGAGATACCTTCGCAACTCACTTAAGCCTCACGATAGCTAGCCGGTACCTACAACAAAATTGGTCAGCTTTTTCAGTCATAAATCCAGATCATGGAAGATACACCTTAGACAAAGCTTCCGTAGAGCGAAGCTGTCACAATAAAGATGCATCATTGATAATTCTTCGTCTTTATCCTATAAATTTCTACAATAACCATAATATGGTTAGTCGCCGTGGTCTAGTAGGTAGTGTGTTGGCTTATTAGCCGCAAAAGCCTGTGTTCGAGCCCCAGGTCAGACACCAAAACAAAATATGAAAAAATATTTCTTCGGCGACTTCCTCTCAGCAGATTTCTGGCAAAAACTCTGAGAGTAAATAAAATTGCCATGAAAAAGTTTCTCAATAAATATAAATCTGTCGTTCGGAGTCGACTTTAAACTGTAGGGCCCACCACTCATGTATAAAATTAACACACACAACATAAGTGGTGTGAGAAACTAGGACGTTGTACAATGGGTCAATTCGACCTTGTCTTAATTGACAAGTACACACCTAACCATAATATGGTTACACCGTAGTGCCTAGTAATTTTGTACCTTTGAAGCCAAATCGTCTCTCTCCTAAAGAACAAGGGAGACTTCATCGTTTTCATTTACAGAAAACTCCTGAGGATTCTGGACATTCTGAAAGTGTTAAGTTCCATTTTTCTCAAAGTCTAGTGGTTTATCAAGCTAGACGACGCAACAAAAAGGAAATTTATGTCCTCCTGTTCAAAAATCCTGCCAAGAATGATTCTCTCGTTAGCAAATATTACTTTCTCAGATGCTAAAGGAGTTTTTGTGCAATGTAAGTCTCGGTATTACGGATTTCATGTGCAAGGTGATGGAAATTATTGCCTCTACCTAATACATAATAAATAGCAGAAAATTGTTTCTTTAAATTCATAATATGTACACGCCTTATCACGTAAAGTCTGTCATATTTTTAACAGAAAACTTTTTATATCACCCGCTGGCGAATAGGGACTTAAATTAGAGCGTGGAACCGATATTGTTTTTGTGACACTTTTTGAGGGTAATTTTTTTATGCAATTGTGGAAAAGAAAACATCCGCGGATGACTTTCGTCTTCGTTGTTTGACTAAAAATTTAATTTCTTGAAATCTTTAGAATACGTTGTCTAAAAAGCATTATAATGTAACGAGTTGTAGTTTCAAATACGCTGAACATTTTTGAAATATTAATGTCAACTCGACATGTTCGGTAGTTTAAAATAAGTTAAACGGTACCTTTAACCTACTGTTCTTTCTGTAGAGTACTTGAATTTTTATTTTCTATTGTTGCCTTAACATACTTCAAGTATTTGCGATAATAATTGAAAGCAATTAAAAATCATTTTCTACATCACGCGAATTGCAAAAAGAAAGAAAGAAAAAAAACCCCCAATAAAAGTAGATCGCCTTGAATTAATTGTTAAGAAACAATTGAATGAAAAGAATATAAATGTAGATTAACTATCCAATTTAACCCTAAAATGTCCCGTATATAATGCCACTAAAAACATAAGATATCGGGCAGTCAGAAGTTCTCAATGTTCGCTAAAGTCAGCATATTTTTCAAGTGTCAAAAGAAGCATTCAAGTGCCTTGTTTTTTTAAAACCACGCAAGAAGTACTTCACTTCATCTGGTATACTTTATACTTTCATCACTTGCGTGTATTCGCCAGAAAATGGAATACAAATTCCATGTATAAGGTGGTGACTAGAAGAGTAAAACGAGTACCGCTGATAAAGTACCGCTGACCACTATTTTATCGCTAATTCAACGAAATATACTCGAATGAAATTAAGAGATTGTTCCCGAAAATCTCATTATCGTTTTTACTCAGTGCATGTGTGCCATGTAGAGCCTATTCTTGGTCAATTACCCAGTGGAGGGCACAATGTATTATAGAAAGAATTCGATCTTTAGCTACACTATACACATGTGGGGCCCTTTTCCTGCAGAAGTCATTTCCTGTCAATTCAAATCAAACCCTTATAAACAGTACTCCCTCCCTCCTTTCCTTCTGCCACAAGCTTTTTTCCGAGATCCAACACAACAGACTGCATGAGTAGGAGACATCCCTTGAAACAAGACAATTAACCCAACTTCTTTTTTATACACCATCTAAGGGTTAAAGAGTTGAAAGGTATTCACAAAACCATAAAACACTTGTCAACAGTACTTGAAGTGTGTAATAATTTTCATGTATTTTAATGTCACAATCAATTAAAAAAAAATGAATGAATGAATGAATGATACATTTAATACACCCCGAGTGGGGGTGATTATGGCTTTACTGCCGTGTAATTAATCTGTCCACTTGTTGTAATTGTCACAACAACAATTATTGTTTTCATTTTTAATCTTTACTTGGGTGGGGAACAATAAATTTCATTCGTATGAAATTCAAACATTTTGTACAAAAACATGCTGGTACTTATAGTTCGTAGTTTACAATGCCAGACATTGTACTGATAAAGCGGAAGCATCAGAGAATATTTTCCTATATTTTGCATGGCATAATGGGTGATAAACACAATTAAATTCAATGTTCTTTGGTTTCCCTTAACGAAATTAAAGATTTAAGGGAGAAATCTAATTTAATAAAGGCCTGATATGTTATGTGTGTGAAGATAAATTCGGATTTGAAAATCCAAGACGCAATCAATAACTTTTAGCAACGCCACATTTAGCGTTAAGACATTTAAGTGCAAAATTTGACCTTAACAGAACACTGTTAACTGTTTTACAGTATTCATCTGAACAAGTACACTTGTTTAGGAGCTAATTTTAGGGCATATACGAGGTCTATGAGTACCATATCATACTTAAAAAAATGTTTCAAGGTCCCATATAAAGTGATATGGTTTTGTGAAAATTGACTTTGAAAATATCAATTTTTTTGATTGGAAATTCCCTAGAAGATCAGTGGCCTTTTGGGAACATATAAGAAATAGTACACCATACAGACTGTATTGAAATGGTAGTCCAGATGGTCTCCTTTCCAACCGTGGTAGTGGAATAGTTGGAATAATTCCGTCCTCCATTACCACCAACCATCCTTTACATTTCAACACTTTTGTTTACAAATAATAATGATCATAATGAGAATTACATTTTATGACAATAGTCTGTAATTATTGCAAAGTAGAAGTAGTAGTAGTAGTAGAAGTCTGTAAAGAGTTAACAGTGCTTCGTTAATAGCAAAGTTTACCCTGTTAGAGTCAAGAATTGGCGCTGCTAAAAATGTGGGTTTGCGTCTTTGGTTTTTAAATTCGAATTTATCTTGTATAAACACTCAGAGTACCTCTCAAAACAAAAAAATTTTTAATTTATTATTATTATTATTATTTATTCATATAAATCCACGGGATTAAATCCAATAATTTAAAATTAATTTTAATTGTTGCTTTAAAACTTAAACAGTTTTTCTAGGAATTCAAATTCATTTTTCTTCCTCACAATTTTATAGACAATTTGAAATCGCTGAGTGGATGTCATAAATAATTCAAACACTTACAATTTGCAATCGATGATATTGGGTAGGGTACGACCCCCTCACATTTGTTTGTGTCAATCGAATGAACCAAGAACCATAACAACCAATCATAAATCAGGTCAGCAAATATTTAATATTGAAGTGGACATTTAAATTCGATATGAAAAGAAATAAAAAGCAAAAAAACAGAAAAAAAGTATTCCAGTAAAACACAAGGTCATTGACCCACATTTCAATTCATTTTGCCATTTATGACTAAGATTTTCTGAACTAAATTTAGTACAAATGCATGACGTCATGGTAAATATCACAGAGAAGAGAAAATAAAATCAAAACATGGATGTGTTAATGATTGAAAAAATAAAAAGAAAAATAATAATTCAAGCATTGCATAAACAGAGATAAGACTCATTCCCTCCTTCCATTCATTCATTAGCTGTTGATTAACATACAAGTGTTACTGCTGCCACAGCTACTGCCAGCAGCATTGCTAATGACTGCAACTGCAAACTGCATTCATTCTATTTTTCATATTTTGTTGTGCTACTAAAACTATTCAAATGTATGGCATTGCATTATGCCCTATTGTCTAGCCATTGCTGTGTTGGCTTCCCAAACAAAGGTCTTCTATGCGATGATACATTAGGAATCAAGTGAATGAGGAATACCTAAGGGTAACATTTGACTTTTGCATTTCTAACTCATTACCCAAATTACTTTTAGCGTAACAATTAAATTTTATAATTAAACAAATAAGAAAATTACATTCAAACAGTCTAGGGGTTGTTTACATTTTTTTTCATTTAATTTTTCTTTGAAAATGTTTTTTTTGGTTTAATATTGCAGCCGTTTTTCTCTTAAAAAACATCACATTTTTTCAATTATTCATTTCCTAGAAACAATTTTCAATTTAAAATAAAAATTCTTTGTTATCGAAAAAAAAACTGTTATCGTAAATTGATTTTTTTAATAAAAAAGCAAGTTCTTGTTTATAGGAAAATTCGTACGAAAAATCGTTGTTATCGACAAGCTTTATATAAAAGTTATTGTAATCGAAAAGCAAAGAAGCATTAATTGTTATCGTAAAATTTTTTTTTATTTATATTTTTTGTATTATAATGTTATCGAAATATTTTCATGCTCTATAAATAATTATTGTTATCGAAATATTGTCCATTAATTTTTTGGCCACTTTTTCTGTAAATATTGTTATCGAAAATATTTTATTTTCCAAACTAACATTTGTTATTGCATTTTACATATATTTGCGGTTTACATATATTTTTGAATTTTGCCTTATAAAATTTTCTATTAAAAATTGTTATCGAGATATTTTCATTGTCTATAAACAGTTATTGTTATCGAAATATTTTTCATTAATATATTTCATTGTTATAGAAAAAATTTAACTTACTAAATTTTATCTAGTTTTTTTAAATTTATTTTCTATTTTAAAAAATGTTATCAGAAAAACACAATAGTTGCTCTTTGTAAAAATTTTTATCGGAAAAATCGCAATTTCTATAAGCAATTAATGTTGTCGATATACTAGTTTTCACACAATATTGATCTTTTTCTTTATAAAATTTTCTGTTATCAAATTGTTATCTGTAAACAAATATTGTTATCGAAATACTTTCCACAAGTTTTTACATCCTCGTATTCGAAAAGCAAACAACCTGTCAATATTTACTGCTATCGAATAAATATTTTAATAAGAAATATTCTCTTCAAAATTTTTGTTATCGGCCAATTTTCATTTTCAATAAACAATTATTGCTATCAAAATATTTTCCATCATTTTTTTGTGTCTTTTGTAAAATTTTCTGTAAAAAATGTATGTTATCGAAAAATTTTTATTTTTCTATAAATTGTTAATGTTATCGAAATATTTTTCATAAATTTTATTTAATATTTTTTGTTGTTCTCACAAAATTTTTATTTTCTATATAAATTTTTTGTTAAAGAACAATTTTTGTAATCGAATACATATAACAGTTATCGTTACTGTTATTACTGTTATCGAGACATTTTCCTTGATTTTGTTTATAATTTTTTGTAAAATATTATTGTTATCGAAAAACTTTCAAAGTTTTATATACAATTTTTGTTATCAAATTATTTTCCAACAACATTTTTTTATTTCACAAAAAAACTAGTTATTTTTCAATAACACTAACAAATTTTATTTATCGATTTATTTAAAATTTTTGTTTTTTGTTAAAAAAAAGTCAAACAATTAAACAAAAAATTTTCAAAAATCAAAATAAATAAATTAAACTTTTTTATTTTTATTAAGAAATGTCACATTTTATTTACAAAAAAGGCTAAATTGTTGAAATAAGTCACATTTTTTTCGATATTCATGATTGAAATTTAGCATAGAAAATTACCACAAAATTAATCAATTTATTGATCACAGTGGGACAGAAAATGAATTTGTGTGAACAATTTAATTTTGTAATGTGGATATTGGAGTTGAATGGAATGATTTCAATTATATTGAAAAAAGTCTTAAATGGTATTCTCTAAAAACAAACTTCATTTTGGTATTTCAGCTCCTTTGTTTCTGAGTTTACACCCGAAAAAGAACGAAAAATTGAAAAAATTAGAATATTTTCAATGCTTTGTTTTAAATAATGTTATGGAATACTAAAACATTCCCTTAAATGTCACCAGTTTATGAAATATTATCTTAAATTCTTTGTTTTAATAATTACAGTAATTAAAAGACAATATACTACACAGTATTTCATTTCACTATGCCACTGTATGTCTCTCTCTCGCTATCTCACTCTCTTACACAACTAGCAGAAAAATGTAAACAATACCGATACGATTTAACCAAGCGAAATAGAAAAACTCACGCACACACACACTTACACTCACTTTCTACTTTTTTGTTCTTGTTCTCTTTATCGACTTGAGTAAACAAAAATAGTGTCAACTTTTTTATGTTTTTTTTTTTATTATTTGCCGCGATTTCTTGTTTAACGCCACAACAGTTACCTTTACTAATGAAAGCAACAACAATAATAACAACAACAATTACAATTGCTCGAAATAAATAAATAACAAAAGAAAATGGAAAATTCAATGAACTTTAGAGAATCCTCGCATATAGTGTTGGCGTTTATTATTGTTTTTCTTTCACTAGTCGTATAAGAGCACATATGTAAGAGTATAAGAACTCATTGTTCTTATAGAAAAAACGAAGAGGTAAATATTTATAAAAAAAAAACACAGAGAGAGAGAGCGACTAAAAGAAATTACAAAATCTACAAAAACAAACAAACAAAGAAAGACAAAGTGAAAGACAAACATAAACTATAAACATGTCGTGCAAAATGAAATAAAAGTGACAAAATCAACAAGAGAAAGCAATTGCAAACCGTAAGACCATTCAAGAAAAATACTAACAAAATTTAAAAAAAAACACAGCAAAAAACCCATGTGTAAGTGCACTGATACTCTTTAAATTTAGATTTTTACACACTGTAATACGCCAGCACAATATTGCACTTACAAATGTACTGAGAGGGTATTGATACCCGCGTCATATAATTTAATGTAATGTAATGTAGTGGACATAAGTATAGTTGTTGTTGTTCTATGTAATAACGAACTTATTGTCTTTAAAGAGGATGAAACAAAGCAAAAAAGAAGACCAGTGCTGCAAATGAATGCTTTTATGAATTGTTAATGATTAAAAAGTGTGTAGAACAGAATGAAATTTTATCGAATGAGTATATTTGTTGAAATTACCAATTCAAAATGTTATTAAATTTTATTTTCTTATTGCGCGAAGTGACCAAACCATTTCATTAAGTGTTCTCAAAGCTTGCCATGTTGTGTATATGGCATTTTGACACCTTATCAAGGAAAAATGTTTTTAGTTACTATTTTGCCATTTTTAATTTGCTTGCGTTGCTAACAATACCAAAACTTTAACCTGCCAAGGCGGGATTGGTAGTAAATGAGCGATGTACATACATATGCATAGGTTCTCAACAATTATAGAATTGAGGCATAATGGCTCACTGGTTACGACCAGCAACTATAGCCATTGCCATCGGAAATTATATTAATCTGGACATCAGGTTAGAACTGCTTGCCAGCAAGTACTATTTGGTGCGTGGAAGCATGAACGCTGTTAAACACTAAATCAGCTGCGTTGGGAGTATTTGAGAGAGAAGATCTACAAAAGTTTTTCGGTATCGAGCAATTTGATTATTATTTTCGCATTAAAATGAACAATGATTAGCATAAATAGGTAAACCCCAACAAACGGATTGTTAAAGACAATAAAATAAGTAAGTAACATTGATTTTTTGATTTCATTTAACGCACGGTTAAAAAAAGCAAGTCCTAAGCGTTCTGTGAGACCTATAGCGTCAAAATCATTACCAAAGGTATCAAAATTATAACTACCGCGGCGGTGTGTATACAAACCTATCCAAATAGAGACGATAATATCATCAATGAACATCATTGAAGGATTAGTCTGGACTGCATCCAATACAACAACCCGACAGAATTTTAGAGAGCACGACAAATAGGAAGTCTACCATGCTAGGATCTGCTGCAGTAGACCAATGAACTGCTCGTTTAGAATAACTTAATTAAAAAATGAAAATAAAATAAAGAAATAAAAAGAAAGGGGAGATGTTCTGTAACAGTCATATTTATCTTAAAGGAACGAAAAAATACATAAAGAATGTGAAGTAATCGTAATTAGAACTATCATGAAAACTTCCTTTAAAACGTTTTATGATATGTATTTATATGAACCGCAATTAATAATTGGGCCAAATGATTATGCAGTAAGATAAATATCCTGCGGGTTAAACTGCAAATATTAAGGGTTTACAAAGGCAGTCAAAAATGGTTCTACTTCCATATAAAAATAATAAATTTTGATATGGTTTATGATTGTTTGTTGTTCATAGAGTTTCTATTGTTTTCATTGCCGTAAAATTTGACTTTAAATTTTCCAAATATTCTACAAACCATGATTGCATTACTTTAATGCACTGGTATGCAAAACCATAACAAAATAATACAACTTGTGTGTCGTCATACGATTGAATCATAAAAACAAACCAACAACAACAACAATGGACGATGACAATTGCAAACGAAATATTTAACGTAAGAATTTGGATAAGAATAACAACAACAACAATACAAAACGTGGTAGTGAACAATACCATATATAGAGAGGAAAAGAGAAAGGGCGAAAGAGAGAGAGAGGCATGCACAATAGGAATTTAATATTTCCACAACATTTAATTGAGCAGCACATTTAAACGTTTACAGTAATAAAAATAATTCTCAACATGCCATTGAAAATGTAAAAAGAATTGTTGTTATTAATACAACAATAACAATAATAAAGTAATTATATTCTACGGTATAAATGTGTTGGTGTGTTTTAGTGATTGAAATAGAAAAACAATTCCGTGTTTTAGTGTTTTCAAACATTTTACGCAACAATTTTGACGTTGATTTTCATTTTTAGTTCTACCCGCAAAGTTACACACACATTCACATGCTTAGGCATTCATGTTTATAGGCATGGTAAGTAAACTCTCGCGAGAACACTACACAGTCCACTATTGGAGTTTGTTCTCTTTTTCTTTTGATGTATAAACACACTAACAATTCTACTCTTTTTGCTTGTGTTGTTATGCGGTTATTTTAAACTCCTAAGTTTTCTTTGATTATTTGTTTGTTTCTTTCTTTGCTAATCTTTATGTTTTTATGTTTGTTGTTATTGTTTTTTTTTACAAAACATTAAAGAATTTCTTTATTATTTTACTTAATTAATTACAACAAACAGCATAGTAAAAAAGAAGTGATAGACGATTTATTAAGAGAGCACAATAACAAATTGTGGCGAGAACAAAAGCAAAGAGATGAATGATTTGTTTGTACTGTTAAGACAGCAATAACAACAAAAATATTGTAAATTAAAGATTTTAAATAAAAAAAGTGATTATTCATTAATTTATTGTTAAAAGCATACGTTAAGAATTTTATTTTAAACCTGTTTTTTTCGTTTATTTTTAAACCCATTATTTCATATTGTTTACGAACGTAATATATTTGTACCCTTTGCTGCAAATTGCTACCATTTTAAATTCGTATTGAATGCAACAAAAACAATTAGAAAAACAAACATGGGCTTATTAAAATAACACTCATACACACTTACATTTTCTTTTAATGCTTGATTTTTGTTTTTCTTTCCGCTTTCTTTCTTTTTTTTTGTAACTGAAATTGACTTTTTTCCTTCTTTTCCGTGTACAAAATATTAAACACTCAGCAAATAATTTTTTTCTTTCATAAACTATTATTAAAATGAATTTGAATTGCAATTCTTGCTGATTTAATTTATTATTTTAAACATTTCTTTTTCTTTTAATACCAATAAAACACTACCAAATGCATTTAAAGTCTTATTGCACGACACCGAGCACGTTCTGCTTTGAAACAACAACCAACGGGCAACAACGACATGGAATTTAATTCATTTATTTATTACATACACTATTATTCTACAATAATTACAATAAAAAAATAAAACAAAACAAACACAACCATTCACCACCGCCGTCTGTAAGTGACTGAGTAATAAATTGTATCTCAGAGAATAATTTTGCTGCTTTTGTTTGCAATTTATGTTTGCCAAAGAGTTGCCAGATGACTAATACAAACAAAAACGTTAAAATACTGTTAAATAAAGAGTTAAAAACAGTTACACTCACAAAAAAAGAGCATAAGTAAAGAGTAAACAGCGTAAAAAGCTTTCTTTTGTTTGTTTTTGAATTTAAAGCGCTATTTTAACAAGTATTTCTTAGTGGAGATTAATTTTAAACAGAGAGGAGAAGGTATTAATTCGTTATAATATACTCCCTATTTTAAAGGTTAATAATAATAATAAATAGAGAGTTTAATTTATCATCTTAAATTCATTCAAAAGTCTCTATTAGTCATGATTTTTATTCAGAATTTTTACAAGTATTTTTTGCATCATTAGCAGCAGAGTCTTAAAAGTATGACACCTTTCGCCAAACAAAAGCTACATTTTTAAATAATTACAATAAAGACCAACAGAATATTTGGAGAGCGTAAGTAGTCTGAGAACTTTGAATGAAAACTTTTCTGGAATGATGCTAAGTGGTGACCCCAGATTCTGTTTACGATTTCCAGCAACTTTAGGAGCAGTTTGTTAAATTCTATTGTGATTAAGTAGAAATGAATATGTGTAGTGAATAAATACCTTACAAACTTTGACTCAACTTGAACAGGAATTCGCGGCAATGAACAGACCGATCAGTTTGCAGGAAGTGTAGGTGTCTCTCTGCTGATGAGTCCAGAATCTTGTTGTGGAACAGGAAGAGGAGTTTGAAGGATATACTCGGCGACAAAAATGAAGGGAAACCGACACTCTTCTCAACTCAAACAGCTATAAGTTACGCATCAGACTGTTGAGAGACAGCCTGATGGCAGTAAACGACATTTTCCCAGGCATCATTGAGTCAAAGAACACAATAAGTGCTTAGAATACGGACCCAATCGAAGCTCGATATTGTATACTATGTGATGAGGATGTGATATGGCAGTTATCACAGGTCACTCTATGATCATACGCACATGTTAGAGAGTGGAAACGGATAGTTTGTAAACACAGTGCTGACGATGAAGGATTGAAAACTTTACTATATTTTCAGTGGGATTTTCCTATTAGGAAGGAACGTAAATAGAAATATTTGGAAGAGATCGTCGTTCAAAATTCCTTGGACGACCTTTACACTGTTGTCTTATAAGAGAACTAGCTAGCTGGTTTCATTGCTAGTCATGGAGTACAAGTATAATAACATGAGTTGATCTTTTTAAAAGTATAATGGCTTCTCAGTGTATCTGCTTGTGGCAACCTACCAATCTACCCAACTCAGCGTTGTTTATACTATGTATGTATAGATACTTCGACAGTGAAACTCAGGATACGCATTCAAAGATCGATTAAGTGATTGCTACATATGAAATATGTACTCTAAACTATCGCTGTTGAATAATTCAGATTTGCAAAAATATTCTTGTCTCGAAAAGTTTTTTGTTGTATTTTTGAATTTTATTTCATTACAAAAAATTAATGTTTCTTTTTTTTTAACTTACCGATTTTTTTGAGTGTTTCTGTTTGTTTATTTGTGGAGTTTAAAGAGAATTTTAAAGAGAGACTCTCTCTCATTCTCTTTGCAGTTTAAAAAGGAAACGGAAAACAGATGAAAAGCTTTTGTGCTTATGAAATGCGCCATTGAACTTTATTCTCATTATTGAAAAGAGTGTTGCCAATTGTTTAAAATATTTAAAATTATTGCTTAAATTAAATCAGTGTTGCAAAATTAAAATTTTGAAATAGTACTGAACTATAACTGAAATGAGTACCTTTTTGCATCAAATGGTAGTTTTATAAAAATATATTTATTACCGTACGGAATGGAATAGAAAAACTAACACATGTTTCTCATATACAAAACAAAAACAGTTGATTCGAAACGTAAGGTTTAGTAAAAAAAAAATGTCGACGCAACGGTTCATTCAGCATTCTTCTCATTGCATTTCGTAATCTAAAATACATACGGTTAGCCCCTGGCTAACCGGGGCTTAACACCTCTTTACCATTAGCCTGCCTAACCCATTTATAGTTGGAAGGCGCAAAATCATAAAATCAGGAATCTGCTTTTTTTTGAAAAAGAAAAAAAATGAATGAATTCTCTTCAATAATTTTTCCTGATCCGATTTTTAGATCCGATTCAAACAAAAGAGCACAAAAATTAATAAAAATTTCGACAAAAAATTTCCAATTTGCAAAAAAGCATTTCGGGAATAGAGAACATAAAAGAAGAAAGAAGTTATTCCAAAAATCCATTTACAAAATAATTAAAATTTAATTATTTTTTATAATTTTAATTTTTTAGAATTTTAAATAGAATGGACACAATGGCAACATTGTTTTAATACAGTAACCAGACATATCGGTGAATGATGCCTCTACTAACTTATGTGAAAATTACTTATTCTAGACACGCATCGTCCAAATCACAATATACAGTACATGGATTTATGGTAACACAGTACACATTTCGAATAACGGCATTTTGTTGAATTTTGATTTTATTCACCACACCGGATAAATTCACCACATTTTGTGGAAAAGCACACCACAACTGGTGAATTTCACACTTCAAAAGAAAAATTAAAAAAAAAAATTAGAAGTCGCCTTTACAATTCTTGAAGTCGCCGTAGTCTAGTAAGTAGTGTGTTGGCTTATTAGACGCAAAAGCCTGGGTTCGAGCCCCAGGCCAGGCATCAAAGACAAAATACAAAAAGTATTTTTTTTCGGCGACTTCCTCTCAGTAGATTTCTGGCAAAAACTCTGAGAGTAAATAAAAATTGCCGTGAAAAGTTTCTCAATAAATAAAAATCTGTCGTTCGGAGTCGACTTTAAACTGTAGGTCCCACCACTCATGTATAAAATTAACACACACAACATAAGTGGTGTGAGAAACTAGGACGTTGTACAATGGGTCAATTCGACGTCCGGGTACTGTACTTGTCTTAATTGACAAGTACACGTCCTCTAACCTAACCTAACCTAAAAAAAAAATTAAAAAAATATTTTTTTTACATTTCGATCAAACCAGCAGCGGACACATGTTCTTTGTTTTCAAACGAATGGCGAGTTTTTTTGGTTGGGTTTGGCGACCGAACCGAACTACTTTCTAACCTACCTACTTTTTTCTTTCTAACAAACAAATTTATTTTTTGTTTTCGTTTTGTCTGACCTGGGTGGGGTTTGAACAGTGGCTTTTTGAGCGTCTAATAAGGCTATTTACTGTAACTTGTAACTCTCTCTATCTATTAGACAGACAGACCACCATAGTTCAGTAAACAAACGGGCGTAATTTTTACTTAATAAACCCGGAAACGGAAAAAGAATGTGCGAGAATATTTATTTATTAAAATATTTTATTTTTTGAACAAACAAAAACGAATTTGATGAAAAAAGGACTGAAAGCTTGGTGGGAGCTTGGAATACCGCAGTATTTTTGAAATGAAAAACTACTGAAAAAATACAAAAGTACTGAATTTTTCAACACTGAATTAAATAGACTCCAAATAAGTTTTGAGAATGATTGTCAAGTATAAAGTATTAATTATCATTTGAAAGATATCGCGTAAGTATATCCTATAGTGGTGAGTATATCCCATGATGGTGGTGACTTTCAAATATAGTGCAGGGTTATTTAAAGTCTTCTAAACCGATTGTATTTTTCTATTGTTTTTAATTAAACGCGTGGATAACAATCGCTGGCAATCTCTCTCGTACAATAAAAATAAATAAAAATTTTATTTTTTAAAAGCAATTCAATTGAATCATTGCCATGGTCTCATGCCTATTCAATAGTTATTTTTAAATTATTTTCCAGATAAACGCCACCAACATATTAAAATTGTTTAAACGCACTTTTTTTCTTTGCTTATCGCTCTATTAAAGACAATAATTCGTCATAATCAAATAAGAATTGTAAAGTAATTGAAATTAAATTAAAAATTTTAAAGTGAGATTAAGAGGTATGCGGAAAAAATTGATTATGAATACGCTCTATGCAGTGGTGTTGTCGAGCCGGAACGTTCCGGAACGTCGTTCCGGTACTTCCATTTTAGACAGGAACGCGTTCCGGAACTAAAGATGATTTCTGATAACGAGAATTGGCTGACGTTTTGAAAAAAAAAAATTAAAAAGAATTGCTGATTTTTATTTCTAATTTTTGACGAATTTTTATATGTATCAAACCGTCGTCAAATTTGGGACATGAGACCTACAAAAAAACGCCGCCGCCAGGATTATCATGCAAAATCACCCCCGTCGTTAAATTTGGGACATGAGACCGGCCAGAGCGGCCGCCTACCCATGATCGGCCCTGTCTATATAATTATATATACGCGTTCCGGTAAAAAAAAAAATTAGCACAACACCAGCTCCTTGTCGTTTTTAGACTCTAGTAAAATTGCTGTTTTCTTCCAGTACACAAGATCTTAAACCATATTTATTTATTAATTTTTCTTTTAATTTTTATTAATAATATCTGCAATACATAATTAATTGCTGATAAAAAAATAATATTTTTATATTTATTATTACAATGTATTTATTTATTTAATTCAATTATTAATTTTACAAATTAGTTTCTTATTAAAATTTATTAATAATATTTATTTTTATTTTTAAAACTTATGTTTTTAATTTTATAACTTAAATCTATTAATGACTTAAACTTTATGGGAATTAAATACAGAAAATTGTTTAAAAATTAATTTTAAATTTTAGTTACTAAATTAAAATTAAAATATTAATATTATATTATTAAGAAGACGAAGAAGAGTAAGAAAAATAAAAATTTTAATAATAAAATGTTAAGAATAATGTTTAATATAATACAGTTTGTTTTAATATAATAATAAAATTATTTTTTATTTAATTTTAACCACATATTGCATGTATACATTTTATATTAATAAAGTTTATTATTTAAGGCGACATTTGCTTTATTTTTTAAAAAATTTCTCTTACAAAACTTTCTCAAAGACAACAAACAACATAAGAAAAGAACATCTTAAGGGACCATAAAAAAGACCTTAAATTTTTAACTCACCAAAGTTTTACTTTTGAACACATTTTTTATACTTAAGAAAATAATTTTAAAAAATTTGTTTGCATATAAAAATTTATTGCTTATTTACATACGTATCTCGTTTTCATTTTTTTGATTTTTTGTAATTTAAAAACTAAAAAGAAAAGAAAAATAAATTAATTTGTCATCGTTCCACGAGCAGGGGTTCCTTGTACACCGGAATGTCTTGAGTCAGGACGTGAGTGTACAATGGCATAATGATCATTATCAATTGGCATTGACCTTTAAGACAATATTTGTTTAACGTTTTTAAAATTGATTTCTTCTTTTTTTTTATTAATTTTTTATATCCTTTTCAATAAATAGTTTGATTGAAAATTATTTGAAATGATTTCATAAAATGAATATAAATTTTTTAAATACATTTTTGCAGGCAAATTTATTATTTTTTTTACTACAAAGTATAGGTGAACAGTTTTATTAGTAACTTTAAAAGTAAAAAGTGTTTAAGAATTGACGATAAAATAGTAGAGGTTTTCGAAAGCCAAAATAAAATGTTGTTCGCTTTAATATTTGAAATTTTGTCGATAAAACAGTAGAATTTAAAAGGATCGTATTGTTTTTAAGCTAATGGCAGTACACCATTTTATTTCCTTAAGAGCTGTCAGCAAAGTAATAGAGAATAAAAAGATCCAAGAGTTTAAAATAACTTTTTAAAGTTCAGTTCGAAACGGTATTATCGTAAAGCCATACTCCTCCAGATGCCCTTCATTGCCTTTTATATGGTGGCAACGTAATATTCTCAACCATGCAAAGACAGACCGGCTTTTTCCGTGTTAATCATTAAGTACCAGAAATAATTGATCGGGTAATGGTTTAAAGTAAAGTTTATGATAAAACAGTAGATGAAGTACTTCTAAATCATTTTTTTTAATTTTTAAAATAAAAAATATTTTAAAATTAAACTTTCAATTATTCAAACGCTTTTTTACTTTATCTAAGGAGTACGGAGTGTTTCTAATCTATCACACTCTAAGTGGACTCATAAATCTGCATGTTGTGGCCTGTGGGTAAAGAAGTTTTTATCTTCCGTTAAAATTCTGCAAGGTGTTAAAGGCAAATGGGGCACCAGTTCTTCTTATTGAAGCAGCTGCTATTAGCTTTGCTATTAAATTAAGGGCATCGCTTTATAAATATTGATATTTAACAGCTAGTCTGCGTGACAGCATAGCCAGAAGCCATATATGATCAGTCTATGTTGGACGTAGTTGTCTAATTATTTGCTCCTCTTATTTGATTTAAAAAAACTTCAGGGGCCTTATAATCAGTGGTGTTGTCGAGCCGGAACGCTCCGGAACGTCGTTCCGGTACTTCCTTTTTGGACAGGAACGCGTTCCGGAACTAAAGATGATTTCTGATAACGAGAATTGGCTGACGTTTTGAAAAAAAAAAATTAAAAAGAATTGCTGATTTTTATTTCTAATTTTTGACGAATTTTTATAAACAAGAGTTTGAACCGAACCCGAGGGGAAATCTCCCTCCCCCCGTCGTCAAATTTGGGACATGAGACCTGAAAAAAAAACGCCGCCGCCAGGATTATCATTGAAAATCAATCCCGTCGTTAAATTTGGGACATGAGACCGCACAGAGCGGCCGCCTACCCAGGATCGGCCCTGTCTATATAATTATATATACGCGTTCCGGTAAAAAATTGGCACAACACCACTGCTTATAAATCTTATAGGAAACTATGTCCGTACGTAAACGCTTTTACTGTTCTATATGAAAATGAAAAATTGTCGATAACACAGTGTTGTTAATGAAATACTCAAAGATTTATAATTAAGGATATGGAGGTCAAATGTTTCAATTCTGTATTTGACCAGTTTGAAATTCTTTATCATTTTTACAATAGGTTGCAACATGCATTGTAATTTAGTTATTATAACCATTCAGTTAGGATTGCAAACTAATTTCTCCACCACCCATGTTGTGTGCGTTAATTTTATCCATGAGTGGCAGGATCTACAGTATAATGTCGACTCCGAACGAAGATATTTTTTTGAGGAACTTTTCATGGCAGTTTTATTCACTTTCAGAGTTTCCGCTAGAAATCTGATGAGAGGAAGACGCCGTATTATTTTGTTCGTTGTGGAGACGCTGGGGTTTGTACCGCGGCTACTGTAATATTGTTTAACTGTCGGTAAAACTGTAACTATAATAAGAAGGTGAATAAATTTAAAATATGTATGTGTGCTGAAATTAAAACTTCATCAATCAATTTTTAAGTGACCCAAAGAGTTCAATAAATAAACTGTTTTACCATTTTTCTGATATTTTCAATACTTGTAGATAAAGCAGTAGAGAAAAAAACCAAAAAAAAAACTTGACTATTCTGTCTATTTTTGATTAGTTTTCAACAATTTCCAAAATGTCGATAAAGCAGTATTGAATATGCAAGTAAACATGATTAATTTAATTTGATCCTCCTCTACTATTTTATGTTTAATTTCGATTTAAAATTCAATTTTATTAGTTACACTGCAACGGTTTTAAATAATTTAAATTAAATTCATGAAAATTATGAATAAAAGATTCAATTTTTGTTTTCGGACAAAATTATTGTGGTTGTTGTTGTTGTTTTATGCCAATTTTCAATAAAGAAAACAAATGCAATTAAGAAAAAACGGAAATACAACTAGGAAAACAGTGAAGTAAACGCAATGAGAATGTAAAAGAAGTCAGCATGCAATGCATTGAACTCATACATACACAAACAGATATACAAAATGCATACATACATATTTATTATTGTAATTAACAAACGAGAAACAATAGATCATTAAGCAAAATATGTATGTAGGTAGAGTTTCTTATGGTGGGGGGGATTTTTAATGGTAGTATTTGAGTGTTTTTTACTCGTACTTTATGAAGATATTATTACAGATATTGTTGTTGTTATTGTTGTTGTCTTATACTAATAATGTAGTTATTGTTTTTGTTTTTGTTTTGTTGCAATTTTTGTTTGTTTGTTTTTTTAAGTACACATATATCGATAGATAGATGGATAGATGCAGGGAGTGGTAGAAAGGGGAGCAAAACGAGATAAAAAAAATTTTGTATTGTCTTAATATCTATCAGACCTATTCGAGTGTATAGTTGAACCGCCACTGGTATAACCTTTGTGAGCATCACGTCCATGCAGTGAATAACGTGAACCATATTGGCTGCCATGCCAACTTCTGTAGGGATCGTACTCTTCAATAATCGATGGCTCCTTTTCAATTATCTGAAATAAAAAAATCGAAAGAAAACCAAAAAAATTATAAAACCAAACAGTTTCCAAATAAAATAAGTATCATTACCTCTGTATTAGCACAACTACAGCTCATGGCAGTGCATAGGAAGATATTCATCAACAGCATAATCAGGAACAAAACACCCAATGTAATGGCCAACCATAACAGCCAGGTGGGTCGTATGCCATCCTCACAGTTAAAGCCAGTAACTAGAAAAGTAAATTAAAAAAATAAACGTAAAAGAAAATGTTTCTCCAAATAAAAGATTCTCAAATTACATGACGCTTCTGCTGGATCCAAAACGAATACAGTGGTACCCGCTATACTAGAGCCTTCTTCATTGGGATACGTTTTGCGGGGTGGTCCATTAGAGCCTTTCGCATAACCGGCACCAGCAATTGCCACTTGATTGCAATCCTCTTCATCAATACAGCGTCCAAAACATTGGATGACATCACACTGCAGGTGGACTTCAGAACCTGTAAGAGGAGTGCAGTGTTGTTAAGATTAAAATCGTTGCTTAAGAATTATGAGAACAAGAAGATTTAACGAAATTGCCCTTTAAACTCCAAGTATAGCAACTCATGGATACTACCTTTCCATTTCCACTAGATTAGAAAGCAGCCCGGATCTTTACAACCCATCAGTGAGGCTTACAACCTAGCTTCTCCGACCACTTATGTTGTATGTGTTAATTTTTTGCATGAGTGGCGGGTACTATGACAGATTTTTGACAAAATTTTCATGGAAATATTGTTTTTACTCTCCTAGTATTTGCCAGAAATCTGCTGGGAGGCAGTTGCCGAAAAAATAGTTTTCATATTTCGTTTTGTTCGAGATGTCTGACTCGGAGCCTCACTACCTGCTATACAACGGCATCTTCAATTCATGACTACACTCTCTAATTTATATTCCCATGCTCCTTTAGTGCTCCCACTTTTAGCCCCCGCTTGTTCGTGTTTTCGACTACTTCGTGAAGGATTTGCAAACCCTACAGTACGGTTTACATTAGCATGCCAGTAACTTCACAATGACCAAGTACCCAGCATAATCTGACATAGGTTAGCTTAACAGCCTTCGACACTCCCAGAGTAGATGGAACCTAAAAACATGTCCTCTGAAAGCCTGCAGTGTTGTTCGGATTATCTGCTTAAATTATTACTTGAGCTCAAGGTTATGCTTTCTGCCTAGTTTCATGGCCTAACCGACCCCTAGAATCTGCATCTGTAAGACACTAAATTCGTTTGGAAGACAATGAGATTCCCTGACATTAGTTTCATAGATAAAGACCTCTGAAAATAGCTCAGGCATCGAAAAGTTTATCCGATCCTATGCAGAATTCCCTATCAGGTCATCACAAACGCACAAACGGTGTATTAAAGAAGTATATTTTTATGGCTATTAAATCCGTCTTTCCGACAGTGAGCGTAACTAATAAGCCGACCTCTAGAGCCTCTATCTGAAAGACACTAAATTCCTTTGGAAGACAATTTGATTCCCTGCCATTGGTTTCATATATGATAACCTCTTTCGTCTCCGTGAAAATAGCTCTGCCATCGATTCTATATTCCCTATCAGGTCATCACAAATGCACAAACGGTTTATTAGAGAAATAAACTTTTGTTGTTACTTAATTCGTCATTCCGTGCGTCAGTCTAACTAATATAGTTTTAAACAAAATTCCTGTGTAACAGATTTGTTTCATATGAACTTACCCTCTGGGAATTTAAACATTGATTTCATGGTGGCTTCAGCATAATTACCCTCAAGACTTGGCACAAAACGTGAAATAATTGAGGGATCCAAGGGACATCTGCAATGAAATTAACGGTTAAAATAAAAAAGAAATTTAATTACGCTTAACACCGTAACTTACCCTCTCTCATCGATTAAAGGCAGACTAAGATTTTTCTTATCGAAAGCCAAGCAATTTCCCACTCTAATGCCATGGGTACCTTGAATTGAAAAAAAAATTAATATTTAATAACAGTTCGCGTAGTAAGACCCTGTTTTAAATGAGACTAATTTTGTTTTTTTTAGATTTTTTTTGTTAACAAGAATGAGGAAGTTAATGAAGAAATAGATCGTTTTTATTCAAGAGATATTCTTAGGTTTGCGCCAAAAAAAAAAAAAAACAAAAGAAATTGAAAGAAAAAATATCAATTTAAGCTGTGATTTTGTAATTTACCTACAGCAGCTTTGTTGTTGTTGTTTTTCTTTTTGGCTTTGTGTTTTCAAAGAAAATCTTTAAAATTGCCTGGAGGCGAATATTAAACAATTTCAATCAACTTCACGGGTAAGTCGATTCGTTTGTGTATGTGTGTGTGTGTGTGTATCTTCAAGCAATATTTCAATATCAATTTGCAATCGCTATTGATTGAATATTTACGCAAAAAAACAACAAAACAAAGCAAAAAACAAAAAAAATCGTATACTCTTGCGTTACTACTTACCATTTGGCTTAGTAAACTCGGCACGTATTTTGTATTCATGACCATAAACCGTTTCTCTTACACGTCGATCATTCTGCAAGAATTTCAAAACCACATGTGCGTTGTCATCTCTGTCATTTCAAAATGTTGAATCAAAACAAAAATCAACAAAAAAGAAACAATGAAGTCAGTAGTCAGCGTCATCGAACACACGAAATAAATGGAATGAAAAGGAAAGAAATGGAAAGAGAAAATAAGCGATTAAAAATTATTAAATTGTTGCTAATATTTCTGTGTTGTAGCAAGCAAATCCAAATGTGGCATGCCACAGTGCTAATGTGCCTGTAAAAATCAATAACAAAAATTTCAAAGAAAAAAATTTCAAAAATAAAACAAAATTTTAAGCAAAAACAGCTGTAAGGAATACCATATCATGAATGGATAATGCACGCTATAAGCAATCAACTCGTATTGTTTATCGCGGATATTCTATATCCACGTGTATCATTCTCCCCGTGCTTCTATATGAGCCAGAGGCATGGACACTATTAAGCACTAATGCAGCAGCCTTGAAAGTATTCGAGAGAAAAGTCCTACGTAAGATCTTCGATCCAGTGCGAGTTGGCGATGATTTCCTCATCCAATCCAACAGTGAGCTGTAAGATTTCCTCAATGACATGGACGTTGTGCATCGTATTAACATCCAACGGCTGAGCTTGCTCGGCCATGTCGTTCGAATGGAGGAGAATGTTTCGGCGGTAAGGATATTTGATGAGGGGATGTACGGAAGTCTGAGAAGAGGACGACCTTGTTTGCTTTGGAAGGACCAGATCTAAGAAGCCCTGTCATCGATTAGTGTGACGAACTGGCGTAGGCGCGCAAGAAACAGAGGCGCCTGAAAGGATGTGTTAAGGCCGGCCGAAAGCCGTTGATCGGGTAGTTAATGGCCAATTAAGTAAGTATGTTTTCTGTAAGAATTTCTGAGTCTAAAATATATTCATTATTTATGCCAACAGGTAAATAGGGCGGGGCAACATTCTCACTTTTATCTGGTCTGCTTCTAATCTGCCATCTTACACAGGCAGATTCCTATGTAATCCATTTGGAGAGCGCAATCTGTTTTTTTTTTGTTCACACAATACAAATGACTTGAATTTGGAGGATCTTAATCCACCCATTTAACCAGTTAAGGGTTAAATCTATTAAATGTTATGATCAATTTTACCTGATGCTACTCCACGTCGTATCTTTAAGTAAATAAAATCGTTTGAAAAAACGTATTTTTTTCTTGTGTTTAACCTTAACAAACAAGGAGGACCTTAATCAACCCCTTTAGCCAGTTAAGGGTTAAATCTATTAAGTGTTATAAACCATTTTACTTAAACACCTAGTGCTACTTTACGTCGTATTCTTAAATAAATAAAATCGTTTGCAAATATGTATTTTTCTCTTGTGTTTAGCCTTAAAAACAAGGAGGGCCTTAATCAACCCCCCTAGCCAGTTAAGGGTTAAATCTATTAAATGTTATGAGCAGTTTTAGCTAAGCACCTAATTCTCCTTTACGTCGTATCTTTAAGTAAGTAAAATCGTTTGAAAACACGTATTTTTTTCTTGTGTTTAACCTTAACAAACAAGAAGGACCTTAATCAACTCCTTTAGCCAGTTAAGGGTTAAATCTGTTAAGCGTTATGAACAATTTTTTCTTAACATCTAATGCTACTTTACGTTGTGTAGTTAACTAATTCAACTCGTTTGAACATATGTATTTTTCTCTTGTGTTTAAAGTTAACAAACAACCCTCGTATATGTTACAGTTTTTTAAATAGTTTCGTTTTCTTTTCTTTTTTTTCTTTCTTGCATATCAAACCAGAGTGGGTTTTCTCTCACTATTGTCAAGAGTCTTATGAAACGAAATTGACAGACTCCTTGCAATTTTGTTGGCTTATCGCGCTTTAAAGAAATGCAAATCAAGTGAGACAGTGGGTTGCTGTTGTTATTGTAGGGCGCAAAAATGAAATGGCCGGCTATTTTGTTGTCATTGCTGTTGTTGTTGTGAACGATGTTTGTATTTGTAATACAAACTAAAGTGTTGCATTGAAAAAAATTAAATTTTTTTTTTACAAAAGTTAGTGGCGTTTTAGTATCTATTGCAGGAATTTGTGTTACATATTGCAATTGTTGTTGTTGTTGTTGCTTGTTTTTATTTTGTAACAATTGCGCAATACACGATACAAATTGTATAAAAAATTTTTTTCTCTGTTTTTTTTGCAGGTTATGGATGGACAGTTTTACAACTTTACATAGCTTAGCTTAGCTTAGCTTAGCTATGGTCATAGAGGAAGCAAAGAAATAAAAAAAAAATGCTCTTATACAAGCTGGAAAAGGAGGTACAAGAGCGCTGTTGGGTTGACGTTTTTAGTTCAGTTCAGTTTGAATTGAATTGGTTTGGCTTGGTTTGGTTTGGCTTGGCTTGGTTGGTGTTTCTTATTTTAGAAATTGGTATTGGAAGTTGATTTTTTTGCTGGTGCTGATGCTATTGCTTTTGTTGTTGTTGCTGTGGATATTTTGTTGTATCGTGTTTAACTAAATACAGATGGCCAAGCCATTATTATTGTTATTATTTAACCGTGTTGTATTGTGTATTACCGGTTTAAACAAAACAAATTATAACAAACAATTTAGAAAAATAGGAAAAAAATTGAAAACAACAACAACAACAGAAATGATACAATTACAATAATAACAACAACAACATAATCTAACCATAATATTATCAGCCAAAAAGCAATATTTAACAGAGCGTAAATTATTATTTAATTCGTTTTTTTTTCTAAATTTTTTTAAATTTTATTATTTATTGTTTAATCGTAATTGTTGCACATGTTGTTGTAGTTGCTGTTGGTTTTTCCTTTAAAAAAATTTTTAATTGTAATTTTTCCATACGAGCCAGCCAGCCAGCCAATATTACATTTTTTTTAATGGCCAATGCTTAAATGGTGTGGCAAAAATCATTAAGATTTTCCCAAAAAACCAAAAAAAAAAAAAAATAAACTCCAACAGGGAAATAGTTTGAGAAGCAATAGAAAAGAAAAAAAAAACAATTTTTTTTTCTCCTTCAAATCAAAGCTTAAAAAATCTGTTTTGCTTTTGCTTGCTACTCCCACTTACAATTGTTCAAAGACTTGAAAGATTTTTAATTTTTTTTTTTTATTTATTCGCCAAAGAAATAAAATAAAAAACCATTATCCGTAGATCCAAAATCATTATGCAAAGCCCACGTAATTGTACGTTGTTTTTTTTTATAAACATTATGAAGTCATTTTGTTTCAGTTCACAGCAGCAGCAGCAACTGATTTGTATGGCCAATGAAGCGTGTGTTTCAATAAAACGAAACGAAACGAAAAAATCTTTTCAATTCAGTTGAGTTGAATAACTAAATATTTAAAGCCCGGTAAATATGTTTTAAGCCAATTGTTTTTAATCGCCATAAGAGGTAAAACAAGATATTACTTAATAAAAAATTTAAAACAACCACACCACACCACTATGATACTCCTTAGCTTAAGTTATGTTAAGTTTTTGGAATGCTAAGCATCAGTTTATAGCGAAAAATAATGGATTTCCAGTTATTAAATTTGTGTCAGGCTTACTTACTTAACTTACTGTCTTAATTGGTCATTACAATCCTTTAGTTAGGCTTACATCCCAGTTTTTCACACCACTTATATTGTGTGTTTCAATTTTATCAATGAGTGGCAGCACCTATAGATTAAAGTCTTCTCCGAAAGATAGACTTTTAAGAAACTTTTTCATGGCAATTTTATAATCCTCTCAGAGTATTTGCGAGAAGAAGACTTATTTCATTTTGTTTTAGATGTGTGGGCTGGGGTTGCGCCATTTCTACACCGGTAAATATAGCGGCAACAGCGACAACAACAGCCACAACTACAACGGCAACTACAGCGGCAATTGCAGCAGTAATGACGGCAACAACAGCGGCAACATCAGCAAATGCTGCCAACAGACTTTTAGAAGTCGCCGTAGTCTAGTAGGTAGTGTGTTAGCGTAAAGCCAGGGTTTGAGCCCCAGGCCAGACATCAAGACAAAATACAAAAATATTTCTTTGGCGACTTCCTCTCAGCTGATTTCTGGCAAAAACTCTGAGTGTAAAAATAAAATTGCCATGAAAAAGTTCCTCAAAAATCTGTCGTTCGGAGTCGACTTTAAACTGTAGGTCCCGCCACTCATGTATAAAATTAACACACACAACATAAGTGGTGTAAGAAACTAGGACGTTGTACAATGGTTCAATTCGACTACCGGGTACTGTACTTGTCTTAATTGACAAGTACACGTCCTCTAACCTAACCTAACCTACGGAGTATTTGCTCGAAGAAGACTTATTTCGTTTTGTTTAAGATGTATGGATTTTGATTACGCCATATCTACAGAGGTAATTATAGCCATAACTACAGCGACAACTACAACGGCCACAGTGGCAATTACAGCCACAACTGCAACGGCAACATCGGCAAATGCAGCGGCCTTACGTCTAATAAGCCATCAGACTACCTACTAGACTACGGCGACTAAATTTCCGTAAATTTGATAAATAGGCCTTCAATTCTAAGTTTTCAAATATAAAGACAGTTAAAAAATGCTTTTTTTTGGCATGAAATCACCATAGTCTAGTAGGTAGTGTATTGGCTTATCAGACGTAAGGCCACGGTTCAAGCCCCAGGTCTGACATCAAAACGAAAATGTGAAAATATTTCTTTGACGACTTTCTCTCAGCAGAATTCTGGGAAAAACTCTGAGAGTAAAAATAAAATTGCCATTTAAAACTTTCTGAAAAATCTATCGTTTGGAGTCGACTTTAAACTGTAGGTTCCGCCACTCATGTATAAAAATTAACGCACACAATATAAGAGGTGTGGGAAATTAGGTCCTAATCCTGACAGAAGGGTTGTAATGACCAATTGTGTATGTATGTATGTATGAAAGCCGTAGGCTAAAGCGTTTAGCAGAACGACAGCTTCATATTCAAAACGAAAATGACAAAACAAATGTTCCTTGAGACTATCATCTCTCAGTAGTCCCCTGGCAAAATTTCTGAGAGCAATTAATTGCCATTCAAAAGCATCCCAAATCTGGTCACTCTAAATTAATATTCAATTGTAGGTCGGGTCGCCCATGAAAAATACACATAAGTAGGTGGTGCGAGAAGCCTTAGTTGACATGAGTTAGCATTCAGAGTAAATAGTAAATTCAGTTTTGTTCAATAAAACGGTTTGTCATTTTGAAAGGAAATTTTTTTGAAGAAACCCTTGCCCACAAATAAGTTCGTAAGTTCGTTTGCTTCTGGAATAGACGCTAGACTTGTGGCTCCAGATTATTATTGTGTTTTGAATTGCTTCAAGACCAAGTGGGCCCACAGTGCATTGGTGTAAAACAGATGAAACATGTGAAAGGCGTGGCAGTTATAAGAAAACTTATAAGTTAGCCTTTCAACCTTTCAAGTGGGTATCTAACTGACACCGAATGAATAGAAGGCCGTGTAACGAGAGATGAGTTAGAAGTTACAGATAATACTACACCCTGAATGCATTTGTGGAGTGTATTTATTGATTCTTCAAACCATCATCAAAGGTGTTGTGGCCTTTATATGAAGTGCTGAAGACTTTTTTTGAAATCCATGGCAAATAGTGCATCCGGAACCGACATCCTGTTCGTAATTATGTTGTTCCAATGAATAATTTACATTTTAGTGATGCTAATAACCTTCCCAATTGTTTAATGGTTTATTGATTTCCTTTTTTTTTTATTTGCAAAAGAAAAGTTAAAATGATGGCAGCAAACAGAATGGAATTTTCTAAAGTCTTCTTAAGTTTTTTTTTAATTTAATTTTCATTTCTTTTTGTTGTTGTTGTAATTTTTATAACAAAATTTATTGTTTTATTTGAAACTCACCTTCCAAAGCCTGCCTTGCCGCAAGTGATTACATAGAATTTGTCATCCGCCAATTCTAAAGTCTTGTGAACTCTGACGGCCAATTGAATGGATCGCTCTTCGGTGCGCTGTTGTTAAAAAGCAGAAAAGAATTGAATTTTTTTTCAATAAATTAAAGAATGAAATAAAAAATAAAGCAAAAAAATAAATTCGAGTATATTTCATATGCATTTTTAGTAAATTGGCCATGAATTAAAATGGAAACCGTTTTTAATGATAACCTTCACATACAGAGGCTGGCATTAAAAAGGAGGAAAAGCTTTACGATGAGAATCATAAATTCAAAAAGCATCTAAAATGAATGGAATGTAATGGAATGGATGTATAAGGTTTATTTATATGAATTATATGCACATTTTAAGCTTAATAAGCATTTAAATATTAACGATTAGTTTTACATATGATTGCCACGTGATGTTATTCAATTTTTATTGTTAATTTTCTTAAGTGCTTCTCTTAATTGTTGAATTCTTTCTTTGGCTTTTTTTAATGACAAACAAATCCTTTCAAAAGATTTTAGTTTTTAAATACCCAACGTTCAGCTCAAAGTAGGCTATTTCTCTCCCGAATTCGTGACATGTTCATGCTGCTTGAGTACTCATTTCCAATTCCAGTATTCCAGATGGCTTTTCATTGGCAATTTGCATTGTGTTGAAATAAAATTTTTTTTTATACTTTCCAATCGTAAATCGTTGCAAATTGTAATGATCTTGTAAGTTTTTTAATGGCAAACAAATAAAACGTTTTTGGATATTCTCGTATCTTTTTAATACCGTTCCATCCTCACAAACCAACATTTTTAATTTCCTTTAATTTTGAATAAAATATTGCCGTAGTTTGGGTACTAGAAGTAGCCGTAGTCTAGTAGGTAGTGTGTTGGCTTAATAGACGTAAAGCCAGGGTACGAGCCCCAGGCCAGACATCAAAACAAAATACAAAAAGTATTTCTTCGACGACTTCCTCTCAGCAGATTTCTGGCAAAAATTGCCAGGAAAAGTTTCTCAAAAATCTGTCGTTCGAAGTCGACTTTAAGCTGTAGGTCCCACCACTCATGTATAAAATTAACACACTCAACATAAGAGGTGTGAGAAACTAGAACGTTGTACAATGGGTCAATTCGTCCTCCGGGTACTGTACTTGTCTTAATTGACACGTCTTCTAACCTAACCTTGGGTACTTTCGCTTGATATAAGCTTGACGATGTTCGCCAGGGACAATACGGACAAAACAGATGTCCAAGTATATCGGTATTCTCTGGGCATATTCCACTACTGAACCAGCAATTAATTGTCCTGAATTCCGTATTGAAGACTCTGCACTGGATCTGTGAATCTCTGTTTGGCATTGCATTGTCTAAGCATCTGCTCAGATAGTTGTATGGGGACCGTATAATCAATCGACACCTAGGATTAGCAGCGAGAATATGATGTGTCGGTTAGGTTAGGTTAGGTTAGGTTAGAGGACGTGTACTTGTCAATTCAGTGCCCGGAGGTCGAATTGACCCATTGTACAACGTCCTAGTTTCTCACACCACTTATGTTGTGTGTGTTAATTTTATACATGAGCGGCAGGACGTACAGTTTAAAGTTGACTCCGAACGACAGATTTTTTGAGAAACTTTTCATGATAATTTTAATTTTACTCTCAGAGTTTTTGTCAGCAAACTGCTGAGAGAAAGTCGCCGAAGAAATACTTTTTGTATTTTGTCTTGATGTCTGGCCTAGGGCTCGAACCCTGGCTTTTACGTCTAACAAGCCAACACACTACCTACTAGACTACGTCGACTTCTAGGATTATTGTATGGGGACTGTATAATCAATCGACACATAAGATTAGCAGCAAGAGTTTGATGTTTAAGGCAATTGAGCATTGGTAAAGTCGCCATAGTCTAGTAGGTGGTTCGTTGGATTAGTAGACGTGAGTCCACGGTTCAAATCCCAGATCAGCCTTCTCGAAAATAACGAAGTATGAAAAAAATATTTCTTTCGGTGACGTCCTATCAGTAGTCTTCTGGCAAAAACTCTGAGAGTAAAAATAAAATTGCCGTGAAAAACTTTCTCAAAAATCTGTCGTTCTGTAAGAAACTAGGTTGTAATCCTGACTGAAGGGTTGTAATGACCAATTATGTATGTAAAGTATCCTAATTGGTGACATTCTCTTAACAGTGGTAATGTTAAAGACTGTCTTCTTACACCGTTGTGATAGCTGAAGGAAACGTCTAAGTTTTTCGGACCTTTTCGAGAATATGCTGCATTCATAAGAATTTCGAATCTGGGATAACCTCCAAGTAATTGAACAATGAGGAGAAACTGAATTTAATTCTCCTCGCAATCATTTATTTTCACCATAAGCTTCTGTCTTCTGTAGATTAACTTCCAGATTGTTTATTCTGCTGCACCTTAGAGAGGATTTCGAAGGCAGCCTTAAGCCTCTTCGACAACATTTTGAGGTGTATGTCTGTGCTACCTATGGATAGGTCAGCATATCCTTCAATTTGAAGCAGATTTCCTTTCAACAGATTTCTATTGAATAATACTATGAGCATAAAATGGATTGCCATGAAAGGTTCTTCGAAAATGGCTTTCAGAGCCAACGTGAAACTGTAGGTACCGCCATTCATGCATAAATTTAGTGCACATAGCATGAGTGGTGTGAGAAATTAGGTTGTAATCCTGACTAAAGAGTTGTAGTAACCAATTAAGTTAGTTATACGAGAATTCCATAACAACTGCGCTAGTGTTTTCCCTTGAAGAGTTCCGAGATGTAGTTTCCTCCTACTCTTGGCAAGATTAAGATGTGAGCTCTTTTGGTACAATCATAAATTTGGTGGAGCAACTTGTGCATGATGAAAGGAAAATCGAGATTTAGATTGAGAGTCCGATGCTAATTTGAAAGCTAAGTTATGGAAACATTAGGACTCCTAAAGCTGTAACGACAAGATGTTAAATTTTGGATACTTTGGCATTCAAATGCTGAAGAGAAATGCAGAGGAAGCACTATGGGCTTGTGATTGATTGGGCCTAATCATGAAAAAGATTGACAAGAAAAGCTCGTAACAGTTGGTATATCGTTGACACATTATCAGCACATTCCAAATTCCTTCTTGCTCTGTACTTGAATGGCAGGAACTCTAATTCTTTGCATGATCGAATGACTATTTGGGATTTTGAATTTCAATAATGTTGCCTGAACGCAAAGAGGAAAACACAGTTCAACAATACTTTATACTTTTAGACGATTCTACCATAAAAAGTAACAGAAGAATCGAATTGACATCCAATTTAAATTGCTATGGACATTGGTTCGAAAAATCTTGTGAGTTTCCTCAAAAGTGTTTACAGATTTCATAGCTTATGGATACTGATTACAAGAACTGGAAATCTAAAGTTGTTTGCTGGGTTATCATTAAACTTTACCCTGTTGCTCGTTCCTTTCGTAACACCAGCAAATTTGTTAAAAAAATTCAAATTGTTTTTGAGATTTAATAAACAAATACGGATTAGAATTAGAAGAAAAACGATAACGAAAAAGCATTAAAAAATATGTAAATTCTCGAAACCAAGTGTTGATTATTGTTAACAGCTGCAACAGCAACAACAGCAGCAGCAGCAGAACAGCAACAAAGCTTTAGTTTTTGCCAACAATTCACAGGCACGTACTGGCAGCTATGAAATTCAACAACCAACGACCAACGACCATTGCAGTCCAGTTTACAGTGTTCAGATACTTATGCGGTTTTTTAAAAATCGAAAAACAACACTTTTTAACAATTTATTGTGGCACCTAGAAAACAACAACAACAACAACAGAAACAACACAGAAAACAATAAAAATAATAAAAAAAAAAAAATTGTTTCTAGATTTCCCTGGTAATGTGTTTTCACTATTATTTGTTGTTGTAAATGATGTTGTTGTTATTGGTGTTGGAGTATTGAATAGAAAAAGGGAGTGTCATGGGCTGACATGATTAAATGTACATATGTTTTGTTTGCATTTTCCATTTTTATAATTTTATTGCTGGAGTTTATGTGTGTTTTAGTTTCAGTTTCAGTTTCGGTTTCGGTTCTCTTCGGTCTTTGTATTCAGGTCGTCAACGTTTTTGTTTGCTAACCGTGTTAGAAAAACAAACTGCAATAAATAAAATGCCATAATAAAACATAAAAAAATATGTTGTTGTTGTTGTTGCATTAGATGTAAATACATATTTATTCCCGGTCACTGTAGTTTAAAGTCTCTGCTGCTGCGTTCCATTTGCATGAAAAACTATGCAAATAAAATTTGTTTTTTTTTCAATTTTTTTCAGTTAAAAAAACTTTAGATTTTTGTGCCAGTAAATGTTTATTGTTCCTTAGTGGGGAGCTAACAACACACATACCATTGCAAATCAATGAAAAAAAATTTTCTCCTTTTTGCACACACCCTGTTTTATATTGATTTTCTCAAACGGCTGTTCAAATTGATTTGTTTTGTTATTTTCGAGCACACATAAAACGTTTGTTTCTTAAGTCTTTCGTTTAGTGTTTATGAAAAAAAGACACCGCCTTGCTTGGTTGGCTGGTTATCTTTAACAAGGAACGGGAGCAAATTTGTCGTAACAAGCGAAAAAAATTTTAAAAACGATTTTTATCTCCGCGTAAATAGATTTTCAATTATTTTTTAAAAGCGTGGAAAAAATTGTGGAATTAAAAAGAAAAACGTATGGGTTTTTAAATTTGGTTTGAAAACATTAAAATATTTCTGAAAATTTATTTCCACAAAATGCTTGTTAACAAACAATTGCCTTAAAAAATTTCTTTTAAATGGCTTTTGTTCGTTTAAAAACGAATCAATTGTTGCACCTTTTTCTCATGGGAGAAATTTTGAAAATAATTTTTGCAGTCCCTGCAGTTAAAGCTTACAACAGCACAGTTTGTTTAAACACTTTCTACACACTTTCCACCTCGAATACAGACAAACTTATTTTATGATTCGATTTTGACATGCCAAGTTGTGTGAAAATTGAAACTGAAATTGGAAAAATGTTTCGGCAATTAAATATAAAACAATGTTTTCACTATCGTTGCGCTTTAATGCGTTTAATGACGTTGAGGTCAGCCTAAAGCTTATACAGTTTACGATTCATTCCATGTCTAAAATTTTTTGACACTAATGCTATAAACACATTAGACGCGGCATTTGCAGCGTGGCAATTTTGCAAAGTCCGTCTAAGGCAAGCAGCATGGGCTTTAAATATTTTAAAGGCAGCAGCGCTGAAGCATAAGTAGCCATACTTTAGCTATGGTGCTATTAAAATGTATTTGCACGTTTTTAAAACCCGTATTTCATGTAAATTTATTGTATAAACAGCACTAATCCTCTCATTGCCGCATGCAAAAAAGGGTGCAGCAACATCATCGACGCTTGTTGACGCTCTGCCTTTAAAATAATCATTTCCATATGCAACCATGTATACTATTTTTCACAGATTGCTGCGTCGCAAATGCTACGTGTAATACGTTTATACATACATACATACATACATACATAATTGGTCATTACAATCCTTCAGTTAGGATTGTGGACCTAGCTTCTCCCACCACTTATGTTATGTGTGTTACTTTTATTCACGAGTGGGGAGACCTGCAGTTTAAAGTCGACTCCGAACGACAGGTTTTTGAGAAACTTTTTCATGACAATTTTATTTACTCCCAGAGTTTTTGCCGGAAATCTGCTGAGAGGAAGTCGCCAAAGAAATATTTTTTTATATTTTCGTTTTGAAGTCTGACCTGGGGTTTGAACCGAGGGCTCAATCTAGACCACGACGACTTCAGCCGCTCATTAATACTTTATCACTATAATGTATTTAAACGTTTTTAAAACCTATATTTCATTGCCAGCACAAATCCTCTCATTGCCAGCACTAATTCTCTTATTGCCGCGTGCAAAAAAAGAAATTAAGATAAGGGCGCAGCAACAGCATCGACGCTTGTTGACGCGCCGCCTTTAAAATAATTATTTTAAACCATACAACCATGTATACTATTCTTGACAGATTGTTGCGCTACAAATGCTGCGTCAATGTGCTTATAGCATTATACTGCCAGCACTATAAAAACATGCCAATCCATCAGCCTGCCTGATGCCTGATTTGATATTTAATGGCTCGTCGTCAAAGTCTTCGATGTCACTGTTTTTAATTCGAAACTTTCGTTTCACTTTTATGAATTTATAACCAATGCCTTTGTCCTTTCCGCATGCACCCTAAGAACTGTCTTAGCTGTCAAACCAACATAATCTATATACTCTAGTTGCTTGAACATATGCCATGTAATCAGTGGTGTTGTGCTAATTTTTTTTTTTACCGGAACGCGTATATTTAATTATATAGACAGGGCCGATCCTGGGTAGGACGACGGGTGTGATTTTCCATGATAATCCTGGCGGCGGCGTTTTTTTTTTAGGTCTCATGTCCAAAATTTGACGACGGGGGGAGGGAGATTTCCCCCAATTTTCGACCGTCGCCAGGATCGGCCCTGTATATAGCATAAAAAGGAAAGGAAACGAAAATCATTACGATCATGATTTAACGATAAAAAGGCGGAAATACCCGCTCTTCATTTTTGTATGGAAAAATAAGTGATTCTCTTGGTAGCAACAGTTAAATATAAATGCGGCCGAAAGGGTTAAAAAAATGGTTTCAAATACTCAAATTCTTAAGTAGGAATTAGTTCGGCTTCGGGTTCACGTATTTTTTCGGTTCGGGTCGAATTTCGGTTCAGCAGAAAAAAACGTTCCGGACTCCGGTTCACGGTTCGGAAAAACAACCCGGTTCGTTCCGGTTCAGGTTCGGTTCAAAGCCTTGTTTATAAAAATACATATAAAAATTCGTCAAAAATTAGAACAAAAAAAAAATCAGCAATTCTTTTAATTTTTTTTTTTCAAAACGTCAGCCAATTCTCGTTATCAGAAATCATCTTTAGTTCCGGAACGCGTTCCTATCAAAAAAGGAAGTACCGAAACGACGTTCCGGTGCGTTCCGGCTCGACAACACCACTGCATGTAATACCTTTATCTTTTCTAATTGCATGCCTCATCACTACAACCAATATTACAGAACAATTGGGACATTACGCAATCTTGTCGGGCACCATTATTTTTGCAAATATTTGTACAATTCTTGTGGAAATATTTTTGTTTGTTTATTATCGTATTTGTGTTTACTCTGCCGTTTGTCAAAAAATATTTTAAATGTTGTCTTCACTTTCAGGTTTTTGTTCATTGTCAACACTTTTAACTTTTTTTTTTTGTTTTCGTAAATAAAAACTCTCGTTTTCCAAGTGTTTAGTTTTGTTTTTATTTTTCTTGGGGTAATAAATAGTTTTACAACAAGACCTCGGGGCATTGTTTTGTCATCATAATTGCTTGTGTTTTTTGTTTTTTTTTATTGTGTTCGTTCGTTTAATTAACGCAATAACAAGTTTGTTGTCTAAGTCTTTTGTAAGCAGCTGTTGATACTGCAGAGTGCGAGCTGTAAAGTTTGTTTACAATTCTCACGAAATCCATGCATTTGCACGTTTTCGTTGGTTTTTTTTTTTTTTTTTCTAAAAAACTAGGAAAGGAAAATGACAAAAATGTACGCATTTTCACGTTGTGATGTTATGAACAATTTTTTTTTTAGGTTTTTTTGTAACAATAAAGTTAATAACAAACGCTTAGTGTCTGGGATTTATAACAGGGCGCCAAAATTATAATAAAAATTGTAAAGAAAACGTAATAAAAACGAAATTATTACACCTTAAAACTCATAAATTTCACTTATTTTTTTTAATGTTTTTGTACTTTTTTTCAATTTTCCTTTTCTTTAAAAGCCGCTTATGAGGAGGCTTATATATTCGTTGCTTAGGCTTTAATAACGGAAAATAAATATAAAAAAATTATGCAAAGATTATATAATCACTTGAACATTTTCATTGCTTGTAAGGCATTCAAAATTATTTAAAAAAAAAACATTTTTTATTAATAGTTGTGAGATGTTTTAGTAAAAGCTTGATTATTTGCTTACATTATTATATCCACTCACGTTGCTGACCAATACGCCACAGTAGTCGGGTGAACCTTGTTTGGCCAAAAGATTCAAACTGAAGGCCACAGCATCAGAGCCATCGCCCATGGCCATACAGGCGGCCGTACGATGATCTCGGGCATGTACAGCTCCTGTATAGGCTCCATCTAGTTTCACTTTGATATTCATGGTGCCCGCTTTACAAGTGGCCGCGACATGTGGTGCAAATTCCGAGGCTGTAGACTCTTGAGCATAAATCTGCAAAGGAAACACACAGAAAAAGAAAAGAATATTTTTAATTTCTTATTTTTTTTTTTAACAAAATTCTTTAAAATCATTTTGCTTTCAGAAATCAATTTAAAGTGCACTGTACTGCCAGCTATGCTGTTAGTTTATTCTTTCGTTTTTTTTTTAATTTTAAGCTGTTGGCTATAAACGATAAAAATATTTTAAGTTTTCATTGTGAATGCCTCTTTTTTCTTTATGAAACATATAAAAAGCAGACCATAAACTACCGGCTCATTTGAATTATGATTTTGGCTTTTTGAGTAACGATAACGTTGTTCTGTCTTCTGCTTTATTTTTCCTAAGAAATGTTTTGTGAAATAAATTGAATTTCTTTACCATTTTTTTATGACTATTTTTTGTAGTTTTAATTAAATTTTATTCGTGTGGTGGTTATAAATCTGTTTAAAGGCTACTAAAACCAGTCTAAAGATAAGAAATCAATTAAAAAATTTTTATTCTCATGTAGACTGTGGCAAATTAGCCCAGCTGGTATGATATTGTTTTCAGTTTGAGTTTGAGTTTCAGTTTAAGAGAAATAAATGACGTCAATGGGGGGGGGGTGGTTAAAGCAAGGTTTCAAAATTCATCTTAGAATATTTGTTTGCCAACTTTTTTTTCATTTGTTGAATGCGGGTTTTTTATACGGCTTAAGTTTATGTGCAGTTTTTATGATTGTTTGCTTTTAAAACTTATAAACTTTTACAACCAAATTGCAAGTCATATTGACGCCTTTAAAATTTAATCGTTATTTGAACATTTCTTTCATTAAAAAATTTTACATTAAAAACCGTTATTCAAACTAAGTTCGTTGCACTTAGTTATTAGGAAGATCAGATAACATAACGGTTGTTGATTCAAAATGCTTTCATTATACATTAGAAGGTAAGTCTGGTAACGTCTGCTCTTGAAAAGTGTTTTTTTTTTAGTTTCATGAGAACAATCGATAACGATTACTATGGCAAGCAATTAGGAATGCCAAACTGTGTTGATATTTCTTATTAATAAAATAAGGCAACTCATTATAAATCGTTTTAAGCTAAAACATCGCTTACAAATTGTGGAATTTTACTTTGAACAACATAAATCCGATCGCGAAGTTCATAGAACATTTCGTCTTTTTTACGATTAACATGACCGGCCTATTAAGTAAAAATTTTGTGCAGTCACCGATCGTTTACATACATAATTGGACATTACAACCCTTCAGTCAGGATTACGGCCTAGCTTCTCACACCACTTATGTTGTGTGCGTTAATTTTATACGTGTGTTGCGGGACCTACAGTTTAACGTCGACTCCGAACGACAGATTTTTGAGAAAATTTTTCATGGCAATTTTTATTTTCTCTCAGAGTTTTTGCCAGAAATCTACTGAGAGGAAGTCGCCGAAAAAATACTTTTTGTATTTTGTCTTTGATGCCTGGCCTGGGGCTCGAACCCAGGCTTTCTAATAAGCCAACACACTACCTACTAGACTACGGCGACTTCAAGTATCTCGGCTTACGTGACTATAAAATATAGCTCGGACTGAAGCTTGAAGAACATCGTTTGTGTCACATTTTTACTAATTGTGCTCATTTAAAACGAGCCTAAAGGTAAGCATTTTATCAAAGAATTTTGTTGAATATTGAACTTCGTTTCTGGTTAAATGGCTACGCTAATCAGCAAAGTTTGTTTGGAGCGAAAACAATCCTTAAGCCATTAGAGAATTACCATTGCATCTTTGCCGTTACGGTGAATGGTGAGCTCAATAGATAAGGTAAGAATCGAACATAAGTTTGCAGCAACACTTCAGCAACACTCCACTGGCCATACATACATAATTGGTTATTACAACTCTTCTGTCAGAATTACAAACTAGCTTCTCCCATTACTTAGGCAGTGTGTGTTAATTTTGTACATAAGTAGAAGCACCTACAGTTTAAAGTTGACTGCGAACGACAGATCTTTTTTTTTTTTGAGAAACTTTTTCATTGCAATTTTAATTACTCCCAGAGTTTTTGACAGAAAGCTGTTGAAAGGAAGTCGCCGAGGAAATATTTTCTCATATTTCGCTGTTGTTGCAGATGTCTGACCTGTGGTTTGCAACCTGGTCTCACGTCTAATAAGCCAACACACTACCTACTAGACTACAGCGACTTCCTCCACTTGCCATTCAGTGCGCTTAACTCCTTGGAGTAATTTACCGCCGCTGGGTTAATTTTTATGAGGCTATGTTAAGTCATGAATTTATACTCCTAAACCAGCAACTCTTTCAGCATTGAAAGCTAATGTCATTGGCTAGTTTTACTGCAAATAATCGAACTTATGAAACCAACAATGCAATTCACAGCCACAGCAGACAAATATTAAGAGATTGCAAGAAAGAAATTTTCATTTCGATGTTGTAAGACCAACGTAAGTTCTCAATTTCTTGACTACGCAAGATGTATTATGGATACCTGTGTTTTACAGATTTTATTGACTCACATCCAAGGCATTTGCTGTTCTCTTTGAAATCTTTCAAGAGAACTCAATTGCCGAACACAAGAATAGTAACGCATGGGCACCACCACTTAGCGATAAAATTAACAAACACAACATGGTAGGCGTGAGAAGCTGGGTTGTAATTCTGACTAAGGGGTTGTAGTGAATAATTAAGAAAAATATTTTCCTTCAATAGACATTTGATTAAAGGCTGTCGATACATGTTATTTGTTTTGGAAGGGGACAAAAATCAGAAGGAAAAAGGTTAGACTGGGTAGACCATTTAGTCAGGATTCCAAGCTAGTTTCTCAAACCCACCATGTTGTTTGTGTTCATTTTTATGCATAAGTGGCGGGACCTACAGTTTAAAGTGGGCAGATTTTTTGAGAAACATTTCATTGCAATTTTATTTTTACTCTCAGAAATTTTGCTAGAAATCTGCTGAGACGAAGTTGCCGAAAGAAGTATTTGTTCATATTTCCTTTTGTTGGAGATGTCTGACTAGGGAATTGAACCGCGTCCTCATATCCAATAAGCCAACACACTACCTACACTGGACTACGGCGTTTTTCCTGGCGCTAAAGCAAGTAACAATAACAAGAACAGTGCTTATAGTTTCCCATTTAGTGAACCAAGCTTCGATTTAAGATCCCTTAGCGGAAAGAAATCTTTTCGATTGACAAACAACACTCATGTAATTGTCATACTTTGAAGTAAACTGAACATTTTCTTTGTGACTTCAATAAAGAAACTGTTGACTGCATTTCAGAGGTTCTTGGAGTAGAAATCTGACAAGCAAACAAAAATTCTATGAACAAGGATCAAGGTAAAAGTACCTCTTTGTTCATTTTAAGCGGCGCTAAAGCAATAACGATAATAAGAACAGAAGTGTTTATAGTTTTCCATTCAATGGACCATGCTTCGTTACAACTAATTACACTTGAAATTTAACATTCCTTTTAACAGAAAAGATACCTTTTCGACGGAAATATAATACTAATGAGTAAAATCGCCATACTTTGTAATAAACTGTACATATTCTTGTGACTCCAATAAACAAACTAAACGATTTGCCTTTAATAGAATTTTTATTAAAAAGGAAAAGATTAGAGTTTTCGTATATTATTTCGTGACTTGTGTGTAATATTTTTAATTTTTAGTAGAAAAATCGATGTCATCTCATTAAAGAGCACACTATGTTGGATTTACCCTGAAAAGCTGGCCAAAAATGCAAAAATGAATTTAAAGAAATTTAAGAAACTGAATATGCAGTTCTATAGACAACAAAATTCTGCATTATATAGTGAATTTTCACAACTTTAAGCTGAGATTTGTACATTTGAGACGATGTCAAATTCAGGAAAGTGAAGAAAATTAAATGCGTTTTTGGTGTTTTTTTTTTTGGAAATTTTAATAGGTTTATATAATATTTTTTGTGGCTAAACGAATAGAGGTTTTATATTGATTTTTTTTTTATTTGAAAGGTATGAGCAATTGCTATTTTCAGTTTTTTTATATATATATATATAGCTCATATATCAATGTTAAAATTATTCGTTCAAAATTTAAAAATAATAAAAATTTCACATTCTTTTTACCCAACCCAAAAAAAAAAAGATAAGGATTTTAAAGGTGAAAGTAGATTTTAGTAGTTTAATGTTATATACCACAAGAAAATATGAACTCTCTACATTCAGGACCAAAAAAAAAAAAGTTTGCTCAAATTTGCGCCATTATTTTTGGCGATTTTTTGAAAATTTTTCTTTTTTTGAAAAATTAAAAAAATTAGACGCAGTGTAATAAAGCCATATGGCGTACGAATTATGCGAGGAAATTCAGTAGAAGCGATACCAATCGAGATGTCCTGAATAGGCTACTTTTAAGCAGTGACCCTTTTATAAGCTGCAGTACACAAAAATCGCAAAGGAATAGAAAAGCATTCATTTCATCAGATACTATTAAATTACTCCTTCCTGACATTGATGATGAAAATGATAACGATTTTAACGATTGTAGTTAATTTCACTTTTTAAGTATTTTTTAAGTTAAGTATTAAATAATGTAAAATAAATATTAATTATCATAGAAGTTTAAAAACTTAATTACATATGTATGTATATCGACTATTATAACAATCTGAGATGTATGTTTGATTTTCTTAATGGACCGTATTTGATACCTAGGGGCACTTATGATCCGATCATAATAAAATGTGATCATAAATGATTCACATTCATATTAAACATGTTCATGTCGAATTTCATCGAGATAATAAAATTTTTAAGCCAATTAGAATTGCTGAACATATTTTCTTAAGGGGCCCTATTTTGGACCAAGAAGCAATTATGGACCGACAATAACAAAATTTAGTAATATGATTTAGATTTACAAAATACATGTTCATACCGAATTTCATCACGATACCGATGTTTTTAAGCCATTTATAAGCGCAAACGTGAATTTCTAAAGGGGACTTTATATGGAGACCAGGGTCAAATGTGATCCGATTTTCACCAAACTTTACACCATGATTTCACAGAACTGATCCATGCTAAATTTTATCTTGATTGTTGCATAATTACCATAATTATGTTGTAAATAAGTGCAATTTCGAGGGGAATTTGTATGGGAGCTAGGCGAAATCACGGACCGATTTGAACCAAAATCAGTTGGGTTCATCCTTGGGCCTAATTATCACTAACACTATCAAAAAATTCCAGCCATTAACACATAAAACACTTCTATTAATTTTGGCCAGGTTTTTAGGAAAATGCCACATAGTGGAGCAGTTCGATTATAATTTCCTTTTACAGGACATTGCGTTTTATGTACAAAAAATGGGAAGGAATTACGAGTCCTAGCCACTTAAACCATATTAAGCATAGAAATCGATGTGCCAGCTTATTAAACCCAAGCCATTAATTTTCTCTTCATAAAAAAAGAAAACCAATTTATTCGCCAGACCTTCGCTACAAGATTGAGGTTTGAAACGGAGTTCTCTTATGCAGAACAGTTTATGAATAAAATTTTTCCATATTTAATGATGAATTACAAATTTGTTTGTACATATTTAATGTGAAATCATTAAATATAAATAATTACTGTACACCAGTGACCTACAATAGATTTTTTTCTTTTTTTTTATTATTTTCTTAAAAACCAATTGATTTCGTTAAAATAATTTATGAATGTACCGTTAGAAATATTCTTTCAATATACCATTTTCTTTAATTGTTTAGCCCTATATGGGTCATTATTTCATACGGCAATGAAAATACAAAACAATACTCGTACATTGGTTTAAGTCTTTTTGCCTTTGGGTCATATGCGTGCGAGCTACAAGAAGTTAAAATTTAATTACCAGCAACAAGTAACGCCTCTATTTCATTACTTTAATTTGATACAAGCATCACAACACTTTGATGATCTGCTATGTTTACCGTGTATACGTATGTACTATACATACATACATACATTAGACATAAGAATTCTATTAAGAAGAACGTAAACGTAATAAAAATTCAAATAATGTATACACGGTAATAATAAATACAATGAACGTTTTAAAGTTTAAATGAAAAGCAGCATCAATGGAACGGAGAATATGCGTGCGTTGATGGCATTCAAAACGAAAGACTTAAGCAACAAACTTGCAAGCATAAGCATATGTCAGTGAGTAAGTGTGCTTATTAATGATGTTGTTCCACAGAATACCATGTTTAAATATCAAAAATTACAAAAAAAATACAACAAAAGAAATATATTCGAAATTTTTAGTTTTTGAAAAAATTAAAAAAAAAAAAATTTTATAAAAATATTCAGTTGCGGTTGAATGACTGTGTCGTAAGTAAGTAAATAAATAAGTATGTTTGACTTGGTTTGTGTAAATTTTTTTGTGTTTTGTTTCTTTAGTGGCAACAATTAATATGTGACCTTATTTTTCCTTGACTCAGTCGTATACGATTGTGTGTGCAGTGTTAAGAAGCTGTGTCTCTGCTTGATACACAACAACAGCTTAAGAAGTGGTAGAACAGGCCTCAATAAGAAGCTCTACATTTAAAAGCTGCTGTAGCGTCTTGTAAATAATGTCTTGGATTACAACCAAACAACAACTTTCGAAATTTCTTTTAAGTACAAAATTGTTTTCCTTTCCTTTATAGTTTCTTTCATTTGATTACGTACATTTGATTTCATTTCATTTCCAAAGCAATTTTATTACTTTGTTCATGCGTTTCTTTCCAATTGAAGTTTCCATTAATCATTGTATAATACTTGTAGTCTCCATAGATTTTACTTTTCAATTATAAAGCAAAAGTTTTCTTTCTTTCACTCGCTTTCTGTGTCATTCCAAATGCTTCTTGCTTTTCTTTTGATTTTAATTTTTTTTGGCTTCCCAAGCTAGCCATAATTCCAAATGAAACGCTTTTGTTTTTCATCTTCCAAAAATAATTCCCATGATTTTTTCGTTTTTATCGTTATTAACAAAACTCATAATCGTTATAATTTGATCAGAAGGTAGTTTTTTATACGCATTTTAATTAATTATTTTTAATCGTTATTTTGTTTTTGTTTTTATTTGTTTTTGAGTTTTGAATTTTAAATGATATTTTTTCGAAATCTTTAATAAATTATGTGTGAAAAGAAGTTTTGGAAACAATGTTACCTACTGTTGTCGTAATGCAAACAGTTTACACATCTTTATGTGAATACATACACAAGGCATGCAAATCCGTTATCATCAATTACAGTAATCCTTCGATTTACGTCGCCTCGATTAACGTTGTTTCGATTTACGTCGTCAAATTTTTTGTTCCCTCTAACTTCAATTTGCGTCGTCATTCGATTTACGTCGCCTTTTTTTTAAACCAACTGCGACGTAAATCGAGGGATTACTGTATCTCAAATCCAACTTAAAACCAAGCAATGCTTTTTCTGCTCACATGTGAAATCCTCTCTTCTATAGGATAGCCTGCCAAAAAATTATATTTCAGAGGATACTGCAGAGGTACTGCAAGTTTATGCTTCCTTTTCTAGCTCTTTTTCTTTTCCAATTTCCCTATCTCCACTATCACTATCCTCTCTCTTTCTCTTCTAGGATGAATTTCCAATGGGTCATTTTGCCTTCCGGGCATAGCACTTGTCCCAATGGCAAGTACACCCAGCCTAACCTAGCCTACTGCAAGTAAAAAAATATTCAAAATATTCTTAACGAAAACAGTATGCGTAATTGCTAACAGAGATGTCCAATAAAGAGCATATGGAACACCAATCCACCAAGAAATTACAACGAGATGTGAAATCAGCCACACCATATACTAAGCAGATCCTCCGCAAGACTAAACCAATTCCTCTTAATTTGAAGCCTGAAGACAATAAAAAGCAATCCTGTGGGTGTGCCTATAACCGAAAACTATTGCTAGGATTGGAAAGGAATCAAAACGAAATTATGAATATGGGCACAAAATAAGACAGACCCACAAGGAAGTATTCTGTAAACCTTTCTCCAATCTACAAGTAAATGAATTCACATTTGATGAAATACTGCGCAAACAAATCAAATCAATAGGGACTCAAGATAAAAAGCTGTCCTAGAAACCAAATAATCGCAGCAGTATGCAAAAGACCTCGATTATACTCTAGACGCGGAATAAAATAGTGGACAGGGAAAGAGATCTCAAACTGAAGGAGGTGAATTACTAAACTTGGTCAAACCCGTCTTCAGCTCAGGTGCTTAATATTGTGTTGTTGTGACGGCAAGAAACCGAACTTCAATTTAATATGGGGCCTGTAAAAATCCAGTTCCAACGTTATTACCGGTTTATTGTGTATTAATCGTACCCTACGTTCAAACTGGAAGCGATTTTAGATTTCTTGCCGCTGAGTTTTTTGTCAGACCTTTGGCCGATTAGACAATGACACGAAATGAATATTGATCGCTCGAAAATACAAACGGAATTGGAAACTTTCGAGAACATTGAATATGCGACACTGTATAATGGCTTCTCGTTATTACGCTTCCAGTTACACGGGAAAGGGTGTCTTTACAGATGGCACGATGCTGAAGGAAGCTATTGGTGGACACATATTTCTGAAGTCTGCAACTCATATGCTAATTGCTGTGACAGTTTTGACAATCTCCGGGATTGATTTTAGCACACTTCTGCATTATGGTTTGAGGCAGAAATTGAAGAACTAATCAAGAAGGCCAACAGCGAATTAATGAACAAATTTCCTACATTAGAAACATGCAATCTTAGGATTGACGTTGTAGTATTAGATTTTGTAAACATTGCATGGGCATGGAGCTTCGGATACATTATGGTATACATAGTATAGATAAGTTATGCATGGAAATTTTGCTTAAATTCTAAACACTCTACCATTACTGGGCTCAATATTCTTGGTATTCATGTGTGACATATTGTTCTTAATCGTCTAAATAATGCCTCTGAGGAAGATGTAAAAACGAGGAAGAGAAGGAAATACGTTTTTACCCACTAGCCAGATAGCAAAAAATGGAAATACTTAGCATTCGATTATGCTCTGATCTACTATATCATGAGCTGCGGCTATTTTTTATGCAACCGCGAAGCCTTAAAAATAATTTTTAAAACACCGTTCTGGTACTTGAGAATTGTAAACAATTTTCGATACGATGAGTCGTAATGTAAGTACGATAAACAAAACATGCTTCTCGAGACAGGAAGAAAAAGAAAGAGAAGGACTAGGGGGGGGCTTCAAAATATATGATTTCAAAGGGGAATAAAATCGTCGTTTGTTGATTAACTAGACAAGAACTCGAGTATCGAAACCTCAGCTCAGACATCTTGAAAAATATACTTTCTTTTGGCGTCGTCTGAATTGTCATAAAACGCTTCTCAAATCTGTCGTTCGAAATCAAGGTTAAACTGCCGATCACGCTACTCGTGGATAAAATTAACGCACACAACTTGCATGGTATTCTAAGCCAGACTGTTAACTTGGCTAAAGGCTTGTGATTGTTTTTCTTCTCCTGTATTTGGTTCTGGTATGCGAAGGTTTATAGTTAAACAACTTATCTTTCCTCTCAACCAGAGTGTGGACTGCTTTTAATATGAGCAAAACTGATTGCAGTGCTGGAACAAGAATTTGATGGCTTTTGCATCACGATAATGATTATTTATCGTGCTTAACCCATTAGTGCCCAATGGCAACTTAAGTTGCCAGCAGAGGTTTCCTTAGTTTTTATTCTCTGAGAGGAAATTGAGTGTAAAAAACAAAACGCGAACCGTTAGAAAAAAAGTAATTCGGGCATAATGGGTTAATCATGCTACTCCCAATTGCCTATAATTCGTGTCTTGGCAAATGCGCAACCCCCGTAGTCTCTACAATTCTGCCTCAATTGCCATACCCAAGTACTTTGGGTTTCTAGGAAATTTTCGTATTTCCTAAATGATTGATGCCACGGAAAGGTTAGCGTTATGTTACCATTAAGGAGACATAAATTGCATGCCAGAGTTGGAATAAGGAGGAAGGGTTGAAGAAAGCTTAGTCTCAGGAATATTATATTGGAAGAGATTACTTTTGAAGAGAATAAATAAATATTTTGCAGGAGAAAGAAAAAAAATTTTATTTTTGTAGGACAGTGAGTGTTCATTTGGGGAATCCTTTGGCTATTTTAGAGCATTAGTTTTAAGACATGCTGAAGCTTTGGTTTTCAAAGCTGCTGGATTTATGTTTAATACCCTGTTTCTGTACGATTTTACGATTTTGTATAGAAAAACATTCAATTTTGTTTGTGTTTTCCATACAAACAGATGTTCGTCTAAAACCATTCGTCTTACAGAAACAGGGTATAAATTTATAAACACGTTGTCCTACTTTGTATGTTTATGGTCGTATCAAAAATGTTTTGTTTTATTTTTAACATTTAAAGTTGTTTTTCAAGCTTTAAAATTAAAAATTTTAAATGGTTAAACCATTACAGGCATATATACGAGTACATAAATACGTTTAAAATTAATTGCAAAGTAATCAAAAATAATTTAAATTTTTTTAAGTACCAGTACCAGCTGCCGAAAACTTTAAACTTTTAATTGTAATTCCACAACTCGTTTCAAATCAAGTGAAGCTTTTAATTAAAGAATCTCTTAAATCTTGATAATTTGCTTCGTTTTTTTTTTATTCTTATTATTTCTTTTTTTTTGATAGGAAATAAAAATTAGAATTAAAAAGAAACAGACAGGCAGACAGGCTTTGGTTTAGAAAAATCATTATGAAAACCGTTTAGAAAATAAATAGAAATGTAATGAAAGAATTAAATTAGAAAAAAGGGCATGAAGGCAAACAACAAAAGAAAAAAATCATAGAAAAATAGAAGAAAACCTCATTAAATTTTACTGTAATGGAGATGCTTATGCTCTTATGCTTATATGCCCTTTAAATATGCCCAGTAAAAGAATAACTTTCCCCAGCATGAAATAAAATCGCATTGCAAACGCAGGTAGAAATTGAATTAAAATAACGCTGCTGCTGCTGTTGAGCAGAGTAGAGCAGCAGACTTTCATTGTGAATAGAATCGTACATATTTTCACGTAATTTTAGATCACAAATGCAAATAAAAAAAAAATAAAAAACTTTTTTTATAAAAAATTATTTTCTAATAAAACAAATGATTGTTTTTGTTGTTGTTGTTGTTGTTGTTTTTTCTCTGTAGCTGATTAAAAAACAGAACAGAATAGAAAAAAATGGAAAACAATTTCCATTTTCTCTTGTTTGCCACACTCTATTGCAATTGTTGTTGGTGTTGGTGTTGTTGTTGTTGTTGCCAACAATTACCTTCAACACCATTAGAAGAACTTTGCCACAGTTCACTGCAGAACCGCTTTACTTTAAAACAATGTCAACGTTTTAGTGTCTCTTACAATGGCAAACAGTTTGCGATGAAAGCACTCCTTTACAGGTCTGTCGCCTGAACACATGTGTGTTGGCATACATGATTTAGTCATGATGAAAATGTGATACAAACAACTGAATACCAACCAACAGCCGCTAACATACTATGTTAGCAGTGCATACATACATACATACATATGTACGTATGTGAGCATATACTTGAAAACTTTATTTCGATTCTATTTAGTTGCTGTAGATGTGGTTTTTTTTGTTGTTGTTTAATTTGACGAAGAAAAAAAAATCAAATATTTAGAGCAGCACAGTTATTTGCACCAAAATGCAATCGAGCTTTAAAAAAATGCAAAAAAAACGAAAAAAAACTGAACGTAACAAGCAAAAAATATGTTGGAGATACCAACCAGTCCAGCTTTATTATAAGACCAGCTTATCAAATTAATTTTTTGGTTTCTAACGAGGGAACTATTTTTTTTTGTATAAATAGCCGTTTGCCAGCCAATAAATTTTGTTTGGATGTTGGTTTTAAGCCATGACTACGAATTATGCCACATTGTTTATGGGCTCGCTCTATGGCTCTAAATTAGTGTGGCAATAAATTGTTTAAAGCTTGAATTGAAATTTTAAGGTTTGCAAACAAATTTATGATCATTTTTCAGTTCAGCTTTCATATTTAAACCTGGCACCCTTCTATGCAAATAGGGAACAGATTTTAATATTTTGGCAAAGAGAAATTGTGTTTTTCCTTTTCATGGAAATCATCAACTAAATGGCCTTTAGTATGTGAAAGGAAAGGTTTAAAACGAGAAAAAAATGAGGAAAAGCTGAACTAAATAGAATCTTGATTGCTGGTATTATCTCCTCTCTGGGCAATAAAAAGGCTTTTTATAGATTATTTGCAAGGAATTGGGTTACCAGGTGTAATAATTACTACGAATTAGATTCATATCCCATTGTAACGAAATTAAATCATATGGAATCAACTTTCCTTGTGCTACTGAATGTTTAATGGCTTTGCTTTAGTATAACAAAACAATACAGAGTGTGGCTTCGACAATAAAAATAAAAACCCTTCTTTAATAGGTTTGTGCAAACGTGCCCTAGTTTTGTGCAGATCAGAGGACCATCATAGTGTTGCATGTAAAATAGTAACAAGTTATCGAACAAACGCTGCCGGATCAATGCAGCGTCTATAAGAAAAATATATTCTTCCCTCCCTGTTAGCTAAGCTGTTGTCAAAGCACTGGTTCCAACATAATTACCTCTAAAATAGTCGGCGGCTACCGCAATGCTCTCGATAAAATGGTAGAGCTGCACAACTTTTACACCACATAAGTACCAGGGCGTATAATCATTCTGGAAAACTGCAGAGCAGATTAATTGGCCAGATACGCCATAAACATCGAACTTTTGGATGAGTTCTCTACACTGGAAATGTTATTGAGAACTTGATTGCCAATAAAGTAATAGACACCGTAAACTTGCGCATGGGTAACTTCGGACACATCTATCCTGTCTGTAAATCACTGCAAAGGTACATGGAAAGCCTGTACAAACTTTGAAAAAGCTTGATTAGCTTACTTGTCAGAATCATTATTGAGCACTAAGTTCTGGTAATTGGCATTCTGGGACGCCTTGGACTTGGCAATTATGATCAATGACTTCTACAGGTGCTGTAGGGCCAAGGAAGAAGAAGAAACAGTTCTTCACCTCTTCGGTGTATAGTGTTATGTCGTAAGAGAAGGATTTATGCTTCTACTATGCAGATAATCTCAGTGGTTTATCAAGGATGGTCACTGAAAGTTGCTTCATAAGCAACTCCGAATAATTTCAGTTTTAGGGGGAAAGAAGGCAACTGTGTTATCACAACGTGACCTAAGTGTGTCTATCATCTTGGATTGACAGCCATTTCTATGTTGTCTGCAAATCACAGTAAAGGTGCAAGGAAAGTCTGCACAAACTCCAAAGAAGGGTGTTTAGTATATTTGTCAGCGCCATTATTGGGCATTGAATTCTGTTATTTGACATTATCTGCCATTGCATTCATAAGATATGCTTTGGTCTTGGTCACATGGCCAATGAAGCTGTACAGACAGAAAAAAGAGAAAACTGTTCTTCACCTCTTGGCTAAGTCCCTAGCATTCTGTTGTAAGATAAGGAAGTAGATACTAAGCAGATAATCTCACTGTCACTCTATCAAGGATGGACATTGGAAGTGTTAAGGGATATTAAAAGAGTGTTGCAAACAATGGATCATCTTGGATTTGATCGCAGGGAACGGTAGCACCTCGGCTTCTACAATGCAAATAATTTCATTATTCTATCAGGGAAGAACATTTGAAATCTAAATGGCTTCGCCACCATATACGGATGGTTACAGTGTTAAGGGAAATGAAAAGTTTGAACTAAGTGTGTCTATCATTTTGGATATGTAACAACCTCTACCTACCAATCCATCAATCATATAAATCAATCATATCAATCAATCATATAAATCAATCATATCAATAAATCATATCAATCAATCAGTCCATCAATCATATCAAATAATCATATCAATCAATCATATCAATCAATCAGTTGCAAACTTCAGGTCTGAACTAGAAAGTACCAAAGTATCACAAGGGTATGTATGCTCCAATTAGAAACTGTACAGTTTGCCGAACCCGAAATAGTGATAAACGTGTTATTACAACTCTCTTGCATGAGCCTTTAATTTTTCCCGATTTAAGGGGCCATTTCGCTATTTAGTTGACTATTAACAAATCGATTAACGGATTTCGGGCTGCCTTAACACATCCGTCCAGGCGCCTCTACTTCTTGCGCGCCTACGCCAGTTGGTCACACCAATCGTTGACAGGACTTCCTCGATTTTGTTCTTCCAACGCAAGCAAGGTCGTACTCTTCACCGACTTCCGCAGATGCCCGCATCAAATACCCGTCTCACCCCAGGCCAGTGCAACCACTGGATGTTTATACGCTGCACAACATCCATGTTGTTAAGGAGCTCATACAGCTCGATGTTGGATCGGATGCGGAAATCATCGCCAACCCACACTGGACTGAAGATCTTACGTAGGACTTTTCTTTCGTATACTTTCAAGGTTGCTGCATTAGTGCTTAGCAGTGTCCATGGCTGTGCGACATAAAGAAGCTCGGGGAAGATGAGCGACTTGTAGAGTATTAGTTTTGTCGTACGAGTGAGGTCTCTACTACGCAATTGCCTATTGAGACCATAGTAAGAGTGGCAAGACTCATCTTGCGCTTGATCTCCAGACTAACATCATTTTTGTTGGTAACGACGAAGCCAAGATAAATATATTCCTGGACTATATCGAAAGTATAGTTATCGGCCCTAATCTGAGTTCCATTCGTATTGGGATCTCCATCCGTATTGAATCTCAGATTACCTACCTATCTACCTATCGAAAACAACGATACACATTTGATCACATTTGAAGTCGCCGTAGTCTAGTACGTAGGCTTATTAGACGTAAAGCCAGGGATCGAGCCCCAGGCTAGACATCAAAACGAACTATGAAAAAATATTTCTTCGGCGACTTCCACTCAGCAGACTTCTGGCAAAAACTCTGAGAGTAAATAAAATTGCCATGAAAAAGTTTCTCAAGAATCTGTCGTTCAGAGTCGACTTTAAACTGTAGGTCGCACCACTCATGTATAAAATTAACGCACACACAACATGAGTGCTGTGAGAAACTAGGTCGTAATCCTGACTGAAGGGTTGTAATGACCAATTATGTTATGATCAGTTTAACTGTAATAAATCTTTAATCCAATGTCACATACATACATAAACTCTTCATTACCTTCCAATTTTCATCTGATATCTCGACAACAAGTAAAAACATTCTCCCTTTTCCACGATAATCCTAGTATCAGATGGATTTAGTGTTACTTGTTGTTAAAATAAACCCGGTCGACTACATGATCTTGTTCATAAATTGTCTGAAAAGTTTTTAGTTTTAGTTTGAGCCACAATTTTGTTTTTTTTGTAACTAAAACCCTCAATTACATACAACGTTGACCATATTTTATTCATTTGAGGCAATTATTTTCGATATTTTTTCTCTCACTCTCTCTCTCTGTCTCTCTTTTTGTGTGTGTTAATTTGTGCAACTGGCCTAAATAATACGGCTAATAATAGTGTCAATAGAGTTTTACTAACATCTGTTCGTTCTACGTTCTACGTATCGTATTGAAGTGAAGTGGACAAAAGGTATCTTTTGATCATCATTAACGTCTTCTTCTTCGTCTTCTTATCATAATAGTTTCTGTTCATTTTTTTTGGTGGTGGAAGCAATTCTTTCTAACGATGATGGTTTGTGGTTTGTTGTTTCTAATGACCTGCAGTCCAATTAACTGAAATAATTGGAGCATTTTAAAGTGCTTGTGTTGTGTTGTTGGTTTGGTAGGTTAGTTGTTATAAGATATGGTGTGGCTTGTGGTTTTTGCGGCTAATAAATCCAGAGACAGACAGGCAAACAATTTTAATGTTCGGGGTGGTGCTGGCTGGCTACAATTGTTCTTCTTTAAATATGTTTAAAACTATGGTTGTTGTTATTGTTGTTGTTGTTTTTTGATTTCTTATCTTTTGTTTATTTTTAGTCATTAAAACTATTTGTTGAAGCAATAGAAAGAAATATTTGCGGTTACCAGGAAAGAGCTCTCAAGTCGTGTATGTAATACCAGGTAAAATGATAGCCATTTCAACGGAATATTGAATGGTGGAGGCCTGCAATATAAGGTAACGTAAAAACAATTTCATAATATGAATTGATGGCAATATTCTTATAAAAGTAACATTTGAATCTGTTTGAATTCAAATATTAAGTTGAAGTTGTGTTCATTTCAAATTTCCTTTGAAATTGCCTCGAAATTGTCTCCATTATCACATTACTTTTAAGCCACCTATTACAAAAAATATTTAAGCGAACAATTTATTAAATTACTTGTGAATTAAGTTTTCTTACGAAACAAAAATTATTAGAATTTCATTGAATGTGAATCGTTCATGTGTTACTCAAATACTCACTCTGTTGCTGTATTGTTAAAACAATGCCGTGCAATATTTATTTTGCTTGTATAATTAAAATGCAAAGATTTCTAATGAATAAATCGTTCAATCCGTCATATATTGTGTTATGCAGCTGCAAAACAACGTCACACAATTAACAATTGCTGAACGTTTTAATGGAAATTCATTCAATCAATTATTTTCTTATGACACAACAATTAAATATTTGCAATGAATTTAATTTTGCAAAATTTGTGGTGACAATATTAACAAGTACTCTGGGAGTTTATTTGCAGTAGCATGGTCCAGTTGCATTAGATCACAGGAGTGATTATAGATCATGAATAGAATTAAAACAATTAACCTGGAGTATACCTTGATTGCTAAGGGAGCACTAAACTGTTGAAAATACATTTTTGGGAGAAAACAAAAATGATTGTTAAGCTATTTTGGTTGCCATTCTGATTACCTGTCAGATAACATGCGTCACTAGCCGCAATGCGCATTATTTTCTGAGGACACTCTCCTTTATCTCAACTGAGCTACTGCACATTCGAAAGCGAAAGTGATTATACCTCGTCTGAACCCAGCATTGATAGAAGCAGGGAACACTGGTGCTCTACCTTATTCTGCTTTAGCGATTCTGTAGAAGTCTACACGGACGTTTCTATACTTGAGAATGCTTTGGAATTTTTCTTAGGATATCTCTCCGCCGTCCAGACCACTGCAGTGTGTTTCAATTGCTTAAAAATCATATCAAACAATAATATCAATCAATCAATCATATCAATTAATCATATCAATCAATCATATCAATTAATCATATCAATCAATCATATCAATCAATCATATCAATCAATCATATCAATCAATCATATCAATCAATAATATCAATCAATCATATCAATCAATAATATCAATCAATCATATCAATCAATCATATCAATCAATCATATCAATCAATCAATCAGTTGCAAACTTCAGGTCTGAACTGGAAAGTACCAAAGTATCACAAGGGGCCTCTAGGTATGTAAGCTCCAATTAGAAACTGTACAGTTTGCCGAACCCGAAATAGTGTAATAAACGTGTTATTACAACTCTCTTGCATGAGCCTTTCATTTTTCGCTATTTAAAGGGCCATTTCGCTATTTAGTTGGCCATTAACATCCAGATTAACGGATTTTAACCTGCTTTAACACACCCTTCCAGATGCCTCTACTTCTTGCATGTCTTCGCCAGTTGCTCCCTCCAATCATTGACAGGGTTTTCTCGATTTGGTCCTTTTCTAAGCTGACTTCCGCTAAACCTTATAACAAATACCCGTCTCGCCTGAGCATCCTGTTTCATCTGAACGACATGGAGCCAATACTTGGCTGAAGACTGTTACATGGGTGTTTAATATTGTCCATACATCTATTGCTCGATGTATGAAACTTATTTTTGCTACTCAATTGCCTATTGAAACCACACGTAACACCTTTTGGCATAAGTAATCCTACGCTTGATCTCCAGACTGACATCATTTCTGTTGATAACAGCCGAAAAACGGATCCATTCTAGTTTTATTTATTACTTTGTATAAGAAAATTATCCTTTACTATCACTTTTCTATTCACAAAGAACAAAGTGTTGCATTACTTTTTTGCTTTACTGTGTCACTTTCTAAGAAAAAGGAATTCGATGCAAGAAAAAGTTATGAAAACTAAAACAAAAACAATAATTATCGTTCCAGTTATGATGATGATCTTGATCTTGGCTTTAAGCCATCAACGTTTTATATTCACTTGGTGCCTTTGAAAGATTCTGTTCTGTTCTGTTCTGCTCTAGTCTAGTCTGACTACGATAAACGACCATCAACTTAAACTTTAAATCACTGAAGTAAGGAACAACAAACAGTTAAGCATTAAAACTAAACGGTATTGTAAGTTAATATCCAAACAAGTGTATTAAATTACCATCTCTTAACATCGTTTTAATTTGTGTTCTTAAATTTCTTAAAACACAATACAGGCTACTTACTGCTGCCACTGACGATGCTGATGGTGATGGTGATGATGATGACGGTTACGATGACTGCAACGATGTCTTCCCCGTGTACTACAATCACCAAGTCTGGAACATTTCAGCAATTTGGTGTGTGTGTCTGGCAACAAAACGGTGAAACCGAACAAAACAACTCTCGATTGTTAGTGCCACCAATTCAGTTGTTCTTGTTCTTGTTATTGTTCGTATTCTTTCACCAGCCGCAAAAATTGAATTTTTCTTGGCAATTGTTTAAAAAACGTTTTCCACACATACTTATACCCATCCATCCATACCCAGTACCCATACACACATATCCAAAATATTTATGCCACATGTTTGCTTTCAAAGAGTGTAGCATTGGTAGTATTGGTTACAGTTATTTTTATCGTTCTGCAGCAGATTGTTTCCACTTTGGAACACATAGTCACAGTGCCAGTGTCAGTGTAATCAATTGGTGCACTACTAACCCAGTCTAAATTGAGAACCAGTCAGCAGCGTTGGCGACGCCAATCACGTTCACTACCATGTTGAACGATGTCGTTAGCGTCGATGTCGTCTTCATCATCATTGTGTTCATCATCATCACCAGCACTGTTTGCAGCGTAAACATATTCGCTACTGTTTAATGTTTAAAGACAGACATCTGGCTGGATATGTATGTTGACTGAAACAATTACGATAGGAAACCTGGAAACCTGGTAGGAATATCTACCACATGCAAGGCGTTGTAATAAAAATCGAATTGCTGAAACGAGAAACTGGTTGGCCTGGCCTGACCACATTTAAAATGTGCCAATAATTGATGATGACGACGCCGACATTCTCTTTATCACCTGAAAGTGGTGTGTGTTTCGTGTGTGGAACATTCTAGCCATACTTGTGTCAAACACTTACAGTTTTTCTAATCATATTTGTATTTCTATTTCTATTTCTATTCTTGATTTTTATTTTTTTATTTTTAATTGAATTGAATAATAAATTTTAATTTCTTTAGAATTGGTGTCAGCAAAAGTAGTTTAAAACGGGTTCGCTTTAAACACAATTTAAACGACAGTCGCCTAGCAACAAAATCGCATGAGAAAAAGTTTAATTTTTGATTTCCTAAATAAAATTTGTAATCGATAAAACCGATTCCCATCTTATGAAATTCAACATTTCAATGCTCTTTTTGGAATGATAAAGTTTCCTTCGTGTAAGCCTATCAATGATTGTGAACACACACAACGTGAGGGTGACGTGAGAAGCCAGAATGTAATCCTAACCAAATGAGTTTAATTAATACTAATGTGTGTATATGTATTGCGACAATATGAAGCATTTGTGAAGCCCTTTTAATCATTTGAATTTCAAAGCTGCATTCATTGGCATTGGCCAACAACTGATAGAAAATCGCCCAAAAATATGCGACCACACTTAAGGTTTAAAAATGCATGCTGCAACGCCTATTGAAAATTATTCAAAAAGTTGTGGCTGCACCCGTCTTATACTACAGATCTTACATACATACATACATAATTGATCATTACAACCCTTCAGTCAGGATTACGACCTAGCTTCTCACACCACTTATGTTGTGTGTGTTAATTTTATACATGAGTGGCAGGATCTACACTTTAAAGTCGACTTCGAACGACAGATTCTTGAGAAACTTTTCATGGCAATTTTATTATTACTCGCAGAGTTTTCACCAGAAATCTGCTGAGAGAAAGTCGCCGAAGAAATATTTGTTCATATTTTCGTTTTGATGTCTGATCGGGGGGTTTGAACCTTGGCCTTACGTCTAATAAGCCAGCACACTATCTAATAGACTACGGCGATTTTAGATCTTGCTTCGTCTAAAATACAATTTGTTTCGATCGCTGTAGAATGACTTCACAGGAATATGCCTCATTTAAGAACAGTCTTTGGATGGAGTTGTTTCATCGGTGAATCCATATGTTGCCAGAGAAAATTGGGGTCATCTTAGCTAACAGTGGGTTAAATAAAATTAAGACATTTATCTTGATATGGTTTCCGTTTAAGTTACTTGCCAGACAACAGAACGCCACTTATCGCAATGCAACTAAATGACCTGTTACGCAGGCATATTATTAACTCTGGCCGTTCATTTGTCCCCAAGCTTTAAACCGAATCTAGGTAGGAGATTTTTCATTAGAATTATGACTGGAGGGATAACTGGTCCCCAACATAGTAATCTCCAGCAGCTCGATTGAAGTTCACACTGACTGAGTTTTAAAATAGAAAACGAAAAACTTAATCATACTGCATCTGTTCGACTAACAGGCTATTGTAGTGTGTTGGAGGTCAAAGTAATGGCCATAAATTACAACGCAGAACTGATCCCGAGTAAGGGATTATTAATATATCTAACTTTTGTGGCAGCCAAGTTAGAATTTTGCGTTTTCTTTGATTTACTTTCGCAACATTGTTCTAAGGAGGAATCTTACTTCACTTGCAAATTCACTTGACCTAAATTGAAAGGTCCTATCTATTCTCATAGTTCACTGCGTAATGAATATGCATCCGGAGAGGCTTCGCTTATCTGCTAAAGGTTTCTGCAGAGATTATAAATCGATCGAAGAGATGGGATACCACTTCCTTTGGCATCGGCCGACTGACTCTAGTTTTTTGTTTCTTGATATTAAGTCAAATCCTAAATTCATTTAACATCCAGACTGGTTTTCAGCTGAACTTAAGGAAGCGTTAAAATGGAGCCTATAAGTGGACTAACGAGCCTGTTTAATCGAAACTTGTCAGTTGGATCTGAGAGATTGCTTCATAGTGTATCACAAAGAGCCGTTAAGCGTGGTCAAGCGGGTTTTAATTTCAGCACAGCTGACACACCCTTCCATCTTAGTGCGTGTTAAATTAATATCATTTCCTATTGCCCTTATTTAGATATGTATGTTGAAGCGTAGGTATTTTGTACAAATTTTCTTAGCTTCTTCTAGTGCACTCCTCTGAGGTCTATTGTCCGATATAATGACTCGTTTGCGAGCACTTGCATAGTCTGTTTCATATAACAATTACTCCTTGATGACACCTCTATAATAAGCACTGTGTCTTGCCAGGAGTATTTGTTAACCGCCTTCCTACATTCCACTACAGTCCTTGACCCCGTATCATTTGATGTTATTGCCTTAATTGTCATTTGACTATTAGTGAAGGGATATAGAATCCATATATGTTAATCTAATCAAAATTCTCACTATCCAGAGACATACGTTCACAGATCGCAAGTACGTTCGCTTGGAAAACCGTATTATTATGCCAAAGTTGGAGTCATAGTTTGATTTCTGTTTCTATTACAGGAGCTCAGTACCGTCTTATATTCAGGCTTAGATCTTCTGTAGTGTAGCAACCTGTTCCCACTGATATCTCTACAAATGGATCTGTTTGATCACGAAAGTCGATCTGATTTCAGAGTGATTCAATTGATCGCCATGGATATGTTTGCGTTACGCGAATATCTGGTTGATTTATGCTTCCATGGCCGCCTTATATCGGATAAAGTTTATTGATTCCAATGCTTGTGAAGGTGCCAGGTCCAGAGATAAGCTACGAATCGTTTTTTCTCTACTCATAAAATTTTGAATATAAGTGAGTGAACAAAATTGAAATTTAGCTTTATGTACTCTTCATTCATTCATACTCATTACAACGTTGATTTATAAGTACAGGTTGCAATGACTATGCGTACAACGTTGACATCGAACTCATACCATTCGAAATATGTTTGATTCATAGGCCTACACAATAAGATTCATAATTTTAGAAGAATACATACTTATAAATGATTTACAGTTTTAGTTGCTGTTGCATTTACAAAAAAAAAAAAAAGAAAAAAGACAGAGCAGCAAGCAGAGCAAACACACAACCATTTAGTGAGTATTTTAGTGTTCGAATCATACTTATTTTGTGCTTCGTGTATATGTTGAGTTATGGAGAATCGATATCAACAACATCATACGCGTTGTATGACACTTTGAATATGAATAGAGGAGGTTCCATGATATTAAAATAAGTATGAATGTGTTTAAGTATCAGAAATTATGAGTATGTTTCGATTCTACTCATCTTTTTGAATAATCATTACTGATCTTTGATTCTGTCCATATCTAGTACTTTAAGATATTTTTATTTGAATTCATTTGTTCAAATATTTTTTGATTTAAAAAAACTCTTCTTGGTAACCCAATCCATTTAAGAAAAATTTCAATTTTATTAAATCAATGAAGTTGGGTGCGTAACATTTACCAATTGCCTGAAAGTCATTTGTCTTTAAGTGTAGGTGGCGCTAATGAGGTGCAAACATAAAAATTTTTATTGCAGTTGACATTGAACGTCAGTCATGCTTTAAATAGCTGCCATAAATCAAATTCCAAATACAAGATCTTTTTTAAAAAAATTATTAAAAAAAAAGGTCTTTTTAATAGACCCTTCTGTAGTAGTTATAATTTTTTTTTTATTATTTTACAAGCTTAAGACATGAAACACCTTGTCTTCGTCAGTCAATAACTTTATTTGTTTAAAAAAAAAATTTCAATTTTATCCTCTTCTCACATCATCTCTTATAACAAAGAAAACATTGTAAATAGAGAAAAAGAAGAAGAAAAAATAGAAACGTGAATATAAATAAAGTTGAAGTCTGCGCCCTTTCCCCTTTTCCTCTTTGAGAGTGAATAAATGCTACCTTTTTGGTTTTTGGTGTTCATAGAGCAGCGGTTGGCTTCAAGTAGTAAAACTCTTGACATCCTATTGATAGTAATTTTGTGGTTGTTGTTGTTGTTGTTGTTGTTGCAGTTGTTTAAGATAATGTTTAACACCTTCATTGTTATTACATTATCATTAATATATCTGTTGTTGTTGTTATTGCTATTGTTATTGTCACTTTAACGGGGTATTTAGTCAGGCAATCAGTCAGCCACTCAACCACTCCATACACTACTCCTCAGTTACTCAGTCACTCACTCACTCACTCATGTGGTTTATTAAGGCTTTATGACTAGAGTCAGTCTTACATGTTCAAACCAAACGAAAATGGTTTCCATAATGAAATTTTCAATGTCAAATTCATTTTATTTTCGTTTTTGTTTTTATTTTTTCTATTTTTCTGTGTTTTTTTATTTCATTTTCATGCCAATTTATTTTGGTTTTCTTTGTTTCTGTGTTAAACGTATGGGTGAGCAGCAGCAATAAAATACAAAAAAAAATAAAAATTGTCGGCTTTTAAAGTACATTGAGATCATACGTGTGTGGGGGCATACAATACATACATACATTTATTTATATTTATTTTTATTATTTAATTTTTATTTAATTTCTTTATATGATTATAATTTGTTTATTTTTATTTTTTATTTTTTTGTAATTATTTTTTTAAATTTTTTTTTTGTTGTTTGTTGTTGTTATTTAATTATTCTTTCATTGGTTTATTACCATATAATCAACGCAATTATTATTAAACAAATTATGAACTATGGATTGTTGGTGGCTGATGGCTGATGGCTGATGGTTGATGACTTAACAACGTCGTCTACTCGCTGTATGGATGTTTGCATAATATTTTGTATAAATATAGTAGAGTCGCATATGTTAACGCAATAGGCGGTGGTGTTATGCCCTTTATAAACTGTTACAAGGCGAATATGCTGATGTTTTCTAAGGTTAAACTCATATTCTTGTTAATTATTGCATAAACACTGAGGAGATGTTATATATTTCCAACAGAGAAGGCATTAAATAAACAAATTGAGACTCTAAAGCTGCCATAGATAGTCTGTTAAGATATATTCATTGACACTGAAAATGGTAACATACATACATAATTGGCCATTGCAACCCTTCAATCAGGATTACGACCTAGTTTCTCACACCACTTATGTTGTGTGTGTTAAATTTATACATGAGTGGTGGGACCTACAGTTTAAAGTCGCCTCCAAACAACAGGTTTTTGAGAAACTTTTCATGGCAATTTGTATTTTACTCTCAGAGTTTATGCCAGAAATCTGCTGAGAGGAAGTCGCCGAAGAAATACTTTTTGTATTTTGTTTTGATGTCTGGCCTGGGGCTCGAACCGTGGCTTTACGTCTAATTAGCCAACACACTACCTACTAGACTACGGCGACTTCAAATGGTAACCGTTCCCTCAAAACACAACTGACCTTTTCCCATCCATTTAGAGCCACATGGTAATAAATAAGTCCATATTTATTAAGCCTTAAGCCTTGGACGATTCCCTTACGTCAGTACTCTGGAGAAATATGACTAAGCTTTTCCCATTCATTTTGAGCCATGTGGTAACGCATAACTAATATTTGTTAAGTCTTAAGCCTTCGGCAATCCATTTTCAGCAGTCTTCTGGCAAAAGTAGTAAGAATAACTAAATAAATGTCTTCATAAAGCCTGTGAACTTTGTAGTTCAGTTAGGTTCCACTTCATATGGATAAAACTAACGCCCACAACATGGTTGGTGTAAGAAAACACAGCATAATCGCTATAGTCTAGTAGGTACTGTGTTGGTTTATAAGATGTGAGGCCACGGTTCAAACCGCAGGCCAGACATCTCCAACAAAACGAAATATTTCTTTGGCAACTGCTTCTCGGCAGATATTTGGAAAAAACTCCGAGAGTAAATAAGTCTAGGAGGTAGTGTGTGACTTATTAGACGTGAGGCCACAGTTCAAACTCCAGGTCAGACAACAAAACGAAAATATGAACAAATATTTCTTCGGCAACTTCCCTCTCAGTAGATTTCTGGCAAAAACTCTGAGAGTAAAATACAAATTGCCATGAAAAAATTTCTCAACAAATTTGTCAAACGTGAGACCACGGTTCAAACCCCAGGTCAGACATCTCCAGCAAAAGGAAATACAAAAAAATATTTTTTCGGCAACTTCCCTCTCAGTAGATTTCTGGCATAAACTCTGAGAGTAAAATACAAATTGTTATGAAAAAGTTTCTCAACAAATTTGTCGTTCGGAGTCGATTTTAAACTGTGGGTCCAGCCACTCATGTATAAAATTAGCAAACACAACATAAGTGAGAAGCTAGGTTGTAATCCTGACTGAAGGGTTGTAATGATCAATTATGTATGTATGTATGTGTACTAATGTTCAGTGATGTTGTGTGGTGTAATAAAACCAGCACTCACAGACAAGGATGGATTTAGTTGGAAGGCGTTTAAGTCGCTACGGCTAAGAAGTTAAAAAAAAATTTTTTTTATTTCCAAATTTCCCAGTTTTCTTCAACTGAATCCCATTATTTTCTAATGCCATTGAAACAGAATTCAAAAAGTCTGCTAAGCTTTAAAACTCCATTTTTCTCTGGGTTTTATTTCCCTATTTTTTTTTGTTTCCATTTTTAGAGTTCAAATGTACTTTTCTGTTGTTCTGTTATTGCTGCTGTTGTTGTTGAGAAAGTGGCATTAATGTGATGTGATTAGTGTGAAAATGAGCACACAAAAATAACAATAAAATAGAACAACATTGTAATGAAAGAAAATGAATACAGAATAGAAAAAAACAACAAGACAACAACAGAAACAACAATTAAAATACATCAAATACAATACAGCATTCATTCTCATTCATTCTCATTCATTCAGATTGTATTTCATCGACAAAAATATTAAAATAACTGAGTTGGCTTGCTGTGACTATGGCTAGCTACTGGACTAAATGACTGAATAAATGACTGAGCATGACTGTATATGACAATGACAGAACATATTATTATTGAACACAACAATTGTGTGATTGTCTTCTGTGCGTTCGTTTTTTTTTTTATTGTTGTTGTTTTGTAATGATGTTCCATTTGTATGATCCCCATTAATCAACATTATGATGATGTTGACCAACCATATTGATGATCATCATAATGAGGTTTTCAATTTTTGTTCCCGATTTTTCCTATTTCGTCGAAATAAATCATTTTAATACCAAATATTTATACGAATAAAGAAATTAAAAAAATAAAATTTTCTCAATACAATACAAATGTACGAGTGAGAGATTGTAAATAATCATTTTCCATGAAAAAAAATTCTGAAAAAAATTTTTGAAATCATCACCACGCCACATTTACAAAGCAAAAGGTATTTTGGTCAGTAGCACACAACTTTCCGTTTCTGTTTTCTTTTTTTTTTTAATGAATATTTTAATGAAATGTTTTTATTGTTGTTTTGAACATAAATTTGTCAACATTATTTATTATTCATTAATTATGAGACAATTGTTTAGAAAAGAAGAGAAAGAGAAAAAAAGAAAAATAAATTTAAATTTATTCTTAATGGGCCTATTCAGAGTTGAGAAAAAAAAAATTTTTTCCAAAATGTCACTACTTTTTTCGAATTAATAGTAGAATGGTACACAGAAAAGTACAATTTTAATAACTTTTCGAGTACCTTTATATACATACATACGTACATAATTGGTCATTACAACCTATCAGTCAGGATTACGACCTAGTTTCTCACACCACTTATGTTGTGTGTGTTAATTTTATACATGAGTGGTGGGACCTACAGTTTAAAGTCGACTCCGAACGACAAATTTGTTGAGAAACTTTTTCATGGCAATTTTATTTACTCTCAGAGTTTTTGCCAGAAATCTGCTGAGAGGAAGTCGCCGAAGAAATATTTTTTCATATTTTTGTTTTGATGTCTGGCCTGGGGCTTGAACCCTGACTTTACGTCTAATAAGCCAACACACTACCTACTAGACCTTTATATATAAAGCCTAAAGATTTTATAGATTCTTTAAAACGAAAGTTTCATATGCATAATGTCCAGAACAATCGACTTTAACTTTGTAAATATCGAAACTAATCCTAACCGACATACATAATTGATCATTACAACCCTTTAGTCAGGTTTACGATCGATTTTCTCATACCACTTACATTGCGTGTGTTAATTTTTATACATGACAGTATAAATTCGACTCCGAACGACACCTGTGGAACCTGCGGATCCTTAGACCAAAGGTGCCGAGATGAAATCAAAAATTTTATCATCAGCAACGATGTAGGAACTATGACAGGACTGCATCTATGGCAGTTTAGCAACATGTTTATGGTCTAGATTCGGAAGGGATTTCACTGCATTGCTCACTACATATTGAGTATGGAAAATAATGCCTCAGTTGCCATAGCCTTCTAGTTGGTAGACAAGAGTTCATGAGTTCACTAATATGATTGAATAAAATTGCAAAAAAATCTTAAGTTTTTCAAACATTAATAAGTTTTTAAGCTAGCAAGGGTATCCTGGTAGTCTAGTGGGTAGTGTGCTAGACTATTAGCGTGAGGGTCATGGGTTCGATTCCCACCAGAGACTGTGGTCTGTGACACTACGCCGAGCATATGGTCAAAGTTAATCAACTCGTATATAATTGGAATATAATTTGTAATTGTATTGTAATTAATAAAATAAATAAATAAATAAATAAATAAATAAAATATAACTTAGGATTAGGATTGTTTTTCCTGAAAAAGGGAGACCCTACTATATGCGCCAACTATAGGGGTATAAGCCTTCTCCCTATCGCATATAAGGTTCTTACAGGCGTATTGTGTGAACGACTGAAGCCACTCGTCAAAACACTGATTGGACCTTATCAGTGCGGCTTCAGACCTGGCAAGTCCACCATCGACCAGATCTTCACACTACGCCAAATCCTGGAAAACGCCCACGAAAAACAAGTCGACACACACCATCTTTTTGTCGACTATAAGGCTGCCTTTGATAGCCCCATAAGGGATCGTGTTTTTGCCGCAATGTCTGAGCTCGGTATACCTGCGAAACTGATAAGGCTATGCAGAATGACGTTGAGCAATACCTGCAGCTCCGTCTAGGTAGAAGTGGACCTATCCGAACCTTTTGATACCGTGCGAGGTTTCAGACAAGGCGACCCCCTAAAATGCGACCTCTTCAACTTCGTCATGGAGAGTGTTCTGCGAAAGGCAGGAGTGCATCGCAGTGGCACTATTTTTCAAAAAAGTGTCCAGTTGCTTGCGTACGCTGACGACATTGACATCATAGGGCGTACCAAGCGAGATGTTGCTGCTGCCTTTAGTGCTATTGAACGCGAGTCTACTAAGATGGGTTTGGCAGTAAATGAGGGCAAAACAAAGTATATGTTATCGACGAGTAGAGACGCGCGGCGTATTGATTCTCAGATTACGGCCGATAACTATACTTTTGATACAGTCAAGGAATTTATTTATCTTGGCTCCGCCGTTACCACCACAAATGATGTCAGTCTGGAGATCAAGCGCAGGATCACTCTTGCCAACAGGTGCTACTATGAGTAGCAGAGACCTCTCTCGTTAGACAAAACTAACACTCTACAAGACACTCATCATACCCGTGCTTCTTTATGGCGCAGAGGCATGGACTCTATTAAGTTCTGATGCAGCAGCCTTGAGGGTGTTCGAGAGAAAAGTACTGCGTAAGAGCTTCGGTCCAGTACGAGTTGGCGATTATTTCCGCATCCGGTACAACAGTGAGCTGTATGAGCTCCTCAACGACATGGACGTTGTACAGCGTATTAATATCCAGCGCCTGCGCTGGCTCGGCCATGTCGTTCGAATGGAGGAGGATGCTCCGGCGAGGCGGGTATTTGATGCGGGAATCTGCGGAAGTCGGCGAAGAGGACGACCTTGCATCCGTTGGAAGGACCAAATCGAGGAAGCCCTGTCATCGATTGGTGTGACCAAATGGCGTAGGCGCGCACGAAGTAGAGGCGCCTGGAAGGATGTGTTGCGGCAGGCCGAAATCCGATTAACGGGTTGTTATGGCCAATTAAGTAAGTAAATAATTGGAATTGTAATTGAGCAGGGAACAAATATACTAAAAGAGAATCGGCTTTAAGTATCGCTGAGTGAAGGTAAAATGGGATCTGTACTCCTTTGACGGAAATTTCTAATTTCTAGATTCGAAAAGCTGCCAAATTGCAACAAAATCGATTCATTTTTAAAACGGTGACGAAAATGTAAATGCAACTCTATTAATGAATATGAAACCTACAACCATAGAACTTGAATTGCATTAACCTCCAACTTTTATTCTTTCCTTATGACACCAAGTGATCAACCTTGGATTTCAATTGATAATAAACAATTTGGATATCAGGATACATATTTCATATGTATGGAATAAACCTTTTAATACATCATTCATTAACCTCTGTGGGTATCTTAAAATTTCTAATGAAATTCTTTTAAAATGTTTTCTAAATTTCACCATTTTATTGTTTTATAATGACAATGTATTTATTTAATTATTTTTCTATTTCCAAAACAATTTTCAAAAAAAAATCTTTTTTTTCCAAGCTCTTGAGTTTTGTGAAAGTATGAGAAAAATTTTTTAAATGAAAAAAAAAGAGGTACAAAAGTTTATGGGCTTTAATTATTATAAAAAACAATAACAATTAAAACATACATAATAAATAATAAAAAAAAATAAAGTCAACAATTATCGTGATAAACACAAATTCAAAAAAAATTTCAAAGTTAAAGTTAAACAAACAATGGAAGAAGAAAAAAAGACTTGAAGAAAAAAAACTGAATTCAATTGAAATAAAAATCAAAAATTAAATTAAATAACTGAATGTGTGTGAGAGAGACAAAGATGGCGTTATAAACTTACCGTATTAATAAATAATGTTGTTGTTGCAATTAAAAACAATTGCACAATTGTGGCCAACTGCCACCTTCTGCTGCTGTGGCTACGGCTGTGGCTGTGGCTGCGCCTGTTGTTTGGCAATTGTGTTCGTAGTTTCTGTTGTCGCATTGTGGCAGGTTTGTTTCTTAAGTCTTTTGTTGAAAACTATAATTTCTTGGATTTTTTTATTTTTTATTTTTTGTGTTTCTTTTTCTTATTCTTTCAACTGATGATTATTGTGTGGCTAAAATAAAATTCTTTTTTATTTTTTATTTATTTTTTTTTAATTTTTTTGTTGTGTTTAATAATATGTTGATAAATCCGCTTAGAACGGTTACAACCTGTGTGCACCTAAGCGTACTAAGCAATTATTTTGTTGTACAATATAAAACAAATTTTTTTATTGACTTCAATTTTATTGTTAAACAATGAATAACTAACTCTGAGGACCTACTAATCCACACAAATGTGTGGTTGTTTTGTTTTTTGTATTTCGTTTTTATTTTAAATTAATTATTTTAATTTATTCAATGCATGTATGTTTCTCCTTTTTGTTTTTCTTTAAATATACAAACAAACAAACAAAAATAACAACAACATTATGGTCAAAGTAATGTTAATAAAGAATTTAAAAATTTTTAATTCAATTATAAATTCCATCCATTTTTGCAAATATTTTTCAATTTCAATTTCATTGCAGCCATACATACACACACACACATATTCGTAGAGAGTTTCTATCATAAAATTTTTATTCGGTGGCTGGCTGCATCACAGTGTGCATTTTAAATATTATTTTCAAACGTTTCATTGTATTTTTCATTTCCTAGTATCAATTTCAAATTGTTGTTATTACAATTATGAATGAATGAGTAATAATAACAAAAACAACAACAACAAAACAAGATCTTGTATTGTGGTCTCGTAAATCTTAATAATTTCCGTTTACAAGATATTTTTACTTTAAAAATGTACTCATATTAGTATTTCATTGAGTATTACACGTATCCAGCTGTGCTTGCTAGCTTATTTATTTATTCATTTATTAATTACAATACAATTACAAATTATATTCGAATTATATACGAGCTGAATAACTTTGACCATATGCTCGCTCGGTGTAGTGTCACAGACCACAGTCTCTGGTGGGAATCGAACCCATGACCCTCACGCTAATAGTCTAGCACACTACCAACTAGACTACCAGGATACCCTTGCTAGCTTAAAAACTTATTAATGTTTGAAAAACTTAAGATTTTTTTTCAATTTTATTCAATCATGATAGTGAACTCATGAACTCTCGTCTACCAACTAGAAGACTATGGCAACTGAGGCATTATTTTCCATACTCAATTGCCCTGCCTCTGACCCTATATAGGGCGCAATGCAGTGAAATTCCTTCCGAATCTAGACCATGAACATGTTGCTAAACTGCCATAGATACAGTCCTGTCATGGTTCGTACATGCTTGCTTATATATTTCTCAATAGATGACAAAAGTTTTGATTTCATTTTGGCACCTTTGGTCAAAGGATCCACAGGTTTTTTTTGTAAGGTACTTGAGGTATTTTCCTACGATTATAAAATACTGGAGAAAGTAAGCTGTTGGAGTATTCTGGCATTAGGCATTACATGTTGGCCGTCTGACAAATGCAGTGCCTCCCAAGCAAAGTTCTGGCCGCATTGAAATCGACGCAACGAAAATTTCATTCTCAACAATTTCATATTAACGCTGGAGTAAAACAGGGTAGTGCTCCATTACCTCAACTTTTAACCATGATGATATCATTCAACAGCGGAGTCTGTTTAAAGGGAAACGTAATTAAAAGGAATTCTTTATGCCAACTTGTGAAGAAAACCAAACTCACGGTTATAAACATTATAGGCACCAAAAATATTATTTCGCAAGAACAAACAATAAATTGCGTTTTCTAGATGATATAATGACAACGAATGGCAACGCTGCGGCTTTCGAACGATACCAATTAGTGCAAGGAAGCGCACAATTTTATGCAGACGAACCAATTTTATAATATTCACTGCAGGTGTAAATTCTACTCTATTTTGCCGTGATAAAACCTAATCAATATTGAAGACAATCACGTGAAAATTACAAGTTTTCGTCAACCCAGGCTTAGTAAAACTAGTCCACAATTAACATGTTCCAGAGCCAAGGCTTATAAAAACTGTAGGACTGCGAGCCAAAGAACACTCAGTCAGTTGGTAAATTCTAATCACTTCTGTTATTATTGGTTAGGCTAACATTTTAACTGACAGATTAGTAATTAATTTTTTGCTTTCCAGAAACAACAGTCTTTTCCGTGTTAATATCAACAAAATTTTTACGACAGAATCCTAACAGGTAGTGGCCAGATATCCAACACTTCTAAAACCTCTTTGGATGCGAGCCAACAAATCGCTCAGTTAGTCAGTTAATAATTCAGGACTTATAGCATTGGTTGGACTAACATGTTAATTAAGTCGTTAGTAAGGAATTATATGCTTTCCAGAAAAAGTTTCTTCTAGCTTTACATCAGCAAAATTTCTGTTGAAATAAGTGTCTATTTTCTCTTGTGAATTTATTACAGGTGGTGGCCAGTTATTGTTGCCAGAAAACGTTTGAATGCAAATGATCTTCTTCGAGAGGAGCTAACCCTATCGTGCATATAACCAACCATCTTGATTGCTAGCCCATGCAACCTTGAGTTTAATATGCAACCGTTAAACAAAATATAAATTATACTCATGCACGTCTGCCATCTGCTTGCACTTAAATCTTGTTTGGGATAGCTGACGGAATTGTTGAATTACTTGCCCTCTCCTTGTAATACGCCCGCACGCCTTATGTAAAGACAACATTTAAATTCTTTTAAAACCAAATGATTTCGTTATAAAATTAGACTAGAATTCTAATTTATCTTGTCATACATTTGCCGATAAAATAGAGTTTTATAATAAAATTTAAACACCCTGTAATTAACAATGAAGTAAACTATACAATTGATAAAAAGAACAATCGATTCCCTTTAAGATAATGTCCAAAACTTTGAACATATAATATAATAGAATATAAATGTGAAATAAATTATAATTTCTATGAATACTCGTAACACTTTCCTATTTAAAATAAAATAAAATTGCGTTTTAAAATTATTTTAGAATTTAATTTTAATAATTTGAACATGATTTAAATTTGAAAATCAAAAACATAAAAATCAAAATAATACGCATTGATCATCATTAATTTTAAATAAATTACGAGCATATTTATGTCAAAAACAGCACAACAACAACAACAATTAGTCATGCCAAAAGTATTTTCACTCATTTTATGAAAAATATTCACGTTTTGCAGGAAAAAACGCAGGAAAAAACAATGGTTGGCTGTCACATACAATAGAAAATTAATTGATCAGCTTTAATCATTGTGATGCGGCCCCTACAAGGCATACATATTTATGTACATATGTATGTACGAACATATGCATATGCATTGTAGTAAGTAAGCTCATCAACACGTTAGCTAATGATGGTCATGCCAAACAAGGATTGTTGTACAGCATAGGCACACACACTCTCACACTAACCCTAAGTATTGCAACATTTTTTTGTTTTTTGTTTTTTTTTTTTCTTTTTTATGGAGGGAGATCAAACAAATTCTCTAGAATTTCCATAATAACAGGCTTAAAGCCATCAACAACAACAACAACACAACACAGCAATAAATGACTCATGTTTTTAAACTTGGAACAGAAAAAATACAACAACAACAACTGAGAAGGAGAGAAAAACGAATTAAAAGTGAATCTTATGATTGTTGTTGTAAAGCAAATAAATTCTTACACATTTTTTCTTATAAGAGTGGAGAAAAGTGTGTGTGTGTGAGAGGGCATTTTGAAAATAAAAATAACCCCATAAACCTTTTTTTTTTTGTGGTGGCTGATTAAGAATTCTAAGCATGCCTTCTCAAGGCAGGCGGTTTAAAAAAAGGTGCTAATTTTTCTTATTCATTTACAAACAAACAATTTAAATTTAATCTCGCAATATAATTTATTTATAAATTCATTTATTTATTATTTATCTGCTATTTGACATTAATTTTCTTAAAAGATTTTCAAGTTTTTATTTCGTTTTTGTTTTGCTTTGTTTGTTTCGTTTAAAGCGCTCTCTCTCTTCTTCTGTGTGTGATGTCATATGAAGACAATAAAAATTTTGGTTTTAAAAAATTCATTCAAATTTATACAAGCCAACACACACACACACACACACAGCAAGTAAACTCACTCATACAGAGGAAGGAATGCTAAAAACACTACAAAAAACTATAATAAATCATGTTAAATGAACTCTCCTCTAGCAACTTGCATTTGAGCAACAACAACCGAGAGAAAAAACCTTTGCATCACAAGCACAAGCACACTCACACTTTACTTTACAAAACAAATATGGGCAAAACTGTAAGGGTCTGTTTTTGTAAGACGAACGAACGATGATTTCACATGTTCATCTGTTTTTATGGACAACACAAACAAAAACGTGTGATATTGTTCCTCTTACATAAAACAGGGGATGATAAGAGGAAGTTTTACTAACACTGACTAAGTAAGGCCTGTTTTTGTAAGACGAACGATTTCACACGTTCATCTGTTTGTATGGACAACACAAATAAAAACGCGTGATACCTTTCGTCTTACAAAAACGGGGATAAATAAGAGGAAGTTTTACTAACATGACAAAAACGCTCGTCGGAAATCATTCGTCTTATAGAAACACTTACACAGACAGAACAGTTTTTAAAGCTCTCTTTAGTGTTTTCTCAGCACATGTAAAATTAACTCAAAATAGTTAGTTGCTTAGCGGGAAGCCGCCGTAGTCTAGTAGGTAGTGTGTTGGCTTATTAGACGCAAAAGCCTGGGTTCGAGCCCCAGGCCAGGCATCAAAGACAAAGTACAAAAAGTATTTTTTCGGCGACTTCCTCTCAGTAGATTTCTGGCAAAAACTCTGAGAGTAAATAAAAATTGCCATGAAAAGTTTCTCAAAAAATATCCGTCGTTCGGAATCGACTTTAAACTGTAGGTCGCACCACTCATGTATAAAATTAACACACACAACATAAGTGGTGTGAGAAACTAGGACATTGTACAATGGGTCAATTCGACCTCCGGGTACTGTACTTGTCTTAATTGACAAGTACACGTCCTCTAACCTAACCTAACCTAACCTAGTTGCTTAGCAAATGAATGCCTCTTGGTAAAATTATTAATTATTTTTTCTTTTGTTAAAAAACAATTCATTTTTGCTGTTCAAAAGAAAAAAAAATAAAAACAAAACAACCAAATATTTGCCAATTTGCTTTTGGTTTATCTGCGAATTTTTTTTTTTTTAATTACAAAATTCAATCATGTTTGTTTGTTTCGCTTTAAACTTAAATTTTTATTGTTTCTAAGAAAAAAAATGAAATATTCTCTTCGAATGACAGCTAAAAACGTACAAACAAACACACTATGTGACTGAGCAAATATGACCAATAGCGGCCATAATATTACAACAACAACAATAAGAAAATCATGATGAAAAAAAAACTTGATCTTGGCTTGAAGAGAAATAATACTGAAACTGTAAGATGAAGTTGACAAAAAAGTGTTGACAATTGCATTTGAAAAAGCGCCAAAATCGGAAGTAACACATAAATATGAATTTTGAATTTAAACAATGGCAAAAACTTAAAATTCTTCTCAGAATTATAGCTGACAGGCCATTTGGTATTTGTTTTAAAGACAAAGGAATAAATAAATAAATGTTTAACGTAAAGTTTTGTTGCATCGGTACTATTGACCGAAGTGTTGTTGAAGTTGCTAGTTGTTCATGTTATTATTTTTCCCCTCCTTCTTAATATTTATACTCCCTTGTATTCCAGCCTAATTAGTCCATTTTTTAATTAGTCTTTTGTGGCCGGCTTAAGAATGCTAACAGACCTATCTATCTATCTACCTTTGTCTAGTAACAATGATCTCTGTGGACACGTATTAAGTTCAACTCTATCTTAAGAAAAATTGCGTTGCCTGTCCTTTCTATGGTGTTCAAATTTTTAAAGGATTATGGAAGGTAGGAACGAGGGAGCAGTAGTTGTGAATATTAGATTTGAATCTGTTAGAAGTAAGTAACAGGGAAAACCTCTGCTAAATATAAAGTTACACACACATTTTCTGTGCATTATCGATGTGTATTATGTAATGTTTTATGCGATCGATGCACCACGAACGGTTAGGCTTTATTCAATAAATGTTTACTACACGGAACAAGGTTACTTACTACTGTGATCTGATGAATTAATAGAATTCTAACTTCTCTACCGTTATTAAAAAACACCTTTGGCTCTATTTACTATTGTTTACTACACGGAACAAGGTTACTACTTACTACTGTGATCTGATGAATTAATAGAATTCGAACTCCTCTACCGTTATTAAAAAACACCTTTGGCTCTATTTACTATTGTTTACTACACGGAAAAAGGTTACTTACTACTGTGATCTGATGGATGAATAGAATTCGAACTCCTCTACCGTTATTAAAAAAAACACCTTTGCTCTCTTTATTAGTACGTGGTCCAGATTAGGTCGTATGGAGTACAGTCTTAAGAAATGTTTCTATTAAAACTTGAAAAATATGCTGATTCCAGCGAAAATTGCCTTGAATCTTCATATCCAGAACACCAAAAGATTCTAATTTTCTAATATTTATTCCAGATGAAGTACAATCAACAACGTGCTTGTGGACTAATATACATACAACATTGGATCTACTCTGGCTTCTCAAAACGATGCTATTCGCACTACTCCCATATAGAGATAGATCACGTATTTTATCATCAAACGTGTTATTGATTTATTGCCCAGAAAGAACTAGTTGCAGAGAGCAACTTTTTCTAAAAAGCCATACGAAAAATGTTGGTCGTAGAGTGGTTGCTGTGATGTTGATTAACTAGAGCTCCCAGAACTGGTTGCAGAGAGCAACTTTTTCTAAAAAGCCATACGAAAAATATTGGTCGCAGAGAGTTGCTGTGATGTTGATTAACTAGAGCTCCCTCCGGGGTTCAAATTTCTACTCTTAAAAACAATGTTCTGAATGAATGTGAAATGATAAATCTTTACAAATCTATCATTCTGATTAGACATTAAGGTCCTGGGACCCGCCACTCGTGAATAAAATTAACGAACATAACTTGGGTGCCACTGTATCTGAAAAGCCAGGCCGTAACCTTAACTAAAGTATGATAATTCCAATAATGGAGTTCTATTTGACCGTGCGTCAGTGGCAATTCCGAATATTGGTCAATACAAAAGGCCTTTTACGACAACAGAGCGACCTAATTAATGAGTAATATAATTCGGCAAGCAGGTCGCTGTATTAATAATGTTTTTTAGTTTAATTCGAAATAGTGCCTTATTTTCTTAAGACGATGAAAGCATTATTTCTGATTTTTATTCAAGTTTTAAACGAATCTGGACCACTACCAGATCGATCGATCGATATCGGATTGCTGACTAAATTTGTAAAACTTTCAGGATAGTTTTCGGCTTTAATTTAAGGGAGTCGTGGTTTAAATGCGAAAACCCCGATGCTGGTTGTCAAGGCCAGATGATTCTAAAATTGAATGATTTGAAATTTTAATACCAAAACCAGTAAACAAAATGCAATACAGAAGAAAGAAGACTCATCAAAATTCTTTTTTGGTTTGAAATAAAATTTTGTGATTTCATATGCAAATCAAATGTGTGAGTGAGTGAGTGTATTATTTTTCAATTCTTACGTGTTCTTAAAGTAAGATTACTTTTTGCCTCTCTTTTAAAGAATTCGCTAAATTCTTAGCGTTTTACGCAAATAAACGAAAAACCGCTGAATTTAAGCTGCGCTTGAAATAACTGAAAACAAATCAGCAGAGACAAAAAATGCACATACTCGTAATAGGGAGTACAAAAACAGCAACAACACTTTAATACACCACCAACACAATATTACACGCATACACACACACACACACATTCGCACTTTAGCAAAATCCGCTCACAAATACAAAGAAACTGAAATCAAACACACACACACTCAATCTCAGATACAAGAGGCAACGGAGGAGATCAACAGGCAGGCAAGCTATTCAGAAAAATGGCAATGAAATTTACACAGTTTTTTTTTATTTCTCTCCTCCTCTTCTTTCTTTACTTTTTCGCTTTTGTTTTATTTGTGTAGTTGTTTTTGTTGTTATTTTTTATGTTTTTCTTATTTATTATTTTATTGTATAATCTTTTTGTTTTTTAAATACTTTTTAGCAACAACAATTTTCTTACAAGATAATAAAAATCAATTTCTTTGGTTTTTCTTTAAATTCGTGGGTTTTTTTTCGATTTTTCTTTTTTAACACCGATCGGTAAAACGGCTTCTTTACAACGAACGTTTTGCTTATTTTTTGTTTTTTTTTCTTGTTTATAATTTTTTTATTGTATTTTTTAAGCGTTTTTATAACCTTCTCGTATGACCGTCACTATTAAACTGTTTTGATGCGCATTTCTTGTTACGGGTTTAAGCCAAGTTTATAAAAATTTTGGTTTCTGTTAGAGAGAGAGTTGCCAATTTGGAAGGAAAGTATAAAAAAATGAAAAGAAATCTTAACAGTATGGCAACTGGTACCGTCAAGTGATACCAACTCTTGGGACTCTAAAATCGCGTAAAGAATTATGAAAAAAGGGCTAAATTTCAAAAACTGCAAAAAACACAAAAAAGCTGTTTTTTGTTGTTAAATTAAAATTTAATAATAAAATTAAATTAAATGAAAAAAAGGGCTAAATTTTAAGAACTTCCGATTTTATTAAACAATAAAGCTGTTTTTTGTTGTTAAATTTTTCTGATTTTGATTTTTTCTTTTTTGTTGTAAAAATTGTAAATTTAATTAATAAATTACATAAAATATTAAAATATAATAATTAAATATAATAATTAAATACATAAAATATAAAATGACATAAAATATTAAATTTTCTTTAATTTTAATAGAAGAAGAAAAAAACATTTTTCCTATTTTGGCGATTTTTTAGGAGTGTGTTGTGGGTGGGATGGATACTCAAATTGTTTTCTTCTGGCAACACTGGTGGTTGGAATAAAATCGTTTTTTGTACGTTCAAAAAAATAAACCGTTGTTGTTTGAAAAATTCCCACCGTTCTTTTTTCGAGTTCGGTTTTGTTTAAATTAAAATTATTTTAGGTCCTTCGTTTTAAGAAAAAGGCGCGCGCGTGTGTTGTTTTTGAGGTAGTGGTTGGTGGTGTGTGTGTTTGTTGTGTGTGTTTGTTGGCGTTGTTTCAGGGTGGGTGTCTGTGATAGAATTTGTTGGTTGTTGTCGGGGGTTGCTGTGTCCTGGGTTTTTTTGTTGTTGTGTTCAACCTGTGCGTGTGTGGTTGTTGTCTGCGGTCGGTGGTCCGTCGGGTGCGGAAGCAGCGTGTGTGTATGTGCTGTGTTTAGAAAATTTGGTTGGCCCCGGAGCGACCAAAATAATTGTTTTTATCCGTTGTGGTGAGTTTCGAGTGTGGTGAATTTTTGCAAAGTGTGGTGAATTTCTACGGAGTGGTGAATAAAACTGAACTTCACTAAAGTGCCGTTACTCGAAATAAGTACTATATTAACATAACTCAGTGTACTGTATATGACGAATTAAGCGGTGAGTGTCTAAGATAAGTAATTTTCACCTCCTTTAGCAGAGCCATAAACGGCAGGTAGTCAACACACAATATAACAGTTTTAACTGCTATAAACAGTTCGAATAGTAGTATAACAACAAATAGTGAAATGGCTGTCCTGCAACATATTCCTAAACCTCATTTCTAAACAATAGATGGCAGTGGGGAAATTAAATTTTACATCAAACTCTGTTTTAACAATTAACAAAACAATGTGTTCGAATTTATTTTTAAATTAAAATTTTTTTAATGCGTTTTCGAACGTTTGAAATCTTATTAGTCAAAGTAAAAGTTCAGTTAGCCGAATTTAACGGAATGTTGTTGTAATAATGTCTACTTTACGTAAAAATGTTTCATATTTCTGTTAATAATAGTGCCTTGTGTCTTGCATTAATTTAATTACTTTCACTGCTCTGCAATACAAATCTATTAGAAATTGCTGCCTCCTAGCAGTTCATTCATTAAAAGAATCCAAACTATGAGAAAGAGTAGACCTACTGCGGTTGTTCTTCCAGTCTTTAAAAAAATGTCTATCCCGGAAGCTACTTCGCTCGCTATTTATCCAGTCAATCAAAGGGTCGTGTACCCCAATGTGGTTAGTAAGCCCATTTTATTATATCATCCAGTTTCACATTCGTTATTGAAGGGTCCATCCATGCCTAAGCAAGTGGCCACAGTATTTTCCCGTTGTCTCGACGACTTTTCTTTCATGTACATACATATGTACGTTGGGGTGTACGTAATGCGATCTCCCTTTTTTGTATGCTTACTCGTTCTTAGACCGGGAACTTATTAATAAAATTTCCGACAACGAATCCTCTTCATAGTTTTCAATAGAAAGAAGGAAAGACTAATGTATCCACAAACCATAGGAGTCATGTGGGAAGACTATTTATGAAGACAACTTTTACTAGATGAAAGTAAATTTTGCCGAAATTAGGAATATCACCTTAATTAACTGGACGGGTGTATATTCGGCCCATTGTCCTTATTGATACATTTGCGGCATAGTGATGAGATGGTCTCTGCTCCGGACTAAGTACCAGTACCTCAAGTCCTAGCCTGATAGAAATTGGGTACCCATAAGAAGGTTAAGAGTTTAAAATTTTCGAATCTTAACATGCTCCGTCCAGTTTGTTTCTTTTAAGGAATACCCTGATTCTAAATGATAAAGGTAACACATATGAATCGATTTCGTATAAAACAGAAACAATAAGAAGAAATAAAAAAAAAAACAAAAAGTAACAACATGTTCCAAACATGCGCACTACGAACGACCACTATTGACTGACTCTTTTTTACATTGTTGCCCTTCCCTTTAACACTTTGACATTTCAAACTCATTATTAGAGAGCTCTAGTGCTTTGCTATTTCATTGCTAAATTCCTTGCTTTAATTAATTGACAGGAGAAACGTTTTATATCATCACCAAGCGAGAGTGGCGAACAATTTGTAGAGTAAAGAACCCATCAGTTTGCTTGCTAATCACTACGCATTTGGCGTAAATTAAAGTGTACAAACGAAGAAAGAAACAAGTGTGACAGCCAAGTGACATTTGCAACCCTTAAAGTAAGATTTGTTGTTTAAATGAATGAATGATAGATAAACTAACCCTAACACTCTCTCTCGTTTTACACTAAAGCCGCCACACTGTGAGTGAGTTGAAGTTTTTGTTCTCTCTGGCACACATATCTATTGAAATGCTCCATCCGACAACGTTCAGTTCAGTGTAATAATAACGGATAACGGTTACATTTTTAGCCAAGCACACAGACAGTATTCAGTGAAAATTTTATCACCGTCGAAGTCAGTTGAATTCTCTCGCTTTCTCTCTCTCTGTATGAGTGTCTACTAAAACAGTGATATTCTGAAAAAAATTGAAAAAGATTTCTAAAGAAAAAAGAAAAATTTTTTAAAAAAGAAAAATTATTTAAAGAAAGAAGAAAGAAAACCCATTGAAATCTTTGAAAGAAAAAACAAAAAAAATTAATTTAAAAAAATAATAAAAAATTGTGTCTTTCGGTTTGATAATCATCTTTAAAGAAGAAAAAACGACAAAAAGTTTCTGTCCAAAAAGGAAGAAAAATTAAAAAAAAAACGAAAATCAATAGAAAAAAGTTATACAAACAAAATTCGATTCGATTTGTCATTGTTTAAGAAGCACAAAATACAGAACAAACAGCACAGAATATTAAAACAGAACCGTAGCCACCAACAACGGTAATAAATTAGTTTTTCTTTCTATTTTTTCCAAATTTTCTTTTTTCCGTTATTCGATTCGATGCCTTTCTGCTTTTTTAATGAAGAAAATTTCTACCAAAAGTAAGGGGCAGGCAGTAGAAGAAGAATCGAATTTTTTTTGTTGTTTTAATCGTTAAAAAACCAAAAAAAAAATTGTCTTTAAGAAAGAACAGAAAAAAACTCTCTTATACACACACACCGCTACACCACCGTCACAGTCATTAACTCACTTTCTTACACATTTTTACTCATGCCCACACATACATTCAATGTATACCCCCACAGGAGAAAACAGAAATGAAATCGTAATAATCGGTATAACAAAACAACTGTTTCTTTAAGTTATTGTTGTTGTCTATTATTTTCGTTGTTGTTGTTGCTTTTGTGTGTGTATTGCTTGCTTGCTCGGCAAGGAAGTATAAAAAATACAGGAGTCAGTAAATGAATAAATGAGTGAAGACCAGTGATGCCAACTGGGTGTGTAGAAAGTGTAGAAAGCTGGAGAGATGCACAAGCATTTAAACGAGAAAACGAAAGCGCTTAGAGCAAGAAGCAAAAGTGACTCAAACTAAAAAGTTGTGTAAGATTAATAAGATTTATGAACTGCACCGGCATACAAGTATGTAGGTGGTGGTGATGCTGCGACCACATGGCATTTGTTCTCAAGTAAAAAAGAAAAATTAAATAAAATTTCTATGTTGCTGGGTGTATGTCTTTCGTTTCATAATTTTGAATCATTTTATAAAATTATGTAAATTCCCTGTGTTGTATCCTGCGGAGAGGATTATCATTTCAGTTTCAATTTATTTTTCTTGTAATTTCATTATGTTTTGCGGTTTCGCTTAGAATATTAGCTCGTGTTTCTTCTATTTCGTTTGCAATTTAGATACACAAGGCTTAAATTGAAATTATTTGTGTTTATTAAAAGTCAGCTGTACAAGGGTCTACAATTAAAGAATGATAAATAATGTCGCACAAATTTCCTTCATATGCTGGTTCTTGGTGAACGTAAATTGGTCGTCATAATTGAGAATTATTTGATATCGGATCGGATATTTTGCGATTAAAGTTTCCTATTTCAAGCTTAGTTAGCCAGTTATAAGGACAAAGATCGCCTGTATTTGACTGTGTTATAATACGTGAATATAAAAATTTCAGAATATCTTATTAAAATTAAAATTCTTGATCAGAGTACTTTTGATCCAATGGCGTGAGAAAAATAACTTGTATTCAGTGTTCGAAGCCGCCGTAGTCTTGTAGGTAGTGTGTTGACTTATTAGACGTACAGCCAGGGTTCGAGCCCCAGGCCAGACATCAAAACAAAATGCAAAAAGTATTTCATTGGCGACTTCCTTCCTCTCAGCAGATTTCGTGCAAAAACTCTGAGAGTACAAATAAAAATGCCTTGGAAAGTTTCTCAAAGAATCTGTCGTTCGGAATTGACTTTAATCTGTAGGATCTGCCACTCATGTATAAAATTAACACACACAACAGAGTGGTGTAAAAAGCTAGGTCGTAATCCTGATTCTAATGCTTTGCAGTAATCTTACTTCAACTGGAAACTCCATCATAAACTGAGTGGCAATCTATTGGTGTTCACAAAGCAGTAGAAAAATGGAAAGGCCAGTATGTCCTTATTCCTTGATCTAAAAATAAAGACTTATGCGAAGATTCTGTTCTGTTTGTAGAAATTTTAATGTGGATTTTAGTTTCAGATTGGAATGATTTCTTTATTTATTAGAATACAATTACAAATTGTATTAAAAATATTATGAGTTAAGTAGCTTAGGCTTATGTTCAGTGCAGTGCGACAGATCAGAGCCCCCCACGCTACTAGACTACTAGAGCATCCACATTGGAGCTATTAAAGTGTATATAACACATAAAGCATAAGGAATGAAGGCGAAGAGGTCATCGGCATACATCTTAGCCATCAACATTTTTTATTTTCCACCAGGTCAATACTGCTTAGCTATAAATGTAAGGCGAAGTATTCCGTGAGTACGTCCATTAGTCGTTCCTACTCAGCCTTAAAATATTCATCAATATGCCTCCAGGAATTTTTCTATTCGTGGTACTACCAGTACAATCGTCAATGCTCCCAATATATTTCTATCAGAGGGACTTTTATATATTTACTTGTATACGGATTTATCTCCAATCATTCCCCAGAAAGCTCATTAAAACTTTGGTAATAATTAGTCTTACGTTTGCTGAAGGAATTTTTTTAGTAACTTAAGGATGTGATATGCAAAGCAATATAAAACACACACATGCACAAACAATCCAACGATGATGTCTACTCCAACAAAGCCCACTAGCACAGAAATTCATCTGAACTATTCTGAAATCTATTTTTGCACTGCCGTTGGAATATTTTCGGTCAATCGTCCCAAAGGTAACGCTCTGAATTTGTATCAGAAGGCTGTCTATTTTGCTGGTTGTGTATTTTTTCGCTAGGAATTAAGAAAATAAGATCTTGCACTATTCAGATCTGATGTAGCTCCTGTTTCTGTAAGACAAACGATATCAGACGAATGGCTGAATCTATGAAAAAACTCACACAGCGATTTTTCGTTTTGATTTTTTGATGAAAATTTTCAATTTTTATTTCTAAATTGAATTAATTAATTTAAATACAGCGCTTTTTCTTTTTAAATTTCAAAATAAAAGGTTTTTTTTTAAATTTTCTTAAATTTAATTTAAAAAACCTCCCAACTTTCTTCAAATAAATAAAATGCAGCGTCATTTGCTTTAATATTTCACGTGAACCAAAAATTAAAAAAAACCGCTACATTTGCCCACACACAACCATTTACTGAGCGGTGTTTCTATTTCCTTTGGCTGGCAGAGAGTGTGAGTGAAATTATTTGTGTGTGTCGCTTCTATAAGCAGAGTAAGGGAATGCGAATGAGAGATAGGATGTGAGTATCGAGTATGTGTGTCAGCAAGTGTACAATTATTTCGGTGTCTTGTTTTGTAAGCGTATTGGTGAGAGTTAAGTTTCTATAGTTGTGCGCATTTGTATTTCCCTGTTTCACTGATAACAATACTAACAACAACACAAACAACAGTAACAAAAAAAATATAGTTTATACGTATACACACAACGGCAAAAAATGTGACACACACACACAAAAAAAAAGAAAGAAAAAATTAAATTAAAAAAGAAGCGTATAATGCGATGCAAAATCATATGAAATAAAAAGGAAAACTTCAGTTCTATATCTCTCTCTCTCTCTCTATCTCTTCTTCTTTTTTGTCGCTATTATTTTATGTGTCACTAGAATAGCGTTTCATTGCAATTTATCAACAGCAGCAGTAACAGTAACAGTAGCAGCAACCCACATACACTTCCTGTAACCAAAAACGTAATAAAATTCGCTTTAAAGGGTGAGTAATAATTGCAAAAAAAAAAAACTGAATTTTTTTTTTAAATATTTTCTAAAAATTTTTCTCTCTTGCCAGTGATCTCATCACAAATGCATCCCTTAGAATACAAAAAAAAAAAAAAGAAAAATCGTAACTTTGTTTTGTAATACTATACATGCTCCATTGTCTATTGGGTTATTTGGTGGGTTTTTTTTTTGGTGTGAAAGAGTGTCATAATATTGCTACGAATTATGTGGGCGGGTGTGGGGGTTTATGAATTCCAAAAAAATAATGATTGAAGTTATGTAAGCAGCTGTATTATATGCCACAGAGTATGCCATAAAATATTGGCCATTATGAGCTCTCTAGCAATAGTGGACGTTCACGACGTCTTTTTGTCTGACTGGCTGTTCAGTTGTATATTGTATTGTATATTGTATATATATATAGAATGTATGTGAATGTATTTGTTGGTTATTGGTTTTTCTCATTTCCTTGTCATGCTGTCTGTCTATGTGTCTGTTTTGTTTTTTTTTTGTTTTTTTTTCTTTCAATTTTTCGTTTTTCAAATACAATGTTGCATGCATGGTATCTCATATCCTTTGTATGTAGCATTCTCATCCTGTGTGTGTGTGTGTGTGTGAGTGAGTGCATTGTTTGGTTGTTTGTTTGTTGGGTTTTGTATGCAATTCATGCATGTATGTATTTTGGGGTGTGTGTATATGTACAAACATTAGTTCAGTGACCTGATGTCATTCTAAGCCAACAAGATTTTTGAAAAAATTAAACGCTGAGCCAGATGAAGATGTTTCCAGCTTTTCGTTTACCAACTGCTGGAAAACATTGCCCAGAAAACATGTCAAGTTGTTTGTTCCCCTTTTTATATTCTTCCTTATACTCTTCTCTTCCCTATTTTTCTTCTATTTATCACTCCTTAATGTAATGCTTGGGTGTTTAACCCATATTTCTTGCTTCCATGCCTGCTTATTTGCCCTGTTTGGAGTTGTGGCAGGCAGCTCTTCTCTCTCTCTCTTTATTTGATGACCAATAGATAAATATTTGCTTGGGTTTCCTCAATTCCATTTATTGCAACAAATAAAAAAATCTGCAATAATCACCAACAGAGTGAAAAGAAGTGAAGTATGAGCGAAAAGTTTTAATTGAATTGATTTTATAACAACAATCAATAGTTTCTACGGTTTTTCTTTTTTTTTATGGCAAAATAATAATGACATGACAAGTAGTATGTACGAGGATGGAATGGAAAAGTTTTGTAAACTTTTAAATTAAGGATCAAGAAAGGTGGGGGAATTAACAAATCATTTCAGATTTCAATTTCAACATTTTCAACTTAAACACCCAGGAAATTTTATTGTACAGCTGAGAGGACATTGGAATGTCAACTCTGCGATATACTCGTATGCTTGCAATAAATGCTGCAAATATTCATGCTCAACACTGCAATACTGCCGTCTCAGAGGGAAGCTTTCTTATTCACAGACAACACAAAGCGACCAGAACAGTGCAATGATAGAACAAAATTGAAGTCATTTGTTGAGGCTGTAAGGGCACTAAAGAGTCAAATTTAGAGTCTTTTCAGTTGCGTCTTCGATTGTTTTGTATTCAGGCAGACATCAGAGTATATCGAGTGAAGATACGAGTATGTGCGTGCTTACTGACAGCAAAGCGGCTATTAAATCCGTAGAGTGTGTATACACCACCTCTGATTTTTCCGGGTGTCTGTAGAAAAAATAGTCTGACACAGGAACATTGAAGGTATGAACAAACCTGACGCAGAGGCTGATACAACAGAAACTTTAGTCAAATTCACGTACGTTAGCATTCGCCTGCACAGGGGATAAACCAACTTCACTAATTTACAAAAGAAACGAAAATTTACGATAATGAAACCACTTGAGACCTGACATATTGAGTCCGCTTTATTGATGTACAGAACAAAATTTTGCGTACAACTTCACGTCATAACGGGGTACACACCCGGAGGCTGTGAATAGGTTAGGTTAGGTTAGAGGACGTGTACTTGGCAATTAAGACAAGTACAGTACCCGGAGGTCGCATTGACCCATTGTACAACGGCCTAGTTTCTCACACCACTTATGTTGTGTGTGTTAATCTTATACATGAGTGGTGGGACCTACAGTTTAAAGTCGACTCCGAACGACAGATTTTTGAGAAACTTTTCATGGCAATTTTATTTTTACTCACAGAGTTTTTGCCAGAAATCTGCTGAGAGGAAGTCGCCGAAGAAATATTTTTTGTATTTTGTCTTGATGTCTGGCCTGGGGCTCGAACCCTGGCTTTACGTCTACCAAGCCAACACACTACCTACTAGACTACGGCGACTTAAGGCTGTGAATATCTCATAACAATTTCTGCGGAAGCTGTAGAGACGACCTTCAACTTCATAAATCTGTTGTGATGGTTGAGATAGGTCAGCCAGGAGTATAAACGAATGGACGGAGAAGGTACAACCGGTATTGAAACAGGACATTATAGGACCTTATCGTGCCATCTAGTGTCTATGTTATTAATTTATAAAGGGTCCGCCAAATAACTTTTTCTTTTTGAAAATGCTTTAAAAAAAAACTACTGAATATTTTCTCAAATTTTTCAATTTCAAATAATTTCATTCAAATGGCTGCCTCGGCTGGCCATGCAGTGGCCTACACGATCGGTCCAATTTTTAAGCACATTATCGATTGTGCGCAGCTGTATTTCACCAATGGCTTCACGAATATTGTCCTTTAAAGCGTCAATTGTCTCTGGCTTGTCGGCGTAACACTTATCTTGGACGGGACCCCACAAATAATAGTCCAACGGTGTCAAGTCGCAGCTCCGAGGAGGCTAAACGACATCAGCTCTGCGGCTGATAATGCGATCTTCAAAAACAGGGCGCAAAACATTGAGTGTAGCTTCGGCTGTGTGACACGTAGCGCCGTCCTGTTGAAACCAAATGTTACCAATATCCTCCTCTTCAATTTTTGTGAACAAAAATTCGTTCAACATGGCCCGATAACGATCGCCATTGACTGTACCGGCCACTCCTTGCTCATTTTCGAAGAAAAATGGCCCAATTATGCCTCTGGACCAAAATCCGCACCAAACAGTGACTCGTTTTGGGCGCGTCGGCTTTTCAATGTATGCGTGCAGGTTTTCTGTGCTCCAAATGCGACAATTTTGCTTGTTGACATACCCGCCAAGATAAAAATGAGCTTCATCTGAAAAGATGATTTCTTTTTGCCAAAATCGGCATCTTTTGGTGTAGGCTACCGCATGGCCAGCCGAGGCAGCCATTTGAATGAAATTATTTTCCATTATTAACCGGAAGGATTGTACTTTCAAATAAAAAAAGAAATTTGAGAAAATATTCAGTAGTTTTTTTTATAGCATTTTCAAAAAAAAGTTATTTGGCAGACCCTTTATCATCAGATAATTTGTGTGAGAATACCAGAAAGGATTCTATCTTTAATTAAAGCACTATAAGCACGTCATCTTATATGATTTCACATCAGTATGCCCAACATCTTTTCGCAACATCTGTTCAACATGATTGTCAACAACATCATGGCCAAAGTAGCATTCATACCCGGCGAAAATATTTGTTGGTTAAACGAAAACATTGGAAAGGTTAACTGTATGATTAATATCAGCCTGTTGTCACATTACTTTGACAATGGACACTGAAGTCGAAACAGATAATTTACAGTTTCTAAATATAACACTTAAGACAATGACAATGAAAGTTCTTAGATCAACAAGTTCAAGTTGTTATTGTAAAGGTGTTTACAAATATCATTTGCATAATTGGGATCCTGCAATATCCTACGAAAAAGCGATCCTCACAGTTTGCGCTGTTCATGACATTGTATAAAACTATCTTGAAGAGCTAGGGTGATGGTGTTAGCAACGTAAGCTTATCTATCAGATGTACTTATTTATTGTCTTTATTGGCTTATCTTTATATGCGATATCCATTCCTGATTGCGAGACGGTGTCAAATCTTTTCCTGAATTATTATGAATTATTACGATACGTATTACTTACTTATTTAAAAGGTGATTACTATCCTTTAGTCGGGCTTACAACCTATCCTCTAACACCACAACCGTGAGTGGCGGGACTTACAGTTTAAAATCGTCTTCGAACTACGGGTTTTTGAGAAACTTTTCATGGCAATTTCAATTTAGTCTTCGAGTTTTTGCCAGAAGCCTGCTGAGGACAAGTTCCCCAAAGCAATTTTTTTTATTTTCCGTTTTGTTTGATATGTCTGAGCTGGGGTTTGAACCACAAGCTCTTGTCTAATAAGCCAGCATACTAGCTACTAGACAATGGCAATTTAATTATGATTCGTATACTGTTTATACAATCCATGAATGATTTTTATGATAGGAAACCAATTTGTGCTCTGCGGAGATCGGGATCAAGTATCACTTATGATGAGTGTGATATAACTTTATCTCTCTTTATAGATGAGTGTAATATAACATACCATACCAGTGTGTTAAGCTCTTCATTTCAGTTGTCACACAAGTGATTAGTTTCCCAGAAAACTATACTGAGATCTGAGAACTTTCGTTAAAAGTACAACATGCGACACTTTACTTGTTAGAATTGTTATGTAAATAATGGTAATGTTCTCGAAATTCATTACCACATATCACGGTAATTTTATCACTGATAAACCATTACTTTTTCAGAAAATTGTTCAGTTGGCTTTAAGAGATAAAGGAAACATTGGTTAGACCATATAACCTGCAATGTTACTATGTTGTTACTCTTGGCGACTAATGTTATAGAAACGCTAGATTTTTTGACATCTAGGTTCCAAATTTTATGAGCCAGCTTCTGTTCCCATATGTTCAAACTTAATGGCATGAAATAAAATTTTCCTTTTCAATTCCAATCTGATTGCATATTAACAACATATTCTCATTCAATTCATTAATTCTTTTTTTTTTAAGTTATAAAGCTTAAGAAAAATCACCCTTTATGTGCCCACTGTGCTGTTATAAAATAATTCCTTTGGAATTTATTTTCCTTTACCACACTGGCACTGTATGTATTCATAAGCTGAAGTGTAATTAAAAAAATTCTTTTAAAAATGAATTCTTGGAATTTGTCCAATAAGTATAAAGTTTATTACAATGCGGCCCTCGTAACTCACTGAGAAATGCTTCTAACAACTTTTAAATAAATTAAAAACCTCAGAATAAAAAAAAGCAAAAAACCCATAAAAAAGCTGTAAACAACAGCAACAGCATGATTTTACTGGAATATGATGGGAGAGAGCTTTTTAATGCCATTATCTGGGATAATAAGCCAGGATAACATTTCCATTTGCATACATTGGTTGTGGTGGATTCTAAATCCACCGTGTTTTTGCTGTTATTTTTCGAAAAAAAGAGAAATTCTAAACAATTTTAATGAATTGAAAATGAAAATTTCCTTTTTAAGGATATTTTTTTACAGCATTTTTCAATTGCCACCAATTCCCATGCTTATAACATAATTAAGCCAAGCATAGATTTGTATGATGTATGAGATGTCCTCTGTCCTGTCCTGAAAAAGGGAGACCCTACTATATGCGCCAACTACAGGGGTATAAGCCTTCTCCCTTCTTCTCGCATATAAGGTTCTTACAGGCGTATTGTGTGAACGACTGAAGCCACTCTTCAAAACACTGATTGGACCTTATCAGTGCGGCTTCAGACCTGGCAAGTCCACCATCGAACAGATCTTCACACTACGCCAAATCCTGGAAAAGACCCGCGAGAAACAAGTCGACACACACCATCTTTTTGTCGACTATAAGGCTGCCTTCGATAGCCCCTTAAGGGATCGTGTTTTTGCCGCAATGTCTGAGCTCGGTATACCTGCGAAGCTGATAAGGCTATGCAGAATGACGTTGAGCAATTCCTGCAACTCCGTCAAGGTAGGAATGGACCTCTCCGAACCTTTTGATACCGTGCGAGGTTTCAGACAAGGCGACCCCTTACCATGCGACCTCTTCAACTTTGTCATGGAGAGTGTTCTGCGAAAGGCAGGAGTGCATCGCAGTGGCACTATTTTTCAAAAAAGTGTCCAGTTGCTTGCGTACGCTGACGACATTGACATCATAGGGCGTACCAAGCGAGATGTTGCTGCTGCCTTTAGTGCTATTGAACGCGAGTCTACTAAGATGGGTTTGGCAGTAAATGAGGGCAAAACAAAGTACATATATGTTATCGACGAGTAGAGACGCGCGGCGTATTGATTCTCAGATTACGGCCGATAACTATACTTTTGATGCGGTCAAGGAATTCATCTATCTTGGCTCCGACGTTACCACCAGAAATTATGTCAGTCTGGAGATCAAGTGCAGGCTCACTCTTGCCAACAGGCGCTACTATGGTCTCAATAGGCAATTGAGTAGCAGAGACCTCTGTCGTACGACAAAACTAACACTCTACAAGACGCTCATCCTACCCGTGCTTCTTTATGGCGCAGAGGCATGGACCCTATTGAGTACTGATTCAGCAGCCTTGAGAGTGTTCGAGAGAAAAGTACTGCGCAAGATCTTCGGTTCAGTACGAGTTGGCGATGATTTCCGCATCCGATACAACAGTGAGCTGTATGAGCTCCTCAACGACATGGACATTGTACAGCGTATTAATATCCAGCGGCTGCGCTGGCTCGGCCATGTCGTTCGAATGGAGGAGGATGCTCCAGCGAGGCGGGTATTTGATGCGGGGATCTGTGGTAGTCGGCGAAGAGGACGACCTTGTATTCGTTAGAAAGACCAAATCGAGGAAGCCTTGTCATCGATTGGTGTGACCAACTGGCGTAGGCGCGCAAGAAGCAGAGGCGCCTGGAAGGATGTGTTGCGGCAGGCCGAAATCCGTTAATCGGGTTGTTATGGCCAATTAAGTAAGTAAGTAATAGATTTGTATTTGAAATACTCAGCAGTATTAAAAAAGAGTGTTATTATGAAAAAAGTCTAGGGAAATATTATTTGACACTCTATTCTACCTGCAAATTTACTTAAGAGTCGCTCTGGAGAATTGTTCTGTTCAGTGAAATCAGAGCAGAATTTGGGAATTACAGTTTAATACGAGCAATAACGAAAAAGTTTTATCAAAAAAAAATCTGTCGTTCGGAATCAACTTTAAACTGCAGGTCCCGCCACTCATGCATACAATTAACACACACAACATAAGTGGTTTGTGAAACTAAGTTGTAATCCTGACTGAAGGGTTGTAATGACCAATTATGTATGTATTCGTACAACACTTATAATGAAGCACTGGCCTTTGGGCGCATATGCCCAGAGACTGGGAATAACTCACAACAACAGAAACTATAATGACAAGGAGGAAGAGGAGTCCACGGAACATCATCTCTGTCATTATCCGGCAGTAGGAAACCTGTAGCGAAAGATTCTTGGGCATCCAAAATTTATTAACAGAACGTATCTTGCCAGGAATAATTTGGATACAGTGCATACCTACATAGTTATATGAGGTGGCTGAGGGATGTTTCACGGGAGTTACAATTCATTTTGTTTGCGTTTGACAACCATTGATATCAGACTATTGCGGATTAGGTCCCGAGTAACTATTTTTTGTTTTCTAAACTGCAAAAATAGCTCAAAGGAAAGAAATTTAACTCCAGCGATGATTTCGCAAACAAATCTCTTTTAAGGGCATCGAGAAATCTTGTTGTTTGGAGGGTATAACTAAGTTTGGGAAAAGTTGTTCAAAGTATATAGAGATCAAGGGAGAGAGCATATGTTGAAAGAAAAGCTTGAGTTTTTCAAATTCCATTTTCCATTGAATATTTGTTTACAGGTTTTACATCAATTACTAATTATTTTCGTTGAGTGTATTTCACAATTAACACTCAAACATTGTTTTGCAATAAAACGAAAACAAAAATAAAATTTTTGCCATTTAATGCTTGAAAGACTAATTTTTCTGTTTCTGAACTTCTTTTCAATTTCAATTTCAGCAACATCAGCAACAGGCAAGCAGTCAGGCAGGCAAGCTTATTAAGGATTAACAAACGGTGTGAAACTCAATAAGTGCTGAAGTGACCGTACGAACTGAACTTAAGCAAGCATATACGATTACCGGTGGCTGCATAAAAAAAAAACACCACCAAACTAGGCCGCTAAACTAAACAACACACACACACGACACAGCTACACATACAAGACAAAGTATTTAATCAGCAAGTGTACGAGTGTGTGTGTGCGAGTGTTTAAAACAGAAAGGGGAATATAAACTATTGCGCGCCACTAAAAAAAAAGTAGGCTCGCGTTTTCACGGTCAATATAAGTGCAATAGCAACTGCTGGGTGTGGGCGAATTTGCGCCCCGCCACCGGTAAGATACACAATTTAAATCATTTCCATCACCATCATATTTTTGTTGTTGTTGTTTGTGTTTTTTTCTCGTTTTTTGTTTTATAGTTTTACAACAACAAAAACACGAAGGATTTATAATGAATGAATCCAAAAAAAAAAATGTTTTCTGTTTTTGTTTTTGTAAAACGTTTTTGATTTCAAGCACTTGCTCAACAACACAACAAGCGCGTGCATTTAAAATGTGTGTTCGTGCGTGCTTCAATTAAAAAAATTTTTTTATTTTTAAAATTTTTCATTTAAAAAAAGTTTATTCAACTTAAATAAAAATAAAGGGGGGAGGAGGGGCAGTATTTTTTTCCGTTTAAATTTACAAAAAAAAAATATATTCGCTTTGAATTTTGTGTATTCCCTGTGAAATATTGAGGAAAAGAAATACCGTCCCTTTCTACATACAGTGAGGATCAAAAGAAACTGTACATTAAAACAAAAAATATACATTAATAAATTACCGTTATTTGTATTTTAAAATTATTTCGTTGCCAGTTTTTAAAATTGAAACAAAAAACAATTTTACAAAAAATTTCAAAATATTGTGAAATTTTTTCGGGCACTCTCCTTAAGTGGTAAAAGTAGGATTTGCTGCAGAGATCAGCAATGAATCATTTTTTCGCTACTCATAAGCACTCATGAAATTTTGAATATAAGTGAGTCAACAATATTGAAATTTAATTATGTACTCTGATTCATTCATACTCAGTACACAACGTTGATTTATGAGTACAGGTTGCAATGAGTATGCTTACAACGTTGGCATCAAACTCATACCATTCGAAATATGTTTGATTCATAAGCCTACTCATTTAGATTCATAACTTTAGAAAAATACTTATAATACTCATAAATGAATCGATTCGAGTGACTCGAATCATTCATCAAAATTTACAGTCTTAGTTATTGTTGCATTTACAAAAAAAGAAAACAGACTCGTAAGCAAAACAGACAGAGCAGCAAGCAGGGAAAATATACAACCTTCTAGTGAGTCGTATTTGTACGCGATTCATATTTATTTATTGATTCGTTTAAATGTTGAGTTATGGAAGTCGAAATCAACAACATCATACGTGTTGTTAAATATGAATATGATGAGTACTTCAAACTTTTAATATGAGTAGAGGAGGTTCCATGATATTAAAATATGTATGAATGCGTATAAGTATCAGAAATTATGAGTATGTTCCGATTCTACTCGTCTTTTTGAATACTCATTGCTGATCTCTGGTTTGGTGATTGTTAGAATTTTATCCTTAGTATACAGTCTCTTTTGACACTCACTGTATGTACCTACAATGCAATATATACTCATATTATTATATACTCATATCCATATGCATATATACATACATATATATACTCTTATTAAATAATATTTACTTACATATGTATACAGCTTATAAATTAAAAATATTAAATTTGCACTGTTTTATCATCGATTTTTTTGGTTTCTGTTCTAAAAAACGAAAAGAAAAAAATTTATTTTCTTTTGGATTTCTTGTTTTTTTTTAAATTTTATTTTCAAATGCCATTTTTATCGATAGAAGAAGTCACAATGATGTTGTTGTTTCATTTTTATACGTATTTACATCTTTTACTGTGTGTTTGTTAATCGAATCTACAACAGGTTATCGGAAACGAGAGTTAATAATAACGGAAATACCCAAAGGATGGTTTTACACTTTTCATTCACCAGATACCATCATTGCAATTACAATTTACATCCAACATTCATACATACATACTCGTACATTCACGTTTACAATCTATCGTTTATCGTTTAGCCAAAGCGATAAAATCTTATGATAAATGAAATTGAATTATAAAAAACGTATGAATGATAAATGTTATCGATTTTATAAAGTGAATTATTTTCATTTAATGTTTGTTATCAGGTTCGTATCGTTTGTTTTGTTTTAAAAACAAAAGCAAAAGAAAGCTAAGATTCTATATTAAAGCAGCTCTCAGTAAAGTTTACTTACTCAATTAATTGGCTATTAACAACCCGATTAACGGGGTTCGGCCTGCCTTAACACATCCTACCAGGCGCCCATACTTCTTGCGCGCCCAAGCCACTTGGTCATACCAGTTGATGACAGGGCTTCCTCGATGTGGTCCTTCCAACGCAAACAAGGTCGTTCTCTTCGCCGATCCCCACATCTAATCCCCTTCTCGCGCGAAATATCCTCTTCCATTCGAACGACCTGCTCGAGTCAACGCAGCCGCTGGATGTTAATACGCTGCACCACGTCTATGTCGTTGAGGAGCTCATGCAGCTCACTATTGAATCGGATGCGGAAATCATCGCCAACTCGCACTGGACCGAAGATCTTACGTACGACTTTTCTCTCGAATATTCTTAAGGCTGCTGCATCAGTGCTTAATAGTGTCCAATAAATCAGTAAAGTTTAGGATCTTAATATTCTTAACAAAATGTTTCCAAGGCATTGCTTATGTTCCATCGAAGATGTGGAATTGTCTACATTCGAAATTGATGACCTAATGTGCTTTGCCATTATGGGTTGCAAACAAGTGTTTGATTAAATGTCTTCTTACAAACTCTCCTTAGGAAGTTAATGACCGAAACCATGAAATTTTTGCCTAAGGACTGATTCAAAGCTTGTCACTAGTTCCAGTGCCTAACCAAAGTATTTTAAGAATTCTTTGGACACAGCGTTTAACCAGAATTCCTGGTTAATTTAATGTCTTCTCTATCAAGTCAAGCCTCTTATTCGTAGAAAAGCACACATACATACATACATAATTGGTCATTACAAACCTTCAGTCAGGATTACGACCTAGTTTCTCACCACCACTTATGTTGTGTGTGTTAATTTAATACATGAGTGGAGGGACCTACAGCTTAAAGTCGACTCCGAATGACAGATTTTTGAAAGCACACACAGTTCTCAATATTTGTAAATCATTATTCATCAGGAGATATCGTGTGCCCCTGTAGCAGGGAATTGTCCTTGCTGATACCAACCAGCATCCTAAGGTTTCGGAGTCGACTTTAAACTGCAGGTCCCTTTACTCATGCTAGGTTTTAATCCTGGCTTAAGGTTTGTAATGACAAATTAAGTAATAAAGTAATCCTTACCGTTATCCATATAGACGCGTAACTTTCTCGAGAAGACATGTAGTCAATACTGTTGAGAAATTCAAATTTCCTTAGGATTCTTGAGTGGGTTTAGGTTTAGGCTAGAGGACGTGTACTTGCCAATTGAGACAAGTACAGTACCCGGAGGTCGAGTTGACCCATTGTACAACATCCTAAAAGGGATTCTTGAGTAACAAATAACTGTTCTGCGCCATTCTTCATTGTCGTCCAGAGGCGTTGACTAGATTCAGTTGCAAAGTACGTACAACGAAGAACAAGTAGAAATAGAGCGGGCTTCCTAGACTGCCCTTCCACAAATTAGTTTCGATATCCAATTCACCATAGTGGCGCCTAGTTCCTATTACATTTTGTTTAACATTTATTCTCCAAGCATTACCCTATGATAACTCTATGTGTACTTTTCTTTACTCAAAATTTCTTTCGTCTTTTCTTCGAACAAAAAAAAAACTTCATTATAATATGATCACACAAAGGATACGGCGTACTCAATACAATGGTAAAGTATTTTAGCAATTATTTTCTTGATTGTCTCATAATATCTGCAAAAAGCTTGTTTGCTTTTACTAAACCAGGGCTCGAAACTTGCTTAGTAAGCTTGATAACAAAAATTTTTAATAATTTTCTTAAAAAGAATCTTTTTAAAATCGATAACTTTTACATCCATACTAGCATACCCTCTATCATTAACATCAATTCAAATATTAAATATCATAACCATTCACACTGTAGTAGTCATAAATCAACTTGTGATTCTTTGTTGATATGTAAACCAAGAATCTGTAACTGAATCTTAACTTATGTATGTCTTATGAAACTCCTTTTAAATGATAACGTTTTACTAATTATTTAATAAAGAACCTACGAAAAGCATATGAAATTTTAAAAGGCTTTTCCTTATCGTCTTGACTCTCTCAAGAAAAACAAACCAAAGCTTTTAAGCAGAGCAAGGAAAATAAAAAGGAATTTTTTCGGTCTCAGTTTTGGTTGTAAAATTTTTTAATAATTTTTACCATCTTTGCTGGTGTAAATTTTCATTTGAAGTATTAAAAAAATAACTTGAATAAGTGCAAACAAAAAAACAAACGCTTTTTATCTTCTTTTTTGCGCCACGCCCACCACGCCTACAATTTTTTTTTTACTTTTTTATTGAAATTTTTATTTCTGTTTTCGTTGTCTTCTTTTTTGTGTTTTTTCTTTGATTTTTTTAACTGCAAAGCATTTGAGCACCACTTGTAATAAAAATTATTTATAAAATGCAAATAAAAAATTATATACACACACGTACAGATTATTATTAGAAATAAATTATAAACAGCAAATGCAATTAAATTATTTACAAAAATACTCACATTATTTTAATTAAAATTTTAAATTTTAAATTATTGAAAAAAATTTGAACAAAAAAAATTGAAAAAAAATTCCATTCCATTAGAAAGCAATATTGAATTGTATTTCTATCTCTTTCTGTCTCGTTTTCTCTTTCTCTTTCACCGATTTTTGTTTTTTAATGCGTCTGTTCAAAATTTTTCTGTTTTTTTATTTCGAAAATAAAAATTTCAAAAATTTTTTTTTATTTCGTCTTATTTCGTTTTGTTTAATTTGTTTTTTTATTTGAAATTTTAAAATTTCGACTTTCGAAATTCACTTTAAAAAGAAGGAAACTAAAACCGGCACCCTGAATTTCTCATCGTTCAAAAGCAGTTTTACTTCGAATGTTAATTTCCTGAAGAGAAGGTAAAAACGTTTAAAATCCTTAACTCAACTCGTCATGTGAATTGTGAAGCACTAACTTAAAATTTCATATGGTTTTTTCCCCCTGTTTTTTCTTCTTCTTTTTGTGTTTTTCTTTCTTTCTTTGTCTCTCTTTCTTTCTTTTTCTTTTTTTCTTATCTACGCTCTCCTCCATGTTAAATCAAATTGTAACGTTCGTTGTTCACTGCGTTCCACTTGGGCTAATAAAAACAAAAAATCAATCGAAATTCAAAACGAAAATATAAAAAATTTATTAAATTTTGTTGCTATTATTTGTTGTAATTGTTTATAACTGTAAAATCAAAAAAATCAAAAAAAATAATAGATTTAGCTCGGGAGATTTGTCTTCCGAGCACGATGATATCGATCCCAATGACTTACCGCCAGCCGCTCGACCCATACAGGAACAACCGACAAAACCTGTGGTGGGCGCGTCGTCTGGCGGTGGCGGACCACCCAACATGGCACCACCACCGGCTCCAGGTGCAACAGTGGCAGCAGCAGGCCCAATACCACCACAACCTCAGGGTGCGGCACCCGATTTCTCATTGAGTTTAGGCAAGAATACAGCATCGGTTGCGAATACAACAGCTGCGGCCGGTTCAGCGGTGCCACCGCGAGGCGTAAGTGCTCCCACTAGTCCAGCTAAGTCACGTGAGAGCTTATTGCAACGTGTTCAAAGTTTGACAGGGGCAGCACGTGATCAAGGCGCTTCGATTTTGGGTATAAAAATTTTTCGAATTTTCTTTTTAAACTAAAACGCATGCTTGCCTTCTTAAAGCTACGAGCAGTTGTGTTGAAAATAATAGCAAAGATTTCTAGTCATTCATTAAAAAAAAAAAAAAAAAAAAAAAAAAAATGGAAAATTTTGGGAGAAATTGACGTAGAATTTAAATGGAACTGCATTATCGACGTGAAAATATGAAACAATAAAATATAAAAAATTAGTTATCTGGGAAAGGACGTATAAATTCCTCCATTGTGTTCAAATTCAAAAATTAAGTACTAAGTTATTACGTTCCGATTCGCTAGTGTTTAACTAGAGCATGAAACATAAACAGACAAGTTGGCTATGATAACAGTTTCATAATCAGAATTAAGGATTCCATTTAACCGTATTATTGTATAGAAATACTAGACTACCAGCAACCAAATAATCTATTGTTCAGCCTTCAATATAGTGTCTCCTATCTACATGCCTGTTGTTCTCATAGAATCCAGGATGCTGTTTAATGTGAACTCTTTGGATAGCACATAATAAGCAGATTTATTAGTTGCTTTAACGTTGCAAGGTTCATGGTTCATTTGATTCGATTTCCTCATCACTGAATCCATTTCTTTAGCTTGATCCGAAGCCTATCCTCAACAATTCTTTGGGCCTACTATGCCCGAATAGAAACCAGTTACTATTCACAGGCTACTGTTATATAGTCTGATGCATAACTCAAACGTCTTCCCGTTGTAATTACACAAGAAAAGTTAAGACTGTCACTAATGAATTTGGACTGTTATCGTTAGCAGTTTACACTTTGAAATATCTCTTCCCGCTACCAGATTGGCTCTGGCCCTATAAACGGCATAGAGAGATTATTTAGTATATCTATTTATCGCTGTAACCTGGCATCTGTACAAGGCTGTTCCTATTTCTCTTACCTAACCAGTTCAATTCACCTAGACAGTCCCATACAATCCTCTACGTTACGTTAAATAAATTAACCCGAGTATAATTAGTCACTACTTTCCCCAATCCGCATCTGATTATTACATGTATTACTCTTTACATATCGACGCCTCCATTCTATAACGTTCTAAGTACACTTCTTAATGTTCTTGCATTTTTATATTCTACGTTCTCTAACTTAAATACTGTCAAAATGTGGTTAAGATGCGCCGATCCGTTCCGAAGTTATAGGGAAAAATCTACTTAGAATACGCATATAGTCGTATACCGTGGGAAAACTTTGAGAGCTCATAACTCAAAATACACTTTTTCGACTTAGAATGTTATAGAACGAAGGCGTCGATATGACAATCATATTAATTTACTGTCTAGTATTTTTTCTAAATAGTTTCCCTCTATTTTCCGTGGTATCAGTACGCCCAAGATTCAGATATTCTTCCAAGTAAGATTCCTGCTTCTAAATAGAATCACTCTGGTTTTAGCCGAGTTTATCGTCAATTCCACTAATATGATTCAACAATTTTCAATCTCAAGACCAAGAACGATGACACAAAGGATTTCTTCAATGCATGGTTGTCTTTTCGGAGTTTGAATCACCCAATTAGTCTTTCATATTTCTTTACTCAAATAAATGAACAAGGAAATAGCCTCAGTTTAGGGAATAGTGTGTTGACTTACTAGCCCAAGGCTCTAGAGTTCAAACCGCAGATCTCAAGTCTTAAAAAACTATTTATGTATTACGGCGAGCTCAACTCAACAACAGCAACTGGCAACAGCTCTGAAAGTAAATAAAATTGACATGAAAATCCTTCGTTCAAAGACGATGTTAAATTGTGGGTTTCACCAGTGTTTGGAACTTAATACACACAAATTAAGTGGTATGAAAAGCCAAGCCATAAACCTATTTAATACTATGTTCAGTTTATGCACTTTTATTGAGTCAATATTCGGTTAACTGAGTACAATATTTTAAGTGTTCTGGCATAATAATGTACACAGTTTAACTGCTTATTCAATATTCAACAGCTGGTTGTTTCAACAACATTGTTTTTTGTTTTTTTTTTTTTGTTTGTCGTTATTGACATTTGAGTTGCCAAATATCAACAGAAAGTGTTCGGATAATTGTAATGTGCTCACTAAACACACGTATGCATTTTAAGTTTTACTCAATATTATAACAATTTGCGTATTTATTGCGCAATAATTAATTAAAACTTTATATGAAATATTGAGCTCAATAATGTCGTTTATTGCGATGTAAGCAATAAATGTGCATATCTAAACACCGTATTAAAGCATTGTAATGGCAATTACATAGTTTCTGTATGTACACACAGTTACTAAATTATACGTACGGTTAAAAAAATGCCGAAATTTTTTAAATAATCCGTTTTCATTGAAAATCTTTATAGTTTCCTTGATGTTGCAAAAGACCGTCTTTGCATTGTTTAAAAAATTTCTGAAATTGAACTGAATTGTGACCCTGCACAGGCCGATTTACAAATTTCACAAATTTCTGAACCAAAGCAAAAGACCGTCTTAAAATCGGAGAAAGATGTCAGACAATTATAAATATTTTCAAAAAAAAAAAAAGGATTGGTTAAAAAAATTTCTGAAATTTGTTATCCGTATGTATACTTTTGTGGCTATGTGTATGTACTTACTTTTGTAAGACACCTGTTAACTGTTAGTGGCAAGAACTGTTCATATTTCTTTTCTGTTATCCAAAATGTCATCAATGTCAACAGCGTTATTAAAGAAAATAATCCAACTATTACTCACCTTTTAACAGTTTACCCAAAAGACCTACCCAACCCTAGTGTAAGCAACACTAATTGAAATGTAAAAAAAAATTATTTGTATTTGCAACACTTACAACAAAACAAACAAACAAATATCATTTCAAATGATTTTGTCACGATTTTAAATAGAATCGGAATTAATTTATCAAAATCTGTATTTGCAATCATAAGCTGCATACACTCAATAGAAAAACAAAAACAAAAACAAACAAAAATAAATTGAGACTCTCTTAATAAATATTAATAAGAACAGTTTATGGTAATGCCTGCTGATATACATACGATTTATTTTTATTTAATGCATAAAAATTATTACAAAAAAGAAAAAAAATATTTAAAAAATATTTAAATGGTGGTTGCTTGTCTCTTTATCGGTTTTTGTTTTTTTTTTTTGCATTTGATTCACTCATTAAATGCAGTTTCGTTCTTGGTTTTTGTCTTTCGATCAACACATCATTAGTAGTGGCAGTCGCAAGTGTATCCCCCACATATGCCTCAACTGACTGACTATTTTGATTTCATATTTAAATAATTACGTGTTGTTCTAATTTATGCATAATTGTTGTATAAAATTATTGTAAAATAAAAATATTTTAATAGACCTGAGTAATTTAACTATAAAAGGAAAACCAACTGGTCAAGGTTGATTATACGGCACCCTACATCACAAACTATTGTTTTCAAATAAATTTCATTCCGATCGCTATGAACCATACTACTCAGAGGGTACTATTCAGACGGAGAAAGAAAATCAGGTTGTTGGCATAAATACATACACATACATACACACATACATACATAATTGGTCATTACAACCCTTCAGACAGGATTACAACCTAGTTTCTACAGCACTTATGTTGTGTGTGTTAATTTTATACATGAGAGAGTTTAAAGTCGACTCCGAAAGACAGATTTTTGAGAAACTTTTCATGGTAATTTTATTTTTACCCTCAGAGTTTTTGCCAGAAATCTGCTGAGAGGAATTCGCCGAAGAAATATTTTTTGTACTTTGTTTTGATGTCTGGCCTGGGGCTCGAACCCTGGCTTTACGTCTAACAAGCCAACACACTACCTACTAGACTACGGCGATTTGGCATAAATACTCATGAGAAATCATAGAGTTGTATTCCACTACTGGTCTGGTCGAATAGAGATCACAAAGTAGTCTCACTTTTTACAGATATTTACCACCTTAAATGGGCCTGTCTGAACGGTTGTAATGACCCATTGTGTATGTGTAGCACGCTTCATTTATCACTTGACCCATGTCAATGTGTAATTCCTGTTGAAGTTATTTGTATGAGGAAGGGATGAAGTAGAAATTGTGAGTGCTGTCGCTATCAGATAAGAGTTGCTTGAACGGAACTTTGCAAATGTTGTCATTTCAATCACATGTGGGCTACTTGACTTCATATAATGTTCATACATACATACATAATTGGTCATTACAACCCTTCAGTCAGGATTAGAAACTAGTTTCTCACACCACTTATGTTGTGTGTGTTAATTTTTATACATGAGTGGCGGGACCTACAGTTTAAAGTCAACTCTGAACCACAGATTTTTGAGAAACTTTTCATGGCAATTTTATTTTTACTCTCATATTTTTAGCCAGAAATCTGCTGAGAGGAAGTCGCCGAAAGAAGGCGATGTATTTCGTTTTATTTGACATGTCTGACCTTGCGTTTGAACAGGGGCCTCACGTCTAATAAGCCAACACACTACCTACTAGACACTTTTGAAAATTGTATGTAAACTTTAACGCGAAATAACTACATAATATATATATGTCTTTATCAAGCCGACACTTAGACTTTAGTAGGCAAATAGACTAGATACAAGGCCTTAATAGAGGCCAACTTCCATTCTTTATACATGATCGAAAAGCGGTTCAGAGATAGGTATGTACATAGGAATGAGTACGGAAATGTTTTCTCTGATAACTTTACAATTTCCAAGACTATTGTTCACTGTTACCGCTCCTTTTTGCCAGATAGAGATCCGGTTTCTTAAGTTAGTTTTGTAGCGATTGAAATTCCTTTAAGATTTAACATTAGTTGGACATCGTAGGAGCTAGAGCATGCTAAGGCCACATGAGTATTTTCATGAAATATTCCGTATCCTACAATGGTATGTTCTGGAACACTGACAAAAAATAAAATTTTTATTGGTTTTCAATTGAAAGTTCTGTTCAATCATGTTCTCTAATCAAATGAAATAAGTTTCAAAACCAGATACGAACGCAGGGGCTAAACGTTTTTAAAGCTAAGCTTCAGGCAATTTCGAAGTGATCTGAGATGAAAGTGAGGCGGGGTATTAAATAGTTTGGCTATCGAAATACTATGATATTTATTAAAGAGAAATGGTTGATTAGTGCGCTAGAGATGGACCGATTCTTGGGAATTTATAAAGATATACGCCTACCAGTTATTGTTATCATAGATAAATGTAAAATGGTCGATCAGACTTAAGTCTTAACGCTTGAGATTTCCTTGGAGTTGCATTTGCAGAATCCCTTTTGGTGAGGAAAAATATGACACTTCTTTAGGGTCTTCAGTGCGGTAGTTTAGCTTCGAAAGAACACAGACTGAAATAAAATACTTCAGACATTCATTTAGGAAGCTTTCGATTGTTTCGCGCAGATGATATTGAACAACCTCAATGGTTTTCTTGGAAGTACAATTTCATTTTAAGGTAACTATGGACCACCGACACATAAAAATAGTGCTCAAGGGTCCTATGTGAATATTCGTATAGTAATTCTGTTCACAATATTAATGAAAAATCTTTGACTTCCCCTTGTATTTCTTTCTGAGCACAACTGTACTTATAACTTCAAATCTATTTGGTGCCTGCCATAAAACTAACAGGCAAGGACAGTGTATTTCACCCGTATTTAATTAAAATTCCTTCATTATCATGTCAATTACATATCAAAGATATTTTATATCTAAGCTGCTATTATCTTAAACACAACTGTTCCCTCTTCAGCCAAGATAAATAGGAAAAAAAGAAAAACTTCACACAAGTAAAAGTAAAACTTGAAATGTGTGCGCAAATATTGTATGCAAACGCTTCTTCTTCTGCTTTTCATCACCTGCATGCAAATCAGTTTCTAACGAAAAATTTTCTTTTTTTTTTTGTTTTCCTTAAAAACAACAACAAACGAACGAAACTCCATTCAAAATTATGATGGAAAATCCAAAAAAACAACACAACACAACACAACACAATATGTTGCAACACAAAGGTGCCGCTGTTCAAAGTGCCACACGTTCGCCGGCATTCAACAAAGACAAGTATTTTACGCTGCTTGTATTGGATGACCACAACACCGACTGGTCAAAGTATTTCCGCGGCAAACGTTTACATGGCGATTATGATATTCGTGTCGAACAAGCTGAATTTAGGGTAAGTGTTAGTGTTAGTGTTAGTGTTGATGTTGGTGTCTCGATATTGCTGTTTGGGGTCATCAGTAATTAAATGAAAATGGGTGTGAAAGGGCGGGAGGTCATGGAGTGAGGAATGTAAAAAAAGGTTTAATGGGTTAAAGAGTTTGATGATGAATTAAAAATTTATGAAAAATGTTGTTCATGTTCATGCTTCGCTGTTTTTTCTCCTTTTTTTTGAACTCATTTAATAGGAAATCACTTTGCATGCCAGTGCTGAATCTGGTCCTGTCGTGACTATGGAAATTTATAGAGGTGACTCAAGGGTAAGTTTATAACAATTAAAATGAGTTTATAACACTGAAACATTTTTAGGTTTTATTACCCGATAATAAAATAAAATAAAATAAAAATAATAAAATTTAAAAGTACTTTTTATAAAGTACCAATTAAGAAATTAGTACCAAAAAAAGTACCAACGTTTTAATATTATTGAAATATACGTTCATATTCCATTTAAAAAAAATATATTGCTTTTAGTTTGAAATGAAATTCTTAATGTATGTAAACTTTTTGAGCTCAGTGTATATCTATTTATTGACATCATAATTCCAAAAAAAATTTTAATTATTTTCATATAATTTTTTCATTTTTTATTCACAGATTCCACGCATGTTCAGACCAGATTTCGTACTCATACGCCAGCCACCACGTGACGGTTCTAATGATTATCGTTCAACTATATTGGGCTTAAAGTATGGCGGTGTGCCTAGCATTAATTCGTTGCATTCCATTTATCAATTTCAGGTAAAATAAAAAAATAAAACAATTTTTTTTAATATTGGAAGGATCCTCTAGGATTTGTATTAATTGCGGCCGCATAGATCATACGTTTTACTCTGGATCTGCTTTGGATTTATATGGTTCCATCCATTGTACTTCGAAAACTTTTTCTATTCAAACCAAATATCTAAAGCTTCCTATCGTATGACACACTGTCTAAGACTTAAGCTTCTTTAGTGAGAAATCGTAATCGAAGTACTCAGGAAATGGGACTTACATAGTAAATCGTTATTCATTTCTCGGTTTCACAAGTACAGTTAAAAAAACACACGTAAATCTAAGACTCCGATAAAACTTTAATTTCATTTTAATGTTTAGACCTTGCGTTGGACCATATGATCAAAATACATATATACATACATAATTGGTCATTACAACCCTTCAGTCAGGATTACGACTTAGTTTCTCACACCACTTATGTTGTGTGTGTTAATTTTTATGCATGAGTGGTGGGACCTACAGTTTAAAGTCGACTCCGAACGACAGATTTATGAGAAATTTTTCATGGCAATTTTATTTACTCTCAGAGTTTTTGCCAGAAATCTGCTGAGAGGAAGTCGCCGACGAAATATTTTTTGTGTTTTGTTTTGATGTCTGGGCTGGGGCTCGAACCCTGGCTTTACGTCTAATAAGCCAACACACTACCTACTAGACTACGGCGACTGCATATACAAACAAAATACATACAAAATACATACAATCTTAGTTAAATGACCGCCTCTAGATTGGCTACAGTTATCGATCCCTTGAGATGGGTTTCAGCCATTTTTTCACAAATTTCAAGCGGTATCTCAACCTTAACTTGACGAATATTGGTTTTTAAATGCTCCAAAACATCAGGGGAGTATCTGCTGACACGATCTTTGAAGGAAACCTACAGAAAAATTCAATCGCATCAAATCACATGATGTTGGCAGCCAATTGACATCGCCAGAGTGGTAAATTGAAGTCGCCGTAGTCTAGTAGGTAGTGTGTTAGCTTATTAGACGTTAGGTCTCGGTTCAAAACCCAGGTCAGACATCAAAACTGAAATATTCAAAAATATTTCTTCGGCGACTTTATCTCAGCAGATTTCTAGCAAAAACTCTGAGAGTAAATAAAATTGCCACGGAAAGTTTCTCAAAAAATATCCGTCGTTCGGAATCGACTTTAATTGTAGGTCCATCCACTCCTGCATAAAATTAACACACAGAACATCAGTGGTGTGAGAAGCTAGGTCGTAATCCTGACTAAAGAGGGTTGTAATTACCAAATATGTACGTATGTCTGTAGAGTGCTCTTCATTTGCAAGAAAAAAAACCCTCTTAAATAACGGAAAAAATTCACCCGAGTGACAACTACAAACCATAATACATACTTACAAAATCGTCACTATTTCGGAATGCATTGGCTTTCCTACATCCGCTTCCGGGTTCTCTGTACCCCTTCTGCATCAATTTTACTTGTCACGTAACCGCTGAATCAGATATTAAGTTTAACGCTGAAGAAAATGTTGCTCGAAATATCAGCACTGCAAGCCTGTTGCTTTATCTCGCGATTAGAATATCAGTGGCCTTTTGAATTGTCAGCCCAACTTAATTGTTCCATAAGATGTGCTTTATTCGCATGCAAGATATGACAAATGGAAATTCAGGATTCGGTGTACAATCTACAGGGCTTTAGGCTTTTCCGGTCAGACAGGAAGATCTTAGTTAACAATATGGCAACCAGGGCAAAAGGTGGCGGAGTTGCAATTTATGTTCGAAACGGTATTCCGTGCAAGGTAAAATTATTAACAGAAATTGGCAGTCAAATAGAATATTTATTTCTTGATATTTCATCCACCAATAAGAAGAAGGTTTTATTAGGTAGTGTCTATAGACCGAATTCTAATATAAACTTTGATCCCTTTATTTCTATTCTTGAGGAAATTTCTATTCAATATGATGACATTATTATTATTGGTGACTTTAATAATAATCTCTTACTTGATAATGCGCTATCTGATTCAATGTTGTCTCTCCATCTTAATCCTGTGAATGTGTCCTTGCCAACTCACTTCCATTCTTCTTCCAGTAGTCTAATCGATCTAGTATTTGTTAATGATATGACTAAGGTACTGTTATATGATCAAATTTCAGCCTCTTGCTTTTCCAATCATGATCTTCTCTTCTTAACTTATAATCTGTCTACGAGTCATGAGGACAGGTATATTACATACCGTGATTTTAAAAGTATCGATTTTACAGTTTTGAACAGAAGTGTTGAAGATATCTGTTGGGATCAAATCTACTCACTGGGTAATGTAAACGACCAGGTGGCACTAATTCAGGAAAATGTGAGTCTGCTATATGACAGCTGTGTTCCTATCAAAACAAAACTTGTTAAAGCCAAACACCAACCGTGGTTTAATGCTGAAATTAAAGCATTAATTGATAAGCGCGACATTGCCTATCGGCGATGGAAGAGGTTCAGAACGGATGATCTGAAAGCCGTTCATAAAGCCGCTCGTAGTGAGGTTACCAAACACATTAAAATTGCAAAAACATTGTTTTACGGCAGGAAGTTCGCTTCCGCATTAGATAATAGAGCTAAATGGAAGGTAATCCGCGATATTGGTATTGGACATAAATGCCATAATACTTCTCCTGATGTCGATGTAAACGGTCTGAATGACAAATTTGTTAATATTAATGTTCCTACACCTGACAGTAACCTATATGATGACCTTTGTTTTGTTCCGCTAGAAAACCCCTTTAGTTTTCGTTGTGTTAGTCAGCTCGAGGTTTTGGAATGCTTATCTTCTGTGAAATCGAATGCGATTGGTTCCGATGACTTAGATCCTCTGTTTTTAAAAGCTTTGTCACCTAGACTTTTACCGTATTTTACTCATGTATTCAATTCAGTCTTAACTATGTCCTCTTTCCCTGATGAATGGAAACGGTCAAAAATCATCCCAATTCCTAAATCTAACAATGAATTCAGGCCAATTGCCATTCTTCCGTTCCTGTCCAAAGTTATGGAAAACCTCATAGCTAGACAAATGAACGATTATCTCACGAGTAATAATTTTTTATCTGATAAACAGTCGGGATTTATGAAAGCTCGGAGCTGCACTACTGCTTTAGTCAAAGTAGTTGATGACCTTAGGTTGAAGCTGGATGAAAATTACATAGCGTTTTTGATTCTTTTGGATCACACTAAGGCTTTTGATACAGTTGATCACAGAATATTATTGAGAAAGCTACAGACCCTCTTTCATTTTTCTAATTCAGCTTGCAGCCTTATACGTTCCTATCTCATTAACAGATCTCAACGAGTTTACCTAAACGGCAACATCTCGAATTCGGTACACGTTGGAAGAGGTATTCCTCAGGGATCAATTTTAGGGCCCCTTTTGTTCTGTATATACATTAACGACCTACCTGATGTTTTGGATAATTGTAGCGTACATATGTACGCTGATGACGTTCAGCTCTATAGGAGCGCTTGTATTGATAATATCCGACTATGTGTAGATATGATTAACGATGATTTACGGAAAATTGACAACTGGGCTAGTGCTAATGGACTTTGTATTAATCCCTCTAAATCGAAATGTTTATTGCTCTCCAGGTCTAAGAGAGCGTTTGATGTGCCGGAAATTATTATCAGGGGGAATAAAATTGATTTTGTTGAATCGGCATCTAATCTGGGTGTTATCTTTAATGGTCGGCTAACGTGGTCTAGCCACATTAATGTCATCGTTGGTAAAGTTTATGGTATGCTTAGGAACTTATGGGCTGTTATAGATTCGACTCCTTTTGCTATACGCCTGCAACTGGCAAAAACGTTTTTGATTCCTGTTCTTTTATATGGATCGGAAATTTTCGCAAACTGTGATGCGGATGATAGGCGGAAACTCAACTTGGCTTATAATAACATAGCCAGATATGTATTTATTAAGGGACGTCGGGACCATATATCGCAATTTTCTTACCAGATATGTGGTATTCATTTTGATAATCTATTGAATATTAAGTGCCTAATTCTCCTCCATAAGATTATTACTTTGGAACAGCCAGTATACTTATTTAGCAGGATTAGATTTGCTAGATCCAACCGCGGTAGGAAAATTATCCAATTAAGGCATAGGACTCTTTTGTCGAAACGACAGTTCTTTATACACACCATCAGTCTTTGGAATGCACTACCTAATTATATTCAGAACATAGGCAATGCAACTAAGTTCAAAAAGGAGTTATACACTCTGTTTAAGTAGTTTGTAATATATTTTGATTGTTTTATACATTTTTACTCTTCATTTTTATTAGTGATTAATTATTTTCATTTTTCTAATTTATTATTTAAGTTTCATTGTATCTCATTATATGAATATATTTCCTTGTTTGTATTTTTCTTTATATTTGTATCTTTCCTAATTTAGTTTTTTACAAATACTCATTTTCTTATCCTAATTTTTTTGTATCGATTGCTATTTCCTGAGGTTAAAACATGTTCTTATTCTTATTCATTTTTATTTATACTGCACTTCAAACAATTCATTACTCATACAATGAGCAATTTGTTATTACTTTTTCCTATTTGATGTCCTCCCATAGCACTTTCATTTATAAGATTATTATCTTGTTGTGCTATGATTAATAAATAAAATAAATAAATAAATAAATAAATAAATAAATAAATAAAAAGTCGTAAAATAGACACAAGGGCTGAAAACGCCATGAAATCTATAAATTGGGATTATCTGCTAAACTTTCCGCTAAACTTTGCAATGCCAGACCACACAATCAATCTCTTCAAATTTCTTTGTAACCCTGACTATTCCTTGCACAATAGGTCAACTACTGGAACCATAATCAAGCGGCCACGCTTCAACTCTTTTTATTAATACGTCGGTTATTAAATAATCCACATTCGTAAATGTCATCCCCTTCACAAAATAAATAACAGCTGGCGGCATTGCCAGATAAGTTTTGTAATCACTAAATGGCTAACATGATTTTATTTTCGCGGAGGAGGGGTAAATGTACCTAACCGCACCATAGCGGAAGTCGTCACATCCTCCGTGTGTGGGGCCCTCACCTACCTCGTCTCCTGTGGACTTGTTTGTGCCCACTCCGGAACTACGGTGGTATTACTTTGGAGTGGAGTCCTTTTGGCCCTTTGGTCTCTTCATGTTCATATCCGCGTCCGGATTGCGAATCGAAATTTGAGTCTCCACTATTCCTTTCGTCTAAATCATCGTCTCGGTTACGCTTGGCACGTGTGACAGTATCACCTATGCCGACATGTTTACTCGTTCTGCAGCCTCAAGATCTCTCTTCTTCCGTCTCAGAATGCGCTCTACGTAATTCAATTTTCACTACTCGCAGTCATAACCCCAACAATATTAGCGGCTGTGATCGTTCCAACTATTGACGTCAGTACAGAGCGATAGCTCTGCCAGAGTGCACACTCGAAAACAGTGTGCTCTGCGTCATCAATTACCTCCCCTTCCTCGTAAAGACAGTAAGGGGAGGCGGCCTTGCCCATACTGTGCAGATATTTCCAAAAATATCCGTGACTCGATAGCATCTGTGTAACGTAGTAGTTTACCTCTTCAAATTTCCGGCCAATCCATGGCCTTATGTCCGGAGTAAGTCTCGCCGTTCATCTTCCTCTATCTTCCTCGTTCCATCGTTGTTGCCATTTTGAAATGGTGTTTTCCCTGAAATGAGTGGTTATGTGACTTCCAGCCGATTTCGCCTTATAAATCTCCATCCGCTCCGCTGCCAGCATATCCACAGGGATTATACCTTCCATCACCAGTACGGCTGGAACGGACACTGTACGATATGTCGACGCAGCACGCAATGCAGCCGTTCTCTGTACTGCGAGTTTGCCCGCTTTTTAACATCTAGTGTTTCTGTCCAAATTTCGCTCCCATAAAGCATAATGCTGTTTCCAACCTCCATCAGGAGTCTCCGTCTCGCCGGTAGCGGGCCTCCAATATTCGCCATTACTCTGCTGAGCTGTCCAACGATCTTCTGGGCCTTGGTAGCCGAGTACTTAATCTGATACGAGAATGTCAGTCTGCGGTCGAGCCTTATTCCCAGGTATTTCACCGAGCTCTCGGTCCTGATTACCTCGTTTCCAATACTCATGTCCACATGCAAGTGATTAGCAGCAATTCCGTTTTATGCATGGCCAGGTCCAGCCCGTGGGAATCCAACCATGCTTTTGTTCTTAGCATAACGCGTCTCAATTTCCGTTGTGCCTCTTCCGTGTTCCTGGCTGTGATAACAGCTGCGATATCGTTTGCGTATCCAACCAAGAAAGTTCCGTCCGGCATATCCTCCCTCAGAATTCCATCATAGCTAACGTTCCACAGGTCGGGGTCGAGGATAGATCCTTGTGCCGCTCCTGATGCTACCTGTTTCACCCTTGATCCCGAGCTTGCTGCCTGTTACTCAAGTAACTGCTTATCATGGCCAGAATGTAGTGTGGCACAGAGAAATTGTTCTCCAAAGCATCCAGTACATCGCTCCACCTAAGGCTGTTAAACGTGTCTTTAACGTCTAAAGTGGCAAGCAGTACCACAGGCCTCGTAAAGTGACTACCACGCTATGTGACCATAGCCGCTTCAGTCACCTCTCTCAAAGCGCCAATGGCTAACATGATAGATCCCTTAATCATATTGTAAGTACAGAAACACGTCAAAGAGTATGAATCAATCATTCGAAGTCGTAGAATTTTTTCTCCTCACAACACTACGTTACTGGTTTGAAATATAAGGCCGTAGTCGAGTAGGTAGTGTGTTGGCTTATTAAAGGTGAGGCCTCGGTTGAAACCTCAGGTCAGATATCAAAACGGAAATATGAAAGCAAATATTTCTTTGGCAACTTCATCTCAGCAGATTTCTAAAACTGAGAGTAAATAAAATTGCCATGGAAAAATCTGTCCTTCGGAATCGACTTTGAAATGTAGGTCCCACCACACCACAAAGTGGAGAAGTCGTGTGAGAAACTAAGTCGTAATCCTGACTGAAGGGCTGTAATCACCAATTATGTATGTACTCGTATATTACGAACATCAACCAAACTTCAGAGGCTTTACCACTGGGCAACTAGAAATTTGTAAATTTTGTTTATCATTTCAACTGCTGGCAATGCAACTGAAAATCAGTTGTCTGGCATAATGAATAAATTTGCTGCATTAGTTTTAGATTGATTTCTTGATAGGATTTAAAAAAAATTTATGAAATTCTCAAATTGATTTCTAATTGCAGGACAAACCCTGGGTGTTTGCCCATTTACAACAACTACAAAGGCGCATGGGTAAAGAGGCCTTTCCACTGATCGAACAGTCCTTCTTTCCATCACCCAAATATTTGGTAAGTTTTCTTAGACATTTTATTACAAAACATTCACTCATACAAACAAGAAAAATTGATTTTTTTTTAAATTTTTGATTTCAAAATTTTTATTTTCTTTTTTTTTTACAATTATTGAGTAAAATATGTATGTACGTCGGTATGGTATGGTATTGATAGATGGACTCTCTCTCAATCTCTAATTAAAAACATAAAAGAGAACATAAAACAAAACAAAATCAATTCAATATTTAATTAACTTAACAACTATATTAACATTAAAACACATACATATGTACATACATATATATGTACATATGAACATATGTATACAGTATACAATACATATATATGTATAACACGTACGAACTATACTACTAGCTACTCTCTCTCTTTCTCTTATACTTCCTTCGCTTTGCTTTGTTTTTTGTACGTATTTTTTGCAGAACTTAACGAATAGAAACATAAATTAATAAACAAATTAATTAATTAATGAATTAATTAATGAATTAATTAATTAAATACATCGTAATAAACTAATTAATTAAGAAGAAAAATGAAAAACAACTTCATAATGTACAGGAGAATGTTTGACGCCAACAGTCATTGCAGCTGCATTGCGTTTAAGCGTTTAAGGATTCGCCATACACTGCTCATAGAGAGGCGTTCTTCTCCAGCGACACTGGCGTATGGTACCCTCGGGCGTATTGTATTTGGCTGGCATGCAGGCGGTGAATTCCGTTTCGCATTTAGCAAATGGTGACCATTTACAGCCATCAGCACTTTCAAAATTACGCAGGCAACCATTACGGAAACAGGCCTTAACCTAAAAAAAGGGGTGGAGGACAATTTTAATAAAAAATTGAAATTTAAGAAACTGCTGTTGCTCTTACCTCACAACTACAGGCCTTGCGATAGATCCCCGAGAAACCCTTGCGTTCGATTATGCTCATCTTCTGATATTCCTTCACATAATTGCACAAATTCAATTGGGCACCACGGCCAGCAATCACGTACAATTTGCCCAACTCCAGATTAACGCCACACATACTTTCATCCGGTGCTGTTAGTAAACGGCCATGTCTCAATACTTTATGACCTTCAGGTGTCATCTAAACAAAAGGCAAACAAAAGAATAGAAAATGGTAGTCAGACATGAAACATTATTAGAAAGTGTGCTGAGAGTGCGAGTGAGAGTGAGTGCCTACATGTGCGATTATGATTAGAAAATATTGTTATAATCCCCTCATATAGATTGCTATTTCTAAAGCATACATACATAGATAGGGGACGTAGGGCAAATGTAGGGGGTGTAGTCCATAAAGCCCTCAAGTGATAATAATTATCTGTCTGTCTGTCAGAATTTTTTATTTTATTTCTACTTTTTTTTTTGTTTTTTTTTTTCTTTCTTTCATTCTTACTTTTACTAGGTTAGACGTTAGTGTGACAGTGTATTGGCTTACCTTGTAGGATTTTTTTATTTCCACTTTATAGGCGGTATGTTGAGGCACCAAACGTGTTGATTTGCGCAGGACACGTACAACAATAACTAAAAATAAAATCGAAAACGATAACAAAAAAAAAGAATGAGTAACAGACAATAGAACACAGGCATTTTTCCTCAATTTAATGTTTTTCTAGATAAAAATTTAGATATGAAATGTTCGACATGAAACGTTTGGCTTTAATGGCCAGGTTAATTGAAACAATTGTAGAACATTAATATTCCACTCTGATTACAGTTAGAACATGCTACGACTGCATGTTTTTTCATGGCAATTAAAAATGTTACAAAAATTTTTAAAGGATAAAAATGTATTTTAAAGATCCTAAATGTCATTTTCAATAGACTACACCTCAAAGCATTGGAATCAATCTTAGCTTTCAGAACACAAGGATAACAGAACTAAAGATTACAATACAAGCATTATTCCATGTTAGGTGACGTAGTTTCTCCTTTGTTTGTTGCACAAATTGTTAGCCAATGAAATACATTTATGTGACGTTATTTGTCACAGATGGATAGATATTGGAAACTTTAGTTCTATTATTCATGCTGTAACCTAAGCAACAGACTAGCTTTGGACCAATGAAGTCTGAGTTAAATTTTACATGTGGTTCCGCGGAAAAAAGTCGCGAAAACAGCAGCTCCCTTCCACGGGCCAAATATGAAATGAAAATTCTAAATAAATACAGAAATATTTGAAGCAATAAATGAATAACTTGGCATTTGCTTTTCAAATATTATTTCATGTAAATATTGCTTGTGACAACGGCATTGGTGGTCCATTGGTAAAGAGCTTCGTATTTAACATACCTTATCGATCAGTATCTCACCTATGGCAGCTACAATATTATGTTTGATTGTTCCTGCACACAACATACTTTACCAAGAATGACAAAAAATAGTCCAGAATGGTTAAGTCACAAGGTCTTGGCTGCTCCATCGACTGATTCAAATGTCAGATTAATTACTCACTCAATTTGCCTGTCAATAGGATGATGCTGCAGCGTCTTATTGAAACAACATGACAATCAAGTCTAAATTTTCTATTTTTTTCGGAACACAAAAGTCAATACTCATCACACATTACCTTACTCCATGGACTGTAGTGTTTCGATCTTCATTATTGTGAAAGAAATAAATGAAGTCACCGTAGTCTAGTAAGTAGTAAGTGTGTTGACTTATTAGACATAAGGCCTCTCAGTTCATACCCAAAGGCAAAGATATTAAAACGAAATATGAGAAAATATTTCTTCGGCGACTGCCTCTCAGCAGATTTCTAGCAAAAACTCCGAGAGTAAAAATAAAATTGCCATGAAAAGTTTCTCAAAAATCTGTCGTTCGAAGTCGACTTTAAACTGTAGGTCCAGCCACTCATGTATAAAATTAACGCACACATCATAAGTGGTGTGAGATACTAAGTCCATAAAACTGAGTGAAGGGTTGTAATGACCAATTATGTATGTACATATGTACAGGAATGTAAGCGTATCTTACTTGATAACCTAGCCGAAGGACCAATTTCTGTCAAATTTTATGTGAGGACACAATGTTTTCTCGTTCGCCTGCTGGTAAACGTTGTTCTTGATCGTGTGCTTTTCGTTCGGAGTAGGCAATAAACTTTATATCCCATGCAACTCATACGAAACATTAACACACACGTGTCAGAAGTGGTGTGAGAGTCTAGGTAGTAAAACTGACTGAAGGACTGAAATGATCAATTATGACGTTGGCTTACGAAACGTTCGAAACTGTGTATATATTTTAGGGTGCATTAGCATGGTTCTTAAACCTGTCTCTGGCTGATTTTTACGTTGACTTTAGCAATTTGAAACTGAAGAATAATTTTCGTGATGTGAGAGCTAAAATTTGAAGTCTGGAAGTGTGGTCTAGTAAACTGATACATTAACCACTAAACTACGTGACTTTTCATTATTTTCGTTGATTTCGAGGGGGCTTCTGTTAACATTAGCAGATACTCAGTGCTGCAAGATATCGGTATACCGGATCAGATCAGTTCGCTGATCAGAGAATTCTACCATGACGCTCAAAGTAAAGAACGCCTCAAATGGCAAGATAAGAGACCTTATGTCTTCTATCTTAACTTGTAAATAATGTAACATACTGAAAGCACTATCTGTGCATCTTTTTTAACTTGACTCAATTACCCCATCAACCCCAATTGTAACAAAAACGAATATTTTTGTGCAAGTAATTGCATCACCCCGCCATTAATTAACCAATTTTGTGGGAATGTGAAATGCGCATAAATTTGTTTGGTAATGACATCCGAGTAATCGATTACTTACCATAATCTGCCTGGCAATAGCTGGTCTGTGGATGGCTCGGCATACAGGAACAGGCCATTGTGGGTGTAGCATAAAATGCCAAAATGGCCAAAGAGGCCAACATTAAAAAGCCAAAATGCTTTGTGGCCGACATAATGGAACAAATAATGTGTGGCTGAAATGAAAAAAAAAGCAAAAAACACACACACACACATTAACATTATTAAGTAATTTTTGTATTTGAAAAATATTAAGAGAGTTCGTTCAACAGCGAAATAAAAAATTTAAAAAAAAAATTTAATTTTTTGTTCTTTTTTCATTAAAATTTAAAATCACTTTTTTTATAAAAAAATAAATTCACAAATATTTTAAACTTGCTATTGATTTGTTTTCTTTGTAAATAAAATGAAATTTAATACATTTTAATTAAAAATTAAAAACAAAGTGATCGACAAACAAATGCGACAATCAAATCCAATATCAGCAATGATCTGAAGTGCTCTGCTCGTAGAGTGTTGTGACAAATTTGAAATTATTAACGAAACTGATTACAAAAACTAAAAAAAAAAACTAAAAATATTAACAGAAAGGAAAAACTATTCAAATTCAAGTATCTGGTCATAGAATAATAGGGAATAGAATGAAATGGCAAATAGAAATAGAAACCACAATTGATAACCTTGATAAGAAGATTATTTTTTTTTTTTTTGCAGTCGCATTTTTGCATTTTTGCACTCTGAAACTATTTTGTTCGTTTTTGTTTCTGTTCTTTCTTTCAATTTAATTTGTTTTTCTCTCACTCATCCTCAGTTAACGATAAATTGTTAAGAAAATATTTACAACGACACATTTCTTTAAAATGACGGAAAAGTTTGTAAAAACGAAATTGAGAAATTCACGTGTTTTTTTGTGGAAATGAATATCACACAGAGTATGTCATAACCTAGAGTACCTTTAGAGGGTTAAAGAAAAAGAAAAATAAAATCGTAATTTTGTAAAGTGTTTGTTTATAACTTTTAACAAATGATAACAGTTTCAAGATATTCAAGGTCCTTTCACCTTCACAATCAAAACGTATTTTTGGTTTTAGGTTAGAGGACGTGTTCTTGTCAATTTAGACAAGTACAGTACCCGGAAGTTGATTTGACCCATTGTACTCTTAGCTAAAAACGTAGCGTACTTCGGACATAGTAGCAGGAGAAGTAAATTAAAATCTGGACAGTGTACTAAATATCTAAAACCTATGCAGAACACTCTCTTCCTAACAAATGCATTGTTAGCTTCGTTTTTTAATACTCTGATATGTTCACTCGCTCGGCAATCTTAGATTTCAATCCGATTTCCTCAAATGCATGTAGAAGTAGGAGTACCTACCTCCCACATGCTGGTCTGCGACCTCATAGTCTAATGTCAAGTGAAAAGAAGTATCCAGGCCTCATAGGGTCTATATCCAGATTCAGTATCAATCTAGAAGGCTAGAAACTTATGGAGATTCTGCAATTCCATCTTAACCCGTTCGTCATATTTCAGTTTGCCTTGGCACACTTTTTATCATGGGTTCACATTTCATGCGCACCAGCTCCAGTTCCTCAAGTTTATTCTTCCAACGTAGACGTTAATCCACTGAACAATGTCGACCTCATTCAGTTTATTATTGGTTTGGATACAGAAACCATTGCCAGCACGTAGTGAACCGAAGATTTTGTGTACGGCTTTTACCTGGAATACAGTCAAGTTCACAACATCGATTCGTAAAAGACCGCTCCACCGTAGATCTAATAGACCGCTTCACTCAATTTACACATTTTGCCCACTCCTATGAAATTTCATTATTTCAACATCACAATGCCATGGGATGGAACACAATACCATTGCACACATACCCAAGAGCCTTGTCAATGCAACCCTTCAGTCAGGATTACAACCTAGCTTCTCACACCACTTATGTTGTGTGTGTTAATTTTATACATGAATGGCGGGACCTACAGTTTAAAGTCGACTCCGAACGACAGATTTTTGGGAAACTTTTCATGGCAATTTGTATTTTACTCTCAGAGTTTTTGCCAGAAATCTGCTGAGAGGAAGCTGCCGGAGAAATATTATTTCATATGTCTGATGTCTTTACGTCTAAAAAGTCAGCACACTACCGACTAGACTAAGGTGAAAAGCAAACGCCAAGGGCCATTATCTCGAACAAAACGAAATATGAAGAAAAATATTTCTTTCGGCAACTTCCCCTTCAGCAGTCTTCTTCTGAGAATGAAACCTTGACATTACAGTTAGATAAACGGGGTATTCCCCTGAATTCTAGCATATAGATCAGACATCAGCAATAAGTATTCAAAAAGATGAGTAGAATCGAATCATACTCATAATTTCTGATAGTTATATGCATTCATACTTATTTTAATATCATGGAACGAACCTCTACTCATATTTAAAGTTTGAAGTACTCATCATATTCATACTTCACAACACGTATGATGTTATTGATTTCGACTCTCCATAAAACGAAGCACAAAATAAGTATGAACCGCGTAAGAACACTAAAATACTCACTAAAAGGTTGTGTGTATACTCTGCTTGCTGTTCAGTCTTATTTGCTTATGTGTCTTTTTTCTTTGTTCGTAAATGCAACAGTAATTAAGACTGTACATTTTGAAGAATGATTCGAGTCATACGAATCATCATTTATAAGTATTATAAGTATTTTTCTAAAGTTATGAATCTAAATGAGTAGGCTTATGAATCAAACATATTTCGAATGGTATGAGTTTGATGTCAACGTTGCATGCATACTCATTGCAACCTGTACTTATGAATCAACGTTGTGTAGTGAGTGTGAATTAATCAGAGTACATAGTTAAATTTCAATATTGTTGGCTCACTTATATTCAAAATTTCATGAGTGCCTATGAGTAGCTTAATAACGATTCATTGCTGATCTCTGGTATGTACGTATCCATGGTTCAAACCCCCGGGGTTCAAATACGAAAACAAATATTTCTTTTGGCTACTTCCCCTTTAACAGTCTTCTGGCAAAAACTCTAAGAGCCATTATTACAACGTGTCGTTAAACTTGGGGTTAGTTAAAGGTACCTTTAGCTAAAGAGAACTGTAAAGTTACCTTTAACTTATTTTCGTTATTACAACTTACAGATAAAATTTTTCAAAAAATTGGCAGTGCCGGAGCAATGTCGATAGAACTGCTCAATTATACAAGTTTTTTTTAACGCAGTTTTGTTTAAATTTGAAGTTGCCATAATGAAAATAATATATAATATGGCAAGGTCAAATATGAAGTGAACTTTAAATCTTAAAGGTAGGATGATCTATCTTATTGGGTACTCATAATAACGAAAAACAATTTATCTGCCCGTTAAAATCCTCCCTTTAGTTAACGGCAAGTTGTAATAATGGCACTAAGAGTAAAACCTTGTCTATACAGTTAGATAAGCCGGGAATTCCCCAAAATTCTAGCATATCGATACAAAGTGCAAAGTGTCTCTAAAGCAATCTGGCTCTCTCTCTCTCAATTCAATAAATTGCTTTTGTAAAGGAAATTGAAAATATTTTCTTGTCAAAATAGATAACCATGCACACATATTTTATGAATTTATCACTGAAAGATATTCGGAAATACTTTCACTATCAATGAAAAGAACAACAACAACCATGCAAAGCAATCAGACTTTAAAGTTTAAACGTTGATTGCAAGTTCCCACAAATAAAAATGAGTGTCGCCTGATTGATTAATTGACTCAACACACTGGCAACCATTTGTCTAACGATGACAATTTCTTGTTTTTTTTTTCTTTTTTTTTTTTGCATTAGAATCTTATCTTTATCGTTAGGTTTTTTTTTATCATTTTTATTGTCATTTTTATTGTCATTAAAAAAAAACTAAAATTATAATCTACGAACAAACTTAACTTTAGTCAGTCAGTAGCAAATTCCAATTCATTTTCTATTTTTTTTTTTTTGTTCTGATTTAATTGCACATTTTTTTAAAACGAAATAAATTTTTATTTTGCTTTGGCAGTGAACAAATGACATCATTTATGTTTAAATGAAAAATTTAAAAAAAGGAAATCTGTGTAGAATCTTGTGCACTTTTTTCTTTTTTTTTTCTTTGCATATCGCATTACATTTTTAAATATTTTTTGTTTTTTTGTTTTTGTTTAGTGTTTTTTTCAATTTAAATAAATAATTACAATTTAAGAAGAAGCCTCATTTGTTGTTGTTTTAAAGACGTATTAATCATTTGAAAAATAAAAAAAAATCATTTTCTTTTCCTACTAAATTCCTCTACAATTTGTTTACATGACAGAGACAGACAGGCAGCCTCATAATTTAAAACGTTTTTCTAAATCTCCTGCAAACCTCCGCTGTGTTGCGTTGCGGCGCTTAATGCAGCCGCAAAATTTCAAAGAAAACCTCCAATCAGTCACAGACTTAAAGTGGTGGGCGTTTGGAGATTAATTTTTCTTTTTAAAATAGTTTTTACACTCTCATGAAATGAATATTTTTGTTTTTCTCGTTTCTATTGAAATATTTTTTGAAAAGTATTTGTAATCATGAGAATATGCAAATAAAAATAGATTTCCAGCAACAATTACTAAATATTGCAACAAGTTTTCTTTAATAATTTTGCAATTGAATCAAAAAAAATGCAGTTTTTATTGCCAGTCTCCAGACGAGCCCATATACTTTTGGTTGGGATTCACTCTTGCCAATAAAGCCACTGCTCCGATGGCGAATTAACATCTGTTTGAGGCTTTTAAGATGCATTTCATCTACACGGGGCATATGAATAGCCTTCCTATCATTATTTGATAATCCGTTGAATAGGTTCAGACACTTAACATTGCCTTTACTTACGCTTTAGTTAGTTACGGATTACGCTTTAGTTAGGATTACAACCTGGCCTCTCACGCCGCTTACGTTGTATGTGTTAATTTTATCCATGAGTAGCAGAATCTACAGTTTAATGTTGGCTTCGAAAAACAGATTTAAGAAATTTTTCATGGCATGGTCAAAAAATTTCTGAAACTTCTCATGGCAATTTTATTTTGCCCTCAAAGTTTTTGACAGTATAATGCTAAGAGAAAGTCGCTGAAAGAAATATTTGTTTCAAGTTTCAAGCTGGGATTTGAACCACAAGTTATTGCCTAACAAGCGAATACATTACCTACACGACCACGGTGACTTTAGGTTTCGGATCATTATTTGATAATCCGTTGAATTGCTTTCGTCAGTTAATCTTGCCTTAAAAAACGTTGCCACTCTTGCTGCTCGGCTATTTCAGAGTACAGGGTATTTCTAAACACATTATTGACCTAATTAAATCACTGTAGAGGGAATGTGCATAAATGAAGTCTCCCTAGTCTAGCAAGTAGTGTGTTGACTTATTCGACGTATGGCCTCGGTTCAAACTCCAGGTCAGACATCAAAACGAAAATATTTCTTCGGCAACTGCCTCTCAGCAGATTTCTGGTGAAAACTCAGAGAGTAAAACTAAAATTGCCATGAAAAGTTTCTCAAACATCTGTCGTTCAGAGTCGACTTTAAACTGTAGGTCCCACCACTTATGTATAAAATAAACACACACAACATAAGTGGTATAAGAAACTAGGTCCATAATCCTGACTGAAGCGTTATAATGAACAGTTATGTATGTACGTACAGAAATGTAAATGTATCTTACTTGATGACCTAGTCGAAGGACCAATCTCTGTCAAATTTTGCGTTAGAACAGGTTGTTATCTCGCCCGGATGCTGTTAAACGTTGATATTGATCGTGTGTTTTTCAAAAATCTGTTGTTCAGAGTCGACAACACATAAGAAACATTAACATACACAAGTTAGGTGGGGGTGAGAAGCTAGGTTGTAATCCTAACTAAAAACTTCACATAACCGATTAAGTAAGCAAGTTTTGATATAAAAAAAAGGCAAAGCCTTCATAAGGGAAACATGTTGTAGCTAAAGTCCTAAGTTTCATGTAAAAATAATGGATTTCTTTTTACTACACCTTCTATTTTAAACAAAAATGATACGCTTGATTTAAATTCAAAACATATATAAGGTGTGGCAAACATCAACACAAACATAATACAACCAGATTTTGTGTAATTCAGCCATGTATTTAAATACTTTTAATGGAAGGTACTCTTAGCCCTTTAATAACATTCAGAAGTCATCGAAACTGCTGAGTGAGTGATGTTTTAATATGAAATAATTTTTTTTTTTAATTTTGAGAACAAATTTTTATTCAATAACTTCAAATTAAATTCTCATGAAAAAATTTCAACAAAAATGAAATTTTAATGTCAACACAGTCTTATTTATTTCGATTTTATAGACGAAAGTTTTTAATTTGAAAATTTTTAATTTATTTCCAAAAGCTTTTAAACTCACACTGCTTAACACAAACAAGTCGTCGTTTATTAAAGAGGAACAACAATCCCTTTACGAAATAAAAAAAATAAAAATTTTCGAAGCAAGTGTAAACACTTTGTATGAGAGACCCCAAAATAATTAAGTGCCCTTTTTACCAACCAATACTTGTACACATTACACAACTCGAGCCATATTGTTGAAATCAGCAGCAGTAACAGTTACAGCAAAAACAAAATTATGTGTGCCTGCATCTGTGTCTCTCTGTGTGTGTGTTTATTTAATAATTTAATATGAATGTAATGGCGGTCGTCATTATTTCTAATTTCTGGCTATTTATGGCTGCATGGACAGCACTGGTGAATGTATTGGATTACAAACAATTGCCGAAAATAATGAAAATGAAAATAAATATGGTTCCGTTATATTTCAGCTTTTCTAAATGAATTAAAGCACAATTTTCGGGGTGGGGGGGGGCTAAAAAGGTATCAGTATCATATTAGAAAAGAGAGAAGGAGTATAACGGTAAATCTAAATATAATAATGATTTAATTATGCGGCAAAGGGAGAAGGGAGACTTAATGTAAGCAATTGGTTAACTTCGCCTGTATTGTGTAAGCAGATGTGTGTGTGTGAGAGCGTCTACTTTACACAGTTCACAGGCTCTGCTGCCTACTACTGCTTTATTCAAAAGTATCACATGGCGTTATGTGTGTGTGTGCTCGCATTTGTTGCGTAAATACACAATCACACTGTGAAATTGACCATTTTTGTTGGTTGTCATAAGGGGGACAGCCATTATAAAAATTTTAATAAAAAAAAAACTGAAGACTGGAATTTTTGTTTATAATAAAAATTCAGGCAATTTCTTATTACCAGACGTAATAAAAATTGTTTTTATTTGTTGGTTTGGTTTCTTTTATTGTTTATTTTCATTTTATTTTTTTTTGTTTTTTAATAAAAAAAAAATAAGGGAACCATTTTTTCGAAACAGTCAAAGAAGTAATGCCAAAAGCCGTATATAACAGTTTTTAAGGCCTGTCATAAAAATCGATATTTTTTCTTGCTTTTTTTTGGCAAATTTAATGTGAACATGGGTGGATAATTGTTATTTCAAAATGTTTCCAAAGCACGAATATTCTGTTGGTTGTTGCAATAACTTTAAACAATTCGAATTAAGCTGAGACATTAAGAATTATAAACAACAATTATAGTATGTGACATATTGAAACAAAAATTTATCGATTAAAAAAGTTATCGTTAAAACAAAAAATTTTGTTGATACATCAGTCTGCTGCTATAGACCGTAAAGTAATTTGCCAAAAAAATTTCACACTGCTCTACTTTAAAAACCATTTAACCTTTTAAAGGGCTTTAACAATCACTAACGTGTACCGCATGGATACACACATTCCTATGATATGAATTTTTGGCCTGAAAATCGTTTGGAATTGTTGAAATCAATTTGCGAAATCTACACCCACTTATTATCGCCCCCTACTTAGTCAAAGCGCCTGCTTTGAAGTTAAAAGATTGGGTTCTCACAGTCTTTATTGTTTCTAACAAAGTGTGTAAATAGAACTGTTGTGTGCGACATTAAATCATTACAATAGAGTGTCGAAGTGAATCGAAAATCCTTCAAAATCCTCAAGCATCCGCTATCTCCAGTTTGCAGTTCAAAAATACTCTTAAAACGGTGGGATACCTGAAAGCAACCTTATCTTATCGATCAGACAGATTCTCACTAACTCCATGATACCTTCACAAATCGTTCTAAGCAGTTTAACCAAAACGTCTGAAGTTCATACGAAAAACGCATGGGTTTTACAAACGATCTGTCTGGACCTTAAGCCACAAGTCTTCAAAAAAGAGCTTGTCGCTGACAAAGAGTGCCTTGGTCACATTTGTGGTAACCTTTTTAATATGTATGTAGTATACTGTGTGACATCGTTAAGATGTCATTTTACTAATAAGAAGCGTCAGAGTGTTTTTATATGGCCAAGCTAAATAACAATCAAACTTTACAGAATATAATACTAAATACAGTTTTTACTACTACTAACGGGCAACGTTATTTTAAACTCTATTTATACTTCATTTATTTTCAGTCTGGCAACTTCTAGAACCTTGTCGTTGATTTGTTATAGTTATTCTATGCTTTACTAAATTTCCAGGTGTTTCTATGTAGTTTTGTTGTTGTAATATGATCTCCAAAATATATTATTTAAATTATATACTGATCAAAATAAGAGGAATTCTCATGGAAATGGAATGAAAAATAGGCTAAGCGAACGTGTAATTATTTGTATTTTTTTTTCTTTAATTTTAAATGATTAATGCATCCGAGTGGCATTAAAAATATTGTTTTTATCCACTTAAAAAACATTAACTTTGTCCTCGACCTTTTTCTATACTTTTATTACTCTGTAGAATACAACACACAATATTTCAAAACAGAGACACACTTGAGCAAGAGAAAATATTGCAAAATTTCAAACAAACAAAAACTGGCACCTAAGCATTTAATATTGAATATGATTTATTGTTATTTCGGGCTAAATGCAACGCCCAAGATGTAACAGAAATATAAAAAAGTAACGGAATTAATGACTATTTGCTGGCAATGAATAGAACCGAATAGATGGATGGATGAAACACTTGAATAAATAAATAAAAAATAAAAAAGTAAATAAAATAAATAAACATTTATGAACCGTTACTAATAAAAATAAAAATTAAAGAAAAACATTTTCTTTCAAACGGTAGCATTTGTTTTTATTATTCACACACGAAATAAAAAAAATTAACAAAAAAAAAACGCCAACATTAACAAAACAGCCGCCACCGCCACCGCCACCTCAACGTATGAGTAACACACAAGGAAAAATATTAAAGAGGAAAGAGAGAACAAACAAGAGACCGAAATACAGAAAGAAAAACATCAAAAGCAATAATTTTTATTTGATTGGATTTTCTTTATTTATTTATTATGGTCGGTTGGTTGAGTTGGTGTTTAATAATTTTGTTTTATAAACAAATTAAAGTAAATAAAAAACCGAAATCTTTAATATTTAATTTAGAATTTCTATTTCGCTTTTATTTACCCCGATAATATCAAATAAAACACGCAAATCGACAACGATAACATTGCCACACATACACACACGCATACAATGAACCACAACACAAACATATTACGCACAAACGTGTTGGGGTGCTGTGTCATTGCATGTTTTTTATTTATTTTATTTGGTATGTTTTTAATCCCACAAACAAAAAAAAAACACCATAAAAATTAAAACAATAAGAACAGAGCAAAAAAAAACGAAAAAAAAACAAACGAAATTTTACTAAAAATAACGCGATACGTTGTTAGCAGCTTCGGTACGAAGAAACCACTTACAAACGCACAAACGCACAAACGCACACTTAATCTATAACAGTGTAGAGCCAAAAGAAAAAAGAAACAAACGCTGAATAATTTTAAATACTTAGATGTAATTATGCTTTATAGATAACACTTAAATTCTCCTTCACTGCATATACATACGTACATACATACATATGTACATATAATTATTGGCAAACAACAATAATTCCGTATTTAAATTTATCAAATATATGCTGCGCTCTGATAAACGTTCTCCCGGGCAAAAAAAACCAAAACGAAACAGTTATTGCACACACGTAGTATACAAAACAAAGCAAAACAAACATTTTGTTTGAGTAGCAAATTTATAACACATTGAACAAGTATAACAATAAAAATAACAACAACAATATCGGCCACAAAAACGAAAAGAAAAAGAAAACGATTAGACCGACGTCAGCCTCATAATGTAAAACAAACCTTACAACATAAAACGAGCATCCAACGTCAACAACCGCCCTTTGTAGGCCCCCAACAAAACGTGGCAACAAAAAGCCAAACGAACATTACTATGACATCTAATCACTCAAACAGTAAAGAAAAGATGAAGAAGAAAAAACACACGAAATTTAAGAAACGATCGATGAGTAACAGACATCGAACAACAAATTTGGGTGACCATTGACACATACGCATACATTCACATGCGTAACACATGCACATGTTGTATTAGAGAAAATCAACACAGTGTTGTAAACGTATGCAAACACTGTTCGTTCAATAGTCGTTTAGTTGCACAAGTGCAGTTATTTTTAAATAATTTTGTGGTTTCTGGGTCATTATTATTGTATTATGAATGGAAAAAAATGCATGAAAAAAATATAAGAATTCATAAAATTTATGAAAATATGAAAAATATGTTGTTGCTGTTAAACAATAGCAATTCTAACTCGAATATTTTGGAGGGTACTTAGCGGAAAATACTTCAAAGTTTTACTGTTCAACAGTTACTGGCGGCTGTTGCGAAGTAAATAAAAATGAAAATCATTTGTTCTATCCATTCTGTGGCGTATAAGTGCTTTGCAATATGTTAAGCACGCTAAATATGCAGGTTGGACACGAATAAAGTAATTAATTATGGGAGATATTCAGCAATTTCAAGTGGAGGAAATTACGGGTTCTTTAGATTGACGAAATACCACTCCATAGCTAAGCTAATGAAACTGAATTGTAATGAATCTGTGCGGAATACAATTATTGACTGTTTTTCTTTAACTGGTATCAGAAAGCAAAAGAAGCCAAAATTATTCCGAACTACTAACGATCATTAACTTCAAATCCAGGATCCGTTGCGGAACATGAAAGCTTATAAAACCCAAACAATCTCGTTTTGCACACCACTCATGCTGCGTGTGTTACTAGGCCAAGAATCAAGCCAATTTCATATACCCTGTTCCGAAGTAAAACGTTCTTCAAAAAGAATATTTTGCATCGATCAAAACAAATGGTAGTCGGATGGGACAATTTCTAGATATCTTACATTATTTTCCAACTGATCTGGCAACATGTGAACGAGCATTGTCGTGATGATATATTACGTCTGTTAACACCTGCATACATACGAGTATATAGGTCGTGAATTGTATTCTTAACAGGTTTCATGTGACCGCCTGGCTCGATTTTCAAACTTCATAGTACATAAGATCCTAAATACCTTGTCGTCATACTTATACATAAGGTTGGCCTTATCAATTTATAGGTCGATCCTAAAGACCTGGATTGTGAAATTATCCAGCGACAAAATTTCATTTTAAATTCATTTCGAATATTGTCTTTTTTTTTCTTTATCTCTCTTTTATTTTTTTTATTACAAGTCCATGAAAACACTGCCAAAAGAATGCAAATATTGTACAAACGATTATAAATTTCTAATTTCAATAGTATAATTAAATTTAATAAATTTTATGTCACTATCACTGCCGTTAAGTAACACAAATTTTATTAGTGGGCGTCGAAAAAAAATGCAAAAATGCAAAAAAAAAATTTCTATTATTCAAGAAAATCTGTTACAAAATTCCTTAATATTGGGCGTGTGTAATTGTGATGATTTTTCCAAGAAATCATTTTCCATGTGACTCATTTTTAAAACATTTTGGCACCGAGTAGCCAGCCACCTGTACTATACAAGTGTATTCGTCTGTGCATATGCATTTTAAAATCAAAATCATTAAAATAATGAAAATTAAATGAAAATGTATTTGTTTTGCTAAAACTAAAAAAGACCTTTAAAAAATAGGTCAACGCATAAGCTGTAGTAAAAAGATTTTAGGAAATTTAGAGATTTTTTTGATATGCTGTAGTGATCTTTTCAAGGGATCATCCTTTGAATGAGTCATATGCAGTATATCCTGTTGCCATTTCAAAATTAATTTAAAAGTAACTTAAAAACCCAAACGATTTTTGCATGCTTTTGTTGTACGCGAATATCCTAGGCTAATAAACTTTTAAAATTATGCACAACTAGAAATGTGGCCTATCACGGCATAAATTAAGTAAGAAATATACCATTAATTTCCAAACTTATTTCCACTGTCAGAGCGCCCATTACCGATACCTTCTGGAGAACGTTCACATAAATCATCACAACATTAAGATTTCTTGTTAGAAGATTCAAAATGATCCTGCATATTTGCGAAAGAATGGTTTTTTAAGGTCGCGCTATTAAAAAAACGACCAACAAAAAAGCCTGTCATATTAGAAAAGAAGGACTGAACTTGGATTCGTCAAAGCCTGCATATGTATATTGGAACACAGTTTTGTTTCCACAGAATCCAAATTCACTTAAAAAAATTTATATTTATGAGGTGAAAGTGTAAGTTACAATGGTCTATGAATGCTCCTCTGGCCAAGGAATTGTAACGATTTATAGGATGATTGGAATAATGAAAAAAATTACATACACCATATTACAAAATATAATGTCGCCATATGCAGACGAAGGTAAGCCACTACAATACAGGTTTCAATAGAACAACAATCGTAATGATCGATACTGTAGTTGTTGACTCAGCTAACACCTACTTATCTTCACATATGAGAGGATTATGTTCTCTCCTCTTCCGATAAAATCTGTTCTTTATAGGTACAATTTCCTGGCATAGAAAGGCAACTTTCTCTACAACTCATTAACTGTTTCAAATATTTAGTATTTCTATTAAAACCAATATATTTTCCTTAATGATAACTCTTTTTGATATTTTAAATAAGCCACAGATTTTATATTCATGATTAGCAATTGAAAATTTTCACTAACGAACCTGTAACTGTAATTTTTGAGCGTTATTCACAAATAACTGCAACACTTATTAAAAAAATATTAACTAATCTTCAGTATTTTTTATTTAAAACTCTTTTGTTGAACAAAAAAAAATGTTATTTTTTATTTTGTTTTTATGCTGTTGTTGTTGTTTTTTTCTGTTTTTTTTTTTTTTAATATTTTGCAAGTTTCGTCACCCCATAAGAAATCAATCCTTTACATACGCCAGCCAGCAAACACTTGAGATAATAATGAATTACGCATACGTACACTCATTCTCTTTTTGTTTTCGTTTTTGTTTTTGTTTTTCTAAATTCAAAAACACAAACCATACGCATAACGCACAAAACAAGAACAATAAGAACGCCAACACCAACAACAATAATAATAACTTACCCCAATCGAACAGTCAAATAATTTCTAATTTTTTTTTTTTTGTTTGTTGTTTGTTTCTTGTCTTGAAAATGTTTTTCAATTTGTTTTTCTTAATTTACTTCGTTTCGTTTTTATTGATTTTTTTCTGGTTTTTTTATTTCGAATTTGTTTGCTGGGTTGATTTATTTTTAAAACACTTTTAAATAGAAGAGATGATCCTCTTCCCTCCTTTTCTTTCAGAAAGATTTTCTATTTTTGCGTTTTCTCCCAAAAAAAACAAAAAAAAAACAAAAAAAAAACAAAAAACATTAAAAATGACATGATTAAATATGTTCAATGTTTTACAAACGTTTGTCGATCAGTAGCAATCAACCACAATTTATTTAAAGAAAAGAAAATTCTGTAGAATTTTTCTAGATTTTCCAAAATATTAAAAATAAACACATAAACACACTCACAAGTTGTTTTGTCAAGCCGGAAAATGTACGAAAAATACGAAAAACCGAAATTTTTTAGTGTAACAATATAACGGCAATACGGTAAGACGTCAATTATTGAAACGCTTTTAAAGAACACTTGACCGTTTTGTATGAAATGCGCGACTGAATGAATTTATGAACGATTTCATTGTTTATACTTTAAAAAGCCAACCCGACGACGACGACGACGACAACAACGACGACTACAACAAAACGAAAATTCTTACAACTCAAACCACACACGCATTCATGCAACATTAAACAAAATATTCTCCCCAATCAATGCTGCAACAACAACAACAATCATACATACAAACAACCATTAACCATCTCACGTTGTAGGCAATTAAAACATTGTTGTTGCCGTTACTGTTTATGATATTAAACGTTCTCCCGAATCTGCTGATCTCAGCAGAGCAGCATAATTCTCTTCGTAAGCATTTGTTTTGATTTCCAATGTGTTGCTGTTTTTATTGAATGTCTAATGAAATCGACTACGATAATCATCGGCAAAAAAAAAAACAACAACAACTTGAGTCGATACAAAAATCATTTATTGTTGTTGCCATTATTATTATTGCAATTAAAATCGGCAACATTACAACAAAACGTAGTCTAATTAATAGTGCAAGCACGGCTTCGTGTATCCCTACATCTTAATGCATTGTGTAAAACGAATACTTTTGTGTGTAAATGTTGGTAAGACGAATAAACATGTACTCGAGAATTGAGGGAACATTAGTACAAAAACAAAATCAATACAATAGTAACAGCAACTATCAGTACCTTTTTTACATCACTGCTGTAATACAAGGTATAAATACATATGCCTGGGTGTCAACAATTTGAGTGAATAGCGGTGATTTTGCTTCTTCTAATTCAGAACACAAAAACACATTAAGAATCACAGAAATATTGTGTAATGAATGCAATAACAAATATTAACACGTATGTAAATATATGGCGTATTAATGCTCTAATGGAGATGCACATTCTTGGCATGGTTTTCATCATTTTTACACACTCCACACTCAATATGATCGAGCGTACACTCGAAAATATTTGTTGGTTGTTGTTGGTAAGATTTGTACGCAATTTTTCTGTTTTATGTCGTGTAAACTATGTTCCTTAAATATATCGTTCGATTCAAAATCAATTTCAAAATTCTCTTTTGGTATAAAAATTTTTAATTAAATTTATTATTTCTTTAATTAAAAAATATAAGCCTTCATGGATACAAAATTGCAAAATGCGAAAGGACAAACTCTACCAATTTCATAATAAAAGAAAATATGAATCCTTTATAGTACAATTCAAAGTGTAGTAAAAAGAAATCCGTTATATTTATCGTATATCACTTGATCTATAAGTGTGGTACAGAGGAGCAATGCTTGAAATGCTTGACGATCCAGGTTTGGATCCAAGTAAAGGGTGTTTTTTATAGAGGTATAGAACTTTAAGTTGGCATTACTTTTAAAGATGGCGACCGATTTAACAGCTGTCAAATGATTTATTCTCAGTTTGGTTTGGCAATTCATCATGAATAGACTCACGCCTGAACAACGCTTGCAAATAGTGCAATTTTATTTCGAAAATAATGGTTCTGTGCGGAAAACGTATCGCGCACTACGTCCATTTTATCGTCGACAAAATCGTCCATCAGAGCAGTTAATTCGATTAACCATGGAACGTTTTCGCACCACGTTTACTCTTATTGATAACTCGCATCCCCAGAGACGCTGTACGGTGCGTACAGAAGAAGCTATTGCTGCTGTAGAGCGTAGCATTGAGGAAGACCCGAATGAGTCCATCCGCCATCGAGCACAGGAATTGGATCTGTGTCCATCCACTTTATGGAAGATTTTGTGGAAGGATCTTGGTTTGCGTGCTTACAAAATCCAACTTGTGCAAGATTTGAAGCCAAACGATCATCAAGTAAGGCGTAGATTCGTCGAATGGGCCCAAAACGAGATTACCGTTGTTCCCGATTTTCATAAGCGAATTTTGTTTAGCGATGAAGCGCACTTCTGGTTGAATGGCTACGTCAACAATCAAAACTGCCGCATTTGGAGTGAAGCTAATCCTCAAGTGTATGTGGAAACACCGTTACCTCCAGAAAAACTGACTGTTTGGTGCGCTTTATGGGCTGGTGGAATCATTGGTCCGTACTTTTTCAAAAACGATGGTGGCCAGAACGTTACAGTCAATGGTGATCGGTATAGAGCCATGATTACTAACTTTTTCATTCCTGAATTGAATAATCATGATGTCCAGGAGATGTGGTTTCAACAAGACGGCGCAACATGTCACACAGCTCATGCCACAATCGATTTATTGAAAGACACGTTTGGTGACCGCCTAATTTCACGTTTTGGACCTGTGAATTGGCCTCCAAGATCTTGTGATTTAACACCGCTAGACTACTTTCTGTGGGGCTATGTAAACTCATTGGTCTATGCGGTAAAGCCACAAACGCTTGACCATTTGGAAGACAACATTCGCCGTATTATTGCCGATATACGGCCACAAATGTTGGAAAAAGTCATCGAAAATTGGACGTCCAGATTGGACTACATCCGCGCCAGCCGTGGCGGTCATATGCCAGAAATCATATTTAAAATGTAATGCCACAAGATTATCTTTCGGATAAATAAAATATATGTCAACCGAATAATCCATCGTTGTTTTATTGCAACTTAAAGTTCTATACCTCTATAAAAAAAACACCCTTTATAAGCGAAAAAAAATTACATTTCAAAAATCAAGAGGTTTTTAGTAAACCACCACGCTCACCAAATAATACCTACGATGTGTCCTGACCTCTAACCCCTCTGAGAGAATAATATCGACAATGAAAATCAAAGTTCCCCGCCACTGCACTCAATACATGTTTACAGAGAACATCTTTAACGTCTTAGTGGAATCAGAAAAAATTGTTATTGAACAAAAAAAAAACAAGACTAGAAATAATAACATTTCCCCATCATGGTTTGCTTTAAAGATCAAAATGATTAGACTTTGTGACAAAAATAATTAACTGTGACAGCTATTTTATAGCTTAACTCATTATAGTTTAACATTAGCGAAAAGGGGCAATCAATAACTAAAACTTTATTGGGATTTTAGATCTAATTTAATTAATAATTTAAATAATTAAATTTAATATTTAAAAAAAGTCTGAAACTTTGAAAGAATTTTATTTCCTTATAAAGGACCCAATGTAATCTCAAAGATGGTTGGTGTGATAGTCTATTAGAGTGATGGTTGTGGGTTCAATTCTTACCATAGATACCATCTACTACACTGCACAGAGTTTAAGTTGCTCAGCTCTTAATAATTAGAATATAATTCGTAATTGTATTCTAATTAATAAATTGAAGAAGAGAAACAAAAAAATAACCTCAAAGATATGAATTTAATCTATAAAAATCAAAATATTTTCCTTATAAACCGTGATGATAGCCGTTTTTAAGCTTCGCATTTATTTTGAAACACAACTAACCGCAACGTTTTTCTGAGTGTCTTTTTATGCATAAATTTACTCAAAATCCTATGATAACAGCAAAAAACGACAATAACAACAACAACAGCAGTATGCAAGCAACGACAGAATAGCAACAAGAACATTCACTCTCAATTCGTGAGTAAAATGAAAATTGCCTCAGCAAACACACAAACAAGCAAACAAACATAAACACATTGTATACGAACAATTGACAGGATTAATGACTAAACGATTGACTAACTAGCTGGACTATAATTCTCGTATAGTCAGTGGTATTGATTTTTTTTTCTTTCTTTCATTGTACGCAATAGTAATAATTGTAGTAGTTATAGTTGTTGTTGCTGTTGTTGTTGTCGTAGATAATTGTTTACCAACTTCTTACAGGTTTTCTTCAAGCATTCCTTCTTTTCTCGTTCATTCGTTCTGTCGCATTAAAAAGCGGATTTCGTTCGCATTCGTATTGTTTTGTTTTGTTTTGTTTGTGATACGTTTGTTTTGTTTTTTATTTCATTATGGCCGATATTTTGTTCGTAGAATAAAACAGAATAACGTTTCGTAATTTGTCGCACTCACAGTGCCGGCTACAGTGGGTTGAAAGCACAGAATAGTAGGTTGGCACGGAGGCGATATAATTGTCACGAATTATTCTTTAAAATTTTAGAATTAATCGAACAAGATTTCAAATATTGTTGAAAATTCGAACAGACCAACTTTGATTTTTAATCTTGCTTGAAGTGCCTAGACCCTAGACCTTATCAGATTAAGCTTCTAGAAGCGTCAACATGTTTCGTAGCTTGTCCTGATATAACATTGAGGAATAAACCTTGTTGTGCAGCGCATTTCATACCGTTATTGCCTCTTTGTGGTATAAACAAGACGGTGCGATATACTGACACAATTTAGTAAAAAATGTTGCCACTTTTAATGTCGTAATATAAACCACAAACAATTTAAGGTTCGAAAGACATGAAAATACTAAAATTGAGGTTATTTAATCACTGCTGGCTTCACCAAGCCCTCTTTTGCTTGTATATGCAAAAAAAAATATATTCAACCCACTACTCCCGGTTTTCCTTATTCTGTAAACCTTTTTTCCGGTATTCGAACACAATTTTACTGCATAGAGAGGAGTCTCAGAAAAAAAGACAAAAAGTGGGAAATATCTTCATGGCTGCAGAAAAGTTATTGAAAATATTAAAAGCGTGTTACTGTAGTATCCAATCAACATATGTACGTCTCTTTGGTTGCTCAGCCGGCTTTATTTGTAACGTGAATCGGATTTTAACCACATGGGCGTTCAAATCCAATTGCAAAATGTGCAATAATGAGCCGTAAAGTAAGCCTAATTGCTGAGAAAGTCGTGGCATCGATAAATTTGGTTGGTCATTACAACCCTTCTGTCCGGATTACGACCTTTCTTCTCACACCACTTATGTAGTGTGTGTTAATTTTTTTACATGAGTGGCGTGACCTACAGTTTAAAGTCGACTCCGAACGACAGATTTTTTTTGAGAAACTTTTCATGGCAATTTTTATTTGCTCTCAGAGTTTTTGCCAGAAATATGCTGAGAGGAAGTTGCCGATGAAATATTTTTTCCATATTTTGTTTTGTTGGAGATGTCTGACATGCGGTTTGAACCGAGACCTCATCTCCAATAAGCCAACACACTACATACTAGAATATGGCGATTTTCAGAAGCGATATTTTCCGGAAGGCGTACGTTTTCATGATACACTGGTTTAGCTACATCTGTAATGCTTGCAGATTATGACGATCATAATCACCACGCAATGCTCGCAAGTGGACTGAATAACTCTTGGGTTATTGAACGATCCATACTCCATACTTTTTTTCCGTCCACTGTATTGATCGTCATAATTTGAGATTTTTTTCTTTGCATTTCATGCCACATTGTTGGCATCATCGTTAATGACATCATCGAAACTGAAAATAAAATAAAAACGTAATAAAAATCAAATGGAATCGAAGCGAAGTGACTGTATGTAATGAATCTGAAATGTATGTTCATAAATGGAAATTCAGATTATAAATGTGGGCAACACACACACACACTTAGCAACAACAACAGCAACAGCAGAAAAAAAAAGGCTGACAAATGCTTTTGTCATCAGCATTTACCAGCCGTATGAATATGAAGAATGCTAATGTGAATAAGTGGGTGATACGAATATTAAACCATAATAGGCAATGAAAAGGGTACAATAAGGTGCTCAGTGCAAGCAAGGGTTAAAGAATAAGTTCAAGAAGACTGGCCTTTAACTGATCATCTTACCTTAATTTGTGCACAAAAACCGGAGCCTTATAAGGGTTAATTCGATTACATAAATTTAGCCAAACAGATGAGCATTTCATTGCCAAGATCACAGCAATACTGTTGCATACACAAGCGCTTTCTCATTCATATTGAAAAAAAAATTAACAAGACGCCGAACATCATAATGATGAAGGCGATGATGATGATGAATTTTCTTCAATCAACAACAATTCCTTTTTAGAATTTTCCTTATTTTCTTTTTTTTTTTTTGTTTTGTCTGTGTTTCATTGAGAAAATTTTCTTCTTTCCATCTGCCGAGGGAAGCTGTTGTCGTAAACGTTTTTATTTTTAAGCATCGAGTCAATTTTAATTTCGAGGAAATCTTATTGAAATTATTCTTAAAATAATAATAAAATCAACATGAACAATAACAACAGCAGCAAGTATAATTAAATGAAAAACATTTAGAAAAATATGAAAAATATTTCATTATAAACCTTTGAAATCAATAATAATAATAAAAAAGAATCATGCCAGCAATTAATTGCAAACAGGCAAAAACAACCACACCGACAACAAGAGAAATTAATTTAAAAAAATATTTTTTTTTAATTTATTAAGTGGCCGACTGAGTGTTTAAGTGGCGGCGCGGAAACACCGACACATTCCAGGAACGCCAACAAATTAAAAATAAATTTACGTAGTCACCGCTGCTGCACACGTTCTAAAACCGCATTAGGGGTGTCCGATTTCAGAACACAAATTAAGTCAATTAACGGATTTTTTTCTAGGAAAATTAGTAAGAATTTCAATGAAATCTAATACACTTATTGGTAACACTATTTTCAATGTTTAAAACTTTGCTCTGGAACGCATTTTTTCAACAAGGTTTTGATATTTTTCTGGATGTCAAGCTGTGGCTTCTGAATCTCTGAAAATTCTATTCGAAAGCATAAGACTCATTAGATTTGTCCACAAAAAAGAGTAGCGGGAAAGGGCCGAACATGGAGAAGCAATACGATGTCCTCTGTTAAAAGTTATACTGAGAGAGGAACTCATTGCATTCTTCCCAGGTTCGTTATTCATCCAGTACATCTAAAATAACCGATAAGTCCATCGAATTTGCAGTATAATCCAGATTCTAAAAGATGTGATCAGACAAGTACTTCTGTTACCATTCTTTCAGAGTTAAACACTGGCATGAAAGGTGTGAAATAGTTTTATTTACTGTCCCATCAATGCAGCTCTTTCATTTGACACTTCACAGTAATCCTTTGGGTTCAAACTTACGTTCGACAATTAAAGACGAAGAGTTTCATATCACGGTAGTAATTTCATATCCCATTCATATCAAAGCTGCCGTAGTGTAGTAGGTAGTGTGTTGACTTATTAGACGCAAAAGCCAGAGTTCGAGACCCAGGCCAGACATCAAAACAAAATCATACAAAAAGTATTTCTTCGGCGACTTCCTCTCAGCAGATTTCTGGCAAAATCTCTGAGAGTAAATAAAAATTGCCATGAAAAGTTTCTCAATAAATAAAAATCTGTCGTTCGGAGTCGACTTTAAACTGTAGGTCCCACCACTCTTGTATAAAATTAAAACACACAAGATAAGTGGTGCGAGAAACTAGGACGTTGTGCAATGGAAAGTACACGTCCTCTAACCTAACCTAACCTAACATATCGTAGTCTAGTAGGTAGTATGTTGGCATAATAGACACGAACCCGTAGTTTAAACTCCCAGCTCAGACATCTGGAACGAAACGAAATACGAAGAAAATATTTCCTTCTGCGACTTTCTCTCATTCAAGAATTGTTCTTTCGCAAATACCCAGATGTTGCGGAGTGTTTTTGAATGGGACTTTTAACAAGAAATCTTTGTGCACCCTGACAGTACAAACTTAGCATTAAGCTTGGAAATTATTGATTGCTTGATGAAATATTTTTTTCTTCAGTTGATGTGATAGGCCACATTTTCAAGTGTGAATAATTTTAGAAGATGCCGTAGTCTAGTTGATAGTGTATCGGCTTATTAGACTGGAGGCCGTGGTTGAAACCACAGCCCAGACGTCTCGAAGTACGAATAAAAAATTTATTCGACGACTTTCGCTCCACAGTCTTCTGGCAATAACAATGAGTGTAGAAATAAAATTGCCATGTAAAGCTCCTCAAAAATTTGCCTCTCGGTGTCTACTTTACACAGTAGGTTCCACCTTTCACAGAAAATTGAACACAAACAATTGGGGTGGCATGAGAAGCTAGGTTGTAATCCCGACCAGAGACCAGCAATAAATCGTTTTTTCGCTACTCATAAGCACTCATGAAGTTTTGAATATAAGTGAGTCAACAATATTGAAATTTAACTATATGTACTCTGTGACGCATTCATACTCACTACAACGTTGATTTATAAGTACAGGTTGCAATGATTATGCGTACAACGTTGACATCAAACTCATACCATTCGAAATATGTTTGATTCATAAGCCTACTCATTTGGATTCATAACTTTAGAAAAATACTTATAATACAATACAGACAGAACAGCAAGCAAAGCAAACACACAACCATTTAGTGAGTATTTTAGTGTTCGAACGCTAATCATACTTATTTTGTGCTTCGTGTATACGTTGAGTTATGGAGAATCGAAATCAACAACACCATACGTGTTGTTTGTTAAGTATGAATATGATGAGTACTTTAAACTTTGAATATGAGTAGAGAAGGTTCCATGATATTAAAATAAGTATGAATGCGTATAAGTATCCGAAATTATGAGTATGATTCGATTCTACTCATCTTTTTGAATACTCATTAATGGCCTCTGATTCCGACTAATGGATTGTAATGAGAAATTAAGTAAATAAAAAAGATTTAAAGATTATGGAGTTGGTAGTGGTCAGACAAATTTGTTTCCCTAGTTTTGAGGCCCAACTCTCAGGTATATTTGAAATTCCTACAAGGGGCCTATGTTTTACATAGGTTAGGTTAGGTTAGAGGACGTGTACTTGTCAATGAAGACAAGTACGGTACCCGGAGTTCGAATTGACCCATTGTACAACGTCCTAGTTCCTCACACCACTTATGTTGTGTGTGTTGTTTTACATTGTCCATCCATTTTTAGCACGACTGCTAGTTAACTGTATTAGTTAACTGTGTTCCTTAAAACAAATAGAAAATCTAGATAAGAATCTTTCATCATAAGAAGTTTTCTTCACAATATTTCAGAAGCTCTTCCAAGGTAGCTTCTTTGCATTAAAAGATTAAAAAATCAAAAGAAGTTTAATTTTAAATTCTATTCTAATTTCAAACACTTCTTGAAATGTCCTACTCTCCTTATCCCTCGGGAACCTAACGTGCCATTGCAAATTCTGTGTCTATTATTTAATTGCCTCCCCTCTATGGAATAGATAGGCCGACCCCCCGTACCAATGTTGTCTTTGGTCATTTTGGTCAACCAAAATTATAAAGAAACAACAACAAATTATCAAATGAACGGCAATTATTGGCAAATACTCGATGCCATACGCTGTTTAGGCCATAAACTGTGGCTATAAACACTGGCTATGGTAATGGCAATCAAATGATGAGTAATTGGGGGGGAAAATGAAAAACAAAAAAAAAGTTCTTTTTGGTACCATGACTGTTGGCCAGTCGGCAATTGTGATTTACTTGGCTATAATTTTTTTTATTGTTGGCTTCTAGCCAAATTATTAATAACCATAAATTGTAAATCAAAACATACAACAACAACAACAACAACAACAACAGAAACAATATGAAATTGTAAAGACGTAATTGCTCCCTTAAGTATTGCAAAAAAAAAGAAAGGAAGACAAAAAACGAATTCCCATTTACACTCTTTTGACAGGGAAACAGAGAGCGAGAGAGAGGGAGAGAGAGAGAGCAACAGACAGAGAATTTTATACTCATTATTCTTCTTCTTTTTCTTCATTTTTATCTCCATTTCCAGCTAAATTGGACAAAATTCCCGTGTGTTTTAAAGGCTGGCCATTGTCATGGCGGTATGGCAACGGCTCGTTTTGATAATCAAATGGGCCTGCAAGATGCTGCTGGCCTTGTAACGGGCACCGGTTTTGAAGGTCATTGCTATTGCACCATTGAACCCTACATAGATGCAAAATTCGATGTGCACATCCAAAAGATTGGCAACAACTACAAGGCATTCATGTGAGTCACTTGCACACACAGCACCCACCAACAAAACAAATCCAAAAATAAAACGAAACGAAACGCAAGATAACCCAGCAAACCAACAAAAACAATTACAAGATGCTAAAGTACTAATCATAGGCACTTGATCCCATCTCCTGTGTAGTGGTTTTTGTTGTGTTGCTATGGGGCCCAGAGGCCATCATTATTATGGCCTTTGTCCAACCATTGCAAGTGTTTAGAAACAAGTTTCGTTTCTTTCTTGTTTTCAATAATTTATGAGCGTCGTTTCTAATATTTTGTTCCTCATTTTTCCATGTTCCATGTGTAAAGGCGCAAATCCATTACTGGCAACTGGAAGACTAATCAAGGTTCTGCCATGCTGGAGCAAATAACATTGACGGAGAAGTACAAGTCCTGGGTGGATGAGGTAAGTTGTTCGGGATATTTTATATTCTTGTTCCAACACATTTACAATATATTTGCGCTACTGAGAGTAAATGTTCTCTCAAGTTTTTCTGTCCACATTGTTTTTGTTCAGACCCCATGTTCCTTATTAAAATTTCAGAAATAACTCCCCAGTACCCGGCAACTGAATAACAAAAAAACCGGACTTAAATAAGAAATTCAGAATTTTACATGAATTTTTATTCCAGATTTCTGAGCTCTTTGGCGGCATGGAAGTATGCGGAGTTTCCGTCGTTGTTGGCAAAGATGGCCGTGAGTATATAATCAAAGCATCGGACAGTACATTCGCCTTAATGGGTGACTCACAAGAGGATGATCGCCGGCAAATTGCTGATTTGGTAACACAACGTATGCAGGTAATATGATAACACTTTCCGCGCAATATTACCGCGAATCGTTATTAATTTTCTCTGTACTTTTCAGAACGTATGTCGCCCGGGTATGCATCAACAACAGTCCACAACGGCTGGCAATTATGGTAAACTGCCCTCACGCTCGTCGGTGTCCTCACGTGGCCAGAGCCCCACCGATGAAATGGGCCCACCACCGGTAGCACCAACTGGGCCCAGACCGGCACCTATGGGTGGACCACCACCAATACCTGAACGTACTTCACCAGCCGTGGGCTCAATTGGTAGACTCAGCAGTCGCAGTAGTATCAGCGAAGTACCCGAAGAGAATGGCGTGTCGACAACCAGTGCACCAGCTGGCGGCCTGCCACGCCGTGATTCACAGACATCGCAGGCTTCCACTATATCGTCTGCTTCCAGGGTCGCACAACGTCCTCCGCAAACTCAAAGCTCTGTAGTCGAGGATGCGGAGGACACCATGAAGAATCTTCGAAAGACCTTTGCGGGCATATTTGGTGACATGTAGGAATTAGCCAACAAGAAACGTGGAAGAACAGCGAGCGAATCGGGTCATACAATGACAGGTGAGACTGGCAGTGGCGTCAGTGGTAGTGGTAGCGCCCCTGCTACAGGTATAGGTGGCATAAGCGTTAGTGGTCTCACCAGTGCCGGCAGCTCGTTCTTGGGCAAGCAATTCTCATTTGCCTCTGGCAAATCGAGTACCTCAGCCTCTTCGGGTTTGGGTGATTCTGTGATCTCTACACAGCCAACCTCGAAACCAAATGAAAAACCGGCTGATGCCCGTTCGGACACTTCGTCTACTTCCACGCTTACAGCAGGCAGTGTGAGTTCCAGCAGTAAGCCATCGTCAAGTGTTTTGGACACTTACGAACAGGATAACAAATACAAACCGGTCACCAATTTTGAGCCACAAGAGCGGGTAAATCCGTTTGATAAGGGCAGCATGAAAACGAGTGCCACCACCACCACCATAGGAGGGGCTTCTACCACTTCCTCATCATCGATATCATCCTCATCGATTTCATCGCGCATAAATGCACGTACGGACAGCAATTTTAAATCGCCGCCACCACCATCAAGACCTCCGCCGCCACCGCCTCAAAACGCCTCGATTGCTACCAACTCCAGTGCCACCTATCAGAGTTCGACGAATTCGAACAAGGACAAGACGAGCTACATTTATGGCAGTTCCACTTCCATAGAGACCATAACACGCATGGATACCGGCAACACTGTCAGCCAAGCCACAGCCTCAACCAGTCTGGGCCAATCGAGTCACGGTACTGGAAATACCAAATTGAAGAATGATATGGCAAAACCCATTACAACAACAGATTGGCGTGCAGCCATAACAAATCCTCTGCAAATTGGCACACGTTCGGCTAGTGTTTATAGTGCACCGGCAGCTGTTACCGTACCGGCTACTGGTACGGCAGCAAACAGTGAAGATGCTCAATCGACTGCAGCCGCCTCAAATGGCTATAATGCGACCACAGAATTACCATCGTATACACGACCATCGTATTCACGTTCCGAAAGCAATGGTAATTATCTAGCCGTGGGTGTATTGCTGGTCAGCCTTACACTACGAAAATCCTAAAATGTTCATCCATAACTTCAAATATAGGTCCATCACAACAACAACATGTTCATTATAAAACTCAACCACGATCTCAAACTCGACCAGCGTTTCAGCCGCCAACACTATTATCATCGTCATCATCAATAACAACAACATCAAGAACATCTTTCTCATCATCATCACCACCTCCACCACCACCATTATTACCATCATCATCATCTCCATCATTGTTACCAATTTTAATGAATTTTATCAGCATTGAACCATAAATGATTACCAACAACAACAACAACAGCCATCCATCCAACCATTTGCATCATCCATTCATTCCTTGAATTTTTTTTCTTGTGTTTGTTTTAAATTTCTTTGTATAAGGATCTGTCTTTCTCTCTCCATCTCTCTCTCTCTCTCTCGGGAGTTCTCTCTTTGTATGATGTATGGGGTGGGTACCCCTGAAAGCAGGAATGAATGTGACCCCCACTTGGAAGTTTTTTGTGTTTTTTTTTTGTAGTAAAACGCGGGACCCTTACAAGTACTCGTACCATCGCCTAAACGCCCGTTAAACTGTTTGTTAGAAGGAAATGAATTTTTTTTTTGTTTTATTTTTGGTTTCTAGGCCAAGTATAGAGAAGTTCAAGTGGCTCGTTAATATCGAGACAAGCTCCACTACACTCCACTCTGTGTATTTGAGATTGAGAATCCTTTCGTGTTTTTCGTAAGTTTTTCATTTAAGAACAGCAAACTGATCAATTCTTATTCTTTTTTTTTTTTGTTTGTTTCGTTCTTTTTCTCAAATACAACAACAACTACAGCATTAAGTATACAAAAACCAATCAAAAATCAAAAAGAAAAAAAAATTTATTTTGCATCCACAAATCATTAATCAATTATAGCAACAACAACAACAGTATGTAGCTGTAAGATATTCCAAAAAAAGAAAATTCAATTCAAAACAAAACAAAACAAAAAACAGAATAAAATTCAAAAATTCGGAATTTAATCCAAAAAAATAAAGAAAAAATTCAAAAATATTTACAAAAAGAAAACAACAACGCTATGCACGTTGGGATGAGATACTCACCATAATCACTATCACAATCACCCGCTTTTTAATGTGCAAAACGTATCTAAAACTACAACAATATTTGTATGTATATCCATACAATACAATACAATACATAATTACATACATACATATATCTTATCCGTATTTGTATCTGTATTTGTATTTGTATCTGTATCTGTATCTATACTGTGTGTATGCATAAGTGTTTCTATAAAAATAATAACGCTTTTAAGATATGATTTGGCACACGGAATCTGGTAGACCAAGATAGTAAGGAACCATAATATATTGAATTGGTATCACACAGCGCCTTAGAAACGCCCTTGACAATGTGCGACTGGCCAACGTCTCCCTCAAAGGAATGTGGGCCATTGCTGCCACCAGCCCAAAATTCACACCAAACAGAGAGTTTTTCGGGATACGCTCGACGCATTTAGACCTCGTTTACACCTGATGTTTGGCCAGGTGTTGAGTTGCCTAAACATCAAAACGGGCGAGTCAAAGAACGTTTAACACCTTATGTCAAGGATCCACTTAGTTGCGATTTACTGAATAAATTATTAACTTTGGATCCTAAGAAACGGTATCGTTTCAAATTCGGCATCCAGAATCAGGCCTCATAGCTGAAAATAATTTTTTGTTGGAAATTTGGATCAGTCACCAACTGCTTCAGAGTCTTATGCATTTGTGTACATACCCTAAATCGACTTTTCAACAGCTCCAGTGATTTTCACAGTCGCTTATAAGGTTAGGTTAGGTTAGAGGACGTGTACTTGTCAGTTAAGACAAGTCCAGTACCCGAAGGTCCAATTGACCCATTGTACAACGTCCTAGTTTCTCACACCACTTATGTTGTGTGTGTTAATTTTATACATGAGTGGTGGGACAACCCTTCAGTCAGGATTGCAGCCTAGTTTCTCACACCATCAATGTTGTGTGTGTTAATTTTACCCATGAGTGGCGGGATCTACAGTTTAAAATCGAATCCGAACAACAGATTTTTTTGAGAAATTTTTCATGGCAAAATTTTTACCAGAAATTTTATCACACATCACATGAGCCTAGTGCTCGTTCTGACTAGCTAGTTAGTATTGCTATATCCTATCCTTTGGTCATCTTGTAAGGACCCTCTGTTTTCTAAGTATTCATTTACGGGACTTTCTTCTTGATATATCTGTATGCCACAGAATGATCGTCTTTAAAGAATATACACACTCCACTTTTATTTTCAGTTTAGCTGTAAAGCATTTCCTAAAATTGTAGGGTCTACTGATTCTATCAAGATGACACTAAAGGGGGGAAGTCACTTGAATACCCTGTTAATACATTTGGAAACTAAACGTTGGTTTTCAGATTAACTTTTCCCCATTTTTAAAAAGTTTTCACAATGTGCTATCACACACGAGACTATTCTTTAAGCCGCACAATTTTTGTTCTTTCAGTCACAAACGAGACTATTTCATTTGGCATAAAATTGTATACATGTACTCTGCTTTGCGTGTATTAGTTTTTTGTGTATTGTATTGTTTTTGTGTATTTTATGTGTATTGGTTTGTGCGGTGTAGAAGCTGGTTGAAAAATTATGCCAGCAAAAAACCACTCTCCTCCTCTCTTGCCTACAAGCTGCCATTTTGTGCTAGCATAATTGTTCTCGTGTGTAATTGCCCAATGAAATACATTCTCTAGCTATTGAAGTAATCATAGGTGGCCGCAGTTAAATATCAGAGACTCTAGAGTTGCCAAGAAACTTATTATGCTTGTTTGTTATTAAAATGCCCTAGAATTTGAAAGTCCACAATGTGCTACGCAGGAGAAAGGGTTCTTTGATGAAGTCCTTATTTGTCTGTGTAGAACAGTGTAATTTCTTTATTTTAAATATGATTTTATTCTTAAACGCTTTTATTTTTATCATCTCACCACCGCCTCATTCACCAAACAGCTTCATTATATCTCATCTCAATACTTTTTTTTCAATGAAATTTTTCTTATTTTTTTAAAGCTTTTCAAAAATAAACTTGAAATGCACAATTTGCACCGCATTGGCTTAAGAACTATGGCACCGTAATTGAGTATCAAAAATAATGTTAAAGCGGTTGTCACAACTGGATACCTATTTGAGAAAAACGGAAAGTTTTTTATATAAAAGTTCCAAATACAAAATTCATTTTTCAGTTGTGACAACCATTACTTAATATCTTAATCATACTAAAATTATACAATTTATAATCAAATATAAAATCGTAACGATAATAATGAAGCATTTGATAAATAGATACTCAAGTTTAAGTCAGGAATTGAACCTTTAAGTCGTTTATGTCGTCGTTTTATCGTATTTGAATGATGATGCCGGACTTCTTTTTACAAAAACCATGGCTGCACGATAAAAATGTGTCATCAGTTTAATATTAAAACAATATATGGACGCTATATGAACATGAATGGACGTGAATGGACATGGAGAAATTCGGTTAAAAGGGCTTCTCATTAAAATTAATTCAAATGTAATCCATAAGAAAACTTTACAACTCTACAAACTTCAGTTGCAGCTATAAATTATTGATTTTCGCTGTATTAAATGTACGAGTATTGCATTCGAGGTTTAACAAATTTTTATTCAACATAATATATAGGACGGGTCATGCTAGGTTACATTATCTTACAGTTTGACATTTGCAAATGGCCAGTTTTGGTCAAAGTAAAGAACTAGTGTTTCTACCTTAGCAAACTCTAAAGCTCCGTCTGCTTAATTTAAAGATTTTTATACATCCATCATCTTTACAGTACCGATCGGGCAACAAGTATTACCCACTCACTGTATTTAATTGGGAAAAATCATCACAAACTTATAGAAAATTAAAGGCAATGCTTTACTCAAACTGTTAAACAATCTAAAGTCGGACGTCTTTTAACCGAATTATCTCGTTTAACGAAGCTATTATAAAATCTAAACACACTGAGAATTATTAAGACACACTTGAGTTTATTCAAACACCAACAAAAAATATTTCTCTCTCTATCTGTCTCTCTGTATTTGTATTTTCTTGCAGCTGTGTGTATGTATGCGTGTTTACTAGTATCAATGTTAAATGCATTCATATTCCTACAGTGAAAGCTCTCATAGCAAGACAAAGAAAAAAAAACCACAAACAATTACTTGTAAAAAGAATAACAAACAAAATGCAACAACAAAACGTACAACAAATAGAAAACATAACCTTTTAAGCTGGCTGATTAAGCTGAGGAGGATGTTTATGAAAATTAAGAAAGAAAATAACACAGGCTCTTAGCACTATGTACGATATGTAAGTACAGGGTCCTGATATGAGAGCTTCTACTGTACGAGCTTTAATAGCAACAACAAACAAAAATAAAATGTTGCAAAACAAAAATAATAATAATTATGCACTTTCACCAAACTACTACTACTACATACATACATATGCTATTAAAACACACGCACACACACACACACTTTAATGCTCTCTCTCTCGCTCCTTTTGTCTCTTTAACTCTCGCTCTTAAAACTCGCTAGCTGTCGATTCATAACGAAATTACATGCAACACTCACTCACTCACGTTTTCAAAAAGCAAGAGATCAGAAACAAAAACCGGCAAACTGTCAAATTTCACCTTCAAATCAATCATTAAAACAAAAAAATTTATTCACGTTTTAAATCGAATCAGAAAAACTCAACAAATAACGAAAGCAATGCACCAAATAATTGCATGTTTCTTAACTGTCATATGATTATTGCATTTGTTTAAAAAAAAAAGACAAGACGATCGCAAGTTTTAAAATCGTTTTTAACAAATTTTTTCTCTCTTTCTTTCCATGTGTTCTCTTGCAGGCTCCAATACAATGACTAACAAAAGCTCTGACTTGGATATAATATTCGGCGATAGCCAGCCCCATTTGGGCAATGGCAAAACGTTGACACGTTCGGGCGGTTCTCTATCTGATGCTGAATTAATATTCGGTAGTACAGCCAGCTCAGCATATAAAACCGATCGTTTTGGCACCTCCAAGAGCATGAGTGTCACATCGGATCGTAGCAGTTATGGTCAAACAAATTATAAAATCTACGAAGGCATACAAAATGCCGCCTTTACCGATTTCAATGATTCGAAAAGAAGAAACGACAACACTACTACAGCTACGACAACAATACCATCGTATAACAGTTGGAGGAGTAGCAGTAAACATTTAGAGGAAGAGGAGGATTTAGATTTAAAATAAAAACACACACACACACACAGAAATAAAAAATAAAATAAAAATAGAAAAAATACCCACAATATTATAACAAAACAAAAAACGAATATTAATACGAGTATAATGAAAACAAAAAGTGTTATAAAAACCAAAAACAAAAACAACAAACTTATTTAAAATACAATATTGAAGAAAAGAAAAAAATGGAAAACTGTTTAATTGTTACTGTTATACCTACATTTAATCATCATAAACAAAAAACAAAAACTATTGAAACATTTAATCTATGTAAACAAAACTAAATTAAAGAGAGATTTCCCATAAGAAACACTAACTCTCTCTCTCCATCCTCTCTATCTCCTTCTGATTATCTTTACTAAACTTTTGTGTATTTCCTCTTCCAAAAAACAAGACCACCTTAAAAAAACTCACTTTTCTACTATGTCTCTCCTCTCACTCTCTCATTGTTACGCATTCTAGCGGAATCATTTACTCTCATCGCCTCTATAGTTTCCTGGTTTCACGAAACAAACAAACAAACAAATCGTTTTTATGTTGATTTTTCTATTTTAACAAAAAAAAATTAAAGAAGAATTAATTAAAAATTATTAAAAGATAATGTTGTTGTTTAAAAGAAAGAAATGTAATGAAATAAAAATATACAAAATATGCACTTTTATAATTGTTATACAATGTTGTAGTAAATGAATCGTGTAGGATTTTATAATTTTACCATAGTATCCTGGTTAATCATTGTGCTAAAAACCGTTATAAATTAAATACACTGAAAGGAAATTCTCTTGAGAGCGTTTTAAAAATAAACAACCAACCAACCTTAGCTGTTCAATGGTATATGTTTGCTTTATTAGACAAACTAACACACACAATTAAAGCGACAGGCGTTAAAGAGTTAATAAATTATGACAATTTTATAATTCCTTTTAAAAACAAATACAATTTAAAAAACGGTTATTGCAATATATTATTGAAAAAACATAAGTTTCAAGATCTCCTATTATATTAGTCGTGCAGTAATTTGTAATTTGTGAATCTTGTTATCTTGCATTTCGCTTAGCATACCTTTCTTAACATTTGACTCTACTCTTTACTAGGTGGATGATTTTCATTCCACTGATTGCTCTATAAATATGGGGAAGGACTGCAGCTCTTACTTTTCTGAATTTACTATAAGATTCATAAAATTTTAACGCTTGATCGCTTGTCGCTTTCATTGTAATCAAACACCACCAATTTATTTCAAGAAATAAAAAAATAAATAAAAAACGAAACGCACTTAGATAAAGAATAAATTGCACAAAGTATTTAAAAGAAAAGCAAAATAAACTGTGTTTAGCATTAAATTTTTAAAAGAAAATAATTAAAAATAATAAAAAATTATTTTATTTAAAAACAAAAATAAATAATGAAAATAAAATTTCATATATTTAAATTATATTTATAAAATTAATAATAATTATAGAATATTTCAAATGAATTTTAAACAATAATTTTATAGTTCCAATGAAATGTTTATCAAGCAGCCTAAAAATATGCAACATTTTGTTTAACAACAGCATACCTTGAAATGTTTTTGTTGTGTTTTAATTACACAATTAAGTTTGTCCATCAATCCTTAATCACATAAAGTCATAAATTAATAAAACAAAAATAAATAATATATTATGATTATATTATTATGATTAAATATAAATTAATTAATAAATTAAATTATTTGATTATATACCTAACATGATGGATAAATACATAATATACATAATATATACATACATTAAATACATACTATATATAGTATAATATATATATATAAATAACAAAA